>JADQWA010000801.1:0-666869 GCA_018344505.1 Nebria ingens riversi
GTCGGAGAAAAGATCACATATATACTGTCAATGCGAAATGAAATTCAAACAGCCGCGGCACAATCCCTTTGCGCGCCGGCAACTGTTTTTTCCCATGATGCATCAGCGCGGTGTTGTAAATCAACACGGTTTATAGTCATTCATCGTTTATTTATTAATAAACTATTCGAATAGAACGCGTTTATTGCGCTTCGGAAGAGCTACGCGGCCGCCTGTGCCTGTCTGTGTTTACTGAAAGGGTTACATCTACACGGTGGAACACAATGGTCTTTAAAGTGTTAATAGAAATATCCTGTATTATACTTTTAGCTTTCTCGGTATATTTAATTAGTAACCTCGTATTATTATTATTATTCTCCTGCTTTTTATACACTAGGGTCATATAAAAAGGGGCGTAAGCACATTCCTTATATGTATGTATGTATGTACGTGCATATTAAATATTTCACTTCACTACTGGAATATTATTTTTATTTCATCTCCATCAACAAAAACATTTAAACATCGTTGATCTTCAAATGTTATTTATTTGTTTATAATACTCAATCTTTTGAACGTGATGATTGTAATGAGTTTACTACAGATTTTTTTCTAGCTTTAAAAAAAATCTTATTTGACGAAGCAACTTTATTAATTTCACAAAAAATCCATGACAAACTAATAACTTTTTTCCAGATCCCCCTGTTCTCGGAATGCTCTGTTTTCATCGAGAAAGAGAGATGGATGCATGATTTTTCATGCTTATATGATGCGGCATTTTTCAGGACCTACATGGTAGTTTAATTTTTTTAACGAAAAACGTCCAAATTCTATTTGTCTTTACAACATTTCATTACCTACCCAAAGATTTTTTAACGATCAAACTTACAGAGAAATACTTATTTTTAGTCATAATTTGTTTTAAAGTCTAGAAATGTAATTGCAATTTTTTTTTTGCTCAATCCAATTCAATTCGTTTCGGTTTAAAACATTGCATTGATACCGTAAACAATTGTTTGTTTTTCCCTGAAAAGTCAATCAATTTATGCTAAATGAGTCGATAATTGATTTTAGCGTTACGATAAAAATGTGAGTCATAGATGTATAATTAATAAGAAGCTTCTAGTATTTTAATTAATTTATCAAGCAATCACGGATCTCTTAATTGACTTACTCACTGCATTATCATTTTCTTATATTAATACCTTATTTAGCGGTGACTGCTACATTCTTTTGATATGAATAACTCTTGTCTCACTTGCTCGCTTTTTACGCTGTGTAATTAATAATTTCAATCAGATACCTACTCTATGAATACCATATGTGGAAAATAAATTTTCTTAGAAGAAAATCTAGCACATATTATAGAAATTAGCAAAAAAAATGTCTTGTTCCGTATTCATTGTAGATACATACCATCAGAATCTATACTTATTGATTTTCTTACTTATAACGATTTATCTCTAGAAAGCTGCACAACAGAGCTTCTTCTTACCTACTCAGCTATTAATTTTCTATTCAATTATTATTATTAACTTATTATGCAACCTTTTGCACAGAAACCAGCTGGTTTGTCATTTTTGTAATCGCCTTCATTTAATTTGATATAAATTTTTAATAAAAGCGGCACCACCATTAATAAATAAGCACTGATTTGAATTTAATTTGAAAATGACGTTAAAGTGAAACATTTGAAATATTTAGAAGTGAGATGAATGAATCACGTTTTTATTCTTCACTGCGCCAGATAGCTAAATGGTTGTTAAATATTAGCAAAATTTGAACTCGATTTACTAATGTATATGTCTATATATTTTACGGTATTTATTATAATATGAAAATAATTTGTACATGAATCGTTAAAGAATGTTTGTTACTAAATACTAGTTGTATCTAATGCGACTTTATCACCGTGTGAAATTCGAATTTTTCTGCAATTAACCACTTGTAATTAACAAAGTAAAGTTTAAAATAAATTTCTTAATCGCTGTATGTGTGTAAAGGCCGTAAATAGTAATCATACGATTTGTCACAGCGAGTGAAATTTACCGTTGAAGCACAGTTAAATGAAAACATTCATATTATTAAAACCACACGTGTTTACTTAGAAATAAACTCGCACAGTTTACTAGTGTAGTATTTACGGAATTATTAAATATTAACTCTTATTTACCATATGCTGGATCATATCTCAACAGCTTTTCTCTGCATCGCATCGCATCGCCACCTGGATCTAGTTAGTCTGTGAAGCGACAAAATACGACCAACACATTTGTTTTTACTAAATAGATATTATTTATTTCGATAATCATTTTACATTTTCTAATTAAAACATTTACAAGTACGTGCAGTTAGGTATAAATAATATTTATTAAATTAGTTTTTATAAAAATATCTGCCGCATCCATTGAAATAATGTTGTAACTTGATCTTGTAGTCTGATTTTTTACAACGTTGTTTCAATTTATGATTACTGGCTAGAAGCGTTTTAACTATTTTATGCCTGTCCGATAATACGACATTTATCATAATATTTATAAATATTTATGCACGCAGAACATATTTACAACTTTTGGTTTATACAATTTAGCATTCACAAATAAATTATTAATTTAGGTAATCATCTAAGCGACGGGGCAACATATAGATACAATATTCATTCATGAGATTCTGTCTACTGCTGATTTTTGGTCTATTCTTTATTTTGAAAATGATTTTGTACCTAATAATACTTTTATGAAAATCATTTTCAAAAGTAATACTTATAGACCAATATAAAATTTGTTACACTTCGCTAATATGTACAAAGATAAGTGACTACAACATCTTAACAGCTAATTAGTACTAATTACAATTACAAGTCACGCTTTTTAACTAGATATCAGTCTTTTGTGTGTGTATGTGTGTGTGTGATTTTATTTTTATTCTTTCGGGACGAAGAAACTGTATAGTCTGAATAGAGCGGCAAATCGAACGATCTGTGGCAATGGCCTGCACTGTCCTACGATCAACTAATAATACTGATATGAAATACACTTTATTCAAAATTAAATAACGCAAGTGGTCAGATCAACTCTATGATACATAATCACAGCTTTGTTTTCCTTTATTTTATTTCAAATTAAATAATGAATATATGGTATAGACAATGATATGAAATGATTCATCCCGAACGGAAAACAATTTTTAGTGGTAGTAGTGACCGATACAAGCCGACCTGACCACCCAAAAAAATAAATATAAAGCAGTCCTTTTAAAACAATTGTTTATAAACAAGTATGCACTGTTTTCTTTGTCGTACAGTACTGACACTTAACTTCACAACACCAATGAAATGTACACGCACACCGCTCGACCACAACAATATCTTTCGTCTTATATCCGCGACCACAACACATCAAATCACATCCGTCCACCCCAATGCTCGTATCGTTACAATACCGGCCGTGGGTGCCTTCAATCCCCAATTTGGGATTCTTCTCGCAGAAACCAGGAGATGGTTCTAGATACACCAAATCCTTAACACCTGGTGGTTTATGTTCTGGGTTGAACGGCTTCAATTGAAACCCATACTTATGCTTCTTCTTTCTTCCGACTCGTTCCGCGGTTGCGTGATTGCTATGGATACTGTTGCCGATGGTATTGGTGCTACTAGCAACGTTAGCATGGTGGTGTTGGTGCGCAACATTACCACTACGTTGTCCACCGACGTTTGTGACCATTACACGCGAAGCCCCGTCGAAACGATCCTTCAAATGGTCGCCGATTGTCCGGAAACTTGGTAATCTCATCCAACAAGTCTGCATGGTACAGGAACCAGACATTCCATGACATTTACACTCTTGTTTCATTTCTTCTTTAACGTGCTAAAACAAAAAATGAAAAAAAAATTGCTAGTGGCATTACAACCCTAAAGCTGCATTCACAGCTAGCCAGTTAATAATCACGATTAGAAATTGCAAATAGTAATCAGTTTGGACCGTCTTAAAACAAGCGTTTCAAATTACTATCAGCTGAACAAGACTCAATTGGAGATCGCTGCCATCTATGATTTGTTTTTTAACTAATCTAAATAACTCTAAAATTAATTTTAAATAAGGTAAAACTGAGTCTTTCGTTTAATAAAAAAAAAAAATGGCCGTTGAAGGCTAGTTCACCGAAAGTGTTTGCTTGATTTTCACAAAAGACGCGCGTTTTTTCGAAAATTTCAAATGAAACAAATTATTAGCACGTGCTTTTTAAAAATTTCAAATGATTTTTTTTAAACTTAATCTAACAATATCCTACGACGATCTTGTTTCGCGCTATGCAACTCCCTTCGACGGGTATTTTCTCTCTGCCCCCCTTCTCCCAACCTAAACTTTGCTCTGGCTTAAGGGGCAACTGCCTTCGTCGGATATTTTTTCCCTGCGGTTTTCATTTTACGCTGCTAATTTAACTTAAAAAACTTCCTCAAACCCTAACTAAGCCTCGATACCTTGTTTTTTTACCTCAAATAGTTAGTGTAATTATGCTGCTAACATAACCAAAGTTAACCATTGATACTCGTTCGTTTTCACATAAATAATACAAAATACTAATTTCTTTTAATAAATATTTGGTGGTTCTGAAAAGGGTCTTCTTGTTTTTCCGCGGATATTTTAGTTGAACTAACCGTTAAAAATGTTTTACGCTATCTAAAATATTATCAATCGCCAATATGTTCGCACTTTTATTTGCGTGTAATTCTGTTGTTTTTTAATAGATTTAGCAATATAATGGTATAATTGAACTTATTATGCGAATTGGGTCCTTGGTTTATATTTTTGAATAGTAAATATTGACACTTTTTCTAGTCATACTTTCATAAATACGTTTGTGTTATTGTGTAAATCCAACTTCGTAGTCAGCTGTTATGCGGCAATACTTTTTTTTACTAAACGTCAGATTGCCAACTAAAGACTCAGCTTAACCAAAAAATCATTTGAAATTCTTAAAAAGCACGCGCTAATAAATAATTTGTTTCATTTGAATGTTTCGAAAAACGCGCGTCTTTTGTGAAATTCAAGCAAACACTTTCGGTGAACTAGCCTTCAACGGCCATTTTTTTTTTTTTACTAAACGTCAGATTGCCAACGAAAGACTCAGTTTTACCACTATCGCGTTATTTCTAATTGAAAAGTTTGGAGTTTGCATATATTTCACTTAATACGTATAATTAATGCGTTAATTTTGTTGATGTGAACGCTAGCATTGTTTGTCATAAAACAAACTGGATTATTATTTGTAATTTCTAATCGTGATTACTAATTGGCTAGCTGTGAATGCACCTTTAAGCTACAACGTACATTAAATTAAAAACACAAAAAGTGTATCGATGTTTCAACAACTTTATCATAAATCGTAAAGTTTTTGAGCAATTTCACTATACGTGACTCGAAAGTCGAAAAACAATTCGTTAATACTTTCACGTGTTTATCATTTGCACATAAACGGTTATCGCAAACTGTAACACCGTTCAAATATCAAGTGAAATCGTTTGGGAAAAAATCAAATGTACTCTGCGTGAAGAAGAACTAAGAGAAGAGTTTACGTATTCCACGCATAATGGACATGTCGGTGTCATGGTGAGAGTGCCGGTGGCGCAGTAACACGCTGTGTTACACCATGTAACATGCACTAATGTTGTTGTTGTCGTCGTCGTTTATGCGTGTGTGTGTGTGTGTGTGTGTGTGTACGATGCCGCACGCTATCAAGATTTCTGCTTCTTTGCGTTCTTCGCTTGTCCATTCACACCGACGATGTCATACTGCGCCGGTTATCCCTTCATGTGAAGCGTTGATGTTTTGTAAGATTTTTTTAACTTCGGATTTATGAGAAAATATTACTACTACAAGATGTAGCTAAGCGCAGAGATAAAGGAAATGAAATTTGTTTTTAATGTGCTGTTAAGTTGAGTTATAGGGCAATAGAGGAAAATGTTTGGTAATATCTGCTACAGGATTATTAAATAGATTAAGATTTAGTTATTTCCTTTTGTGTTATTTTATTTTTTAATACTTGAACTACACCTTGCCTTATTGTTGAAAACATGAAATGGGCCAGAAATAAATGTGATTGAGCTCAGATGGATATAGAAATAGAAAATAATTCGAGTGTGATTGGCAGTATGCCTGCAACGTGTTCATTAGTGTGGTAACGAGGAAGTTGCACCTGATGCAATTGCTGTGGCGATAAAAGAAATATTATAGCAACATACGAATGGCGTGAGTAGCCGAAGTAGAACAATAATGTTTGAGGGCCCGCCAGCGGAATCACTCTACAGTGTACAGTCTCAGATATAGAATGTCACTTTGTATAACGGGCGAGTCGTTCGCCACGCCTCAGTAACGAGTTAATATGCATTTTAATATGACTTGATAGCCCGATACCCGTTTAGCGACCACCCAGTATTAACGACCGGACAGCTCTGCATAAATCAAACCATCGCCGCGGACACAGACGCGCGCATCTTAATGTTACTACACGAATCATTAGCGATACACATTCTCACACTACCAGAACAACTTCATATTACAACGATGGAGTGGAGGAGACCCATCAGAAGATACCACATCCGATTCTACAACGTTACGCAACGAAACAAACAACATTTGGTCTGATTTTACCCGAAAATAGATTCGCTGACACGAGGACTTTAAATTGATGACTCGAACATGACATAGTGTTTGGATAATACGAGACAAACTTCGGTTTAACTAATTATCTTCCGCCGATAGTCATTTGTCAATATAACGTATGTGCTTGGATTGCAATGCCAATAACGAACAAATATATTATACTGGATGTTGCTCACGTACTATATTAAATAATTAATATTTATTTAGCAACGTTCTAATTGAATTAATCGTAATATTTGTTTTATTAAGATCGTTGAAGATTGATGCGTTTTTGATACGAAAACAAACTAATATTACTATATAAGTAATATTTTTTGAAGCGTTCTAAATTATTTGATGCTATAGAACAAATCGTAACTCACCATTCTACCGGCTTCATTGTTATGCAAGTTCATCTTCTCTCTTAACGTACGTCCGCGTTCGCCTGTGTCCACAAACTCTCGGCTAAACTTGATGCCATAGCCGATGTTGTCGGAACAGCCACCCCATTCCCATTGTCGAACGCCGGCTACCGTCGCCGTACTTTGCATCTGGGGTCGAGTGCCGTGATGACTGTAGTCACACGTGCACGACTCAATCGAACCGTCCGCACACGCACGGGCCACTGCATGGGTCACAGCTGCCGAGGTGATTGCATAGATGAACGCTGTTTCTCTGCAACCTAGAATAGAAACAAGAAAAGAATTCAGTTAGAATAAGAGTAGAACAGAACTATATGTAGGTATATGTAGATAGAACTTGTAGCAGAACCATGTTCTTATGACGACAGTGATATATCAATGAACCGAAAATCATGATTACGTAAGGTCTTGATTTAATAGTAGATCAGAAATACAAACATTGGAAATATGTATGTATAAGTACGCCGCGTAGAAAGATGTAGATACGAATTTATCGCAGTGCTTAATTTTAATGACGCATGTCGTATGTACGTATGTATGTATATACAATCTGCGCAGGGCAGACCGCAGAGAGAAAGAGATATGAATGTTGTAGCAAGAGTATGAATGACATCGCATCCACTCGCACATGTTCTCGCTCGCGCACTATGGGGTACCAGGTGAACATGCCATAACCCACCGTGTTTATGGCTCATCATCTAGCGGGCCTGTGCTGCGTCCTAGGTGGCCACCGTCGCATGTTGCTCGAATATCGAGAGGAACGGTTGTAAACTCAACACCCAGCCAGCACTCCGAGAAACTCGTCGTCGACCCGGGTTTGTATGCTACAGTGTGCACTATATCACATACTCACGCGGGCCTCCTTTCGGACCCCACTGCGGGGTGCTGCACAGTGATGACGTAATTACCCGAGCCGCACCAACGGGGGGTGGTCAGATTAACGAAATAACAATAACTCATACACGCTGGGCCACACGATCACGGTTACTCTCTTTCTCTTTTGTTTTGTTTTGTTTCGTTTCGTTTCTTTCTGGTCACCATATACACAACCTCATAATGTGATAAAATGTTGTTTCAAACAGTGACGTACGGATCGAAAAAAAGGAAGAGTTCATAAGAAGAGATTTGAAAGAGTTTTCTTTGGAGTAAAACTTGTTGACACAATTATAGCACCTAATTTGCTCGCGCCAAAATGATTCTAGAATGCATATTTCAAGTGGGTGCGTCAATGTTGTACGATTCAAAGACATCAAAAATGAATTTCCTCCGCCACTGCAGCGGCTGCGGTTGACCTGCGGCCGAGCACACGAAGCCGAAGAACTCAACACGTATGCCGAGTCAATAAAACGACTTTACAAGTTAATTCTGTTGGGCCGCGCGAGTAAAACATCACTGTTTAGCCTCATTACCACCATAATTTGAGGGCGCTTTGTTAGGCAACTACGCGGCGCGGATATATAATCAAAAAAATCTAGAAGCCTCTAGTCATAAACAGATAAACATAACTTGGTATTGAGCACACTTTAACAAACAGGTCAATTCTATATACCTATTGTTTATCACGGAAGATATTTTGCAATGTTCATATTTCGGATGTACTTCATTGCTTTGCCTTTACTGGTACTGGATTTTTGCGTATCATAAAAGAAATATGCAAAGAGTATGAATTTTGTATTCTTTTTGGTTGAGTAAAAATAAAAAGCGCGAACCTCTTTGAAAACGCCAGAAGGCCAGAAAGAGACAGTCTTGAAAAGAAAACATCAATCGAATTGTTTGATGTCCAAGTAAGCTCTTTCACTGCGAATCCCCAATACAAAAGAAAGACATGAACACGGACTAATCCACACACACATACACATACTCATGCGAACATCTGGACATTGAATGTCACGTAATATGTCCCTCTTATGTCCTCATCCATAGTACGAATGAAGGTGAAGGGGAACAATAAACAGGGTCAGTATCAGTAAAGGTTTCCAGTTGCATCATCTTTTTTGGATCACCACAAAATGCATTGACGTTTGACGCATTTTATGTAACCAGATTCGCTACGCATAAAATTTACTGAGATATATACAAAGAATTCGTTACACTTACTCTAATTTCAGTTTCGGTTTAAAAAAAAACGGCAAAATTATGATAATACACCCATTGTTAAGAGTATTATAGATCTATAAATTTAGGATTAGTGCCGAAATAGAAATTCATGAGGGATCAAATGATTTAGCGTATTTATTTGAGAATCTTGTTTCCCTATGGAATATGAATCAAATTGAAATAAATATTTTGGATTTGATTTAATACTACGACTATTCACCATTTGTTCGGAATAAATATAAATTTATGAGTCCGGTTCTTTACCCCTTATAGTATGTATTTTTTAATTCGTATAATGAACTGTTCAGTGTGTGGGCCCTATAGGTAGTCAAACTTACCACCCGCTGGATAAATTACTATCCTTTTGAAGAACCCTTCTCCTAGTTGGCGTCTTATATTTTTATTTGTGCAAAATAATAAAGAAAAGAAAAAACAACCCAATATTGTATACTCATAATACAACGGACGTTAGGGGTTGGCCAGTGTGGTTATTTTTTTTGTATGAATTTCTTCATTCATTCATTCATCACTTTGTTGTTGAGTTGTACGCAAAGAGTGCGTGCTATACTGTTAATAATACACGGGATATGATGGGTGGTGCTCATCATACAACTTGTGAAGTTGAAAACGAAATAAAATCTTGAATGAAATGATAACATTTGAAATATAATTTCAATTAGGTACACCTATAGGTAGGTAAATACTTTTGGATGAGGTCAGACATATAAAAAAGTGTGATCTGAAAAACATGTTTTGCCTCTCATTTAAAATAGATAAAAATTGACGTCATTTAATTAAAAATAGATGATCATCAAAATGATGCACGGCGAGTGTAAATTAATAATCATTTCGACAGGTAATAATACCTACTCATTGATATTTGTATATGTGCATGTGTATAGAGGAGAGATACTTACTATATGAGAATGTTCACTTATATATCACTGGCTATTTTGACATTTATTGTTTTTTTATTAATAACCTCGCCCGATATTATTTATTACGTTCGACAACGAACGTAGGTACCTATAATACAGAAAGAGTTATAAAAAAGTCATCATTATTAAATGCTTACACGAACATATAAATCATTGTACGAAATTTGTAGCAGCGCACATTCATCGAATCAAAAACATTATTTATTATTATTCATAACTGGATATTACCTATAAAGAATTAATAATCGAATGTTTAACATATAAGGGTTCGACGTTTGAGACATCATTAGATCATAATTAACACCAAGATCAAAAAAAAGTCACATACTGTGAAAGATCATCCAATATTGTTTGTATATTGTAACAATTACACTACGCTCAATTGGCTTGGCCATGTGACAAATTCAAACAATCAATGGATTCGATATATTCGCAAAGGTAGATCGTGTCGCGTACGCGTTTGTTGTGACTACGTTAACAACAACGTATTTATTGATTTTAAGCACGATTTAACGTATGAAATAGGCGTCATATTGTTTTCACGGCATGACATCACGAATGGAACAAAATTCCAATCGTCCCTCAGTGTAAAAAGAAACAAAGGATGAAACGAGGCAGGCGCACGTTAGTGCGAGAAAGACATCGATAACATATCGTTGATAACTTAATATTATATTTTATTAAAAACATCATCCATCCGTGTCGAATCTATAATTCTAGAAAAAAGATCGGGCCAGCTGAGTCAGAATTAATTTAAAATTTACATGTATGCGTGAGTTTCACTTGGCCTTGATGGTCTCTTCTGCAGACAATGATTTAAGATTGCAAACAGTTAGAATATCATAGATAATATTGTGAAATATTCCAAAATAAATGCAACAATTCATTTTCTATGTAATGCATTATAAACAATTGATTATTACTCCCTCTGGTAGTACTTCAAATATATGTATATACCTATCATCAGATGAAATAACAACCCTCAGGGTTAATTTCCGAATGGAATAAAGAGATCTGTATCGCTGATGGTTAATCAGGGTGATGTTAGCAACAGTATAAATATCTGATCGTACAAGCAAAAGCACATAATAGAAAAGACGGGTTGTTGACAACAATGTTATGTTGAAGGAAGGGTGACATGACCCAGTTTAACTAATGGCAAGTAATTTGCATAACAAAGTACTGTCGCACAAAGGGACATCATGTCACTCGTATGAAACTTAACAATAGATGGATTACAGTGGGATAATCATTTTTTTTTAAATTTTGATCCTGTCCAAATGAGAATGCACGCCAATTCTATTAGACGCGTGGTCTCGTTTTGATCTTGCAAAACGAATAGTTCCTAATTTATATATGGTAATAAAAATGAAATTAATTGAAAGTCAACATCCAGAGGGATTGTCTTTACAAGTGTTCCACTTTCAAGTACCTACGTCTGTATGTATGTATGTATGTATGATGCTTTCACTTTATACACATCGCGTTACAAACAACTATAGGTATACGCATTTAACAACATTGTCGTTACATTATCGAACAAATCCCCAAAGAGCCAGAGATCAGAGTTAACATCCGCCTAGGGACACTCAAAGGAATGCTATTTGATTGGCCATGCACCTGTGTATTACTACACTAATAATTAACCCAACATACAGCAGCGGCGGTAAATTAAAACAAATCATTATTATTCTTATATGTATGTACCCGTCGTTTTTCACATAAACTATCCGCAAAACATAAAGAAGCTCGGCATTTTTTATAAAATAATTGTGTTCTTGTTAATTGCTCGTTTCATTTTGTCTTGTTTTATTTTATGACCGGTAAATAAATATCTAGTTATCGCGCAGTAAAACTTACACAAAAAAAAATGGAAAATATATACTTTCATGTCTTGCGGGAAATAAAAGCAAAATGAAAGTCACATTCACTCGAATTTTTCCAGCGCGCATTGGGATTTCTAATTCAATGCGAATTATTATCATTAATTACATAACAAATTACGATTTTAATGAGCGTTTTATTCGATTTTAAAACCGCCGAAAAGGGAGTTATCAAAAGGCCAGGCCTTCTTTTAAATACAATTTATAGCGCCGTGATTTTATTGGGATGTTTTGCTAATGGAAGATTACTTACAAAGTGCTCCGTTTAAAATTAAATAGAACATTTATCTAGAGTAGTAATTCAAACAGAAATAGCTGGAACAGAACGTGGAGGTTCATCGCAAGATGTGACCTCCAATTTTCACTATCTTCTGCATGCAGAACACTAAGTACTTTCGTTTGATACTACTGCATCAGAATATCATTTTTAACTTATTGCTATTTATATACATATATACATACATACATATGTATGTAGTTTGCGATATGTTTATGGCGTTTTTAGACTTTGTGTTCTAAAAATATATTAAGAGTATTAAGCTATAAAAGTTTAAAAAAAAAAACAGTTAATCGATAACCGTAGTGTTGAACTTAAATGGAAACCAAGCAAGTTTTATTATCTTGGTGGACAATCTCTGAATACCAGCGCGCGGTGCACTATTTGTTCGTGAAGATAGAGCATCTATAAACTAGGGCTATTAGTCGACCAATTGATAGGTCATTTGGCTCGAGGAATCGATATACATACATATATCGAACGGCTTTCGGTGAGGTAGCAGACCAGCCGAGAGCCGACCGACCACCAGGTAGCCAGTTCTTATCTTTTCACGGTACCCCGGTAAAATGTGCGAGCTGTGCTCAGGCTTTTGACACCTTTGTCAAAAATTCCACCTTAATTAGTTCCGTACCGTTTATGACACATAAGGTAGATAATTATTAAGATTCTGAATACTTTGACAAGTGTGCAATTTTGTTCGGAAGTCCGTGAAATCAGTTGGTATAGGTAGATTGAATACTAAAGAATAAAATGTCATCTTTGAAGAAAGATAATTGAAAATATGGCATTTCTACTAAATCTTTTAACAACAAAAAGAGAAACTGAAATCATTGAATACAGTTTTACGGGGCAGCACCCTGCACGTCAGTCGATGACAATTTACAGCAAAATCAAGCAACAAAGTAACGCAATAAGTGTCTGCCTTGTGCTACCAATAAAACTGCTTTTTTGTCCGCATTTGCATGGTAGTTACTACTGTGTAGAGTAGAGATCAACTCAATTGAATACCTAGCGAGTACCCCAGACCATAAATCAGTTCGGAAATGATTGATTGTCGTACACACAGAGGCGCTGTCATCGTATTTCAACTTCAAGGGATAATAAAACTATCAAAAGATTACTTGACCATCGATACAATTTAGTAAAAGATTTCAATTTACTAGGTACCTACTATTAAATAAATAGCAATTTTATGAAAATGATATTTTGACCGACAATTATATTTAACTTGATTGGTGATTACTTACCCCTATCGACAATCTTGCCAAACAAATTTTTTCCCCGGAAGTAGTTCTTCGTTGTGCAGTTCCACCGTCGGTTTCTGAATTGGTATTGACACTCGTGTATAGCTTGATTCGCTCCCTTGGCCACAGCGACAAGAACCCCAGGATTTTCTCGGGCTAGACGTCTTTGTTTCCGCCGCAGAGTGGCGTGTACAGCTGGGTCCATGTAGAGAACACCGGGCGACATCGGCGATAAGTTGTTGGGTTCGCCAGCTTTCGCAATGCCCCTACAAACATAATTCCAAAAATAAATTAACACTCAGCGATCACCTTTTAGAATGATATTCCATAAAGGAACTAGAGTAGCATAAATCATAATTCCAAACATGGCAATCAACAAAAAAAAGAACATGACATTTCAATAATAATTTATCAATGTGTCAACAATCTAACAACACGGGTCACACATAAATAATGTTAATTATGTAGGTATATTACTATGAATAAATTAACACAATTCAAACAGGAGATAGATATATGGGAACATGGCATTTCCGACAATTCACACCGGACAAAATCAACAAGTATCGCTATTACATATTAATTATGAATCACTGACAAGCCTATATGGCAATACCTATATTCGTTGTGCTATGATGGTAAGCTGTAGTCATCAAGAACCTAGAAAGTTAATATCTTATAGGTATTCGATAATATTTTCATCGAAACATTATTTCATGTCAATTACATTTTATGGCCGATGCGTGAAACGTAGGAACAAAAATAAGCTGTGTAATAAAACAGGCATAGTGTACGTTGGTGAATTAACACATCATTAAGAAGGAGTGTGCATCCGCGCGTCGCCACGGAGGTCCAACGAATCACCCTTCTTCGTACAGTTCTCAATCAACGAAACGCTATAAATTATAATTTATTAAAATAGAACCACAACATAAACGAACGCATAAAGTTACGATTGAGTCTTTTGCTTTGGCGTTGTGTGTGGCTCGTAAACCAAGCTCGAAAAATAATTACAGCTCAATTTTAATTAACTTATTACGTTCGATTTATAGCTGCGGAAAAAATTACAACTAATTTTCAAATTCGTTTTTGACCAAATTCGATCCTCCTCCTTCTCTTAAGAAGTGTTAGCGTAGAATAAGAAGAAGAAATAAAACGCTTAACTTGTAAACCAGACTTAACTATATACATACATATATATCTATCGTAATATTTTGCGTGTTTATTTTCCCCTATTTATTTATTTATTTATAAATGTGTATTCGTGTTCATCGTTTTGTGTGTAAATACATTTCATTACATTGTCCATGTCGACAGAGTCGAGTCTCTAAAATAAATATTTTAAATGGTGTTTTGGTTTCAGGTAAAATCACAATTTTGTTCTGGATGTATATTTACCATATACTCGTGTTTGACGGACAGCAAACAAACTCTTACAGCAATGAGTGGGAGCGAGGCAACACCAGTCAGTCTGACAACAGTGAAGGTAGGAATAAACCAGCAATATACCAATATGTAGGTATATACCGTTTGCCGACAATTCGCACCCACTAAACAAAACGGGAAATTTCAAAGCTAAACTGTCAATATTTATATAGGTATAGTCAGTCAATGTCTTTTTTAATTTTTATAAAACTGATTTTGAAATCATCTAGATCACACACACACACACACACACACATACAAATACAAATAAAATAAAGAAATAGAAACTACTCTTGGAAATTTCCTAGTATTATTGTTTAGGTATACATTTTTGAGTGCCTTAAGACGCCACTGATGGTGTCAGGCTTCTGTTATCGATTTTCGATCGGTGATCGAGCCGGTTAAACATTAATCAGCCATTACCAAAGCTATTCCACTGATCTGGGCCTATTAAACGCGACAAATTAAAAGGGGGATTTCAAAATCTGTTATCAGTAAAACGTGTCGCTCATGATAAATCAAAGTGACACATTTCACTCCAAGAATCCACGCCGCGTCATTTTCTTTACCCCACACTAGATAAGCTAATCAAATACATACCTTCCATACTACGTCTGTCTGTGTTTGTAACGGTGTGGATTTTATGACCCATATTTTCATCCATGAACTTTTTATGCGTCATAAATTCGGCAAGTGTATTATTTTTTTATGTTGCCGTAATCTTTAACTGATATACTAATCGGTTATTTGAAATCTATATGCCTATGTATGTTGTAATAACGAAATTCGTTGAAAGTTTCGTATCTTGCCTGCAAATTGATATCGCTAGCGTAACGTGGCGCCGCTGCTGCGCTGCGCGGTTGGATATAGAAATAAAAACGGTTTGGGATAAAAGTGCGTGTTGAGTTGTTGTGTCGGGATATATGTATGTATATGGCAGGACAAGCGTGAGAACCGAAATACGGTGACCATCCACCTGTTATCTGGACTATGTAGTGTCTGCGCGGCCATACGTTACCTTCTTATCTGTTCGGATTCCTGCGCAAGAAGACCGACCACTCTCACACACTGAATTATTTTTATTCCATTAAAGATATTCCTTTGCGATGAAACTCTATGCGTGTGTCTGTCATTTATATTCAATAACGGAAACATAATTCATTTACTTATTTGCTGATAACTTTATAGCGCGCCGTATATAAGTATAAACTTATTTTACAACCTTTTATGAGTCTATATTTAATAATCTTGTATATATACATATATATATATAGGGTTTTGTTTTTGTTGCGAATATTTTATTAGCTTTTAAACTTAATAAAGTTCATCAAAAATGCTAAGTTGATTTTTGTCTTTCGTTAAATTGAATAATTAATTTCAAGAATCTTTCAATGAAGAATTCATTGTTTGTTTTTTACATTCCAAAGTTGCGAGTATCTATAGTACTAAATGTTTCTCCAGATATTAGATTCCAATTTGATGCATTCCCTTTTCGATCGAAAATGTTTACATTCCGGTGTTCCCCAATTAAGAAATTCCTGACTACACCACTGACGGCTCAAAGTTATGCGATCTCCGGTAACGCACTGATGACGGCGATCGCTTCTACCGCTTCTTCAGCAACGCAGAGAAGTAGAAATAAATAAAAACGACCACAAACTCGAATAATGATGGGCTACTGATGCGTTTGTCGCTTCTCTCCGGTGCGGTGCATTCACATAACCAAATGAAACATGGCAAACTATATTATTGTGTTTATTACAGTTATTTGACAAACATTCGAATTTATTTACTTTCAGGATTTATTGTTGCAATATTAAAATCTTATAAATTTAATGTATTAAGTGGATTCCACTTTGCTCCTTGTTCAGAACAAAACAAAAAACCGTGAGATAATTTATTAGTTTCGTTATAATGACTAATGACCAATACATAAAATACAAATTAGTCTAAAGAGTTAAGTCGCAGGAATCGTGTTCACCTAAAAAGGGTTCACAAAAAAAATATAAAGAAAACCCTATATCAAATTTATTACGTTTTAATGTTTTTAGATAAATATCCCCATCATTAATAATTGATAAGATTTAGATCCTTCATACATTTTTTTTTTAAACCGTAATTTTGAGAGTTATCTACATCATTTTCCCTATTGTCAAATTTGTGTATTCATCGGATGAAAATTTGTTCAAACAATTTACATTTCGGCCAGGGTGCTGCATTGATAACTAGTGAACAGCACTATGGTTAAAATGTCAACGATTCGAACAAAAAAAAGACTCGTGTGCCACTCTAACAAAAATAATCTCTAACAATGTCTGCCACAGATGATAGAAACAAGTCCGTCCCGCGACAAATTGATTACAAGTTTGTCTGTCAGTGTCAGTTGACACATTTTATCGATCGTTGCCGTCAGTGTAGTATCGATACTGTCAGTCTGCTATCGATACTGTCAGAGGGATTAATGACACAATCTATGCACAACTCAAACACTCTTACCAGCCACCATTGTATCGCGGTGTCAGTGTCACTATGCATACTTTCTAAGTGACTATCTTGATCAGTTTACCAACTAGCTATTATTTATATACCTATTGACTATAGTTTTCAATTTCATAAATTCTTTTAAGCAATTAGAAAAAAAGGACAAAACATATTTTTCTTTGTGTTTAAAGATCAAAAATGTTTTAGGTCAAGAAACTGTAATGAACTTTTGAGTAATAATATTTATTTGTAGGCGGGATGTTTGTTTACAAATATTGACATGAGGTGTTAAAATTTTCTCTAGTTTTTGTCATTTTATTTTCTATTCTAACAAAACTTTTAAACACACAACACTTCATATCTTCACGAAACACGAACCGATCCATAGATCCATGGATATCTGACTAACCCATGCTCTAACTAAACTAAACTAAACTAAAACGCATTTCGAAAGAATTAGATCATTTCCTCAACTACAGATTGCAACTCAAACAAATTTATATAATATTTCAAACACACTATAAGATACTCTTTCGAGAACGTGTACGGCGCGGCATGACGTCCTATACGTCCATCTTTATCTTATGCATATATCTTGTATGAATACAAGAACATAGCACGATCATCGCATAAATTATCAGCAATTTACCACACCTGTACAATATCGGGGATCGATATCGATCGGGGGGCTCGTGCACACGCGGAGTAATTGATTGATAGCTCGTGCCAACCGATGCGTGACGCACGAGCACAAGAAGACATCATCACATCGCTGGCAAACAACGCTCATCGTCGTCATATAATAACGATGTTTTATAAATTGAAAATGCGACTGAGGTACCTACACGCATCACTGGTTATTGCTTTATTTGTTGTCAATCCAGAAATAACTATGAAGAAAATAGCTGTTTGAATCATTTATTGTCTCAATCTAAGTGGGTATATGGGAAATAAGTTTCATTCCGTAGTGCACATGTATACAGTTTTAATTAGGTTTTAAGTTCGAGGACATCTAATAATAAACTGCTGGATGAAGATATCCGAAGCAGCGCAACCAGTTGGCTGATGGTGGATGTTAATCATACCGTGATTCAATCAAGTGTAACAAGAATAAAATCACTTGCAATTACTCATGTGAAAGATTGCGCAAAGTGAACGTCAGAGAGTTATGAGTATTGGATCGCATGAAGACGTTATCTTATGTTCGCTGCGAACGAAAACGCGATCATAATTCATATCTCATCACAGGAATTAATCCAGGAGTGATGTGTATTTCTGTAGAAATTGCCACCTGACGGTGAATGTGTAACAGCTTAAGCAAACTTGTCATACTTTGAAACAACAAAACGAAAAAGTACCCATTGCGTCGCTCCGAAACCAATCGCCGCGCCGCGCCGCACCGGTATACGGTAACCCAAATTATATTTATAACCACTCTTATCTGATACCACGTCCACTCGGTTAGCTATTAATTTTTAAATGATTGACATGAAATGTGACAAATTTTAAAATTAGATTGTGATCAAATACGCCGTGTCTAATATTATTAATTTGTAGAGATAATCGATTCAATCTCTGTAAAAAATACGTCATGTTATTTTATGAATATTGGGTGTGTCGTGGCATGAAAACTACTTGGTAGCATTTAATATGTATTTTAATAATAGGTACCTACTTCTTTTAAATGTTGCTAATATTTAGTAGGTACCTATACCTATATATAAATGAACAACAATTTTCTCTATGATGTCCAATAAATTAGCGTTTGATTTCACTGATGTGCAAATGAAATGAACATAAATTGTATTAGGTAGGTTTATGTGTAGTGATAGTGACAATCATAACTGTGCATCACCCATATGAATGTAATAATTTTTTGCGCTGGTCAACTGGTGAGGCAATGCGTCATGTATCGAATTCATTTGGTGATCAATAATTGATGCGTTGCCCGGACTCTTCTCGGAATTACAAATCGTTATTTTATGGTTTCACTACATCAGTTTCACCCAAGTGATTGATATCAACCAGACATACATAGTACAAGAAGAACGGGTTGCTGATCGTAAATTTCGGAGGACAAGACTGACAGATCTTGAACGCGAACGGATTACCAATCATCACATTTAATATAATTCACAAGAAGAAAGATGAGGTATGTATGTATGTATGTATGTATGCATGTATACATACATACATACATATCCGCATCGTGACCATCAGTTATAGTCTACTTTTGGACTAGGGGAAATTCAACTTACTTCAAAAATCGATTTGTAATCATTTAAAACAGTTTGAATTAACTGAATGGTAAAAAGATATTTTATCAAATATGGAAAATTAAGTGTCAAAAATGTTTTTCAACTTTGGCAACTTACAATTAGATAAATTGGTAACATGTAATAATAATAATAATAATAATAATATGGTAAAACATTATAAATAAATTGGAATTAACACATACCACCACATACTGCCTCGTCCTCGAGCTCCTCCAGGTTTGCTTTTGGCATTGACGAAAATAACGAAAGTTGCCAACAGGCTGATGAAGAGCACCAGCCGTAGCTCCATCTCGAAGTAGCTGTTGGCGCACTAGCACTTTCGGAGTCCAAACACTAGATCACTCGGAACACCGCGAACACTAAGAGTGGAGAGCGCGACCGCGTCCTGCAGCACGAAGCAAAAAATAAACAATATCGACACTCTGTGTGGAGAGTCGTAGAGTGTGCACTCCAACTCACTGCTGGCTGGACCGAACACCGAAGATTGAACTACGGGGGTAGGTAGAGCCTCACGAAGGGAGGGGGTTGTCCTGCGCGCGGTGTCCACCCCTCTATACATTCATCTCGCTCTGATCTGCCGTTGATCTCGCGGTGCGCGGTCCCTCTACAACCACGTGCAAACCTGACCACGTGGACGTGAAGGAGGAGTCTTTGAATACCGCGACCAATAACGACCGCCTACCGGCATAGCGCCCGCCTAGACCGGCCGGCCCACTTACTCCCGATTAAATTCCGCCATTTGCGCGATAAAAATAACCCAGAGGATTCTCTGCTCCTTCGTGAATCGACAAAAACTTGCGATCCAGAGGGAGTAATTGGAATGAAAACTGGCATTCCCCATTATTAGTTTTTATTCTGTCGATTAATTTGCGCGATAAAAATAACCCGAAGGGTAATACATATTCTTCATCTTTGTTTGAATACAACCTTGTGCTCCTGAGGGAGTAATTGTAATTAAAACGAAATTCTTTTGGTCATCCGAAGTAAAAAAACGAAGACGCATGAAGTACCTATTCTCGGGGGTTTCATTGTAATTAAAAATAAAATTCCTACGCTTCTTAATCATGTTAGTAGTAAAAAGAAATGAATTCGTTAAAAGAATGATCATTTTTTGTCTTGATCTACACGATTAGAAGATTATATTCAGGAATTTACCATGTAGAGTGTAGACGCTTAGAATAAAATTACGTGAAACATTATTCGTGGAATCACCACAAATGTTCGACTTGTAAACAATGGTCATTTGATCCAATTTCCAGAAATAGATAATTAATCAAATTCATTCATACTAGAGGCATCAATCAGTAAAACCCATGAATCTTTGCAGAGATTGACTCAAGATTCACAGAATCAAATCATATTCAAATGGAATTCAGAATGAATCATAATTTAATAATACAGCCGCATCTCAATTGGCTCTATCAGTAGCGCACAAACCCACGTTTTGATGTTAAAACAACTCCGAACAGCACCCGGTATGTTAATCCGCGATTACCATACGTACCAAGCAGTCTCCAGTCTTGTTAATTTACATATTAGTCTACCACTCACATACGTAACTTTATCATACAATGACAGTATCACAACACGAAACTAAACGACGCAAATTCTCATTGAATATTTTAATTATTACGAATGATTCACACAATTTTGGTGCTTTAGATTATAATCTGGTTTTCCCCTAAACTACATTAGTCCAGATGTGAAGATGCTATAAAGAACATCACACTAAAAAGCACTCTTAACCTCAAGTGGGCAAGAAGTGTCCTTATGCCAATCACCTTCACTACTTCACATCCTCACCTTAAATTAACATTGGAAAGTAGGCTCTATGAAAACGGAAACGTATCAATTGATTGATTGATTGATTGATTGATATCACCAATGTTGTAAGCAGGTGAAATAACCAGCGATTCATCATGATTAGAGACGTCTAGAGTAGTCCCTGGTGGACACTGTGATAAACACGCTGTTTAACAACAAAACACGTGCTGCTAACACAGTTACCAAACCAGGATCGTTTGTCAATAACTTTGATCGATCACGGAGACAATCTCTAGCAATTTGTCATTTGGATTAGAATGAAAACTAACGAATAACTAACATAAATTACGAAATCCACTACAAGAGTTGCTCGATATTTTGATATTTGCTATCTTAAGATAACATTTAAAAATTACAGATTTGATTTAACGAAATAAGTAGCTAAACATTCCAATTATCTGCAGTAGCTACAACTATTTGTACTTTTTATATTTTCCTTCTCCAATTTTTTTTTTTTTTTTGTTATAATAATTACGTGATATTATGATATTGGATTGGTATGTGAAGGTTGTGGTTTGAATATGAAGAAATACAAGTAGAATTAATTTGTGATAATGGAGAATCACTCACAAAGGATGTCTTATACCATTTCTTCTACTATTATATATTTTAATAATTTTCACGCGTTTTATTTGTTATGACTTACGGATACGCGAACACAGTAGCGTACGTTAATCCTTTAAATTGATTAGCATTTCCAAAATCTACCTATCTCATATTTGATAGAAAACATGATTATTATTAGAAATAAACATTTTAGAATCAACAAATTATCCTTATTTAAAAAAGTGGGACATAAGAAGAATTCAAAAGAAACATAGTAAAAATATACCTATACATTTGTGTTCATTTCCTGCCCCAATATGATCGCCGTTTATGTTTGAATTTGAACTATGAGACCGCAAACAAACGGTATAATTATTCACAGTGGACATGATGATATCCCTGAGTCACCACGTGATTGGGCACGTAATTTAATTGTAATATTGTTGAACGATGATGAAATATGTTCACACAGACCTCACCAGCGCACCGTTGCCCACCTTTCAATATAACAAAACAAAAATGAAAAGAAAGAAAATAGAATTGATGGAAAAAAAAAATCAAACGTACCCGTCATGTTCAGTTACCTCTGGATCACAAAATACCAACATACCAACGAAGACAACTTGAGACTCTGATCTTAATCTTATCTGATCCGGATACAGAAATTAGTTGATTACTAATCACATCCTGAAAGAGACCTAATCCGTACATATACAGTATAATAAGCCGCAATCAATTTTTTTTTCATGGCTTAAAAATGCGATTAATTACGATTTCCCATTCGACACAAAGCGACTATCCTTACGATTTTATTATGAACCCTTTTACCAAATGATAAATAAATAATTTTTTCAATGTTAAATGTTGCCCTTCACAAATACAATCTTCGTGAATATGTTACGCAGAAGCAGCCAATGCTCCAATCATCCAGCTTGATTAGCTATCGTGCATTTAGCAACACGATGTGATTGTGATTTGGTTGGTCTAGCGCGTTGCACTTAAAGACACTCGACACATCCAACGAACACGTATCTTTACTTATAGATGCATTAACCGGTGAATAGAAGTGTGTACTACGGAACAAGAGGGTTGCAATGAAAATGAACTACATCTGCTTGTGCTGTTGGGATGTTTGTTTTAAATAGGTGGTATTTTTGGTTCCTGCTTGCATACATGTTCAACTCAGACTCAGATGTTGTTGTAGGTAATCTTATTGATCTGATTATATATTTCTTTTTGCGATTGCTATTTCCAAATAATCAACTCAACTTTGGGTAAATAAATGCGCAGGAATCAAATGTGTACCTATAATTGATTTGTATTTCGTATTTTTGCTAATCCTTTGGTGTGAAAGAACCCAGACACGTATGTGTGTGACAGGAACAGCTGAGCACTTGTGTCGCATGACCTATGACTTCCTGGAGCACTCTTACTGCAGGAGGCAAGGGCGAAAAAGTGTGTGAAAGTTGCGACAAGCAGTGATTACCTCCGAGAGCCGTAACTTCGAATACCATCTATGATTAACCAAATATTAGACGCCTGCAAAATGAAGTTTAGGATGACCACCTACAACGGTAGCCTCTTTTTTCTTCTTTGGTCGCCGGTATAGTGCAGGTGTTGACAAAGCCGTTTTGTTTATGATGGTTGAAGCTATTCGTATGCAGATGTCCAGAGGGTTATATGACTTTATTAGGCTGATGTACCTGAGAATGGAAGTGCATTTGTGTGACTGTTCTGTGTTACCCTGATAACCATGATGTCTCTATACAATTTTGTTTTCGGTCTTAAAATAAAAGTTATGCAAAATTCATAACAAGTGCCAAAATGTATACATATATGATATGAAGTTAGCACACCTCTGTGTTTTTGTCAATATGTAAGAATGAGTAGATGTGTGTGTGTGTGTGTCCTGATAGCCATGGTTATTTTGGTGTCTATAAAATGTGTGTGTGTGTGTGTGTGTGTGTGTGTGTGTAAAGGTGAGAACTATGGTTTTCCGGTGGGGTTCTGCTGGTCCATTCACGCTTGGAACACAAAGTGTCGGCGGATTGGTTACGGGTTCTGCCACCCATGCAGCACACCACCAGCACCAGCACCCATCAATGGACATCTCACGTGAGCGGCGGTGACCAGAGAGGTGAGGTACCCCGTGAGAGAAGACTATATCATCATGAGAACACGTAAACATCACTAGCAGCGATGAGTGTGAGCGAGAACACAAATGTTCGGGCGCCAGAGATAGCTGGCTGCAGGCTTTGATGTACCGCGCGCCGGTTTCAATCCCGCAATCCAGGTGCCCACCCTGTGCCGAGCGAGCGGGGCCTGTGCGCGGAAAGGAAATCGGCACAAGCATTGTTTTCACACCATTGTTGTCAAGAGGCAGGAGCGAAGCTCGAAACCCGGCCCCAAATATTAATCAACGTCACAAAAACCAAACCATCTTCCACCAGAACCGCAACGGTCCAGCTGAACCACTCTACGTTCGTCCGCAAACCGCAGTAGTCATATCGAACTGGGCGACTGGCCAGCCGCGGGATCGAAGTATGAAAAAGTATATAAGTATTAATAACAGCGCGCAGCTTTATTAATGTGTTGGTGTGTAAATGCGTGTGTGGTCCTCAACCCCTCTGTTGCCTCGACCACTTCTTGTTCAGTTCGGTGTGGAATGGTATAGCCTGAAGGTAGCGTTGGGGGATCAGCACCTAATTGCTCTGAAGCTAGCTGCATGTGCCCTTTGATTATGACATCACGTCGCACCTCGGTACATACATACATACGTACACGCACACACGACACGATGGTATACCTGCACTGCCTGCCCTGCCCTGCCTGCCTGCATGCAATTAAACCAACAGGCACTGGCTCCGAGGTTTTTTTGTTTTTCGGTTACTTGCTATAATTATAGGATTTAGCAATCATTAGCGATGTTTAAAAATTAAATGGCCCTCATAGTTAGTTATTTGCGTTGCCGCACCACGCCGCGCCGACGTACGACCCACAGAGAAATAGAAGGACCACCATCGAGAAATCAATCTGTGGCTATTAAAATATTTCACACTTTTTCCTTAACACTCAAAGAAGAAATGCGGTAAATTTATCTCGTAATTATAGATGCTAAAATGTTGGTTTAAAGTCTCGGGAATATCAATACCTAAGTATATGATGGCAACAAAGTGTTTGGAATTTATATTCCAACTAACATTTTAAATCTACAACAGTCGAAAATCTCCAGAACAAATTAAAAATGTTGCTCCTATTCGACTGTCACGAGGTGTATTTTATATGACAGTTAATTTTTCATGGAACTCTGTCAAAGTACAATGGACCACATAAATATGCAACATACTTTCATCAATAAACTTATGGATAAACATGGAGGATCAGATGGAATAGATATGTTAAAACCCTACTCAAAACGCACTGTCACTCCAGTATCTAAAAATTGTTTTATGTGTTGTCTGGTAATTAAATTAGATCGAAAATCTAGCTATATAGCCACACATGATATGCCATAAGTAATACTACCAACTAACCAACCAACCAACCAACCAACCAACCAACCTACCTACCTACCTACCACATAGATTTTGTTTAGGTAACCCAAATTATTACTTAGCAAAATGATAAAAAAATAATTTTATTACAAAGAAACTGCAATTACCTAATAACAAATAATAAATGTTTCTAAAAACTACTTTAATAATAATAAAACAAGCCAAGCTTGTTATGTTTAAAAATATTCAAGCAGTTATAAAATAGAGTACATTTATTGGCTTGGCAGAACGAGGCAGGAGGTCTCCTTATTACGCTTCGCGTAGCGCCGGTTTTTCGGAAAAAAAGCAAAAAAGATAATATTCACTTTACACAAAGTTGCTGTAATAAAATGTTACCGCAGTCAAAATGCGTACAATTTTCTCACACTTTCATTCATCCGAATACCTGCCACACAGATATACATTTGCAGTTACATTTTTTATAACAGGTATACCTATAGCGCCCAGTCATTTTCGTTTATAATAGGGATTATACAAGTGAACTTTCAACCATTACCTACCGAAATATTACAGGTAGGTATTTTTAGCAAACCATCGTTTTGTAATTTGCATTTTTCTGTTGGGTAAAGCAAGGTTTTATGATTTTGGCATTTCCTCAATTTACTAACATGCTTTTATAATTCACAAAGAGATTATGTTGAAAATGATATTGATTGCTTTATTTTGAATATGCTGCACAACGTGAAATTCTAAAGTTTGCTGTGCTTTTTGGTGCCAGTTGCCATAGAAATAGTGTATGTACATACAAGTTGGTTTCACATGTGAAATAAGAAAGGACCAAGTGTAAAATAATTGCGAAGATAATACATATTAGTTGTGGAAATTCCTGCAAACATTCTACTCGCAGCATCAGCATGCCCTCGCTGTGCTATTGCTAGTGCTAGTGCTACGGAATACATACATAGCTGTGAGATGTAAAAACGGTTTGGCATAAAGACAAACATTTACGCCAATGTGGAGATGTTAGGCCCCCAGTAACATGCACATAAATAATACCGTAATGTTGTACTTTGTGTGGATAATTGTACGTACGAACGTTGTTGCAATAAATGCGTGCATAATGAAGAACATAGGAACAGCACGCTGCGCGAGAGTATTAGCTTGGCCGCAGGAAAACGCAGTAGAAATGCTCAAGTGATGACATATTTGTGTCAATGACTTTGCTTCATTTCGTATACCTACCTACATAGTGCAAAATGTCACCATATATTTAGGTATATAAATATTCTAAAGCCTGATGCGCTACCGCAATACAATAACTGATCTTGTATTTTCGATGATTCTCGCCAGGGGTCGGTGATATATTATCCGGATAATAAATTGACATGTGGTACCGCACAAGACGAACCAGTGTATCCACCGACAACCGAACAATTGTCCGTATTGTAAATGATTATAACAATTAAAAACGCCAATCACGAAACGATTTGATTGCTTCACATTGATAACAATACGCCCGCTGTGATTCTCATTGCATCACTCTGCATCCAGGTGAGTGACGTATGAGTAATGATCGCTTGCTTTTTGACCACTCTGCATTACATTGCGTTGCGTTGCGTTGCGTTCCTCTCCACATTTGTGGAGCTCATTCCCACAGAAGCACCTCACGATTTTTGGCTACTGCCTTTTTTTTACCGACATGTGATATTAATTAAAGGAATTTCAAATCGTAAAATTGGGCGGTGCGGAAGTCGGTCAAAAGTTAGATTTCTTTTGTTTACACCGAAGAATTGTTTTATTAGTCACACCTTCTTGGTTTTTGTTTAATTCCAAGAAATTTTAACCAATATATATATATATATTGTAATAATTAGTATAAAATAACGGTATCCTAGTTTGAAATGTATATTTATTCATGGGCAAGTAGTTTAAAAGGTGCGTGAGTAGGTACCTTTGGACCCCCAGCGAGTAGCACGCATTTTAACATACCACTGCAGACAAACCATGGCTTTGAGCATCTGTAGAGTAGGTAAATCTTGATGACAAAGTAACAACGCTCAGTGTACAGCGAACCGGCTAACCCCCCGTTGGGTCCCGGCTCTTAAATTCGACGTTCGAACCATTGACGGCTCACTTATCGTCCTGTTTACACGCCACTATTGTTATTGATATCTTTTCACTGGTGCGTCCGTCTTCACAACCTATTTTTCACTAAACACCGGATGGTGATCTGTTATTCACTTCACATCATTGATACTTTCGATCCCTTTCTATTCGACTACCACTTCACAGATTCATCTACAATATATTATTTTTACACATACTCTTATTCTGTCTACCTAACGTAGGTATAGACAAATGTGTAAAAAGAATAAAGCTATTAGCTACTCAACTATTGCTTATTTCAGTATACCTATTATTAAAAGTGCTTTTAAACAATTATAACAATATATAAACATTTAATATATATATATATATATATATATATATATATATATATATATATTTATTTATAATTTTGGGCTAAATCCTGACCTGTTTGTTGAAAGCTCTTACTGTGAGTGTATCATGGTCGACTAAGCTGCCGGTATTCGACTCACTTGGCAGTGAAGAGAGAACAGATTATCATAATCTTTTACATGTATCAAACACACACACACACACATATATATATATAGGTATGAAATGCTTGTCGTTGCTTTTGTTAATGTGTATGAGTATATGTGCTCTTTTCAAGAACACAGATAATATCCTTTTATAAAGTCTCTGTTCCAAGTTGCGACTTATATACAACATTTAAAAAAGTAATGGATCCTGTTATGTTATTTGTTTCACACAATATTCTAATTGACTATCGATTCCGAAATTCTCAACAATTGAGTTTATAATCACATCATCAAACTGAGTTAAATAGTCAGTATATATATTACACCTAACTTTACATACTAACTTTACATACTAAAGCGATTTAGCGGCTTTATGAATTATAAATAGTTAACTAATTACTGGAAAGAAATACTATTAGTTATTGTTGAACAATAACTAATAAATTTGAACCAAGACAAGTTGTAGTTCAATATTTATAACGTGTAACAAGTAGAGCACAATTACATTTAAATATTTATTGAACCAGCAGGGTGTCCTTTGATATATTATATAGGTTGCAAAACATGACTTAGAAATCGTATTCACATTTATGTACCTATATTTGAATTTAATGCAAAAATATTCTAACAAAACAAACTCTTTCCAGTAACAAAAATTAATTGAACTATTGCCTAGGTATAGGTATATATATATATATGGAAGTGGTGTATCCATTTCGTAAGTAATTGAACAAAAGGAGCGTCGTGAATAAAGAAATATAATAATGGTATTATGTAGTTGAACAGGCGTATCGGTGATCTTAATCTGTGCAGCTGGAACTTTTGGCAACCGAACACATTCAATTAGACACATTTTATCCTATTTGGAACTTGTGGACCAGTGCACTTATATAGCTGATTCTTAAATGACTATATTCAATATTTAACTGGTTATCTTTAAGCAAACAGTATCAATACAGAGTAGAAGTACCGACGTTACAGATGAATATCTTAAGAAATTGTCTATGTTTAGTAAATAGTTTTGAAGGAATTAGTCTATTTATTATTTCCAGCGCATTCTTATGCGCATCTTAGGACCTATATAATTAGTAATCTGTAAATATCTAATCAGTGAGTGGTTGAATTCGGTCTGGGGGTCGTCTTAATTGAAAAGTAATTAAATGGGGAGTTTTAAGTGTAAGAGATAACGAAATGATTATTATCGTCGACCACCCAATAGTTACCCTACAGCTACTGCCAATTAGCTACAGTCGCTGACGTTTTTCAGATAAGCTTCTTATAAAACGGGACGAAATACTACCTAATATACCTTTGCCTGCCTACAGCTAACTTCACATATTTACCTTACTCCTTTAAAAAAATTCATTATTTCTTACATGTTGTTTTTAGGGTTACCTACACTTTTTTATTTCTGGATATTTTTATGACTTTTAAATAAAATAATTGCGTCATTATGGAAATTATTTAAAATAAAAAATATAGGTATTAAAATTCTTAGAAATGTTGCTGTTAATACATTTTCGTATTAACAATAAATAAAATTAATGATTTGTTTGTTTATTATAATAAAAATTATGCACAAGGTTAACTGGCTGCTAGAATTAGTTACAAAACGATAATATGCAGCTTTTATTGTTTAGTAGGTATACCTAGTTTATTTCATAACACTTATAAACCGAATGACTTAATTTGATTTCCACAAGTATGGGTTTGAAAAATATTAGTACCTATAGTATAATAGCTACACAATGTAGGTACCTATAGTGGATGAGATACGATATATATTAGACGCTCCCATGCATCGTCATGTTTCGGTGTTATCTGTAGCCCATCTAACAGTTGACAACTTAATCAAGCGTTACGGCCATTTCCATAAGCCATGTATTAGACTCTCTATACTGATTACAATCTTTCAAATCACCCCATAACCTCTAAACTCCACTCTTCACTTCTCTGCGCTGCGCGCTCCAATCGCCAGTCACTCGATCTGGAATTTATACATGCAGAACTGGGCCTAGTATATCTAGGGAAAATATTTCATAAAAAGATTATTCATTATTTATATTTCTTCATTTCAGGATACAGCTTCCGCAGTAAGGATTAACTATTATGGCATATGTTAGGGGGGTTTTTTTTTAAATTTTAATATGCATTACTATTTTTTTAAAACATTAACCAAAACGCCCATTGCAATTTACATGTATAGGTATATATGTACATTTGACTACACTGACTATTGGATTCGATTGGTTGCTCAATGTAATTCCGTTGTTTAAAACAAACAAATTAGTTTAGTATAGAGTACTATAATAAGAATCGAATCCGACTGAATCCCGCGCTGTATTGTGAATGTGATCCATGGTATCTCGCTGAGTATATCTTGCTTTGCGTATAGCAGTATTGTTTCCTTGTCTTCAATTTATAATATGCGTTTTATTTTGTTCAACCGTGAGTCGATCAGGCAATTAATACCGATGGCCAATTGTTACTGATGACGACGCTTGAATTCGATAATTTCATCATTCTTTCAGAGTGCGAGCAGCTCTTAAAATCGTGCTGTTGTGAAGTGCGATTTGACAGCTATTTGCTCGGCGTTGCAATTGGTACCCACGCCTATCTTAACGCCAACATCACAAAGATCCAAATGATAACTCTACGATGACGTCTGCTTTGTTCAGTATCATGATTGTTATTGATTTTTTGGTCAACTAATCGTCAGCGACCCATTTTTAATAAGGCGTATTTAATCATAGGGTTACTTTCAAAAGAGTATTTTCAACAAAATCGCTAGTTCATCTTTAAAAGTTTATTAAACATAGGTACGCATATATGTAGCTAAAGTTAATCAAATGGGCGGTGTTACATATTGATAACACTTGACTTACGTCACCGATAATGTTTGGGACGCGAATGAGTGTAATCTCTTTGCAAATATATAGGTATTAAAAAAAATGTTTGCATTTGCGATAAGGAACAATGGCAGCCGGCAGCCATGACGACCTGAACCATCAACTGTCAATAATCAAATAAACCAATATGTACTTTTCGGATAGCCGTATTTTATTCTTGTTTGCCAAACGTCACTTCAACCACTAAAGAAACCAAACATCCGTGTAGTCAAGAAAACACTGGGTTCTGCTCTTCTCACGAACTCACAAATCAAACAGAATATTACGTTTCATTTTTGAGAAAAAAAACATTTTAAAATTATACTTAACCCTCTCATACACAATATCCTCTTTATAATCAAATATTTTAAATTTTACATTTAGAACTAAATATTGTATGTATTGTAATTTGGTCACTCGTTTCAATTTCGTCTCCTTGATCATGGCTTTTCTGAGTCGCATTCTATTAACCAATTTGATTTATATTGAAGTTGATAAGATTCAAATTGTTTACGATAGAATTATTCTTTTTACTATAAACCAAAGTTAAGATGTGGTTTTACTCGAAGTAATAACTAAAAATCATCCTCTTTACAAACCATATTAGTTATCTATTTACAGTCCTAATGCAATATCTATTATTGAATATAGTATTTAAGCATTTCTATTGTCAATGAAACATAAAACAGGCTTAACATCTAGTAAAACCAGGAGCTTAGAGTTAATATCAGCTTACTGAAATAACTTAGTATAATAGTATTGTACACAGGCCTCCCACAATTAAAACATACATCGTTCCGCAGAAAAACGCCTCTTTGTCCTTGCACAACAAGAAAAGTGTAAATTTAGGAGTGCAAATGAGAAAACAATTATTTCGAGGTGCTGGATTACACTGGGCTAAGCCTAACCACTCTGGACCATCGGCTTTTACATTTGACACAGGGAGGTCCTGATAAAAACAGTCCTGGACAATATGTAAAGCCGTTAGGGTCATCATCGTTTTCGTATACTTGTCTTTGTATACATTCGTAAACAGATTCCTTCATATATTTAGAAGAAACTGCTTGAGGGTGTGATTTATCGTATTTTCGACTAAAGCTAACTTCATCCTCATTGCTTTTAGCGGAATTTTTTGTTTTTTTTTTATTAGATTTCGTTTCAATTTTAAACAATTATTGCCAACTTCAGACGAATAAAAATAACACCTTTTTCGTTTGGTTTTCGGACTTTTACTATTGATGTTTTAGTGAATTTTCCCATGCTGAATCATGTTTTGTGGGCGTACTGGGTTCACCTTGGGCCCGTGTGCGAAATACGGTCATAATTGACACCTAATATAGTTCAAACAGTCGCCGCCTAAAAGAATAGGAATAGCAAACGATTTATATTTTAAAATATACCTGATGCAGTTTACCCCATCAAGGTATGCTCGAAGAATCTGGCATGAAAATTGATAATTGTATAGCGGGAAAGTCAATTATTTTGTTTTTAAAATGTATTTTAGTCGCAACATACATATATTTTATATATTAATATAAATAGGAGCTTACTCAATACTTGCTAAAACCTCATTGGGCCTCAATTAATTTATGCAGACTTCAATTAATATATTTGTCATGCATAATTAAAATCAAATATTTCTTTAGTTAAAATCAATAAATAATCATCACTTAACAGATCACATTTTTATTTGTTGTTCCATCAACGTCGTTAAGAATAATTTATAGTTATACATATTTAACAATTACATTTTTAAAACTTCCAAACATCTACAAAAATTAAATTCGATTCCATGACAAATGTTATGCGAAAGTGTAACTGATAAGTCATCAATAATATAATTTTATCTTTACTACGTAAAAATTGTATAAGGTACGTCAATGTCTTATTTACTTAAAAAACCAGAGAAAATATCTCAAACCGGAAATAAGCGTTTCATTTACCGGTATGCCACCAACCCGACCATACATCCTGAAATGTACGTCAAAATGGGTTCGTATCACCCAAAGTGCTTACGATTTTTATTCATTTTAATATCGAGTGTTTTTGTGGCAGTGTTAGTTACAGGACACGCGAATAAAACAATACATAATAAGTAAGTATTTTATTGTTTACCTACTATATGTTTATAATATACTCAAGCCTGAAAATATTATGATTTGCTTCAGATTCAAAATAATTACTATTATTTGTTTATATTTTAATTCAATTATAGATATATTCAGTTTTTCTTTTAATTATTTGGCCGGAAAAAAGGTGCGACAAAAGTCAACATCCGTTCAACACCTAATATTTTATTATGTTTGCTTATTTTAACGATTTGTTTTATTAACACATTTCTAACCCTTTTTCGTACACGAAATTTGTTAGGCACTAAATATATTTTTTACACTAAATTCTGCTTTTGTACCTTAAATTAAATAAACTAAATCAGAAAATATCTATATTTTTAAATATACTTATTGTGATTATTAAATTCTAATTTGAATTGTTTGCAAATTAATATAAATTAATTCATAATTTTTCATTTAAACAACAATATTTATTTTAGATTTAAAACATTACAAACAACAATAAAGACATTTTATCACCCAGTCGTAAACACCAATAAAAAATCGCAATGTAATTGGTTAAAGAATTTAAAGCGACAATATAAATTATGCCGGAGTGATCCCGGAATGGGGGAAGTCCTTCTAAAAGCCCGAAGCCTAACAATATCAAAGTGCGAAGCACATTTTCGATACAACCGTTGGAATTGCACACGCCCGCGAAAATTATACAAAACAATTTATCGAGAAACAGCTCTACTTTATGCAATGGCATCATCAGCTCTGACCTACACCATAGCCCGCGCCTGTGCCGAAGGCAAATTAACAAATTGTCATTGCGGCAAAGACAAAGATCCAAAAGCAAATGTGTTGGCTTGGAAATGGGGATTATGCTCCGATAATTTACGATACGGGAAAAAATTCACTAGGCGCTTCTTGCAATTTAATCAAAAAGGTGATTACTTAACGGATATGTTAAAGCATGATTCAGAAGTTGGAATCGATGCCGTATTGACGGCTGAAATATGCAAGTGTCAAGGACTATCCGGATCCTGTGAAATGAATATTTGTTACCGGCGCATTTTACCATTTTCAAAAATCGCATTGGTTTTAAAGGAAAAATATCATGCGGCTATTGAAAGCCCCTTGGGGACGAATAGAATAACCAAAGAAGTAAGTCAAGGTAAGAAAGGTACCTTGTTGTATGTGATGCGTAGTCCGACGTTTTGTAAAACGACGGTAGGGCGGCGCTGCGAGTCGCAGAACAACTGCGCTACTCTATGTTGCGGACGTGGGTATACTACGAAATCAGTGCTGCATACAGAGAGGTGCAATTGTACATGGAAAGATCGGTGCTGCACCGATATAAAATGTGATCATTGTAGCAAATATGAGGATGAATTTTATTGCAAATGATGTGATTTGTTAGATTAGTAATATTGTTAAACCAAATAGTATTTGTTTCTGTAATGGATAATCATTTTAAATGCACTGTAGGCTAATGATAAATAAAAGTCATTCTATTTATTCTTAAAGTATAGTATAAATCAATTTTTTTACAAGATTGCAAATGATCGTCAGGACCCTTATGAATTTGAAAGAAAATTCAGTAAATACATTCCTTTATTCTTAGTCCACAACATACAGGAAATCGTACTGGGAAAATAAACAAAAAGGATCTAGTCGCTACAATTAAACAAAAACAATTGCATGTCTGGTCATTGCTCCGACGCTAACTGCAACTGCAACAACATGGCTACCATGAGGGTCGCTAACACCGGGCGCCTCTTTTTTGTCCCACTTTGTCAACAAAATCTTAATTTGGAACAATTTTAATGTGTTTATCAACAAAGAAATGCAATTCTCAGTATCTCAAACAGTAATAATCTACATGCAAGTGAGTGTAACTAGCAAACGATAAATAAAGAAATCAATAGGTATATACTGAATTGCGCATGCGTAATATGGGGAAATATTGTTTGGAAATATATACCGGTCGCTTCCACACCACAGTATGATTCCCGGTGCAGTATCTATCACTTCTTCAAAGCTTTCCGTCTTCTACTATTGACGAAAACTATCTTTCTTTACGTTTTCATATTTTCCTTAAGTTTTTTACTATCTTTTCTGTTATTACTAACTAGAAAAGGGACTTTTAAATGCATTTTTAGGTTATCCCACGTGAATAGTGGTGATAAAATGACTGATAGAGTAGTGAAAATAGTTAAGAAATATCTTCGACGATTGAGCGTTTTGAAAAATAAGCATTTTAACACTTATTTAAGACTTTAAACTTGTGAACATTGTGATATACTCTATGTATTTTTAAAAAATATTGAACTTTCTAAGTGATATAGTGTTTGGACCCTATTTTTATAACTAACGGTAAGGATTTCCCGCTTTATGAATGACTAAGTTATACTTATACGAGCATTGGAAATATATATGTGTGTGTTCTATTTATTTTTAGTTCATGCCATTCTAATATTATATTTGTTTATTTATACCAACAAAGTTCAAATGGCGAATTTCGTCACATAGAATGTTCTACAAATGCACGCAACTGTTCAATATCCATGATAAAGCTAGTCATTTGGAAATTCTCTTCCGTAGAGAGGCCTGGGATGTTTTAGTATATTTGCTTGATATTACTGTGTTTATAGAGATATACTAAGTACGTTAGGAAACAGCTGTCCCAAATGCCCCTCTTCGTCTCCTACACAAGTGTTGTTTGATATGTTTAAATATACAAACAACACTTATTACAAATATTTTTTTACATACACTAGCAAACACTAAGTGGTCTGTGAAAATATCGCGAATAAACAATTTCATACTGATATGTTGAAACTAATTATTCAATTGCATAAATGTGTGCATTATTTAATGTTTCTTGAAAAATACTCTCTGCTATATGCATATTTTAAAATCGGTGACCCGCAAGCTGATATTATTTTCATGTAATATGCGATAAAAGGGGAACTTTTATTTATCAATTTTGCGAAATTTGTGAGTTATGTTCAACTAACAGTAAATATATTTTGATTAAATTCGACAAAATGATAAACATTATTATGAAGTTATGTATGATAAGATGTTGATCTCCATTACCAATTTCGCTTTGAAACTTATAAGCTATCGAATTACATAAATTAAAAGCAACTCTCAATAGGATTAATATAATATCTTATTATAATTATTGGATTAATATTATTTAAATTGAGTGAGAAACTAATTTTACCAGCTGGCATGAACGACCCTACAGCACTTGACCTCGATTTTCTAAATCTCTTTGCTTCTTTCATTACCTACGTTGTAAATTTAACTTGATTCTTCATCACGTTTTCGTGAGATAAAAAAAGACTAATTAACTTGAAACTAGAAGCATCTTTTATAGTGTAGTATGTATGTATGTACTAGGAACGAAGTAAATCCCCCTATACATTCTCATCCTAAGAGAGAAAATATTTCTCTGTGAGAGTGTATCCGTTTTTATAACTAGATATACTCATAACCTTATTTTGGATTTGAGTTTAATTACTAACTTTAACTTTTACGAAAAAGATCTTATTCATATGTTATATTCTTAATAATTAATATTTCAATTTCGAAATAATATTCAAACAATGGCTTTAAAAATTACAATTGCATTGTGTTTACAAACAATTTTGACTTTTGAAAAAATTGTCTCTTATTTACTATATAAGTTATTTTTAACCCGGAGGTTAAAAAACTTTGTTCCGAGTGATTATAAGTGTATTGCTTTGCAGTCGTAGTCGAAAAATGTTCTAATTTTATACATGCGACATTACTGAGGAACACAGCTTCGACGCGACAATGATAATCTCGAGGCCAGCGGCCGTTGCACTGTTTCCGATGTATAAAGCCGGCATTTCCGGTTCGAAATCGTTACTAACTATTTTGCAAAAATATCATATTACTACAGAATAATTATAATGAAATATAATTATAACAAAATTATATTTATCATAAATTCATATTTAGATATTTTTAAATACACAACCACTATTTAAAAATAAATACAACCATGTATTGCAGACATTTATTTTGACATACAAAATGGCTGCATTTCCGTTTTAAATTATTCAAAATTAAATTCAAATACAAGTCATTTCATGACGTTTTCTAGATAATTAATAACAGTCATTGCAGATGTCAACAAGTACCTTTGATTGTCAAATCTCAATCCAATTCGAAACGAACTTTGCATATGAAGCAATGCCAAAATGTGAGCAGCAATATTCATTTTAACTTACAGATACAAATAAATAAATCTAATTGACACTTGACAAACGAATTTTATGAGTGACTCTGAATAATTAAATTTATTTTTGCTCAAACTAAATGCAACACCGCACAAAATTGAATAATTGGAAAGTAATAGATACTTAAAAGTAAACGTAAATACATTTAAAATATAAAAATTAGTTTCACTCATACATTATTTTTGTTATTAATATATTCTGAATTTGACATTGGAATATTCACGACAAGAATTTATTAAATAGGTAGGAAATGTTTGAAATTTTGAAAGGGATATTAGATATATTGTAACGTAATTCTCAAGTAATATTACACCAGTATCGTGGTGCTTTTGTATGTAGACAGTTGGTTTTGTTATTTATGCGTGAAAATATATGTTTTTGTTAACACGCATGTGTAAATCGTAACTATCTGCACTTTCCCTAACTTGACTTCGTATTTAGAGAATTGTAAGTATGGTATTTCCAATGTATGTAATTGATTGGTTGTGCATGTAAAATTGATTTGAAACAGTACATTATTTTAATCTTTTTTGTTTAGTTTATATTTTCAATAAATAATTTTCAAAGTCAAGAATTCGATATACATACATATTTTCAAATGATCTTGACTCTGAAATTGTTTTCCACTCTTTGAATATACTCAAACTTCAAAGAATGCTGCTAAAAATAAGTACATATTTCTTATTCAATATTTTTCGGTCCAATAAATATAAAATGCAATAAGATGCAAAGGAATTCTTTAAAAAATATTGTTATCAATTCATAACACATTCATTTTTTAAGAGCAAACCTTATGTTTTGTTTATCATTTTTCCTGAATTATATTGGACTTTAGTCTGTGTACATTCACTTGAAAATATTATTCTTATTTATAAATATTTACTCAGGAAACTCACTGTTCTCATCTTATATTTTGAAGCTCAAATATATATATATATATATATATATATATATATATATATATATATATATATATATATATATATATATATTAAAGTTATGAATTTAAGTCAATCATATATCAAAATATGTTAGTTATAAATTTATTGTTTGGTCATATATTTATGTAAAGGGTTATGTATGTAGTACATACTATGATTCTAAACTAGATGATAATCAGACACTTTTGTTTTCAAATGACAACGAAAATACAGTCTAATTTGGTATGGTGTTTAAATTGTAAATTAGCTAGATGCATTGAATATGTATATATGCACGATCGTCCTATATGTGGTAGATGGTTGAGTAACATCACAAGCATATTATCGTGACCTTGAATTGACCTTCACAGTAAATTTATAATTACCTAATTTACAATTTACATTTGACTAAAAACAATAACGTTATTCATAAAAAAAACACTTGAAGTGTGTATATGTAAAAACATTAAGATGACGGAAGAAAAACCATGGTTCGCAGAAAAAATTATTGTCATGTTGTAACCAAATATACTTCTTTGATTAAATCACAAATGTCCAATAACAGTCGTTCGATTAACTAATCATTTATGACCAAGTAAATCTTTTTTTTGTGTTATAAGAATGAAATGTAATAATCTGCAACAATAGAGTGTTAATATACATAGGTGTATGTGGCTATGATCAAGAATGCTTCAATGATGATCATAGGTTTGTTATATAAATAGGCATCCACTTCAGTTGGACTGTATCCAATCTTCTAAAATGCAATGCTACTATATTGTGACTTATTATCTTCATCAGGTATCGCATCTAGTAATATATAGTAAAAATGTTATTTTTATGTGATTTGAGTGTATCTAATAGAAATTTATCTAGTTCCGCCCATCACTAATGCCACTGGTTCATAGAACTACTATATGCAGCCGAGAAAATTGCTTGGTGATTTGTGCATTTTGTGTAATATTGTCGTTGTTGTCTCGACGTCTCGGCTGCATTTCGTCTGGCCGCTCTATGCGCAGGTACTCGCGGAGTCACTCGGAGCCAGGGACCGGGAGGTCTTCAACCCCTGTGTGACTTGACCACGAGATATTCTGGCTTATATACCTGTTAACCAAGGGTGCAGAATTACTTCCATATGACCTTACATTCCCACGGGAAATGTACATTCTAGATTTATCTCCGTAATATATTGTAAGAAGCATCAATATTCAATTGATTGATTTTATCCTCAACACTGAAAAGAATTTTAATTAAATTTTATACAAAAGATAATTGAATTAATTTCCGGTAACAATTTATTAAAATATTTGTGCACTTTTGAGTTATTGAGAGAATTCTATAGACTTTTTGGCGATTTTTGAGATACCAACTGATTGCTGTTACTAGAAAAACGTAGCATGTGTTAGTCTCAAACAGGGTTCTTTTCCACCACACCAGCTGTAGAATTACAGATGTGGAGGTGGAGTATCTACACAATTCATGTGCATACACATACACATAGATACTTTTACATGCATTCATACATACAGACTTCTCTCTTTCGGACTCTGGTGTTGACTGTCAGTTCAGTCACTTACTACGTCCGGCGTTGGTAGCCTCTGTATAGTTGGTTGGCGCCATGTTTTAAAATAACGTGTTATTGTTAAAGTTCTTGTTGTTATTAAAGACAGTAAGTGTTTGTTATTATTTTATGTGAAGCTTAGTTAATCAGGATGGAGATTCGGTATGTAAGATTTTCTTTGTTCAACGAACTTGATTGAATTTCGCAGATGTTTACAGAATTGTGAGTGTTTTAAAATAGAGATAAACGCGGAATTGGTTCCTTGTTTTACTAACAGTTTACAACAAGATTTTTTTTAAAAATAAGATAACATAATTTTTTATAAAAACGCACATTTTCTCTAAATCGTATCTATTTAAAATTCTGAATAAATTTTCGATCGTTTTTTTATCAAGCTGCAATAACACCGAAGTTATTTTTGAATCTTTCCTGACCTGACCATACAAAAATCGTATAAATTTACGATAAAATTTAAATAAATCGACCGCAAAGATTAAGCCAATGAACTTTGACATTGAGAGAGAAGTATATAGTTACCTTAGCAACCACAAAATACACGTTTTATTAGGCAGTAACATAAAAACATAAAGTAAAAAGCTCTTTATTGATTCGTTATACGAGTGATCAGTTTTTATAAGAATGATTTCAATAGGATTCGATGGCCTTGAATCTAACTATGACACACGAAGAATGTATAAACAGTGTTAATAACAATTTTCAAATACTTTTTATAGCATATATTTTATATGTTCGCGTAATTTCTAATCCTTTGATAAATATATCAACATTTTTTTTTATCATAAGGTACCTATAGTTAATTACAATATAGATGCGATATCATAGTATTCACTTGAAGATATTTATTTTTAATGCACTGAGACCTTGTTAGATTCAAAAACGAGACCAAAAAATTTATTTAAATTAAATGATCATTTAATTTAAATATATTTTGCAAAAAAGCTTGAATACAATAGATTTTAATTTATATAATAATTACAAAGGTAGAAAAATATTGTTATTTCCATAGCCTCTAAATTATAAATAATGTGCTTCTATAATTTAAATTTGGTAACAAAGTTATTTGCTTGCGTAGTACCAAAACAAGGACATTAAATTCGCCTAACTGTTGATAAATTAAAATTTATAAGTAAAATAAGTAGTACAACTTGGCTATATAAAATAATGAGTGATATTGAATATAAAGCAAGCAGTTTGTCTGGAATTATAGTCTAAAGTCTGCCATATATATATAATATGTAAGGTTTAAAGATAAGAAGCTTGTAAGTTGTTTAGGTTAGGGCATTTACCTGTTGGGTTACCTGAATTTGCCACATGATAACGGTAGCTATACCAAGAGTTAACGCCTCTTAATATTTGTACAGTTTCGAAAATAGTCTTCGAAATTTCGCCATTTAGATTTATTACTATAATTATAAATTCTACAATATTATTGTATTATCGCAGTGGAAACATACCATTAAATTTAGCGATGAAATTTTAACTAGTATTTAGTATCATTGTCTTAAATATTATTTAAAATAAAATTGTAAAGTACTAATTCAATTAAAACTAAAAATATCTTAGATATTGATTGCCAATATTAGGCTTTCAAAAATTAAAAATATAATAATATCTACATAAATATTGTTGTTCTACATACATTACTATATTGTGAAACAAATAAAACAATAAACATAAAATTAAAACACATATTTCCTTATTGGAAAAAAAAAACATCAGAGTACCTACTTATAATACCTGTATACTTTCTTTTGCAAATACCTAATATTAAATTGTCCAGATACAAATAAAAAATATATTAGAAGTTGGAAAACAAATATGTTGAGTTAAAATATGCATATCTACTTTCAATTTATAACTACTATATAAAAATCAAGTTCGTATTACCAAGGTCAAACCCAAAAGATACTAGCACAGTTTAATTTTGATATGCAACAATAGCAGTGATTAGTCAAAGTGTTAAAATATCAAAAGACAACCAAAAACTATACATCAAAAGAGATATCTTGACGACGTTGTATAGAAACCTGACGAGTAGCAACTGACTTCCCGCCTTTGTGCAAATGAACGCGTTCTTTTTGATATAGCCTGAAGTTAGTCGCTAATTGAAGAAGTGAGCAAATATGTTCGCTATGACTATAGAGTATCACTGGAAATTATAGGGTAATAACTATCAATGGAAATATATAATGAGAATATGGAATTGCATTTTGATTGCTAAATTTTAGAATTAAAATTGTGGTCATGCAATAATGAATTCGAATTTAATATGGTTTAAAATTTAAATGAACTTCTATTCTAATATTTATTGAATAAGTGTATGGGAATCAGAAGATTTATTTGTATATATAATAGAAAACAATTGAATGTAATCTTTATTTATTATCTGATTCGGAGAGTCTCAAGTAAAGAGTTGCATCAACGCATGCAGTCTCTTCTTCAACAATAAGTGGGACGTCCAAGATAAACGATGTATTGCTTTTTTAGGTCAAACCATTCTAAGTCACGGACAAAACTCAAAATATTTACTTGGTCAACTTACATAAAAAAAATTATAATCTGATAAAATAATTCGATATAAAGACATCACACATAATTTGTTTCCTAATACTTAAATTAAGAGAATATACTCTACTCAAATGTCAGTTCCGGTGTTCGTAAATTCGAATTGATCTTAAGGAACCACATTGTAAGTCATCTAACGACAATGCTGAATAGCAGTGTCATCTAATTGCGATTCGCTAATTAATATTAAGTAGGAAGTTCGTTATTTTGGTAATGAATACGGTTGCACCGTCGTCCTGTACTGCCTGTACTGATCAAATAGTCGCGTGTCATCTCTCAATACTGTAATATTACCGTCGAAATGTCGGCGTTATAACAATGCTTGACCTATTATAAATTAACTATCTCTACCACACCTGGCCATTGCATAAGTACATCTAATTGTTTGTGTGTGATCTGATAAAAATTGTTTATTTGATTTTTCTGTTATCAATGATTATTGGCCTATTTGGGTTTTATAGTGCACTTAGTTACTCATAGTAAGTATGATTTGTTGGTAGGTATTATTAAAATAAAACACTAATATAATATGTACATATGTTGTAAAAATATATTTTGTGTGTGTTTGAAATAGGTACATTACAAAATCTCAGAAAATATAGCTTTATCCAATAGGTACGTCAGTAAAAAAAGACCGCGTTAATAATTGATTATTTAAATATCATGTAATTAATTTCACACCGCTACAAAGATGACTTATCTTGCGTGTTCTTTGTAACTACGAACACACAAAGATTACTTTAGAGGACTCTGAATTCCCACTGGATATGTTATTTGTTCCATAATTAAATTGATACTCTAATATATTTTATAAATAAACCTAATATTTTTAATTATTTAAATAATAAATTACAGCAACATTATAATGGATTTATATAATTAGTCAGTAATTTATTATACGCAGATAATAAATCTGATATTCATTTATAGTATTTTTACTATTTAATAGTATCCGATGCAAGCATAATTTATCATAATTTACCTGCCTTTCTCTTTGGCCTAATTACAACCCTATACCAAAATATATTTTTTTCGACTTCTTTTTACGATTTCACACTTTTTAAAACACATTTCTAAAGTTATTCAAATATTTCACATTTATCATATGCCTTAAAATACTAGGTATACTTTCAGTTCAACAAAATTTACTAAATACTATTAAAGTATTTCAACGTCTAGCAATATTGAAGATACTTTCGAATATTCAATATCTGGTAGAGAACTAATATTAAATCATCCATTATCGTTCTTCTTCTGTCTCATTTTTCATTCTCAGGATTTCTCTGTTTGGCGATTCTATTCGTGGACATGTATCCACATAGATAGAGAAGTAGTTCATATATTATTTACGATTTCCTGTTTTTAACCTAAATAACGGAATGAGCGAGATAGAAACAGGCGTTTTATTAATACAACTTCTTTTCTATTTGTTTGCAGACCTTGGAACATGGATAATGCAGATGACGAAGCTCCAAAGGATCCCGGCGCACAACAGGCCAATCATCAAAGCTATACGGAGAAAGACTATGAAGGTAAGCTAAGAACGTTTTCCACACTTCAGTTCACTTCATTTATTCTCGTTCTCTTTGTTTTTGCTTACTGTTTACATAGCACTAAATGTACTCCACTTTATTAAGGAATATAACTGTATAATTGCGTTATATATAAAATATATTTCAATAATGAATTACATTTTTCGTACAGGATTCATGGTTATTTAATATAGGTATTAAATTTAATTTTGTTGCATTAGTTTTCAAGGTATTGTTATAATCAATAATAATAATGATATATCAATCACTTACATATACATAGGTATTGAAAGTTTTATAAGAAAACTCGTTACCCTTGATGTAGAAGCGAATAGTATTTTTTTACTTCTTCTAAGTATTGATCAGTGTGTTTGTTACAGAATTTGCAATGATGTGTTTTAAATTTTTATGACTTCCGCAAGGCAATCTTTGTTTTCATTCCATTATGCAAGTTATAAGAATATAATTAGAAATTCTAATCATAGTTTTTCTTCATCCTCATGGCACTGTCAAGGCCTGATCAAATGTTTTCAATGATACCAAGTTAAACGTTGCGAATTTGGATAATTCAATATCTTAATCGCAAGTTGTAAGATCAACGTACGGCAAAAGTTCAGTGTACTCATTCGCGTAACATCACAGCAGGTTTTATGTTAAAAATAAATTCAATACAATTTAACTGCTTTCCGTATGTGTCGATAATAAGTTTATACACATTCATTGTTTGCAAAATATTCAAAAACAGATCAGCTCAAATAGATATGTCTAAAAATAATCTTGCGCACAAAGAATAATCGTACTAATATGCAAAATCTTCTAAAAATAGCTTCGTGATTTGAAAGTTTTCAGACTCTAGTTATCAAATTTAAATAAACAACGCGCAGAAACTGAATATAGACAAAGCCGCAAAACTGTTTTTACACGATGACATTCAGAATCAACATAAAAAACTGGACCAATTTATTTATAATTTTTTGTTATACATTTTGCGTGTTTCGAAGTATATTAGTAAGAAGTACTTTTTTTTAGATATATTTAATTACGTGTTTTGTACAATGATTATTTTCAAACGTGAGTCGTATAATGAACTGATCCAAAAACTAAACAAACATAGTGGAAGGTGTTAAGTTTTATTACTAACTTCACACATTATTTAATTTTTGGCGTTTTTTTAATAAATTCGTGTTAGTAAATATATTTTAAATAATTCAAAGTTACTAAGTTATATGTATGAGTATACTTTTTTATGTGCTGCTACAATTCCTTGAACTTCTAGAATCTGAATTCAGATGAGAAATTATCTCAGCATTGACTTAATATATGTAAATTTTTATCGGTTTATTTTTCTGTGTAACTGTGCGGAAATTATGAAATACGTCACATTTGCTCATAAAATATGATGACAAACTTGTTCATGCCTAATTTTAACAACTTTAACTATTCATAGACACTTAAAATGTTATGCATATTTCTGTTAGTTCCCATATTTCGCGTGATAATTTTCAATCATTTTGTAGGCCGATGTTGTTATATTACCTATATAGGTAATTGCTATATGTTTTTGTGGTCGCGTGAAAATAGTAATTTTATGACATTATGACTTGTAAACAAACCATTTATAGATAATATGGGAAAGACTATATTATACACATGAAATCTAGTTTTTTCAAAAATAGACAGTTTTTTTATCACTTTTATTGACAATGTCAATGTTACACTTACTTTGGCAGACAATCTATTAGATGAGTAAACAAACCGTTTATAATGCGTTGTCCATGGACCATGACTATTTTAATTTGGAAGATAGTCAACAAAAATGTTTGTTTATAGTGTACTACTCTATAATTTTGATTAATTATAAATTCTAGTTACTTTACTTTAAACAATTGTCAATTTATTATAAGTAATACACAATCTGTATATGCAAGTTCTACAGCGTCCTTTCTCGCTTCTAACTTCATGCTACTTGTATATGGGCGCGTTTTTTATGAATTTCAAAACAAATAACAGCTAAATCCCATAATTATTACATCAAAAATTTGACACTGAAGCAATAATTTTGTTGTGAACAAAGTATTTAATTATTGCTAATTTAAACAACAAACCTTTGTTATAACATTTACAACTAAACAAAGATAACAATTTGTTCGCTGCTATAATTAGAGAAAACAATTATATTTTCAGCACATGCAGAAATTATAAACAAAATTATCTTTATGTTAAGCATACAAATTTATAATAACATATATTACCGACAATTTTCACGTAATAATTTAAACAATATTTTACTAATATTTTTTACCAATTTTAAATTATAATTTATAATGAGTGGACTTATATACAAATAATTAAACATTTTTAGTACATTAACCTTAACTGTCAAATATGTTTTGTATCACATGTGTTGTTTAAAAAATTCACTTCCTTATTTTTGCTACACATGTGATCATGATGTCATATATCACAAGTTATATTTCAGCTACATATATCAATGTAGTATAATAATGTGTAAAACTCTAATGTGGGTATAAAATATCGGTTAAAATTTTAGAGTTTTTCCAAAAATATTTGACCATGGCAATTCGAAAATTATTTCGTTTTATAAATAAACAAATTTTTATAGGCTACGTTCTAACTTTTACAGCTCAAGATTACCTTGTCCAATAAATTAAATACTTTACCTGTAGCAGCACATGTTAGATCAATGCAAGATATTAAAAAAAAGGCAATGATACTATAATTAAAGTGATAGTTTGGATAAAATAATTAACACTTGAAATTATAATCTTTTAATCAAATAACATATAGACATTTTTCTCATTGTCAGCTTTGATTTATATCTCATAAACAAAGCAAAAATCAATTTCATAATTTTGCATGCCAAACATAATCTCTAAAGTGTGTGATTTTATCTTAAACATTATAAAATTCACTATTATAGATTGGACTTGAGATAAATTGAAGGTTTTTTTTTTGCAATTTTAATTAAATAACATTTAGTAACACTTGTCCTAATTCCCGTTATCTATTTTAATATTAGGTTAGTAGAACTGGTGTGCACGTTGTTGTTAAAGCGACTGCAACTTGACGATAGCAGCACTTTATGGAAATAATATTTAAGCGCGCATTATGAGTGCAATTTTTAATTTAGTATAAGTAATATGTAACAAAAAAGCATTATTAGTTTTGCAATAAGTAAACCAGGATGTGCTCCTACTACTTCCTCGATTTGCTTTAATGTGAAAAGTGGTTTAAAGTGAAAAATTACCCGAAAGAGATTGAAGATTTCAATGATTCGTTTATTTACGTAACTTCCTTGCGGCGAAAACTGAAAATTATGCATTATTGAGTCTACTATCAAAGTAGATCAAGTAATTTACCAAATATTTATATTCGGTATTTGGTGTAAACATAGAAAGATCAATATTCATTGCGATTGTGCTGCTGCTGGTATTGGTAATGGTAATCCAATTGAACAATTGTGAAATCTAATGAAATATTGATAAAATCTCTATATAAAGAATTCGGCAGTGAACAGTCACGCTCCATTTGTAATATTGATTTCGAAACTATAGAACATTATGCTTCGATTTTACTACTTCACCTACCGTGGAACTATATTTTATTGATTGAATCCGTTGACGAGCTCGTGAAATCACCATTATTGGTGTTTTATCGACGGAAATTTTCGACGTCCTTCACAACTATTAAAGGATTCAGTATGTTTATTTAGCCGTGTCAAACTTCATTTAGAGAACCGTAAAATTCACCGTTCAGAAAACTACCGATAGTTTTAAAGTCTTCGTACATTTCAAAAAAATACTTTTGCAACCGACCACAAGCTACTATATGTTTTGTGATCGATCGCAGTTGAATTTTACGTGTGACCAAATGATAATAAAATTAAATATGTTTTAAGTGTATAACCCACACAGCGGATAATATACAAATTATATAGAGTTTAAAATAATACTATCTGATAGTTTTTTTCTCGATGTAATTAAAGTGTCAAAACTATTAATTAAATAAATTACGTACAATAGTAAATTCTTAAATGTGTTAATTACACTTATTAGTTCTACTAGGTATTATAATACGTTTGTGTAGTATTTCGCAGAATGTTTCGCCGTTCATTTTATGCATAGATCTTTATCAAAACAAACGCAAAGATCCGAAGGTTGCTCCAACAAATATAGTCACTGATGTATCGATAGTTGAATCTTTAGAAAAGAAAAACCTTGAAATGCATACAATTCGTTGTTACTTTTAGTAGTGAACAAACTAAATTGCGATTTTGCATTCAATCTTTTATTTATATGTATATACACACATTCTCTTCTATCTAGGCGGTTAAATCTTGCACCTTTTTAATGTTAACCGTGTAATGAATTGGCGATTTCAGTGTCTAATTTGTCTGTTATGTCTGATAGGTCACCGAGCGCACACTGTTTATATAGGTGTGCATTTACCAGGGGAACGCAGACATTCGCACCGCAGACATCACAAACATCATCACAAATCAGGCGAGGCTGGCAGTGGCGACGATGACACCATACCAAGTGAGTATTTTCCTTCCATATACATAGAGATACATATCTACTACCGCATTTTATTTCGATTGAATGTAAAGAACCGCAATATTATGCGGAATATATATATATATATATATATATATATATATATATATGTTGTTGCAATAAAATTTATCAAGAGAAAAATGTATTGGCATCATACAATACCTAGATGTGATTGAAAATATGTTTTTTAATCAATTTTAGTTGCTTTTCAATTTTATATAAGGCGCCGAATGCCTTATAATAGGTATAGCGATTGCTTAAACATTATGATTTTTGCATGGCTTCTACTAACGCGTGATTTTTGTTTAATTATCTCAAAATCATGTAATGAAAACTTGAAACACGTACTGATTATAACTTAAGTTTGTACAATACAAGTTAAATTACGGAAATTGTTTAGTTACAAACTTCTCAACCATCAGGACTATTATTTAGTAACTAGGCCACCAAATACCAACGAAATAATCACCATGGCATCCCTAATATACAATTAGTAGAATTTTGTGTGAAATTAATATGCGCTTCTGAACCTTGATTACAGTTTTTTGAATATATTTTAACATTTCTCTAGCGACCATGTGCTCAATACTTTTTAATTCCCAATCAATGCAAATGCGTTTTATGTGAAATATAGTTACAAGCTTAAGATTTTTTTTATAACTTATACGTGACTTTTTATATCTTTTAAGAAATATGCATAATTAATAATTTTATAAGAAATAAAACAACATCCTAGAATTACTTAACATACATATATAAATCAATCTTGATTTTTTATAACAAATAATTAATGTATAATTTGTTGGGTGTTATCAGGAGATGAAGAAAATCTGATAAGTGAGTATTGGAATTTGATTTAATTTTTTTTTATTTATTACAATTTCGAGCACATCTGATTTCAAAACTATTTTTATAAAACGATTATTAGTATACTACAATTAGAACATATATCATATTATATAACGAAATATATAAATTACGAAATCATATCAATTTTCTCGTAATATATTATAAATAATTCATATAGGTAATTACAAGTTTCATAGAATTATAACGACAATTAAATTTTAATCCTGGATCATTAAAATGTGTTATTACGAAAAACAAATGTAAAATAATCTGATTGAATTTTAAATTTTACAAAGGTTTTTCCTAATTATCTCATCCTATTTTCAAAATTAGTTACATTACATAAAAATAAACATTAATATTTTACATATTTAACACTTTTAAATGATATAAATAAAGACATCGCATTAAAACAATGATACTCATTAAATGCTTTGAATCGTGATATTATATCACCCACTGTCTAGCTAACTAAAGGCCAGGCTACACTATTGTTAGATTTGATTATTATTGAAAAAGCCTAATTAAAAATGTGATACACGTACTAATCCTAACAACGTTGTATTCACATGTCACTTTTGATACGGATATTCGGATTTGTCAATTCAAAAAAAAAAAAACTTCTATTGAATTCATTGTATTTTTTTTACGTTATTATATTTTCAAACACAGTTTAACAAATCCTTGTCTCGTAATTCTCAAATGATAACCATACTATTTGTGTCTATGGCATTTCAATGTCAGTTCGTTTATTTTGCAATACCTATATGGGGTTTAAATATAAATAACGTACTACAACAGCTACCAACGATTTATTTCAACACTCTATCGAGATTTGAGTGAATTAGGTATATTTAAATTAAACGTATTCAAATTTTAAATTTCGTTATACATATGTATTCTATTATTTGCATAAATAGCAGTTAAATAAATAATTAGCATACTCTTTAAAAGGTATCCGATAATTATTAAAGTACATTTTATTATCAGTTCGTTTTAATAACTAATATTGACAATCATATTTACATACGAGATACCTGCGTCAGTATAGTAATTGTTTGCATGAGGTATATAATATACATACTTCAGATAAGTCATTGAATAAAAATTTAACTAAGTATCTATTATTAAATTATACGTATATACGATATGTTTGAAGTCATAACAAAAAAATGTTTCGCCAATTTTTATTTGTGTAATATTTATAGGAAATGATTTTATTTCTATTATGCAAACTATACAATGGTACAATGCGAAATTAAATCGAATAAAGGATATGTTAAATTACGAATTTTAGATTGAATATATATATATTTTTACGTAACAATAAATCATCACATTTGGATGCCATCTGCGTTTGTGACATTTCAACGAATAACTAAAACGAATTGGCATTCGCGTGATGTAAGTCATATTACACAAATCAAATTTTCAAATACATTGAACTATATATGTAGGTATATGATTTCTGAATTTCTATATGATATTTTTATTGGAAATGTGATATGCGAATTAGTGAGGCGCCATAATAATTGTCCAAGGAAAGTATTATTTACTTGATAAATTGATGCCGCGCTCTTTACAAATAAAATTAGCATCTATTCAGTAAGAAACGTTTAAACTTTGCCATTGATAAATATGAAAAATGCTGCTTTGTGGAAGGTTAGGTGTAAAAAAACATCCTTGAAATCCTATGTTTCGTGTTCGAAAATACAATTATAAGTATTATTAATTCATTCCTAGAAGATAACTAGTGTATTTTTATTGAATGTAAATATATTACCACCTGCAAGTAATTGTTCTTAAATGTTGATATATGTATAATAATTTTATATACATGCCAAGGTAATGATAGATTAGATAAATAACAATCATTAGTACATTAAATATAAGTTGTTTTTCTAATTTTAACGCTTTTTAACATGTTCAAATTGATATTAGCTACAGATCTAAAATATTATTATGAATAGCTTTCCTTACTAATATCTTATAATCTTTTCTAGACTTTGAAATTTAATTATATCTGATTTTTAATTAAGAGATATTTCTAAATGATCTGTGATTATTTGCGAATATAGTTAGTAAAATAGTTTAAATATAAAGCGATATTTACACAATCAATTTGATAGTTATCAATGTTACTATGCGTCTATTAATACAGTTACAACGTGTGAATTCTATTGACCGAAGTCTGCGACCTTTAGTTCAACAAAATTACAATATCTATACTATATGTTAAAAATGTCTGAAACTTAATTTATGAAATATGTTACCAACTTTAATATTAGTCGGTATTCATGAATATGCACATATTCTGTCTCAAATTTAAACGTAATTGTTCCTATATTAGATGGAAAGTTTCTCAACATATGTAACACGATTATTGTTTATTTATATCATATTGAAATTTATTGCAAAACGTCTTGAAGATAATGCTAGACATAAAAATAAATAAATAATGAAGCTTCGACAGAGATATTTAATTTTAGCACTATGACGTACTTTCCCATGTAACACTACCATTTCTACGTTCGATCATAATATGATTATCCTTAATAAATACGAGGAATGCATTAGCGCTCTGTCATTTTGGCAAAATTTGCGCATTTGCTGTCGGATTATAATTCAATTTTCCAACGAACCATAATATAATTTTCGTTTTTCTTCTAAAGAAAAATAAATCAGTTATTCAATTACATCTGATTATAAATCAAAGAATGCTCGTCTTATAACGAAATTGTAATTGTATATCTGTTTTTAATAATAATATCTAAATTAGTCTTATCTCATCGAAACAATTATTTTATTTATTACATTATTTTTATACATAATTCTCGCATATACGTACGTAGGAATATGATTAGTAACAATACATTTGTTCAGGACATGTGGTGAGAAATCGTCTTGGTCGCTTAAGCTTCTCCGAGGAAGGAGAAATGTGTAAGCTCTTTACAAAATGTCATGATTTATTCCTTTTATCACATTTCGACCCAACATTTAGATGTTTTATTATTCTCGTATTATTAGTACCTATGTATGTATACTCTAATTGAAATAGAAACGACAAATTTGCATCCAATTATTGATGCGTGAGATTTTGCAGCTATTTCAACTATAGTATTTTAACGTTGTATATCCAGTATTTGTCTAATGCAAATTCGTTGCGTATAGGTTTAATGGATATAGAATATATTTAGATAGGTTGCATGTTTTTTTTCACTTATTTAAGTATTTTATGCATAGTGATTTTTAAACAAATATTATTAATACATTTATAGCATCGGAATATATATATATATATATATATATATATATATATATATATATATATAATATGATACATGCATGCATGGTGCAATTAATATAGATATATTTACTTAAATTAAAAGTGAAATTTTCTATAGTGATAGTAGCATGAGGGTGCCACTAGAGAGTGATTATTATTTTCTTATCATTAAGCATGGAATTAATTAATCAATTTGCACTGAATCTGTTCAAGTGTGACTGCAACAACACGTGCTCCAATCAATAGTGTATCTTATTAAATGTAACACGTTTTGCACTCTCGAGCAGAATTATTTCACCGCAGCCTGTATATTTTTTCCCATTTCTTGTAGCAAAACTTGGTGATTCTGTTCCGTATTTTATAAAACTTATACATTTTTAATACCCTATTTTCAAGAGTACTTTTTTTAAAACTTTGAGACTTATCCACTTTCTTAAATTATTTACTCTTGAAGTTTTGTATTTGTTTCTGTTGTCGTTGCGAGCAAATGATTTGTGTGTATGAAGCTTTATCATCAATTTATTTGCAAAATCAAGTAGTTCCACCAGTGGCACTTAGTGTCAGTTCCCAATAATATTACATTAAACCAAATTCAAATGGTGTTTACTCTGCCCGATATTGACTTAATAAGTAACTAATAAACCTATACTTAATTTAATGTTGACTAGGCACTCCTCCAGCTCAAAGAGTTCAATTCATCCTCGGTGAAGACGTTGATGATGGCACCCATGAGTCCCATCCACTTTTCTCGGAGATGGAAGAACTCGTGCGTGATGGTGACGAGATGGAATGGAAAGAAACTGCCCGATGGATTAAATTCGAAGAAGACGTCGAAGAAGGCGGTAATCGGTGGTCAAAACCTCACGTTGCTACCCTCTCCTTGCATTCCTTGTTTGAACTGCGAAGTTTGCTCCTTAATGGTACTGTTATCCTCGACATGGAAGCCTCCTCGCTGGAGCAGGTCTCCGACCTGGTGCTCGACAACATGGTGAATGCTGGTCATTTATCCCTGGATTCCAAAGACAAAGTTCGAGAGGCACTGTTGCGAAGACACAGACATCAACATGAACGGCGTAAGGACAACAATGTGTCGCGGTTGCCAATCATTCGATCTCTGGCGGAGATTGGACGAAACCATTCTTCATCAAAAAGTAAGTTTGGTTTTTATTTATTTTTTAAGGATAATATGTTGATTTAAATTTGTTTTTAAGTTAGTGTTGTATTGCAGCATCGATTACAGTGTAATCAAAGATTTTTCTGCAAACTTTGACACAATTTTACTGACATATAAACAATAATTTATGATTATTATATAATTAAACAAATGATCCAAATGGCATAGGTTAGAGTCGTTTTATATGTCAAGTACATTCTGATTATTAAGAAACAATATAGATAATTTGTTTTATTATTTATATTTCTATAATAAAACACGATTTATGACGATGTTTACAAATACTAATGTTGCACGCGTATTAGTTACATTCGCACATTTATTAAAAATTGGTTATACCCTACGGTTGGTTGCATTAAAACAGGTTGCACCATAGCACCGCTTTAGAATATAGGTTCACATCTCAACTAGCTCATGTGCATACCTGATTTAGAGGAAGATTTGCCCCTCATCTAGCAAATACTCGAACATCATTTAGACGAGTGCTTCAGTTCAAATAATATTCTAACCTGATTTGCATAAGCTATTTGAGGTGAGAACATCAATGCACAATTTTAACATCATATTTTTAGTGTTATTAGAACACTAATAATAAGGGTTTAGTAACGGAGTATAATAGTGCATCATTAAAAGCTAGGTTTTTTAGGACTGAAATTGTGATATGATCATTATTATTTTATGTGTTACAGTCGTCAAAATAAATATTGAAAGTTTAGTGTTTAAGTATTTAATTTATACTTTTTTTTGTTTTATTTTTAAGTTGAAATTTAGTTCAAACCACTCACATCCGAAATTTCTTTCGTTATTTTGTCTTTCTATTTTTTATTTGCTCGTTTTTATTATTTGCATTTTTATTTTGACATACTTTTTCATATTAATATTTCAATCATCAAATACACATTAATATATTTCATTCATTCATTTAAAATGTATCTCATAGTATATAATTATTTTTGAGATTTGAAACATTTTTCCTAGCATGCTATGAATCATATATTTATTTTATATCATTAACTTTTTCAGTTATAGTTGCTTTATTAATAATACACTTGCATTTAGTGTAGAATATGTATTTATTATTTTACGCATGTCTTTTTGATCACTATACAATCTTTTTTGCTGTATATATTATATTTTTGCTTATATTATTTATTATGATTTGCTGTATTTGATTATTTTGCTTGTAATGCTTTGTTTTTTTTTTAGTTTAGTCTTTTTATTTATTTTTTTTCGGTGTACCTTCTCACTTCTGTGAATGCAGATAGTACAGGTGGATGTATGAGTGGTTTGCATGCATTGTTATGCTCAGACTTACAGAAAAAACGTGTCGATTCTGTGGTGAGTTTGAAACCGATTCCGCAAGGCTTGTTGAACGTAAATCCGGACAAGGAACAACAACAGACAACAATTACCCGAACTATTGACGACCATGGCCATTACATACCACTACCAGGTCAGGACTCATGTCCAACAATACACAATTTCTAATTGTTTATGGCAATTATTAAATATTTCGGCTTACTAATTATATATATATATAATACACACCAAAGATCATCATTCTAACTTCTAAATTTGTGTTTTATCATCTCTTTACAGAATAGTAAAAATGTTACAATTTTCGTCAACGCGCATATAGCATTCATATTGATTTCATTTATTAACCATTACGTAAAGACTATATAATATTAACTATGTCGTTTTATTATAGATAGTTAAATGTAGCATAAAACAATTTTAGAGTTTAGAGTGATCGTCTTTAGCTTAACTGCACTTATTCATGCATTATCTAACAGAAATGTAATAAAATTATTTGGGCATCAAATGTAGATATTTTGCTGGGTAGATTTTATGGTTGGTATTCAGGTAACGAAAGTTGAGATCGGTATTGAAATTTAGAGCACTCCTAAGCTAGCATAAAATAGTGCACGATACATAACGGTATCAAGTTTGATATTTGAACGCTACAGATTTTAATGCCGAACTCAGTAATTCAATTACTTTTTTATTCTTGAAGACTTTGCAGTTGATTTATTTTAGAAACTAATTATGATGTAGTCACATTGGAAATCATGTCGACTAATTAAAAACGTAATTGAATCAATGCTGAATACTGGTGTTTTAGTAGTTTGTATAATTATTATTTTACAAGATGAAATGATAGTTTTATGGTTGGCTTTTGGGTGACAAGGGCTTGAGTATAACCTGCTTAAATCTAACAAAAATTGTAAACTCCATGTAGGTAAATAATAAGATACAAATTAATCTTCGAATGTCATTAATAATGTTTTATTAAACTTAGGCGACCCAGTACCAACTGTGATAAGTTTAACAACGTGGTTATTGAAGCCTCGTATGAAAGGTTAGATTTGATTTCAGTGTATCTCTAATCTGAATGTTTTTTTAAGCACTGGATCAAATCTGTCACTGCATCACTTCTTACTTTCTTATAACAGCAAACGAGTCAATCCTTTTTAATACCAAATCTTTTATGAACGCTAATACACAGTAGTGTGAAAGTGAATTGGCTAAATTTTTTTTTACAATAGAATTTACGCTTTGATAAATCGCCAGATTTAATTTGGTGCGAAGTTAATTTGCTCGTGAACTATTTGTGAGGTCATCTATGCTCTATATACCAACAATATGATGCGAATTGAGTTACGTAGCCCATAAGGAGGTCTACATTGTTTAAGTCAATTATTTAACATGAAAATACTGTAACATTGTAGACGTTATGCATCACATCCCTTAGTTACAAGCTAGACATGCTTCAGGTATTATACACATAGTATAATGTGATTTGGCGTTTAATAAGTGACTTTGATCAATATGCTAATAACGTTATTGTTGATTTGACCCATATATTATTATTCCAAAAATTATTAATTTAACATTAATACATTGTATATATGTACATATATATATATATATATATATATATATATATATATATATATATATATATATATATATATATATATATATATATATATATATATATATATTATATATATATATATATATATATATATATATATATATATATATATATATATATATATATATATATATATATATATATATATATATATATATATATATATATATATATATATATATATATATATATATATATATATATATATATATATATATATATATATATATATATATATATATATATATATATATATATATATATATATATATATATATATATATATATATATATATATATATATATATATATATATATATATATATATATATATATATATATATATATATATATATATATATATATATATTTTATATAAGGAAATAGATTGGTCGCGTTTAATGCGTTGAGATGTTATTTCTTTTTAAATCTGATAACTGATAGTAATTCGAAAGCTTTCTTCATAACGTAGAAAAGCAGCAGAAATTGTAGCTTTAGGTAATTTATTATCTCTTATACATTTCGATAATTCCTTCAATAATAACAAATTTGCTTTGTTCCAACGATACCTTCTTTCGAAGCACTGTAAATACGTCGACACGCATATTTTGTACTTGTTCAACAGTTCTTCCAAGTGAATTCTTTTTATGTTCTATGTCCTATAAACGCCTAGATTCTTAGCGTTAAAGCATTCGATTGTTCTTGCAGTGGAAGAGAACCCGCACAATACAACAACGGCTACAACAACAACTTCTGGGCCGCCCTCGTACAACGCGTTGAATAAAACTCCAGATTACGGACGGTTTTTGAGCGTCCCCGGCCAGGGTAACCAATTTATTGTTACCAGCCGTATTTTTTTATTCATTTTGCTAGTTGTATCCAATCTGATTGTAAATGTCAATAACACTTAATGAATATTACATCTCTCATTCAGAAATACGATATTCATACGAAAAGATTTCCATATTTGTGTAATATATTTCAAATGGCTAGAGTGATCACAACTTCTTATAGGTTTTACTTGCGAAAAGCAAATATTTGATGAAATCCTTACATTTACAGATATTTTCCAATCCTTAAAGTATCGCTTTGATATGTTTTGAATATTAAAATATATTCACTAATAACGTATTCGTGTCGATGTTAATCCTTGCTTATTCCATTTTTCTATGTTTTATAATTTGTATGTAGTGAAATTTGTTAATCAAAATAGATACGTCTCGTTGCAATATGAAACATTTTGTAAGCTAACAATGCTACATTTAAGATATCTCTTACGGTCTTCACAGGGTGTCAAGAGAAATATTAATCCGCTGCCAAGTTAAAATAATTATACTCGCAGCATACAGAATAATTACGTTTTAATGACGATAAACTTTCGTTGACATAGTACTGGTTGCTTTAAAATTTTATGCTTTAATTAAATTGCTATAATCCGAGTCGTACGCAAAAGCGTACGACGTGTGTTAGAAGATCTAAAACGTTTTTATGTTTTTAATCAACGAGACGTATTGCTGTCTTTATTGTGCTAATTTAATTTTTGTTTTCAGCGTTTATTGTTTTTTTTTGTTGTTGTTGTTGTTGCAGTTCTCTAAAATCATAATTTCTTTCAGCATGCCCTCTAGAAATCGGTGTTAACTTTTGTTTTATACGTTTACAGGTAATGACAAATCGCACGATAGTTTAACTAAAAGCCCTAGTGCTATTTCGATGAGTCGAAATCATAGCACCGGCGATCTAAACGGAGATTACCATAGATCGAATATAGGTTTTATGCGAAAAATTCCACAAGGCGCGGAAGCCTCAAATATTTTAGTCGGTGAATTGGAGTTTCTCGACAAACCGCTCTCGGGATTCATACGGTTAAGTTCGGCCGCGATTATGGGTGACCTAACGGAAGTGCCCGTACCAACTCGTTTCCTTTTTGTCCTGCTCGGTCCGATCGGTGGCATATCCGGTTTCCATGAAATCGGACGCGCAATGGCCACGCTAATGTCCGATGAAGTATTCCATGAAGTTGCCTACAAGGCACGAAACCGCGTACATTTACTCGCTGGTATCGACGAGTTTTTAGACGCCGTTACTGTACTGCCTCCTGGTGAATGGGATCCCACTATTAGAATAGAACCTCCGGCCACAATTCCTACACAGGAAAAGCGAAAAGGACCACCAGAAAAGCCAAAAGAGGAAGTGCCCGAAGAGGAAGAGGAACAGAAATTACGAGATGAGTCTGGCCTGTCGAGAACTGGTCGATTGTTTGGTGGTCTGATCAACGATTTGAAAAGAAAAACTCCGTTTTATTGGTCTGACTTTAAGGACGCACTAGCACTGCAATGTGTAGCGTCTTGGATATTTTTATATTTCGCGTGCCTGTCACCGATTATTACTTTCGGAGGATTGTTATCAGAAGCGACCGGAAGAAATATGGCAGCTATGGAATCACTTATATCGGGTTTTGTTTGTGGGATGGGTTATGGATTTTTCTCCGGCCAACCATTAACAATATTAGGCTCAACTGGACCTGTATTAGTATTTGAAACGATAGTCTATGAATTTTGCAAACAAGTCGCATGGGACTACATGTCCTTTCGGTTTTGGATTGGTGCTTGGATCGCTCTGATCCTTTTGATTTTAGTAGCGATTGATGCGAGTGCTTTGGTGTGTTACATCACTAGATTTACGGAAGAAAACTTTGCGTGTTTGATTGCGTTTATTTTTATATACAAGGTATTTCTACCAATGCAATTGAAAATTGTTGATAGATTCTAATGTTGTTTCGCTTGATAGGCGGTTGAAAACGTTCTGTCTATCGGAAAGAAATATCCTATAAACACTACGGGGATGTCGAATTTAAGTTATGATTGTATGTGTGTGCCACCAGCTTTTGATCAATCAGATAATGTGAATTGGACTATTCTGGATCAAAAATCGTGCATCGTAAGTTATTAACTACTTCCTCAAAGAAGTTGAATATTATCATTCTAAATGTTTCAGTCAAATAATGGCACACTAAGTGGAGAAGGATGTTTTATACCTCATTATGTCCCAGACGTATTCCTAATGTCAATCGTTTTATTCTTGGGAACATTTATTCTATCAGTCATCCTTAAAGATTTTAAAAATTCTTTGTTTTTCCCATCGAAGGTAATGTCTATTCTAGAACTTGTAATTCCAAATATTACAATAATTTTTTGTTTGTTTTAGATTCGCCAGGTCGTCAGTGATTTCGCTGTCATTATCGCAATCTTCTCCATGACCATCTTGGATTTCTTCGCCGGTATTCAAACACCAAAACTTGAAGTCCCCGTTGAGTTCAAACCAACTCTCGAATCTCGTGGTTGGATAATACCACCGTTCAACGGTAATCCTTTATACACTGCCGTAGTAGCTGTGTTACCCGCTCTATTAGGAACAATTCTTATCTTCATGGACCAACAAATTACATCAGTTATTATAAATCGCAAAGAGAACAAACTGAAGAAAGGCTGTGGTTATCATTTAGACTTGTTTGTGTTGTCAATCTTGATCATGATTTGTTCCATCATGGGTCTGCCGTGGTTCGTGGCTGCTACTGTATTATCAATAAACCATGTCAATTCTTTGAAAGTCGAATCAGAGTGTGCAGCTCCTGGTGAAAAGCCACAATTCTTGGGTGTTCGAGAACAACGGGTCACTCATATTTTAATTTTCTTAACAATTGGATTATCCGTTTTCCTTACGTCTGTCCTCAAGTTCATTCCAATGCCAGTGTTGTTTGGAGTTTTCTTGTACATGGGCGTTGCATCTCTTAAAGGACTTCAATTCTTCGATCGCATACTGATTGTCTTCATGCCGAATAAATATCAACCGGACTACATGTTTTTGAGACAGGTTAGTAGGATTTTCATCTAATTTTCGTCTCACACCCACACCGCTTGCTGATTACTTCCGGAAAATAAACCAACTGTGATTAATTTAAAGTGAACTTTATTTCAATTCTGATATGACATCCACTTTAATCCTGTTTACTTCGCATAAATTGTGTCATACTGCATCCACGTTTTGCTACATTGTTCCTTGAATTGAAAATCTGACGATGACGTCAATTCGTAATCGATACCCAACACAACAGTGAACTCAACTAGAACTAAACACATTAAAACTACACCTTTATAGGCACATCCAACCAAGAGTGTCCGTCCCAATGGAGTCATTTCAGAATCTCGGCAGTAAATTTTTAACCACTCCAACTCTATCTATTCATAATTCTCTCACTTTCTGTTTATATTTCATTTGCACAAATATTAATTAATTTGTAATGTTCTTGATATTTTCAGGTGCCGATTAAACGTGTGCACATCTTCACGATGATTCAGCTCGCCTGTTTGATCTGCTTGTGGTTAATCAAATCGTTCAGCAGCACGTCGATTCTGTTCCCGCTGATGTTGGTTGTGATGATTGGCATTCGGAAATCGTTGGATTTCTTCTTCACTCGACGAGAATTGAAAATTCTCGATGATGTGATGCCGGAGATTACACGCCGTTCTGCCGCTGATGATATGAACAAATTGGACGATCCAGAGGTGGGCTGGGGTACACGGTTGATTAAATCGTGTTTAGGTGGAAAATAACACTAATAATTGGGGCTCTCTCTTTGAGTATCTCGAATTTGTTTGAGTACTAATTATTTCAAACAGGAAATTTAATTAATGTTCTAGATATTTTTAGATGATTCAATATTATTACACATAACAAAGATACTTAAAATTTTACACATTCATACAAGTAGGTTCTCTTAACAACAAAGACCATGTATATTTATGAATGTAAAGTTTCGCCCATTTTGTCAACATCATACTTATCCGAATAAGCACAATATATGTACAATAATATTATAGTGTAAATGTGTCTTCAACTTTTCGGTCACAATAACGATTCAGTCTGCTGCATCCAATCATATTCATGTGAAACGGTGATTAGATGCAATAAATCCCAATGATTCAGAGTGATGATGATGATAATGCTACTTAGTGGTCATTGGGATCCCCGACAATCCAATCCAAAAATATTGAATCAAATGAAACTAGAGCCCCAATTATAATTTGTAGATTAGTTTTACTGACCAAATAATAACCTTTTCTACCAGTTCAATTTACAAAATTGCCTTTTGATGAACATTTTTACATTTACAAATGTGCCACGTATTATATATGACATGCATTCCAATTACTAGTGATAATTTATGAAATAAATGTAACTTAACGGACTGACATTTTTTTAACAAACAAATTCATTTTACAATACTGACGCACAGATCAAGGAATAATGAAAGTATTTATTTTATACTGTGTTAATAATCAATTAGGAATTTGTATTTGTTATTTATTATATACAAATGTTCATGTTTCTGAGAGGAATGATTGCTTATTACTTAGTATATGATATTGGCCGAAACACAATAATGAATCCAAAATTATAAATGATGATTCCTTTTACCATCTTTTGAGATTTCACAGTATATCTATATTATTTTAGTTTTAGTAGTGATTTAGGAATAAGTACTTAGTCAATTTTAAACAATTGTAGTTGAATTTTTAAATAATTTAATTTGGTTGAGATGATTGTTAATTTTATTGATTTGTTTTATTAGTTTAACAATTTATTATTTGTAAATATATATAAAAGAAAAAGAAGGAATTGATATGCCTAATCATGTGGAAGTATTATTATAGGTATTTTGAAACATTTTCATACATATTTTCTGTATATTTTTGTGCATTATTGCCTAGGTTTAGTTTATAATAATATATCAATATACGAATTTATTACTAATAATTTTATTGTTACAAAAACACTTTCCTTGCTTGATACACACATTCATGTTTGCAAATTCATATTTTTTGTTTGTTTTCATTTTCATTTCATTTGGTTCAAATTTGTTGTGGTTTTGTGTGTATAAAGCAACGCAGTAAAAAATGTAAGTACTGAAAATTTACCTGTTTACTTAATTTATATTTACGGGTCAGGCAAGGAAAGTGAATAACAACCAACAAATATGTATAATAAATTATTTGTAATAGAAACTCACATAATACACTTGAACATAAGTAACTGATTATTCACTTTAAATTGCCTGCACATGATGTGATGCTTAACACTTATACACGCTTAAATGTAATTTTCCATTGTCACAGTTGCATTCTTCGTCAATAATAATATTGAGTTGGTTTGTTCTGTGCCTTAGGCAACACCAAAGAAAGAAATCGAGTACGGACCCAGCCATACACCTAGTGGAAACATCCAGATCCCTCTAGCCAATGGTAACATTATGAAGATCCCATTGGCGTCTATAAATATTTCGGAAGAAGTTAACAAGTCGGGTATTTGGAAACAAGTCAATGCGAATGGAAAAGAAAAGAAGACTAGTTCCAAGAATAGCATGTAAGTATTGTATTTGGAATAATAATAATAATAATGTATTCAACTAAAACATTTTGTAAAAATATTTTTTCTTTTGCCACAGACCTAAAATCAAAAAGATCACCGTCAAGAAAGAAGAGAAAAAGGACGACAAACGTCTATCAACAATGGCAGAAGAAGAAGAGGATGAAGGCTTTACAATCAAGGTGACGAATGATACCCGTTTCTAAAAACCAAAAACCAATAAATCACAAAAACAATCAAAATTTATACTAGTAAATCTGGCACTAATAAATGTTGCACTTCACTTTCTGTACCTGTTGTAAGTAGAATTGTGTTGTCTAATCCTTGCATGAGTTACAACCATGAAATATACATTTTATTATTTACTTTTTCATTCATGCATTAAAAAAACATTTTAATTTGCACTGTCATATATGTATGTATGTATGTTGTTTCTTATACAAGGTGTACTTTTTAAGTCCACTTCTGAATACCTACTCAACTGATTTTATATTCTATTTGTTAATATTAAGTGTGACCCAAAGAACTACTGGAGCAGCAAAAAAGAAGATAACTCAGAAGAAACTACAGTTTAGATTGGTTGAAGTGATGTATGTAGGTAATATTATATTTGTGAGGCTGTGTATGCAATACCAAGTAGTAAATTATATCCTAAATGTTATTAGTTTAAATAATAATAGGAAATTCTGTCAATTTGATTTTAAAATTTTATGTGCCATTTAAATGATTTCCATTTATTCTCGGCAATTAATAATTTTAAGATCGAATTTTTAGTTAGGTTCATAATAATTGTAAATATTTTAGTTAGTAATTTTTATTATTTTAGTTACTATCTTTAACAACACAAATAGCAATTTGGCTCTAAGACTAATGGTCTAAGTAGAAATGTGTATATTTATTTATTAGAAGAGCTATTCACTATGTTAATTAATTTAGCTTAAGTAATCAATTTTATTAATTTTAGTTTAGGTAGAATCTCTTTTTAAAAAATCTCTCTCAACATACTGTGACTTGGTTGTTACTGTTTTGACTACCTCAAATTTTGATTCATTATCACAGCTATAATTAATAATTCAACAACCATCAAATTAGAATTGTTGAATCGCATTTATATATAATTTATCTTATGGCTTTCAAATTTTATAATAAACTTTGATCAAATTTACTATTATAACGTTTGGTACTTGTCTAAAATATAAATGTACTTTTGTATGTACCATTACCAAAAACGAGACCAACAAATATATTTAAATCAATTTTGGTCTGAATCTGTGCCACGATTAAATCCATTTATAAAAATTAGTTTCTAGAAATTAAGAGACATATTTTTGGTAAGCTTGATTGAATATAATAAACTTTTTTTTATTGATATTTCATTAAATTATTGTTTATATAAATTTGTTTTTATATTAATTAAATTACTTTTAAAAAGTAATGACTGACTGAAAGATTTGTAAGGGCTTATATGTGTTTACTTAATTATTATGTCTATAAATAAATTTGATAATTTTAAGTTCTTTCAGTTTTAAAAAATCGATGTATTGTATTCTACTAAATATATATTTTATTCAACTATGTGCGATATATTTATTTTAAATAGTAATAACAATAAAACCTTCTGGTTTTTCCCTTTTAGATATTATTGCTAATATACGATAGAAAAATAGCTCTGAAATTTTCATATATTCAGAATATTATATTTTAACTGAATTTATATGTTTGAATTATATTTATAAACAATTGTACTTGTAACAATGATTTTGTACTTATATTCATCAATTTATATATGTGTATGTAGTGTTTAATGAAACTGTATCATGAATTAATTAAATAAATGTATTAATCTAAATTAGCATTGTTCTGAAATTAAATCCTTTTTCCTCTATTTTAATTTTCAGGATAGTACACAGAATAGGGCTCCTCTAAAGTATACTTTAGAGGAGCTCTATTCTGTGTCTATAGACTCCTCTGGGTTCCTCCAGGTAGTTGACGAAGATGTCTTCTGATCGGAAATAGTTCCTCAGGTTCATTGAACTCCCGATGGACAGAAAGGATCATTTAAAACTAAGTAATGTAAGTACAAAAATAATTGTGACAAGCACAATTGTTTATAAATATGATGGAAACATATAAACCCATAGTTTTTGGTAGTTTAAATCATTAGTTTTCTATATTTATTAACAATAATGTCCATAAAACGTAAACAATTAGCTTTAAAAAAATATATAAACATGATCGACATGCACAATATATAATGCAACAGTCAAGTAATTGTTTTATTAATTACATGCTAATTATTCCTAATATTAGTTTATATATGTTTAAAAATTAAAAACAAAGCCTCCATACGGCCTTAGTATATTTCTTTATTGTCATTTCATTTATTATTAATATTAGATTACTGTTATTGTAACATAGATTATTAAATTTTATATTAATATGTATTTGTAAATCGATGTATATGTACCAACAATTAAAAGTTAATAAATTGTTATTATAATATATTACAATTGATTTATTTCGCTTTTTGTTTTACAGGAACAACTAAATTAAACCAATTAAAAATAAAGCTTATACACAATATAAAGGTTTATAATAAAAATGTGTTTTAAAAAAATATATAAACATGAACAATAAATAATGCAATAGTCAAGTAATTAATTTATTAAATAAATGCTAATTAAACCTGGAGCTATTAGTATTATTAATAATATTATTTATAAATATTACTTTTACTATGGCATTTATCAATAAACATTGTTAAAATAAATCTATGAACAGTGTAAATAATTAATTTATTATATGTATATACAACATTGTCCTTAAAGGTTAATAAAATGTTAATAATTAAGCCTTAAATATTAAATGATTAAAAATATATGGGTGCAGGTATTTCAGATTTTACGAAATTTTCGTGTTTTTCACAGTTAGTAGGCGGATCGCAGGATATAGAAGAGTAATCGGAAAAAAATGCGGGAAATATTTGAACATGGTCGCTAAAAACAAATATTTTTTCAGAAAAAAGCGGCAATTCAAATTTTCCATTACAAAGGTCTCTATTATTTTTTGAGCGCGGGAAGCCGACAAAAATTTGAACATGGTCGGTCAGAAATTTTATTTTTTCAAGAGTTTCAAGACTATTAAAATAGAGTAAAAGAGCACAAATATATATACATGGTCGCAAGGATTGTGCTTATAACAATGATTTTTGTACATATATTACTTAGTTTTTAATAAAAACATTATAAAATATACAAATATGCATTAAAATAATGTTAGAAAATACATTTTAGTTATAAACAATCTAAAAATATCAATTTACTTTAGTAACATTTTAGAATAAAATAGAGTAAAAGAGCACAAATATATATGTATATACATGATCGCAAGGACTGTGCTTATAACAATGATTTTTGTACATATATTACTTAGTTTTTAATAAAAACATTATAAAATATACATATATGCCTTAAAATAATGTTAAAAAATACATTTTAATTATAAACAATCTAAAAATATCAATTTACTTTAGTAACATTTTAGTCTAAAATGATTTAAGTCTTTAAACATATCTAAACACTTCGAAAATGCAGTCGATTGAAGATCCTTGCTGTCCTTCGGCAGTTCATTGAGGCTGAGGAACCATTTTCAATCAAAAGCAGAAGACATCTTCATCAACTACTGGAGGAGACCATCGGCAGTTCAAATATCAGCGTCCCTAATCAGATAAAAACAAATATGATTTATTATACATTATTTAAAAACTAAATCTATGTTTGAATTATAAACAATTGTGCTTGTAACAATGATTTTTTGTATTTATATTAAACATTTTATATATGTTTTTGTTGCGATATGACAATTTAATAGGTTTATTTTAATTCAATTGACCTGAAACCATTTATATGTATGTAAACATAACTTCGACACACGGCAACACAAAAACAAATGATAGTTAAGTTAATAAACAAGTCTCTCACATAGAACATTACCTCTCTGTATTTGCACAATTTTATACTTAATATTTATACAAATAAATCTGTATGGAATAGTTTTTATTAAACACACGTAAAAGATATTTGTCGCTCACAAGTGACTTGCCCAAATGTTGCACTTATAAATTATAAAAGAGCACTTATGAGCAGCCAAAAAATATATTAATGAACGCCCAAACAGTTCTACAATACGATTAAAAAAACAACAATGCTTTGCCATCGACTTTAATACATACACAATTTTAAGGGTAAACATAACATTTAGTAATCAAAATAATGTTAATTATTTCGTAAAGTTTTAGTCAATATTGGTAAAATAACATAGTAGTCACCTAGTGATATAAAAAACAAGAGATGTTGTAGACACCGATATAAATAAGGAGTAATAAATTAAACTGACAAACCTGAATAAAGTAATAATTTAATATATGTGAAAATTACAATAATTCAACTCAACTACCTCTATTTACCGGTGAGAATTTTTCAAATTGGAAACACTTAGATTACATTAAAGATTCGAAAACAACTAAAGAAATTATAAAATCATTAAAGGCAGTATTCGAGAGGAAGAATGTGTTTTTTCGTGATTACAATACTTATCCTTCGTAAAAGAAAGTAAAAACAACAACAATGCTTTACCATCGACTTTAATACATTAACAATTTTAAGGGTAAACATAACATTTAGTAATCAATATAATGTTAATTATTGCGTAAAGTTTTAGTTAATATTGGTAAAATGAAGAAGATAAAGTTAATGATTTTAAGAAGAAAGATGCAAAAGCAAAATCAATCATTATTCAGTGTGCCACTGATAAACAGTTAGATTACATTAAAGATTCGAAAACAACTAAAGAAATGATAGAATCATCAAAGACAGTATTCGAGAGGAAGAGTGTGTTTACTAAACTATATCTAAGAAAGAAATTATTAACTCTAAAGCATACCTCAAATGAAACTATGAAGGAACATTTTGTAAAATTTGATTCCTTGCTACGAGAACTAGAAGCTACCCCAACTGGTTCTTCTATGGACGATAGCGATGAAGTTTGTCATTTGTTGTTAACATTATCTGAAAAATATGAAACAATAATAACGGCCATTTAAACAATGACAACTGGCGTAACATTAGAGTTTGTTTACCAAAGTCGGTTGTTAGATTCTGAACTGAAATATGAGAATACTAAAACAATTACAGTGACGAATGAAAGTACGTTTGTTGCAAATAATTTTCAATATGAGTGCTATGGGTGTGGGCAAAAAAAGCATAAGACAATAGAATATCCAAAACAAAATAATATATTAGAAATAGAGGGAAAGGTTATCGTGGAAGAGGATCATACCATAATCAACGAGGATACAATTATAGAGATACAACCGATATTTTATTTGTAGCATTAACTACTAAAAAATATAGCGAACGAAGAATCAATCGTAACATTCATCGTCGACTCTAGGGCCACTGAACTCTTCATTTCTTAGTAAAAGAAACCATGGCACGTGTAGAGTATTTAAAGGATGAAATAAAGATACGTATAGCAAATGGAGAACATTTAATAGCTAGAAAGAAAGGAAGGTAACTCAAAGTTGAACATAGGGTAAATAGAACTATTTCAATGGAAGCGTTAATAGTTCCAAGTTTGTGTCATAATCTACTTTCAGTAGGAAAACTCATTTCATCAGGTAAAAGATTTACATTTTCACAGTATGGAGTTGAAATAGCAGGTGATGGATTGAAAATAAAGTCCGAAATGAAAGGTAAATTATATTCAATCAATTTTAAACTGAATAATAATAAATGCATGTTGGTGATTGATAATAATAATAATGGTCTCTGGCATAGAAGATTCGGGCATTTAAATAGACATGGTCATAAAATATTGAATTTACCAATTAGTAATAAGCTACTAGACTTCCGTTAGAAAATATGAAATTACCTCGATCGATCAAAAAGGATTGGTGAATTGTTGCTCTCGGATGTATGTGGACCAATCACACCATCTACTTTTAATGATGAAACATTTTTCAGACAATAACTGATGACTCTTCACATTTTCACCAAAGTTTATTAGATCAGCTGCTACTGTTTTTATTGACAAAATTTCTTGTGTCGAGACGACGGATGCTGCAATGTATTCTGCATCGGCGGAGGACAATACAACTGTTATATATTTTACACAATGAACTATAGTAATAGAAATTGTAAAAACGTACCTGAACTTAACGGTTTCATAACTGCAAATTGCAAATTTATGTTGCTCGTGGCGGTAGTAATGGGATGATGAAAACTGATTATGCACAGAACAGCACGGTGGAATCGATCAAGCAAACACTTTCGGTAAACGTAAACTAGCCTTTAGATTAGAAGAAGGCCATTTTCTTTTATTAAACGTTAGCGTCAGTGAGGCCCCTAAAACCTCGTAAGCATGCGCCGTACTTTGAGTGCTGTCATGCGCAAGTCATGCGCTGGACAGGAAGCCGCAGCACGACAGTACCTTCTCCTAATCTAAAGGCTAGTACGGCGCATGCTTACGAGGTTTTACGCTTTTTAGGGGCCTCACTGACGCTAACGTTTAATAAAAGAAGAAAATGGCCTTCTTCTAATCTAAAGGCTAGTTTACGTTTACCGAAAGTGTTTGCTTGATCGATTCCACCGTGCTGTTCTGTGCATAATCAGTTTCATCATCCCATTACTACCGCCACGAGCAACATAAATTTGCAATTTGCAGTTATGAAACCGTTAAGTTCAGGTACGTTTTTACAATTTCTATTACTATAGTTCATTGTGTAAAATATATAACAGTTGTATTGTCCTCCGCCGATGCAGAATACATTGCAGCATCCGTCGTCTCGACACAAGAAATTTTGTCAATAAAAACAGCAGCAGCTGATCTAATAAACTTTGGTGAAAATGTGAAGAGTCATCAGTTATTGTCTGAAAAATGTTTCATCATTAAAAGTAGATGGTGTGATTGGTCCACATACATCCGAGAGCAACAATTCACCAATCCTTTTTGATCGATCGAGGTAATTTCATATTTTCTAACGGAAGTCTAGTAGCTTATTACTAATTGGTAAATTCAATATTTTATGACCATGTCTATTTAAATGCCCGAATCTTCTATGCCAGAGACCATTATTATTATTATCAATCACCAACATGCATTTATTATTATTCAGTTTAAAATTGATTGAATATAATTTACCTTTCATTTCGGACTTTATTTTCAATCCATCACCTGCTATTTCAACTCCATACTGTGAAAATGTAAATCTTTTACCTGATGAAATGAGTTTTCCTACTGAAAGTAGATTATGACACAAACTTGGAACTATTAACGCTTCCATTGAAATAGTTCTATTTACCCTATGTTCAACTTTGAGTTACCTTCCTTTCTTTCTAGCTATTAAATGTTCTCCATTTGCTATACGTATCTTTATTTCATCCTTTAAATACTCTACACGTGCCATGGTTTCTTTTACTAAGAAATGAAGAGTTCAGTGGCCCTAGAGTCGACGATGAATGTTACGATTGATTCTTCGTTCGCTATATTTTTTAGTAGTTAATGCTACAAATAAAATATCGGTTGTATCTCTATAATTGTATCCTCGTTGATTATGGTATGATCCTCTTCCACGATAACCTTTCCCTCTATTTCTAATATATTATTTTGTTTTGGATATTCTATTGTCTTATGCTTTTTTTGCCCACACCCATAGCACTCATATTGAAAATTATTTGCAACAAACGTACTTTCATTCGTCACTGTAATTGTTTTAGTATTCTCATATTTCAGTTCAGAATCTAACAACCGACTTTGGTAAACAAACTCTAATGTTACGCCAGTTGTCATTGTTTAAATGGCCGTTATTATTGTTTCATATTTTTCAGATAATGTTAACAACAAATGACAAACTTCATCGCTATCGTCCATAGAAGAACCAGTTGGGGTAGCTTCTAGTTCTCGTAGCAAGGAATCAAATTTTACAAAATGTTCCTTCATAGTTTCATTTGAGGTATGCTTTAGAGTTAATAATTTCTTTCTTAGATATAGTTTAGTAAACACACTCTTCCTCTCGAATACTGTCTTTGATGATTCTATCATTTCTTTAGTTGTTTTCGAATCTTTAATGTAATCTAACTGTTTATCAGTGGCACACTGAATAATGATTGATTTTGCTTTTGCATCTTTCTTCTTAAAATCATTAACTTTATCTTCTTCATTTTACCAATATTAACTAAAACTTTACGCAATAATTAACATTATATTGATTACTAAATGTTATGTTTACCCTTAAAATTGTTAATGTATTAAAGTCGATGGTAAAGCATTGTTGTTGTTTTTACTTTCTTTTACGAAGGATAAGTATTGTAATCACGAAAAAAACACATTCTTCCTCTCGAATACTGCCTTTAATGATTTTATAATTTCTTTAGTTGTTTTCGAATCTTTAATGTAATCTAAGTGTTTCCAATTTGAAAAATTCTCACCGGTAAATAGAGGTAGTTGAGTTGAATTATTGTAATTTTCACATATATTAAATTATTACTTTATTCAGGTTTGTCAGTTTAATTTATTACTCCTTATTTATATCGGTGTCTACAACATCTCTTGTTTTTTATATCACTAGGTGACTACTATGTTATTTTACCAATATTGACTAAAACTTTACGAAATAATTAACATTATTTTGATTACTAAATGTTATGTTTACCCTTAAAATTGTGTATGTATTAAAGTCGATGGCAAAGCATTGTTGTTTTTTTAATCGTATTGTAGAACTGTTTGGGCGTTCATTAATATATTTTTTGGCTGCTCATAAGTGCTCTTTTATAATTTATAAGTGCAACATTTGGGCAAGTCACTTGTGAGCGACAAATATCTTTTACGTGTGTTTAATAAAAACTATTCCATACAGATTTATTTGTATAAATATTAAGTATAAAATTGTGCAAATACAGAGAGGTAATGTTCTATGTGAGAGACTTGTTTATTAACTTAACTATCATTTGTTTTTGTGTTGCCGTGTGTCGAAGTTATGTTTACATACATATAAATGGTTTCAGGTCAATTGAATTAAAATAAACCTATTAAATTGTCATATCGCAACAAAAACATATATAAAATGTTTAATATAAATACAAAAATCATTGTTACAAGCACAATTGTTTATAATTCAAACATAGATTTAGTTTTAAAATAATGTATAATAAATCATATTTGTTTTTATCTGATTAGGGACGCTGATATTTGAACTGCCGATGGTCTCCTCCAGTAGTTGATGAAGATGTCTTCTGCTTTTGATTGAAAATGGTTCCTCAGCCTCAATGAACTGCCGAAGGACAGCAAGGATCTTCAATCGACTGCATTTTCGAAGTGTTTAGATATGTTTAAAGACTTAAATCATTTTAGACTAAAATGTTACTAAAGTAAATTGATATTTTTAGATTGTTTATAATTAAAATGTATTTTTTAACATTATTTTAAGGCATATATGTATATTTTATAATGTTTTTATTAAAAACTAAGTAATATATGTACAAAAATCATTGTTATAAGCACAGTCCTTGCGATCATGTATATACATATATATTTGTGCTCTTTTACTCTATTTTATTCTAAAATGTTACTAAAGTAAATTGATATTTTTAGATTGTTTATAACTAAAATGTATTTTCTAACATTATTTTAATGCATATTTGTATATTTTATAATGTTTTTATTAAAAACTAAGTAATATATGTACAAAAATCATTGTTATAAGCACAATCCTTGCGACCATGTATATATATTTGTGCTCTTTTACTCTATTTTAATAGTCTTGAAACTCTTGAAAAAATAAAATTTCTGACCGACCATGTTCAAATTTTTGTCGGCTTCCCGCGCTCAAAAAATAATAGAGACCTTTGTAATGGAAAATTTGAATTGCCGCTTTTTTCTGAAAAAATATTTGTTTTTAGCGACCATGTTCAAATATTTCCCGCATTTTTTTCCGATTACTCTTCTATATCCTGCGATCCGCCTACTAACTGTGAAAAACACGAAAAATTTCGTAAAATCTGAAATACCTGCACCCATATATTTTTAATCATTTAATATTTAAGGCTTAATTATTAACATTTTATTAACCTTTAAGGACAATGTTGTATATACATATAATAAATTAATTATTTACACTGTTCATAGATTTATTTTAACAATGTTTATTGATAAATGCCATAGTAAAAGTAATATTTATAAATAATATTATTAATAATACTAATAGCTCCAGGTTTAATTAGCATTTATTTAATAAATTAATTACTTGACTATTGCATTATTTATTGTTCATGTTTATATCTTTTTTGAAGCTGATTGTTAACATTTTATGGACATTATTGTTAATAAATATAGAAAACTAATGATTTAAACTACCAAAAACTATGGGTTTATATGTTTCCATCATATTTATAAACAATTGTGCTTGTCACAATTATTTTTGTACTTACATTACTTAGTTTTAAATGATCCTTTCTGTCCATCGGGAGTTCAATGAACCTGAGGAACTATTTCCGATCAGAAGACATCTTCGTCAACTACCTGGAGGAACTCAGAGGAGTCTATAGACACAGAATAGAGCTCCTCTAAAGTATACTTTAGAGGAGCCCTATTCTGTGTATTATCCTGAAAATAAAAATAGAGGAAAAAGGATTTAATTTCAGAACAATGCTAATTTAGATTAATACATTTATTTAATTAATTCATGATACAGTTTCATTAAACACTACATACACATATATAAATTGATGAATATAAGTACAAAATCATTGTTACAAGTACAATTGTTTATAAATATAATTCAAGCATATAAATTCAGTTAAACAATATAATGTTTAATAAATCATATATATTTTTATCTGTTTAGGGGAGGATAGGGCGCTGATCTTTGAACTGCAATGCTCTTCCATCGACTGCATTTTCTGAAATAAATACAAAAAAATATTATTTTAAACATTTAAGTTCAAAATGTATTTGTTTCAACTGTATATTAAGCCCAACGTAATAAATAAAATAACTTAAACAATACTTACAGTGTCATTGTCTTCATTCATTCCTTAGATCCTCTGAATTCCTCCAGTTGATGTAGATGACTTCTAATTGAAAACGGTTCTGCAAGCTCATATTTCACACAATAACTGAAAATAAAAATAAACGGAAAAGGATGACCCTTAGAAGTAGGCCCGTAGTGTCGGTAGAATCAATAGAATGAATACATTTATTAAATACATATAGAATATAAAGATACATTTCATTAATAAATTTTAAGTATTATACATAGTAGTAAAAGTATTCTTGTAGTGATTAGTTACCAGTCGTTCAAAAAACTTTTTTCTAATGTGGAGTAGATGTTCAAGTCGTAGTTGAGCCTACAAGATAAAAATAAAACAACCAGAAATAAATGAAACGTTAGTACATATAACAGCAAGAGAAAAAAGATAGCATACACAATTGTATAACTTACTCTTTAAATCCAGCTGCAACTTCATCTGCTTTCGCTGGATGACAGACAATTGTGGTGCGGGTATTGGCAGGACTGAATAATTGCGCCACGTATTTTTTGCCCACTCGATTGAGATCCTCATCAGTGATCTTACCAATTTGCGAAACTAGCCATCGGTTGTACGTCAAATCGACATTCTTAAAGTAGGAAATAAGCGATTGTTCCACGACGTGACCGATGGTCTTCTCATTCTCGATTATCTCGAAAATAAGTGAACTTTTAGCTGATTCTAGTAATGTTGCATCCCAGACACCGATATCGACTTGCTTGGAGACTATTTCTTGGGCTTCTTTGAAGGCGCCAACCACATTTGTCGCGCGAGAGAAAACCAAATATAGAAGACCCTCGTTAGCTTTCAGGCAAATGTTATATCCATACGTTAGTCCTTTGCCTCGTACTTGTTTCCATAAAGGACCCTATAACACACATTAATTCAGTATTAGAAAGATAATAATGATGAACAAAAAAAATCAATGGTCTAAGAATGTATTCATTTTTTCGTTCACCCAAAATAGATTAAGATAAAATTACTTACTTCTAACTGAGTGATGTACTGAAGATATGTCATCAATGCTGGCACATCAGGATCATCGTAAGTGTTGATACTTGGAGTGACATGGTACAGGAAAGAGGATTCGATGCACCCCATCCCAACAACACAACTTTTATCTTTGCTGTCGCCGTCAGCGGACACCATCAACTTTGAGTCCTGGGTGACATTTAGATTTTTACGACTGGCAGTTTCAGTTTCAGGTAGCAGGACCTGCAGCGCCTCGACTGGATCACCTTTCAAGTGGGTAATGTTTGCAGCCAGGTACAGTACCATATTCGATGGACTTGTAATGATTTTACGGACTTTTTCAAGGCTGTCTAAGACAATATTCGGTGTATTTTTCAATGTTTCTAAAAGTTCTGTAAGGAACTTTTGTTGTCGTAGCATGCTGTTGTTATACTGGTTACTATCTAGAAATAGAAATAATTAACTAAGACAGACTGTGTTTTAAAGTAAATATGCTTACCTTTGATATAGCACAAGCCCTTCATGAGATCTGCCGCAACTTTATTTCCTTTGCGTTTAATTTGAGCAACGTCATTCGCCATTTTAGTCGCTATAATATGCAACCGTTCCGCGTTGAATTGTGTTTGATACAGCAGTTCCCTCAGCCATTCCAAACCACGTTTATATTTCACTTCTTCGACTTGAAGCATTATGGAAACGGTATGCGAGTATGGACCGCATGAAAATCGTCCTGAAGTTCCTAAACCAATGTGGTTCCTCGTGACTACAGTATCGGATTCTAATTCGGAGACAACTTCTTCGTAAGATACCATAACATCACCTCGTTTGACCGGCGATTCAAAGAAGGCTTCCAAAAGTAGAGGAAGGTAGAGGCGGAGGTCTTGTGGGACAGCGCTAGTGTCCATCAGAACAAACATCTAAGAGAGAAAAAAGAAACAATCAATTGTGACAAAAAAAAAGAAAACAAACTTACATAAACGAAATTCGTGTTGACGTGATCGAAATATGTAAACACTGGCGCTTTCGATAGATCTAATGTATCATTCTTTTCGCTACTGTTGTACCGCACGATTTCGTGGAAGTTTATGGAATCTGCACTTGGAATTGGGACTGACGTCAACATAGACGTTGGTGGTGGTTTATCATTAAACGCAATCGCGTCATTCAGTTCTTTGCCTTTCAGTTTTAATCCAGACTCGGTTAACATTGCAATTTGTGCTTCAATACGTTGCTTCTCTTCTTCGGCCATCTCATGTTGTTCTTCTATGCTTGGAACCCCACAGATCGCAATCACATTAGATTCAATGAAATATTTCTTGATCAGGTCGATCCAGAAAGATTTGGGTTCGGATTCCATTTTTTCCAAATCGATAATTGGGTTCAAACGTTGCTTCAACTAAAAATTCAATATGAGTACAACGCAACGCAATTCATATGATTTATTCTTACATCTTCTTTATTGTGTCCATATAACATGTGTCCGATAATCATAAACGCAACAGTTTGATGTGGATTATTTTCTAAATTACTCAACGACTCTAACTTATGACGATGAAGTACACATTTCATACGATTCATATCAATATCTTCAGCTTCAACCATTTTCTTCAGCACATTCATTAGTAATGGTTTGACTTGAGCAAGTTTAGCTTTTGGGACATTTTCAAACAATAAATATAATACTGACTCAGAATTTTCGTACAAATTGAATGCTACCTACAAACAAAAATACATTCATTTGAATTAAATATTAAAGTACTACAAACACAAATACCCTATAGAAATATCATGCGTGAATTTAAAAATCAAACAACAATTTAATACATGTTAATAAATATTTACAACTGGAAGAAACACTTACTTTGCTGGCGAACGGATCAGGTATTTCAACAAACTCTTTCTGCAAAGGTGAAACAGACAAATCTGTAAGATATTTCAGGACAATCGAAGCTGCACTGAGCATATATTGTTCCGTAACAGCTGGACCTCTCCAAGCAACGCTGACAATTCCGTTGCTTTCTTCATCACATGGATATTTTACTTCTTTATCTAAAGACTCCGGTAAAGAAGGAACCGCACCTTGCCACGGTCTTGTGAATGGACCTCGTTCGCCCTAAACGAAATAAAATAGATATTATAATCACATTTATAAAAATCATTTAAGAAAATTATACTTTCGTTACGATTTTCTCTTCTAAAGCCGACAGTGCTTTAAACACATCTTCCGGTTTCACTTGACCAGTGATTATAACTTTCAAGTTTTCTGGGCGATAGAAGTCCTTATGATAATTTCGAACCTATCAAAAAAAAATTTTTTAAAAAAATATATATATATATATCTATATATATATATATAAACATTATATAAAAGCTCTTGAATAGAAATTAAAAACTCTAGTTGTGTTATCCTGATATCCAGGGTTCTCACCTTTTCGTTAGAAGTGCTATCGCGTAAATTTTTCATGATACCGCCAGTTTCTGATGAATACCCACAATCCCCAGGATACATTGCTCTAGACATGGTTAGATGAACCCGTGATTCACCGGAATTTTCCCGGCCTTGCATTTCGCAATAGACAACACCGGCATCTTCACCTTTTTCGGTAATATGATGAACTTCAGTTAAGAAACCTTCGTCCTAAATTCGAGTTATTAGATTCTATCGCATAAATGTGCAACATACAACATACTGTAAGTGTAGGATATAAAATATGCTCTAGAAAAATGGGCATTAATGATAAAAATCCTTCACTGCCAGCCGTTTCCATTGTGTAGCAAGTGTGGTCAATGTCTGTCCAAGCATTTGTGCCAGATGCTAAACAGCGGTTAGCCAGTAAATCTAAAACTCCTTTGTAAGGGTACTGTTCGCTGCCCAAGAAAATCAAATGCTCCAATGTGTGTGGTAAACCGTCATCATCATGTGCTTCCGTCGCTAATTAAATTAAATTAAATTAAAACCCTTTTCTACCGAATTGAAGATTCAAACTCACCAAGGCAGAAATATCCATTGACTACCGGTCCCTCGACTTCTGCGATCACCACAGTTAAACCAGTACGACGTGATTTAAATTCATACACTGGAATTCGACTATACGCGTCTAAGGATGATATAATTTCAAAGCCGCACATATGAGTTGGTGAGCTGTCTGTAGGTGCCATAATTAAATCGAAAAGCGAATTTATTTATACGTGATTTTTCAAATGCATTTAATTACAAATGAATGTGTAAAAAAATAATTTCAAACTATTGTTTGACAAGACCCGGCAGAACAATGACTGTCCGGTATTCTTTTATTTTTATGTAACTAACTTAACCACAATGTTCGCCTTTTAAAACTTGCTATTGCTAGATAAGATAAAAGCATTTTAAAGATAAAGTTCTCGGCTCATAATTTACGTTGACCTACTATATTATGAAGGCTGTGTAAAACAAGCTTTTCGTTAAATAGCGCGCCGGTTCATATTGATGCGAAGTGAAACGAAGCGACTTGAAATAAAACTCAATGGTAATCTTAATTACATTTGAAATCAGTTGCATACGCAAGGAACAATAATGTAAGAATTCGTAAAGATGAAAGAAACATTTCGGTGTTATAAATTTTATTTCTGGCAATAAATATTACATTATTTGTGCATTGATTTTAAATATACCATAAATGGATGATGGATTTTCTTACGTCGAAGTATCTCTCGAATTTTTTCTTTTACCATGCCCACTAAATCTTTGTCGTCCACAGCACTTGAAAATTGTAGTTCAGGTATATCAATTGCTTGTTTGAATGTCTGCAATTTTTCATTCCCTAAATCTTCGGGTGTGAGCTGCATTGTAAGTGTCCATATCTCAAGTAGTTTAGCGGTGTTGGTGTCCTTTATTATTGATTTCACAAACTTCTTCAGCCATGTTATTCCCTCTTTATCTTTGAGAACTTCTTCTAAATTACCGTCGAACCGCTGAATTGTTTCTTTCGGTAATTTTGGACACATTTTTATACTTTAATTATATACTTGTGGTACATGAGGAGACATTTTGTCCCTTTTTATATAGTTTTCATTACTAGATAATACCATTTTTTTTGTACACCAAAAATCAATATTTTACCTAATTAAATATAATTGCCATATATGCGAAGTTTATTTTTCTCACACTTGAATTTTTTTTTTAATGTTATCAAATCAATCCGACTTACCTATATTAGAGTTTGGTGTATACCATTGGCTCTTAGTAATATAAATATCTTCAATTTTTTCATTGGAATACCTATAATTTCGTGGGAAGTCACACCTAATATATATTTTACTTTCTTATACGAAGTAATAAGTAAATGTTGAAATCAAGAACAAATTCGATCTCGAGATTTTAACAGAAATACACGTTTTGATGTTCCCTGAGTCGAGTCATCGTTATTATCAATTCTCATTTTGAAACTTGATTAAGTTGGGGATATAATAATAATATACCTACTATGTATAAGCAAATCCAGTGCAATACACTGAAGATGTATTAAAAAATTCTTACTTGATAAATATTTCTTTACCATATCAATATTTTTTCTACTATTTAATAATCTTTGTATATAGAGCATACATAAACAATTCTTTAAATATATGCTAACGAAATACCATATAGGTATTTTTTTTTAAATAAATATAAAAGTTTTAAAATATATTAGATCAAATTGAAATCATCTACCTAATAAATATATTAAGATACGTCTATGGAGTATTAGAAATATGCATCACGTTATACACATATGTTTTGAAGTTAGATGTATGCGTCAGTGCACTGCAATAAATCATACATCAGAAGAAAGAACCATCTCATAAAAGATCAATTATTAGTTACGTTTAACTAGATTTATTTTATATACTAAATAATAACTGTTGCGGTCATGTTATTGGATTATAACTATTTATATAACTGAGAGAATTTAATTAATAATTTATAAACTTGCTAATATTTTCTATTAAGTTTTCCTACACATATTTTCACTAAAATTGCAATATTATCCTAGTTGTAAGAAAATTCATATGAATATAACGATTCTATTAAATTGAAAGAATCTGTGATTGTGTGTGTCATATCTCACGGTATAACAGTTCAAGGGTCATATAGGTCATGGAGACCCAAAAGTATGGATACACTGAAGAAACAGACGAAAACAAAAATGTTATAGACATATGTGAAATAAACGGCTACCGCAAAGTTACATTTTATTTTTTCTTCTTTACACGTAGCACCTGGTGTCCACCTGCTTAGGGCACGAGCCTGTTTTTAATTTTAATTTTATTATAAGTCACAGCTTAACTTTAGTATCTATCGTTAAATTCAGTTCGCATGACGAAGAATGTATTGTAATAAGATATTGTCTGACTTGAATATATAATTAGGATTTATAATATTAACATATACGTAGTAGTGAACACAAAATCTATGTTTATATTAAAAGTTTAAAATGTATTCGGAATTGTGTGAATGAAAACGCGCGCTTGTTACAAAACGGGACTTAAATCAGTTCACTGTTTATTTGTGAGTGTACAAAAAGTATTTATAACTTAAACGTATATTAAGTTCCAGAAATAGACGGGCCTGCTCATAATAAGAACTCTGAATTTCATTATATCTACCCATGTAGACGTACGCAGTGGCGGCGACATCGATCTTTAGATTATGTTGCTCATTGTTGTGTAAATTCTCACGTGTCCTTTAGCGCAAGCGTATATTGCAGTATATTCAGCTGCTCTGAATTTCATACAGCTACTAAATGTGCTAATTTATTGTTTACAAGTACAATTTAATATTATTACTACTCAAAAACCTATTTATAAACATCAGTTTAACACATGTAAGTAGAATATTATTTATAAAATTCGTCACACCGGTAATGATAACATTCTTTAGGTGTCCTTCAACGAAAAAAATTGACGTCCACAATATTCGATGGCTCTCTGCACAGTTAATAAGTATTCCCTGACTGAACTACAACAATTTACGAATCGTATAGAAAATGTCTTAAGCCATGATGTTTGCCGAGAAGAATATCGTACTTTTTTGAAAGAAAATCATTGTTTCGATTTAGTTAAAGTTTTGGAAATATGGGAAATGGCAAATGATATAAGAAAAAATACTCCGGGAAGTCCAGAACGGCAACGAAAGTCCCGGGCATTAGAGACTAAACTAGGAAATGAACCCGCACTTTCAGTTTTAATTGGTGAAGATACGAATATTGTGACTGCTGTGAATGAGCAAGCGTCCGAAAAATTACGAAAAAAACATCGGTTTTTTGTTCATTACTTAACACGAAAATATCGACAATTTGTTAATCTCTGATTCAACTATTGAAATATGTTGTAATATAATTTTGTTATACTTTAGATTTGGATTAATAATTAATAAACGCATTTAATTTCTAATAACTATATACATTATTTCACAAAAAATAGAATATAGAAATCCTTCTCTGTAAATTTAAAAAAAAACCACTCAAATAATATTTGAATTAAGCGCTCCTAGTGTTTTATAATAATGCCCCTTATAAATAGGCTGCATATTTCTGTAATGCAACAGAAGTTGCTTAAATATATGTTCTAATTTGAAATCATTTCCAGTTAAGAAGAAAACCTTACTTACAAAACGATTTAGGAATAAACCACAAAATATCAACATAAAAAATAATTATGAATAAATTAAATTCGTACCACCTCGTACTAAGTTCATAAAAAATAAAATATACTCACGCACTTGGTTACCGAATGAGTTTTCGATCAAACATCCTCTTTCATGCCTCTTGTTACCTCTCATTGTCTCTTGTGAACGTAGCACCTCCAATCCAGTCCGAGTTGTGTATTTCGCCTGTAAACATTCAAACAAAATATCCGTAAAAATGGTCGATGATAAAGTAGAAATGGAAAATGAAACTGAAAACTATTCTACAGTGAGTACAACCGATCCGAAAAACGTACAAGAATTAACGCAATTTGTGAGCTATAGATATATTAACCCTACTAATACAAATTTTTATTTGTGATTTTCTATTTTACTATAGGTACAAACGCTGTTGCAATCGTTTCAAGATAAATTTCAAACAATGTCGGATCAAATATTGGGACGGATTGACGAGATGGGAAATAGAATAGATGACTTAGAGAAAAATATTGCTGATCTTATGACACAGGCGGGCGTGGATGACCAAATAGTTAAATAACTTATTTAATTTTGTATATTATAATCAATCATCAATAATTATTTATTAGCAATTTTATTATATTAGCACATTGTACAATTTATATAAACATGTATAACTTAAGCATTATTAATATACGTATTATATATTATTTCCGATGTTTTCTTGCTAAAAATTTATTTGTTATATCCGAAACGGATGATTTATCATCCGATTCACTATCAACCGAATCGGCTGATTGTAAATCGTCTACGTTGATTGATTCTAAAGTTTCATTACTTTTCGATAAATGTCCTGTACTTGTACGACGTTTCGAACGTCGTTTAGTAGGTGTAGATTGTAACGTAGTCAAAGATCCTAAAGATTGGCTTGATTTGAAATTGTGCCTTGCGTTAAAATGTGGAATCATATCTGGAGTTTTCAATGTTTTCCGGAACTCCTAGAAACACCACGTATAAATATCAAACTGAAAAATAATTTTAATTCGCCCAGTTACCAAATCCAGACTTCCTCTGATATTTTGAAAGTCCTAATTCACAATTTTTATTAACTCTATACACGTCTTATACGTAGTGCAGTCGTTATAAATTAGCTATACCTGTAAGTCGTCATCTTCATCAATATCATCAACTTCTTGATACGCTTTCGATAGCACTTCTAATGCTTTGCCATGATAAGCCATTTCAATCGTAATAAAATTAAGCATAGCTTTTTTTATATCATGTAATTTTTTCCTTTCAAAATCATTTGTTTGTTCTTCAAGTCCGTGAATTGTTCTCGAGACTTCTGCGGTTGCTTTTAACAATTCAGATTCTGCGTGTGTCTAAAATATTTACTTCAATAACTAAACGATCAGTCGAATTTCAAAACTACCGTCTTTGAATTGAAAATTATAATATTTACAACTAATGAATAAGAATTACAATTTGTTGCCGATTCCTTGGATTACGTTCGCGTATTCTATCCAGTTGTCGTTTCCGTGCAACTTCCCGATCGCGCACGCTGAAAATGTGCTTAACTTCGTCTTTTGAATTCTTGCAAATACTTTCGTATTGCGACAAATCCGGTATGACTTTCGTCTCGATATTCTGCACGCGCAAATCTCCGAAATCACCAAGGATCGAGAAGCAATATGCGAAATTCGCTAAACCATTACTTAAAGTCTTGTTGACATTTTCCATTTCTGCATAATTCATTACGACTTTTGCAACATCGTCACTTTTGTCGCGAACTCGACCGGCTTTACGTGAGAATTCTGCGAAGACGTTACATAATTCACCAAAATGGCGTTCGGTGAATATAATTCGTTCTTGAATAAATTTTGCTTGTTGTTCACTGTTAAAATAATTATTTATATATATATAATAATATTTTCACACTATTAGTGTCGCTTTTACTTAAAATATACTTACTACGCAACACTTCTTTCGCGTTTTGCCATTAACATGTTAAAACTGTATAAGTGTACTTACAAAGGTAGAAATAAAACAGTGATATATATAACAGTATAATTAAAATAATCAATAATTTTCCGAAGAGGGAGGTATATAAACAGATCAATAAAGGACACCTGTCAAGCGCTTGCATTTATTTTGCCATGAAAACAAAATTGATAATTTTAATATTAGAATTACAGTTATTTGTTTATAATACATATTTATTTTTTCTTGACAACAGCAAAACTTTGCCCAGTACCAGCAGCCACATAACTAACATTATAATCCTGTAAAATCTTAGTGGGAAGCTTAACATTTTCTTCATTTCCGGTCCCACAATTCCCATGCTCATTCCAGCCCCAAACATAAATTTCCTGTTGCGGAGTTAGAGCTAAATTATGCTCGGATCCCAAACTCAATTGTGCGATTTGTTCTATATTTAATAGAGTTGGTTTCCAGAACAATTTTCTAGCTGAGCCCAATTCTGCGTAAGTGTTGCGACCGAAATTATAAATCTGTCCACTTTTTGTTAAGATTGCGCTGTGGGTCCAGCCGGCATGTATGCTTTCAGCATCTTCGTTAATTTCTAATCGAGTTGGTGATTCAATGAGTATGATACTCAAATCAAACCCTAGTTGGCCGTGTTTGTTGCTTCCCCATCCAAGAATACCTTTACCGGATGTCAATACTACAGTGTGATGTTGGCCGCAAGCAACACATTCAACCTTTTGTACGTCGGGTACTACGGCTAAAGTTGCTTGTGGTATGATTTTTTCAGATCCGTCAACTAAGCCCAACTCGCCTTGAGTTCCGTTTCCTGACATTATAAGTAAGCCGTCCACAGTTACAATTGCAGTGTGCCGCAAACCGCAAGCAATATATTTAGCTTTAATATTTTCTAAAAGATGTGGTGTTTCCACTAGTTTTCTATCTCTTGATACGCCTAATTGACCATATACATTGGAGCCCCATACATAAACATCACCTTGATCGGTTAATGCTAAGCTGAAGTCCCATCCGCAAGCAACTTGGACAATTTTGTGTTTTGCTAAGTGTTTTATTTGTTTAAAAGTGAAATTATTATTGATTTTTGAGCATTTAGTATTTCCTCCGCATGCATAAACTAATCCGGCCTTAGTCAAAATTAAAGTATAGCTAGCACCCGCTACAATAGATTTTACATCTTCCGGCGAGAAATTATCAGTTTTAACATTAATAGGATTTAAAACTTGATCGTATTTAAAACCTACACCTAATTCTCCATAAGTATTAGCGCCCTATATTTATTAAAAACAATTAAAAAAACTCAAATATACACATATTATGAGAAAATATTTTATACCCAAGCAAGTAGTTCCATATTGTGTACTACGGAAAATGAATCTTCAGTGAACGTAGCGTGCGCCTGCGCAGATTAGTTGATCTAAATACTTCGGACAGAAAAGATTGATAAGAAATTAAAGGTTATAGTAACGCAGTTGTCAAATTTAAACAAATAAACCAAATACAAGTGAGCCGAATAACAATAATAATTACCTTATATAATGGACGTCAGCACTATAAAATTAGACTTAAAGGAGGTCAAACTAGACTTGATTAGAGGTATAACTGAGTGCACTCAGCGCGGCCTACTGCACAGTACTAAATGGTTGGCCGAAATGAACTTTGCGTTATCCCATATCAAATTGATTCAATCAGAGATACCGCAAGATATGGAAGATTGTGAAACAGAACTAGAAACATATATTCTAGCAAAAACATTTTTTGATGCGAAAGAGTATGATAGATGCGCTTATTTCACAATTAAATGCGTTACCGCGAAACCTAGATTTTTACACTTATACGCTACGTACTTATCAGCGGAGAAGAAAAAAATTGATAATATGGTCGAATTTAATTCGTCAGATATGACGAAAAACACTAAATTAAAATCACTATTAACTATATTACAAGCGGATTATTTAGAGAAAAAATTAGATGGATACGGCTTATATTTGTATGGAGTAATATTAAAAAAATTAGATTTGATTCCATTAGCAGTTGATATACTTTTGGAAGCGATTCATGCGACACCGTTACACTGGGGCGCTTGGTTGGAATTATCACCATTAATACCAAATCGAGAGAAATTAACTTCTATTTTACTACCGGATCACTGGATGAAACATTTTTTTATGGCGAACTCGTATTTAGAACAACTTTGCAACGAGGAAGCTTTGGAAATTTATTCTACCTTACAAGCGAGTGGATTTGACAAAAGTCATTATTTAATGGCTCAAATTGCAATTGCCCACCATAATAGACGAGAACTGGACAAGGCTATTGAATCATTTAAACATTTACAAATCGTTGATCCGTATCGCCTAGATAATCTAGATACATATTCTAATTTATTGTATGTAAAAGATTTGAAAACAGAACTTGCAAATCTAGCTCATCACGCCGTTTCCGTTGATAAATATAAAGTTGAAACATGCTGTGTTATTGGTATATCTATTTAACGTCCAAGAACACGCATTGTTTTTCTTTTTCTTGCATAAAATACATGTGTGTTTTCTGGGTGTTCACTCACTATTATATATATATATATATATATATATATATATATATATATATATATATATTTATTTATATTAAATATATGTATGACTTTATATTATATCTGCAGGAAATTACTATAGTTTACGTTCCGATCACCAGAAAGCTGTATTATATTTTGAAAGAGCCTTAAAATTAAATCCACAATATTTATCCGCTTGGACTTTAATGGGCCACGAATTTATGGAAATGAAAAATATTAATGCAGCCATACAAAGTTATCGACAAGCAATTGGTAATGTTTAATAATCCATGCGCGCGCGCGCTTTTAATAAATATTAATTGAACCGAATTATGATTGCAGAAGTAAACAAACGCGATTATAGAGCATGGTATGGTCTAGGACAAACATACGAAATATTAAAAATGCCATTCTACAGTTTGCACTATTATAAACAGGCCCAACAGTTGCGACCGAATGACAGCAGAATGTTGATAGCATTAGGCGAAACATATGAAAAGTTAGAAAAAATTGAAAATGCGTTAAAATGTTATCATAAAGCTTGCAATGTGGGGGATATTGAAGGAATGGCCTTGATCAATCTAGCAAGGCTGTACGATAATTTTAATGATGTAGACAATGCGGCTGCAGCCTATACAGAATATTGTCTTACTGAGCCAAAACCTTCGCAATACAATGGCGACCAAGGGAATCTGTATAGTGCTTATCGATATTTAGCGAATTATCACATGAAAAAGGGACAATTAGATGATGCGTATACGTACGCATATAAGTGTCTTGAATATGAAGAAGTTTGTAAACGTATATAATAGTAAAAATAAATTACTTACCAAGTTGATTTTGCAGACGAAAGAAGAGGGGAAGGCGCTTTTGAAGACGATCGCATCCAAACGAGGGCAACAAGAAACAGTTGAGCCAACCATGGACGCGATGGACGTTACCAATTTAAGCATTCCTTCAGAGTCAGTTCCGGTTGATATGATGTCACCGGATTCTGAAGCATAAATTATTTCTATTATTATAAGTTTTGTATAAGATTAAAAAATAAATATTTTCTAATAAATAACTTGTAATTTTTTTCATAAATATATATATATATATTTATATAATGTACTGATGTACGAATTCCCCATTGAAACCTATTCGTGACGTAAATTATTAGCAAACCACGTTGAACACGAATTGCAGTTGTTCATTATAAAAACATTCTTCTTAATTTTCCCGCTAGAGCTAGGGGTATTTCAGATGTCCTACTATACGTTTGAAAAACATTCGCTTGTTTTAAATATTCGCGCCAGTCGTAAATCAAATGTTTTGACAACAACAATGAAAATGTTTTATTTACCAAATAGCCACTGTTGGTTGTTTCGTGAAGAAGTGCTTAGATATTATGTCGTTGAGAAACATGGAAATAATTGGCGCTGTAAGTATACAAATATTGTTGCGTCTTTAGTATAAATATATAAATATAATTCCGTAGCAAAATCCATCAAAAGTATGGGGGCCTACTTCATTGGAGCTTAGAAAATTCACGGTTAACAAACCTAAAGAGGTAAATTATTTAATAGTGTAATATGTATATATATTCGTGGTATTTAACATAGGGTATTGATAAAATTCCAAACATCATGTCTTCACCTATCGAAAACCAAATGTATCCGATTCAAGAAAGCTCCATTCATACTTTCTTGTTTAAACTAACAAGAAGATGTAATGTCCGCGTAAACCGGCGACACTCTATTGAATTTATGGCTGAAGATGCAGTCCATTTATGTTCAATGTTGAGAAAAGAAGGATACCTAGGCGTGGAAAATGAAAGTTCCTGTGCAATATGCGCTGTTGAAAAATTAGAACAAAGGGTTGTTCGTCAGATGCAGAAAGAAATTGAGATAACTAAACAAGTCCGTCATTGCCTCGTCCAGTTAGAGGACGCACATATTACCAAACTAATTTGCGCGAAGCATAAACCATTTAACCCCAATGATAACATTCCAAAAAGTAATAACGCACACGTCTATGGGCCGTATTCATATCCGCTGTTTTCGCAAAAGAAGCCCGTGTTACCCGCGAAAAATATGTTTGTTATACCAAACGGGGAGAATCCGGCCGAATATATGGCATTATTCTTTGATTGGTTTCACTATTTCAATTATAATAGCCATGGCTCTTATTATACACGAATGCCGTACACTAAGAATTTTAACAAGTAAAATTCATAACATTTTGTTTAATATGTTCTAATTGTTTTGTTTGTTAACGTATAGATTTTGTTTAATCATCACAAAAGTAATTTTACATTATTTATCTCATACATTCTTGAATTATCAATGCGATAAAATCTTAAGTACATATATTTTCTAGTGATTGTTAATATTAGAATGAAAACATAAATAAAATGATAATTAAATGTCTTAAAATTGTATTTAATTGTAAAAGGGATCATAAAATACATTTTTAAACATACTAAATAGGTACTTAAATGTATTATTTATTTTCGTTTATAGCACACAAGTAACTTCATTAGCAAAAGAAGTTACAGTCAAATTATACGTTAAAATCTGTAACTAACAAGCATTTATGCATATAAGATGTGTCTCTTAAATCTAAAATAAACTATAAACTCTTCCAAAACAATCGTAATAAATAAATAAAAGCAGAAACAAATACAATATTTTGTAGTCTCTGATTCAAAGTCAACTCTAGCTAGTTCATATAAATACACATAGGATCTCGATAATACAACGGATTGTTCCTAGATGGCACTACATTACCGTAGCCATCATATTGGAAACCGATGGGCAAATTAACATTGCACAATTCCACATGGCAATTGCAAATCGGTGGGCAATAACTGTTATAAGCCCAATGATTCTCGTGATTACTATGTTGGTTTTGCAAATTTAGGGGTGGTGGACCGTTAATTAACAAATTCAAGAAACATTTATTCAGAGTAGGCATATAGTATTCTTGATGGCTTTGGTCGCGCATATCGAAATGCCCCGAGAGGATTTCTTCGTTGTTGACTGGAGTGCCCCGGACTTTTGTTTTCGTTGGTGATTCTCGCAAATGTGTCTTCCAAGAATTGTATGCGTTTTTCGATTGGGAATCGGTGTCGTCGGTCAACAGTACGTCAGGTACTGGTGTTGAAGTTCTTGGGGGTTCTTCAAAATTTATTTCCTCCCGAGGCTTCAGGATTAGATTTTGTGTGACACGATCTGGATCCTCCCAGATTTTAAACTGAAATAAATGATTGAGCCATTGGATGTTATTGTTGTTGAAAAGTAATATTGGATTACGCAAATTTATATTATAATTCAATTATAAACAAATTAATTATTTAAATATCAAACAAAAATTATATCTAATTAAAATGTAAACGTGTTTGTACAAATATGCATATATGTATATGCATGTACAAATTACACAACTGGTATTTACAATTTATTAAATTAAATTTTGAAATCAACATTCTAATAGTTAATTAATAAAATATTGCATGGAAAAATTCAACATAATAAAAAAGGTACTAACCTCATCAGTCTTCTGTAAATTTGCACCTTTATGCGTATAGTGGAACATGTTGTCAAAATCACAAACTAAACAATACTAATTTCAAATTGTCACTGCGAAATTACGTAGACTCGGTTCGCACCAGGGGTTAAGGGATGTGTCTGAACTGGGGAAAATAATGTATTCCAAGAATGTCTTGAACACACGACCACTAATTACAAAGACAACAACATTGTATGACTCATATAGATTACATAAGATGACAATATAAATATTGTTATTATTTGCAAAAGCAACCTTAAATTTAACATCAATATGTATATAGATAAGAACAACATTTTTAAATGAAATACAATCAATAAAAACAACGTTATGCGAGTTTATATTAAGTTATTTTGCACAATAACCCGATCCGTCCACACTTTTTCGCGTAATATGTCGTATTTTTTCTATACGTTGAATACCTGTTGCGTTGAATGCAGGCCATTGTTGTGATACCACTTTAAAACATGAAGTCTTCATTCGATTTCATTTTGATTGGTATTCGATGACGCAGCAAATATCTCAGATACTTCTGACCACAATTAAAAGAACCTGAATTCACTCTCAGATCTCTCAGTTTCATCATATTAACACTAATATATTTTCATTTACCTCAAAAATCGAACATTGATATTTTAAAGAATAACCAAAATATATCGCGGTTTGTGTTCAAATCACCACTTGTCGCAAACTTCGCACTGATATTGTAAAAAAAAACGCGCGAACTTATCAAAAGTTAATTGAACGTAACTTTAATTATAACAAACTACCATTTTTAGTGTTTATGTTTTTTATACAAATAATATTAGATGCATATAGTGTGTGCATGTGTGTATATGCGTGTGCGTGTATATGTGAGGGTTAATTTAAGATAATAGAGGTTCGGAATAAGGTAGCTACATAATATCTCGAAATACCGATCGTTGTTGATAAGGTCTCTACAGCCTCTGTATATTATAGACATCCAATTTTCGATTACAATTTATTAAAGAGTATCATGGTGTTACACTGTTAATCATAAATGGTAAATTGTTGATGCCATATAAGTTTTGCTGAATTATATAGATGTTACACTGAGAGGAAGAAGTACTTGGATATGATGAACATCTAATTACTAGAATTGAATGCGAACAAATAAATATTTTATCATATCAAGTAAATTATTGACAATTATATATATATATATATATATATATATATATATATATATATATATATATATATATATATATATATATTTCACAATAAAGCTACAATTCAATTGTAGTATTTGACATAATTGTATATATTATTTTTAAAAAAAGTCTCTTTTCCCTTAGTGTAGTTTAGGTGTCGACAAAAGTTTATTCTGAACTTATTCTCAAGTAAATATTATGCATAAATAGTGTAATTAAGTATTCAACGAAATAGCAAAGGATTAAAACTGTACTCTTAGCTATAATAACTAATCCATAGACCATATTATTGTGTTACCATAGTTCTAAGTAGAATATATCATATTATTTGTTAAAGTATTAAATTAAAAATACATAAATTAGTACTGTAATTTTCACTTATTAGGTTATATTTAAGATTATTCTATGCCATTACCTATAACTCTGTGGTCGAATAAGTAACTTGTAGATCAAATATAAATTTACGAATAAATTATTCGTTAATTAAGCAAAATGATAATCGTAATTAAAAAGTATAATATTGCTATAATTTTAATCGTTTCTACAAGCAATAACTCACAAATCCATGACGACGAAATTCGTTAATGATTTTAATTATAATACGAAGGTATTAATTTAATTAATATTAAGAAAGAATAATAATAATAACGTATCAATGAATTTCGTTAAAGCGGAAAATTAGTGCATGTGAAAAACACGAAAATAACAAGCAATACCAAAGGCATCCATCGCGTTTCGCGTCGGCACCGCGTAGCGAACCGTGTAATTAGACAAATATTTAATTATAAATGTTACTATTCTTTGTAAATGTAATGAGGTGAATTATTAAGTGCTAATTAACATATTGTAATTAAAAAATTCCGATGAAACATTATCTAGTATCAATTTATATACCTACATACGAATTTAGAACAAACTTTTTTACTGTGTATACAGTGTTAAAAGTCCAGCTATATAAGGTTAAGCACAGAGCAGCCAGTCATAGATGTATTTATATTAATTATCTATTTATTATTAGGTAATCTATGAACTGTTTTTAAGATCTCGCCGCCTTGGTTTAACATAGGTATACCTAATATGATACAGCGCTAGCTTCAGATGATATGCGACTACTGCGGTACGCAGTATCAGCGAAGCGGTTCGTACATCAAAACGTCAATTACCTGCCTATATTGAAGTAGTGATGACGTCATTACATTTACCTATTATATCTCATCAGGTATATACCTACATATATGATACGGTTCATTTAACATCGCGGACTAAGGATACGGTGCAGGTATGATACAATCATTATTTGCAGCTGTCTTGAAAATTATATAAATATATGTTCTTTATACATATTTTGTTTAATCGTAGTTAACCAAACCGCTAAGTGACTCTTAAGTTTCTAATAACTAGTTGCACACCAAATACATGCACACGGTTTGTATATTTTTATTTTACATATTAGAACTTAATAAACGTTACCACTAAACACAACTTAATAGGTATATGTAATTCTTAAAATAAAGTTAATTTTGAGTAATAATTTATTCGTTTGAGAAAAAATGTGAATATTAATTCGATATCATCACTATAGATGATATGGTCGAAATATATATATATATATATATATATATATATGTAAAACGTTGAATAATGCGTGCAAAGCTGAGTATTATTAGTATAGGTCTGACAGTAAATCGATGGCAACCAATCCATAATTTGTTCTTATCGATATTATTTATCGCGCGGCCAGGTCTCTTTCGCAGCCTCATCCACCACAAGAGTTAATCGATGTACGCGGGGTCCTCTGGCTGGTACCTACCAATGTGTAATCTATATTGTAATCAAAACGGAGAGTCTGTGTGTGCTGGGCGGCACGGACTTGGCCAATCTAATTAGCTACCGAAGTGCCTCGATCCCGATACATACATAGGTATAGGTACCTACCATCAGATCAGCCACTTATTTCATTCGGTGTATTACATGAACGTTTATCTTCAGATTCTTTGCCCTGAACATAGTCGGATCGCGCGCGGTACACCAACAATTACAAATCAAATTAATTTACCCGTGAAAGATTATTAATCATCAGATGCTCAAATCTACTACAGCATGATTTCCATTAACATTTTTTTTAAATTTTCTTATTACCTACCTACCTATTGGTACATTCTTTAGTGAAACAGTAGCGCAAAAATATTAAAATAAATTGTTGTCGAGGAGTACTTAATAGATATTTTATTATAAAAATTAATATGCGCATCGTTGTCAAGAAACACGATTCATTCTCTCATGAATAGCAAAACTTCGTTTCAGTCTCAGTTAGACACCTCGTATTTGAGTGTATTTTGCATATTTATCTCTTAATTATTCAGATTCTCTTGCCTTTCAAGTGTGTACACCGTCGAGTACAGGACACATAAATTCCATATTATTAATACACGCTTACGACTTTTACCGATATTAATACATATATTGCTTCATATATTATTTTATATAAAAAAATATTTACAATACTATTACTTTGGGCACATACTGCGTTCGCAATTTCACTCTGCCTTATTAATTTTACTTTTACAGAAAATACTCTTTTTACTCCTTTACAGAGACATATTACTGATATATAACGCGAACCATCGTTGAGAAGCGTTGTGCATTGATAATGGAAACAAACATATCGTTGCTATGTTCATGTGGTTTATAACACAATACCTATTATTGTTTGTTTAACAAAACAAACTGTGGGTAAAAACAAAATTATGGATTGACGAAAAAACTTAATCTATTTAAAACAAAAAAATAATGGTATTAGTCTATTCGGTTATACATCAATTTTCGTCCTTAGAAAAAGTAGGTTGAATGAAAACATGATTAGGCTAAATAAAAAAAATTAATGATTTATTTCTTTTTATAGGCTGTAAAAACGGTTAGTAGTTGGCGTGTGTGTCGAATTGTATAATTGTATTGTAGTATTCATAAATACCAATAAGTATAGTTAATTGAAAAAAGCTTCTAGTTTTGCTTCTGGTATATTGACAATGATGCGGGCGCTGAGTGAATATCTTACATTTAAAAAGTTGACCAACAAGACGAAAGTATTTTTAAAAGAATGGCTTTGTTACAAAAATAGTATTTAATTCTATTCAGGAAAAGCTGTTTGCCGGATGAAATTTGTTTCAGATGAAAATCAAATGAAAATTATATATCCATGTGTGTGTGTTGCGTTGAATTATCATTGTAGCATGGATGAAATATGTTTGGAATTTCGTTTATAATGGAATGAAATATCACGGCTATAATAAATTGTAAAATCAACACTTTTCTCTTGTGGATGTGTATGTGCGTGGCAGTATAGCTAGTGGTTAGTAAATGGGTAATGACTAAAGTGTATAAACGCATAATCATAGATAATGAGTCTCATAATGCTGGTATATCCTTGTCAAATGAGCGGGCGAGGCTAGGCCGGCAGCTAAAATACAATTTCCAATCATAATTACCACTAGCGTCATCATCGTCTTTGCTCTGGCGCATCATACCAGTCGAACGGCAAACAAGCTTTCATTGAAAACATCCTTAAGAGATTGAAAAAAACTGTATACAAGATCAGTGTGAATAGGTATAGCCACACAATAAAAGAACTCTTGACAAACTATTCTGAATTTTATCACCAATTGTATTCGAGATAAAACTCTATACAAATGTCTATAAACAATCAATAAATACATTTAATGCACAATATCGGTTTGTATGAAATTTGATAAAAAGTACAGTTTACAACGCTTAACAGTGTTGTTAGAATGAAAGTGCCGCTTAGCTAAAATGGAGCTCCCATGTAATTAAGCGCAGATAATTACAATTGCCAATAATCGAAAATAATCAACTCTTATTTTGATACGCTTGTCAAACAACTTCTTCGATTAGTTCAGTCTATTGTGGAGCCATCCACTTTTTCATTACTCTTTCAGAAGATTCTATCTTCTTCTTAGTTTGCATGGAAGAACAAATGAATCTTTCAGATGAAGATTCATCAAGAAGCCTTAAGACTTTTGATAATCAAGACGATTAGAACAAAAGAGAATATTTCGAATTAGCAAAGGAGAGAAATTCGAATGACAAATGTTACTCCTGGTGCCACCTGTGTTGCGCGCTTTGGGTTGGTGTCCATGCGAGGTTGGTAGACTTGTGTGATGGTTCGATTTAAAGATAATCAGTGGAAGCCACGCCCATTTTGGCATGTTTAGTCTATCTTATAACAACATTAATTTAGCTCTTAAATAGGTATCCGAACGTCTATTAAAATGCCAATGTGTATGGCGCTTGGGTGCATATTTTATTAAAATGATTTTGTAAAATGAACCGTCAACGGATGGTTGGTTGGTAGGTTGGTAGGTAGGTAAGTGGCACTCGTAATAGGTATACGTATGTATGTAGCTTATAATTACTGTTCAATGATATTTAGACAATTTTAGGTGAGTGTGCGAGAATGTCTTGCGTGAGAAATGGTCATTAGACTTGTTAATTATCCTCTTAATTACATGCACCAGACACCATGTTTAATAATACTTGCTAATTTGTTAATGCTGCGAAATTATTAAGTGATATATAAATCTGATTAATCGTTTTAATTTTTCGGTGTATTTTTACAAAATTAGATAAGTGTTTACCAACAACTACAATTAAAAATTAAAAAGATCATTTGTTAAATAAATTAAAATGACCGAGTACTGACACAACTATTTTGATTTATAACACCATTAGATTTATTATTTGTAATTATTTCTGTATACTTGTAATTATAATTACCAATTATTGTGTCTTTGATTTAATTCAAAAGATATACCTCAGGTATATTTTATTTGCACTATGATATTTATTATTTAACAAAACAAATACTTTTAGCGTTCGTCATAATGCATCGAGAAACCAATAAATATGTGCGGATGGTTAAACAAACCGCCATCACTTACATGATTTATGGACGCTGCAGTCGTGTCGGATAAACATCCAGACTTGAGAGGATTTATATATAATAAAAACGATGTTGTTCTATAATAATGTTTACTTTGTTCTTCTATAGGTATTGATAGAAAAAAGAAGATATTTTCATTGACAAGAAACGGTGAAATTGCCATTTAAACTTCAATTCAATTGTAGTAATTCGCAATTAAAACATATTAATGTTTACGATATAATTACTTACTTTTGATATTGTAGAAATCAACAAAACTAACAAATAAAATATATGGACATTCTAAAAATATTATTAAAAGATAACGTATATTCAATATCTGATATGAAACGCCAATGTTTGATGGGCTGTATATTGGCATAGAATAAAAGCCTGAATCACCACTTCCAGACGAAGATTTAGTGTGAATTAGCGTGCGCTGAGGTTATCACTATGGCAACAATAATCCATAAAATAATCGGTTGGACATGGCACGTCTTGGGGAAAAAAATTGTGGTGGAAAATGAAATAAAAAAGAATCCAAGTAGCCTTGAAGCGAAACAAGATAGTATCTAATTGGACTTTTGTTTGTTTATAAAATAAATGGGATTACTAACGGTGACCATAAGTCATCCTGAAGTTCTATACTTCAGACGCCGGTGGATTCAATTTGAAAAATCCATATTTTAAGTTCTTAATTAGGCGTCACACTACACCGTTGTTGTTGTTTTTGTAAAATGTTGTTTTCTAATGCTAATCTAATGGTTGGACATAAATTCCATAGTAAATTTCATTAAGGCAGGAGCTAAAGATGAAGCCTATATGGTTTTTATGGAAATTGAGCTGAGGAACAAACGCTTAAGGCTGTAACTTCTTCAGAGACAGATGGCGCCATCATGCGAGAGGACTTTTAATTAAAGATAAACTTGCACTATATACAAAACGACATAAATACTCAAAAGAATGTGTGAAAAATACATATATGATTTTGGAATTTCATTTTGGAAACAGTTTTAATGGCTGCATTAGATTATATTAAAATGCCAGCACTAATTCTGGTAATAAGTAAATATTTAACAAGAAATAATTACGTGCTTATTAAATGCATTCTTATATATATATATATATATATATATATATATATATATATATATATATATATATATACATAACTATAAAAGAAAAACAACCCCAGTCATTCCAAAGTCATATAAATCGAGCTTAATGTATTCAAATTGAAAACAATTTGTAAATTGTACGTTTGAAACGTGTGGAATCCAATAAATATCAATAAATACGCTTGCACAAGTTATATACAGCGACCAGTAAAACATATAAGTTTTAATAACGCAAAACTGCACGGTCCATTACAATAAATTAGTGAAATTAAATATTATCTGCACACAAGCATTTTATCATGCGGTATATGCGCATGTAGGCGTTTATAAAAATATATAGGCATGGCATACACGATCACAACTCGTTACAACACAGGTTGAAATTCAAATGGCGTCATATTAGCGAATTGTTTATGATCCCGCGAATTATATCACTTTGCATTTTTCTGCTGCACGCCTTTGACACTAATCACACACTTACACCTTTACTGGATCGATTTACATTGAAGATATAGCCTAGAACTACCAATTTACCAATTGCCGGCTATATGCACTTTTTTAGTTTATATCATTAGGTCAACGCTCAAATTATTTTTGTGCATGTAATACGGGCTTAGGTTTTACAAAGTATGGACATTTGAATAAGTATAAACGAAAATGCCAAATTGATTTCATGGTAGATAGTAATCAAAGTGATGATATTGAGAGCATCAAATTTTGTATTAGAACCCCACACTAGTAGGGGGTCTGTTCGATTACTGAAGAACCACAAGCTAATTGCTTCGATGGGAGTCCTAATTTGTGCCCTACGGCGCCCCGTAGTGCAACCAGGTTCGGGCGCCGCTTTTTCAAAGCGTCCCCTTATATCATTAATTGCAGAAAACTGACCACACGATATACGATTATAATTTAATGATTTGCCCTTGTGCACAAGTTTGTTTTTACAATTAACGCGATGACTTTAAATTATGTGTGAACCGCTGAAGAACTTGATTAGATTAACAAGATTTATGATTTTATTTCATTTCGTCGGTGTTGTATTTCTTGGAAATAAATAAACAACATCAGTTGGAAATCTAATTTGTCAAAAAAGACAAACAAATTGTTGTAAGAAAACATATTAACACCATCTAATATACTAGGTGTATTATATATGTAATATGTATAGAGAGAGATGTAATATGTGTGCTGTGATGCAGAAGCACTAGCAACAAAATAGTGCAGTAATTAAAATATAAACACGTGCTCTATATAATATAAAATAAATGTCTTTCGCCTCTTCAGTTAATCGGAAACAGGAAATTGTAAATTATTACCATTAATCAACAGCCCGCATTTAAGTTTCGAACCTGGCAAAAAATGAATACCACATTTTATTGAATTAATGGACGTTTGAATATAATGATCGAGTGCGCGCTGTGAAGCCATGCAACAAAGGAGTTATGGTTTTTTCCCTATTTAGAGCAGCTAATATGCACGGAATAATTTGTTATGACGAAGGAAATGTGCAATTATCTATTTATTTTATGTGCTTTTAAGTAAACATATCGATCACATTAAATACTTCACCCGCATAACAATATCGCAATTAATTGGTTTATGTCTATAGCAATACCGAGATGATGTGTTTATACACTATAGGCTAATTTTAATAAACTTAAAAACCGTTAATCAGTTAATAAATAATAATAATTAAAAAAAAAAAAAAACATTAATGAACCATTGCAATGGATAGACAGAAATGCCATTTTAAGTCATAATTAAAACATGTGGCAGTATAATTTAAAAATTCCTTCAAAAATCAATTTCTATTTCAAAACACGTCTACCATTTAAAAAACATAATTACACACAATCTTCTAATTTAAAACCAACATTTACAGCATACGTTTCCTAACGTTAAAAACTACTAAATTATCAACTAAAGTAGCTTGGCTTGGCCGTCCCAACGAAAGTAAATTCGAGTGAAAACCTATTCAATTGTCTCATTCGAAAAAATTAAATATCAAAGTGATCACCGCTTTTTGGCCTGTGTGAGTGGGGCTGTGTGTGTGTGTGTTTTGTTTGTTATAGGTAACAAGCTAGTTATGGTAATGTTTGTTTCTCTTAGTTGTGCCTGTTAGCTATATAGCTGTTATTTACAGTTTAGAAACTGTCTAGTTTACAAATTTGTTTTAATGTCGACAGTATAACGATCCGGGTATGAATTTATCGCTCGAAATAGGGTACGATGTATGTATATGTGTATGTAGGTACGGCATATATGATGTCGTCCTGGCGCCAATGTTCCTATTCAATGTAAATGACCCATTCCGATTTTTAGGGCTTTATTAATTTCGGATGCATTTTTTTTTTTAAACATAAATGTACCGGCTGCATCAGTCCCAAAAACAAGAATTTAGCTAATGAACTTGGTGTATGTTCCACCACATTTTTTAATAAAATCTAATTGGCTATTTAGAAAAAAAAACTATTTACCTATGCATAAATAAATGTGTTGTGTTTTTTTCTAAACACGGAACCATGTTCTTAACTACAACACTATAAGACTGTGGATGGTTCCACAGAAAAGTTATGGAAGTCTTGTGGCATCATGTAGGTCTGAGGCCCCGTTTGACCTCTCATGTTAATATTAATTGAAAGTGCCAATCAAGGTAATGAACCGCCGGCCGCCAGCCTGGGATGTTGTTATGCAGACCAATTATGGCAGGTTAAACGGTTCACAATTCTGGACGAGTGAGACTGAGAGAAAGCGAAAGACTTCAGGAGGAAACAGATCGTCTAACCAGGGATGGATCTAGTACGTATAGGTAGGTACCTATATGTACTACAGAAACCACTGAATTTATATCTAGAGGAATTTTTAATTGAAACTATTTTCGTACAACACGAAAGGCGATATGAGAAATAAATTACTTTTAGTTATTTGGGAAATGACGAGTTTAATAATAAACGAGTAAGACATAAATGGAGTGAATGCCGCCCCTGGTGCGAAGGGGTGGGCGCTACACGGTGGAATTGTCAAGACATCCTACCTCATGTTGCATGTTGGCAAGTGTGAGTATTTCAACAACAACAACAACGGTATATAACAAACACTAACAGACAAGAGATTCGTTCCCCGATGCATCAGATGCGCTTGCTGATGCATCATCATATATATATATATATATATATAGGTAATGCAGCGTGGTTAGTTCGTTCGTTCGGCGTCAGATGAGGCTCCGTGACTAACAACAACAAGAAAAACATTCATCGTCAGACCTTAATTATCATCGATACTAACTCCTTCGCGTTTTTGTTCACTTTTGTTTATTTTGCAAGATGGAATTACCTATGTGTGATGTCTGAGTAATTGAATAGTACTGGCTTTTGTTTACAAGCACACCTATAGGTAAGTATCCCAACCGATACGAGACCAGGAAGTGATTACGATATAAGTACTGCTAATATGGTATGGCTATTAGAATAGGTATACCAATAAGGGTCTATTAAGTAATACATATTTTTATAGGAATTTAATGAAAAGTTTAACGTCAACGGATGTTTTGTAAGGAAGACTAGAGGGATGAATGAAATGAAAGTCAACAACGATTAACAAGCCGAACGTTTGTGAAGCTGGACATTTTATATTCACGGAACAATCGGTAGCGTGCTGTGATGGCTCGCGCCATGCCATGTCTTTGCTTTGGTGCATACGGTGCCATAAAAACGTCGTGGTCGAACACAATTTAACCGAATGAAAGCATAAACAAATTTAAATATTCTCTGTGGCGCAGCGTGTGAGTGTTTGTTTTTGGACCGCATTGTGTTTGATAATTTATTGGAAATTTGATTTTTATACGACAATTAAATGGGAACAACACACAGGCACGACTTCATATATAGGTATCATCCATCAACTAACCAAACGAAATTAACAACAAATTTGCAACCAAGAATTAAAAATAAAAGTTCAACGTTAAATCCTTTACTGATCAAGATTATTTTTTCTAATGACAAAAATATGAATATCGAGTTTGAGTATAACATAATTTGTCGTCTGTACACTTGAGAGGAATGTGTTCAAACAGGTTTCCATCAATCTAAATTACATTATATGAGATTGTTAATTAAAACGCATATAATCTAATTAATTATAGCGAGTAATAAATCAGTGACAAGCTATATTTACCATAAATGCCAATAACTTTTCAGATGTTACATACATACATACATATATATATGTTGTTGATACCATCATGGTTGATATTTTAGCGATTACCAAGTAATTCCATGACAGAATGACACATGCGGTCGGTTGAGAAATTAAGAAAATAAAACAATAAAAAACGTGCACCGTAATCCAATTTGTGCTTGCATAAATATTCATATGAAGGATAATAGAGCAGATGAGAAGAATTTAATTAATATTATAAGAATTGCGGATACCCACGCACTGAGGGAATTAAGTAGGCGTGAAATGTGCACAGTTTGGACGCCCTGTCACTAGGGATCACCGCAGGCACAAAAAAGAATCCTTGATATATTTTTTATGATTAAACATTCTAAATAAGTTGGTTGCGAATTCAAAAGTCAATATTAAAGTATGAGGTAGCGTGGCGATGCGCAAATACCTAATCAATGTCGATTATAATTCGAAATAAATAATTATATTTCTAATAGCAGGTATAAAATGTATTGTTTCAGTAATAAAAGCAGTGGCTCATAAAATGCTGATGTGCGTCGGAGCAAAATGGCGTCGATACGTAGTAGGTATGTACGTAGTACATATACATATTTGTACTTACATTGTGACAGCTTGTGTGCTAGGTCAAATGTTTTACACCTACAGGACAATAAAATCGAATCCAATAAAACCGCAAGAGTGACGATATAATAGCCACCAGCACCCCGTCGTTTGGTACGTTCACCGCCAGATGGTTCTGTGTCGCTCACTATACCTAGGTATGTATACCACCCGCTATTCAAGCATCGACCTGACTTACTTTTATTGCGCATTTTACGATTCTGTTTTGTCATATTTATTGTTATTCGTGTAATTGAAATTGTTTTAGTTAAATGGACTATAGTAGGTATAGATATACGAATATTCTTTTGGAATTTTTCTACGCCCTCCAGTATAAACGTCGGCTTTCGTATTTATATCACACTTTACATATAAGATATCTTTGGATTTATTTATACATATGTATATGCATTTCATTTCAAATATTTTAATGCTTGTATCTTGCATTTTAATATATATATATATATATATATATATATATATATATATATATATATATATATAAAAGCACTATTAATCGTATAATGCTTAATTGACAGTAACAAATACCTTTATTTGAAAATCGTAAAACCATACCTATCATCATTAAGCATCACGGTTAAAACATATTTACAATAGCTTTACATAGCATCTTTGACGTAGTAAATTCCATCATAAAGCATTGTAATTAATACATATCAGTCCCGTGCCTATTCAGCAGAAGCATGTGAAGACAAAATACAATATAAAGATGGCTATTTATTATTAACACTAATCTCACACCTAATACAAAGCTATTCATACCCAGTTTGTATATTTATACTGTATAATAATGCATATAGGTATGTATGTACCTAATTTATCAATAATGCAATGAAGAGACGACTAACTAACCGAGACAGCTGTATGATACAATATGATTGAATCAAAGTTTGTACCTAAATGCAGTACAATACAATGCCACAGTGCATTATACTCGCTTTCTCAACAATAGCGCTTATACATTCAAATGTGTGGTCGATGTTTCATTATAGACACCTTTTATAAAAGTAATTGGGGGTGTTTATTAAAAATACTCTCATAAAACGTCGTACAATTTCAATTTCAAGATGGATTATCTGCCACGTTATTTGATGGGCATAAACATAAAGTTATTATATAGGTATGTTAAAATAGCATAAAAGAATATTACATATCACGAAGATAATTACCATTTTGAATAATCTGTGAGTCATAAAATAATTTGCCGTTTATATTTCCGTCATGAAGTTATCAATTTACGCGCAAGTCGTTAATTAAATTCTTAATTAACAATAATTGGCTGATCTCACGAATCTAATATATGCAAAGAATTATTTATACGATTACAATTGTTAATCAACACTGATGGTTTAGTATTTAAACAAATCTAAAATAGACAAAAAGCAACAATAGCATATTTTGTTTAATCGTGAATTTAGCTATGATTGGCTGTAGCATGGCCAACGCAACATGAAGGTAGATACAAGTCATTAATTATGCATAGGTGCTGCAGTCACTTTTGGACAGCTAACAAATGTGTTTAATTAGTAAATTTTATTTGAAAATTATCTCATTGTAACTTTAGAGCTAATGGAGGATGGTTCAAAACCTCCATATACAGGGTTGGTTTACAAAAATTTCATATTTCAATTACCTATAAATCAAACAATGAAATCTATTCAAAAATAGGCTAACCTTTCTATTAGGTATTATTAATCATTTTATGATTTTATAAGTCGGCTAGTAATAAATATTAATCGCAAAAGTTGAAATACCAATCGTCTGATTCAACATTTAATTTATTGCTAAGCAATTAATATCGTTAAACGAATGCGCTGCGGCCGGCCGGTTTCATAAATATTCGTATTGTTATTAGTTAGTTAGTTAGTATACAAGGTAGAGGTAACCAAATATAACTGAATGCAGCCCTGGGCAATGGCGTGAAATGATAAATGATCAACGAAACATTGAAAACTATCTTTTGCATTGTTAATAATACTTACTAATTAGAATCTGATTAGCCTATAACATTTCTAGCTGGTTCACAAGCTTCTGTTTAGCGGACAAACTATATTTTTCGATAATCTTACTATCAGTCATCAAAGTATTAGATACGAAAACCACAACGGGGAAAATTAATTGAATACTTTTTTAATTATATATATATGTATACCTATATAGGTATTGTAAGATTTTCTAAATAGATTATTACGATCTTTAAACTAGTTATATAGGTGTAATTATACCTATAGGTAGGTAATATTTATATTTTTGACGAGCTTAATTTTTGAATTTTATCTACCTAGAAACTGTGGTGGCACAGCACCTGTAAATTACCTACTAGTGAAAAAAGTGCCAAATCATGATACCTGGTTAACCAGAACATATTTAATGTATTCTTAATTTGTTCAAATGAGCGAGACAACATACATATGTGTGCTTGAAACAAGGAAGATGCCAATTTTGTATTCTCTCACGTCAAAAATGATTTATGAAATATATATTTTTTTTAAAAAAACACGAAAATTGTGTATGAGTGACGTAGTTGCCTAATTAATGAAATAAACTGACTGTTATTATAGTAAAACGAAAGCTGCGCATCATATTAAATATAGAATTCATATCAACACATTTCGGCGTGATGTATTGAATGATTTGTGATGAAACATCTTCTAAACAGTACTAATTCATTCCTAATATGGTGCCTAAATAATTCGGTAATCGATTTTCGGACTTACCGCACATGCATATATAAACATATCTTAGATAGATATAGATTTTATCGACTCAATTATAATATATAACGACTTGGGTCCTGTTTAGAAAAATAAAAACATCGCGTCTTAATATCCCCGTAATATGTTCGATACCCACACGAACGGAACGACGTATAAGTATACGAGGCAACAATATTTCATTGGTGCTGTCTAACGTTCTATACCTGTGAGTTGGTTACTTTTCGTTAGTCTGACGGCCTTTTTTAGCAATTATCTAATTAAAATTAATGCACGCTTAAAACCTGGAACTCATCAGGCTACGAGTAACCCACGAAACGATATTAATCATATTGAATAACCAGCCAGAGAATGATGGATATTTTTAATTTAATAAAAAATTACGAGAAATATATTATAAAATCTAACAGGTGTAGGTATATATATAAAAAAAATGATTTATATATACATATATACTGTATCTCACATATACAGGATACTTTCAATCGTTGACTTTTAAGGTATGTTTAAATTAAACATATTTGTAATTTTAGTTATATTATTCAACAATATACATGAGCTTATAAATTGATTTTCTCTGCAAGTTATTAAAGTTAAAATAGCTTTAGTGTGAAATGAAACAACAGAATGCATCGCATATTACGTTAACGTATATACACTCACTTAATATAAGATGGGCCTGAATGTAGTGACTGACCCGAATGTAGCTACGAGGCGAATATGGGCCTGTAATCATCCTGTCATTCGGCCCATCCCAATGCGATCCTGACGAAATTAAATTACTATACCCTAGGCACCGCGAGACTTGCTACTGTATTCATTCTGATATCTTAAAAGGTTATTCATAAACAATTTTAACCTAAAATTACTTAATATGTCACTATTATTATATAATCCTCCTACTAGGAATTGAGATTGGCATAATTTACAAATAGAATAGAAAATTTACATTTTAGATTATTAATTTTATGTTCCAAAATAATAATTTATATCTGTGATATGTTTGCAATTATTTTTTTTATGTAACAGATAAAATTTAATATAAATTATAAATACTTGTCCTATGCATAGCGTCACTTTGAAATACATGCTTTACTTTATCTTAATATGTTTTTTACAACATTGACATTTTATTTTAAAAATATTTTACCTATTTTTCAACAAAATAAATATATAAAGTTAGTGGCGAAATACAAGTTAAAATTTGATTAAACCCTGTGATATTATCGCGCAGGTAAAGAGTTAATCCAATTAATTTTCTAAAAATGGTTAATTTTCCTTTGTGTGTGTAATATAGTCCGCAACGTTGATTTAACGGGCAGGGCTAGGCATCAGTTGAAAATTTTATCATGAAATGATGATCAGACAACGTGGTGTAATGAACAAGAGGGAGCTACGGTCCGTAATTACTATCGTTTATGGTTTTAATTATCGTTATCGCGCGCCTGTTCTCTTGTTTTAATAATAACATAGCTAGGTAGGTATACCCATAGCAAGAGTTTAGATGAAAAACAAAAAATTGATATCCTATTTATCATAGTTAAATCTTACGATGTGTCAAACCAATAAGATTACTTGTACACAGCTACTTACTATATAAAACATATTTTCGCTATATAAATAATAAACCTATATACCTAGACATATTTCATTTTGCAAATATACTATATAAAATAGTACAAGAATACGCTTATAGTTAATATTTCACGGAATTCTAAGAATTATTCAATAATATATCAAAACACCCTTTGAACAAGCTAATCTTATATAGTAGAAAACAAACTTTATTTTAAGGATAGGTTTAACATGAATGCCATTGGTTTCATTTGAAGCATTTTCCAACCTGTCAGTGGTACCTCATGCAAACATGTTTTCTTAATTTCAGCGCAATTTACACGTGAAAAAACATGAAATATACATAAAATAGACAATTTAGAAAGAGATTTAATAATTTTTTTTACCTTAAAAGAGTAGTAGAACAGGCCCAAAGTCACCGGAACACAACACAAAACACACCACTTCACATACTACGTAGAATGACATGACTGAATGACAGATCTGTGCGAGTTACCTACAGTGGCGCACCCTTATCATAGGACAAGTGTACTTATAGATCTTTCATTAGAAAATATTTGTATATTTGTATAACCTATTTAGTACAAGTACAGGACGGAATAATACATAAATTACTTTCAATCGAATAAAAATATAACAAGAAATCAATCAATTGTTCTTGATTGCAATATTCAATCTTTTAATCCTAGTTCAGAAATGATAACACCAACGTTTAAATGCACACTTTACGATAGAATAAAGCTATGTATGATTTGAATTTGAGCGCCAACTTGAACAAATTCATAAATCAAATGAAACTTAATTAAATTTTAAACTTAAAAATTCAAATAGACAATAGCTGCATAAATTTAACAATATTCATCCTCTTAAGTTGTAATAATACTAATTTTTGAAGATATAGAAACTTTTAAATGTCATTTCAACTAATAATTATGTATTTAAAAGAAAAATTTTAATAACATTATTCTAACGTAAACAAATAATAAAAATCAAACAAAAACGTTGATGTCGATCGCTTCTTATAAATCATATATATATATATGTACATATCTATTTATGTAATTAAACCCTAAAAAATGTACAATAAATGCACAGCATTTATGAATCAACGTGATGCGATAACTCAACTAATAAGATCACCATTTTGCCGCAGCATCTCCAATCTTAACTCGTGTTCGCGAGCTTTCAATCGTAACGCAGCTATACTAGAACTTCTCCTATCGACTTCCGGCGGGGTGGATTGACCCGGCACACTACTGGCGCCAGGGGATAAAGGCGGCGACGTACTGTACTCCGGTTGAGGTGGTAATTTGGGGCGTTGTGCCGCGGAGATATTCGCGAGCAACGTTTGGAACGAACTAGCCGACGGATAAAGTCCAACCGAGGGTGGTAATAAAGAAGGGCCGCCGCGGTGATAGTGTGGCGGTGACGGAAGGTAACCGGGAGGGAGCATATGAGGTGGGTAGCGAAACGAGAGGGAATCGAATGGTTTTCGAAGACCGAATGGTAATGAGAATGGGTTTGGAAGCGATGGAGCCACTACGGATTGTGCTGGACCGCCTGAAGTTGGTGTTAGGTATGGATTGTATGGGTGACCTTGAGGACCGACTTTTTCTTGTTTTCGCCATTTTGCGCGTCGGTTTTGGAACCAAACCTGTGGAATAAAACAAATCAGAGGTTAATTACTTACATACATTTTTGGTATATAACTAGAATAAAATAAAAATGACTCTTGGTTCTTGGTTGGCGACTATTGTTTAGCAATAAATAGCGTAATCTATAGGTATTTATATAATGGCTGTGCGTTCATGCATATGTTATGTTTTGAAAAACAAAGTGTCAGAAGTCGTGACAGCGTCTTTTATAGCAAGTAACATTATTATTCATATCGCGACGGGTGGTTAGTGTTTTTTGTCATTGATGATATTGCTCGTCCCGGCCCACACATCATGTCAGTTGCTAGTTGCTGCGGCAACGACACAACACAAATTGTCAATAATCTTTGCCATTTTACTATCTCGGCTCGCTGTTTTAAAATTAATTTGGTCACCGGGCTATATTTTACGACTTTTGCGCATCGAGATATTTAAATTCCCCATTTGGATTTTGCAATCACTGTAGAATGAACCGACCAAAAATATATAAAATCACGTCATATTTAAACTAATTTACCGAGACATAATTTTTAAATTATTTTCTTTATCCATGTGTGGTATGTGTGTGTATGCTAAATCTATATTGAAACTTTGATTAAAATATTAATTGTAATTTCATCACCACCTACATACACACCTAGGTACCTATATGTAGGTTTAATTGGATATTAAATTTTGTGAATTAAACAAATCATAGTTCATTAGTTAGCGTAAAATATGATTAATTACAACGGACGTTTTGTTTAATTTTGTAACGCATAAAATAGGTTAACGAGCCAACATGAAATTGATTTATAAACTAAGAATAAATCTTGTCACTATTGTAATAAGCCCATGATGAAGAATCAGACAAATATTTAAGCCTCATTCACACACGAAAAATAGATAGGTACCTACTACGTGTCAATTATTTGTAAACAAATTGACTAATACTAACATAAAATATAAACAAAGTGAAGATGACTTAATTATGTAATATTAATAAAGATAAAGGTAAAAAATTGTAATTATATTACAACAACTAAAAATTGACAGGCAATTAACAGACACAGTTAAAGTAATTCAACGTTTTTGAACATAACTAGTAAGAAAATCGAGAAAAACAGATATGATTTAATAATACAGTAATTATTTGTTTGAGGAAAAAAAAACAATCGTTGAAAATATGTACCTATGTATATATGATGCGTGAAGTTTTTATAAGGATATGTGTGTGTGTGTGTGTATATATAAGTAAGAAAAGCGACATGGTATAAAATCTATAAATATCTGCCTACCTATATAACATTAGTAATAACTATGTGTAATTATTTTAATACTTTACTGAGAAGTGTTTATTTAGTTAGTAATAAACGGTTGATTGGTGATGCCAGTGCGCAAACTCACCAAGCCACATACACACAGCTTAATTGCTTGAGTCTGTGTGCAAGTTAATTTAAAGTTGAATAATTGCAGATCGTAAAGGAATTTAAACGTTTCACATATAATACGTACTGCGATATATTTAATTATTTTACGGTAATTTCACGAAGTACCTGTACTTAATGATGAACACACATAATGGATTGGATCCGTGTGAATTTCAGATTCGTTCAGGATCACTTTAGGAAACAGAATTTATATTTCAATTTAAATTCCCGTTACTATAATAATGAATACAACCAAATTTTCAAATAAAAATGGATATATTTTCATATAAGTATCACAGAAGGTATAGCAGGTTTTGAATGCAGGTAAAAACATAAGTACTGATACAGGGAAAATCAGTTCAGAGGAAAGAACTTAATTAGGTATCTTAATAGATCGTGTAAAATTCAGAGTAAATATAACGATAAAAATGTTCTGGTAAAGAATGTAGGTAATATGGTGTTTTTTTTTATGTGTGGTTGATGGGAAAGTGGTTCAATTCAATGTATTGGTATTGGTATAGGTATATAGGTATTGGTACCTACCAAGCGAGAGAACGCGCTCACTTAAAACACCAGAAGAAAAAGAAAAACGATTTATGCAAAAAACTGATGCACTCTGCGCGATCGTTGGAAGCCGCACTAATTAATTCCAAGTGCAGTTTTACTAAACTCGTTATATAAAATTACGTTACGGCTATTAGCGATAATTGATTCGTTTTAAGTACAATGTAAATTGACCTTTACGACAATCTATCTACTAAAGTTGTAAAACACATGCAACCAAAGCAACAACATCACGCAATCACACCAAATCGATTTCAGGCTTAAAAAAAGAAGAAGAAATTTTAATTTACCTACATTGAAACTATTTTCTATAGGTATACTACTTAGTTGAATATATTTAACAAATATACATATGTGTATATATAGCGGGCGATTTAAAACCTATATCAAATTTGTGGCATAAGTCTTTGAGGGTTAAATAATAGCTATAGTAAGCTGAACAAATTAGTAACAAAGAAACAGTAACAGCCATAAATCTCTCACACATAAATAACCTGGGAAATCATATTATTATTATTATACCACGTTGCGTTGGCCGTTGCGTGTGATGCACCCACTATAATACTGCAATCGTTGGGCTCAGTTTTTAATTAAATTACAAAAAATCACAACACACACCAACCTAATAATTTCCATGATAAACAAGCCGAATAGATTAGGACAATGTTATAATGGGGTCCGGAGCGCTCCGACTGCACTCTGCGGGGTTTCATTGGGCCAATTTCGAGCCCGGCGGGGTGCCCTTTTACACTCGGCCCGCCTCTGTGTTCTCAACCACCGAGCATTACATTTTTCATGTTTACACTAGATTGGATTTTTTTCTGATCTTTATATACCTACATACATACATAGATACCTAGGTAGTACTTAATACAATAATTACATTATCGCAGCGTTTACATTGATTTCAAAATACAAATTGAAATACCTATATTTGAAATTCGTTTCAATATGTTTGTAAGAAAATGCTAAAAACAGTCTCGTCTATTAGGGGATGATAAATGGCAGCGAAAAATATCGACCAATCGGTGGTGTGTGTGTGTGTGTGAATTGGTCGCGTACAGCCAGGAGCCAATTACAATTCGTCGATAACAATCACCGGTGTATCGTTACAGAGAATTCGATTAAGAGACAAGCTCTACACATTGTTAGAAAATACGCTTAGTCACGCACCTAGCGGCCAACGGTAGGAACTAACGTGTAATTGGTTTCGGTCCTGTCTGACTCGCTATAATAAATTATAATGGACCACAATGCTACATCTTGTATGTATGTACACATAAGATGCATGTTTACTATATGATGTGCTATGTACATACCTATATATATATATATGTATTTCTTATTATTATTATTATTATTATTATTATGCTGCTCTCCATCATCATGCTTACATATAATAAAATATCGGAAAAAATAAACTATATGGATTGAATGATACGCAAATTTTTCGTTTGTTGAAGCACTGTGTAATTATGATACGATGATGTTATAATATTAGCTTTTCATCATTGTTTTGATAGCATGCAATTTTTATACACACACACACACATATTAGTGTTGAGATAACTATATTGGGGCAGTTATTCAGATATATCCTCAACACTCAACAGCTGTAGTTATGTATAAGTATTAGAATGCAGAATTACGTGTTACTACTGTATTTTTTTTTTCAACAGGAAATATTTAATTTTAATTAGAGATAATTTTTAATTTAAAATCGATTCTGTGCGCTTTCTTTCAAATGCAATATAGGTAATAATGTGCAAACATAAACTGCGGTTTATAACAAGGAAACGTTAATAACGAACGTACAACAAATTAGAAATGGGTTTTATTAAATTTAAATGCACCATTAAGCAGATAATAGCTTTCAAATTGATTACATGCAAAAGTACATCAATTATTTATCGCGTATTTAGCTTTCTAAAACAAATTAATCTACAAATATAGGTAATTCAATCATTGTTTTGGGCGTACCAATTATAAACTAAAATAATACCTATGATGATAGAACTAAAAATTATGTGACCTTGATATAAAAACCGGAAACAGATGAAAAGATTACAAACCGGATGTGTAGGTGGTATATAAGTAAAACTTTTGTTCCTTTCATAAACAAAAACCGGTATAAAGACACACGAAAATTGCAAATTATTATAATTAATTTCGGCGCACTTTTTTCATTACTTATTCCTAACGTAACAATTAAAAATTAAAAACGAACTAATATTTTATTACGTGCATTCATTTAAATATTAATTCAATTAACGTTTCTAGTTTCTGAAAACTAGACCATAAAAGCAGATGTCAAATTATTCATTATTTTATTGTTTAGAATGTAAAATTATGGAAATTTTTTTTAACTCATTAAATATTGTAATTCATTCAAAGTTTAGTATAGTAACAAAGACGTGTATTATTATTATTATTATTGTCCGAAACTAACCTTTTAAAACATTTATCATTTTGATGATATTTAGACAATCGAGAAACAAATTTTTATTTATGTTGATTAAAATTTTATTCTTTCAATCTTTATGTTTACTTTTTTAATAGAAAACAAACAAAAAAAACTACTTTATATACCTAGGTAAATATAGGTTAGGTAGAAATAGCTGAGCATGGGAACATAATATAAAATTGGCATAAAATTGATTAATTTCCAATTCGCCCCGGTCTAATTGCGTTATTAGACGACAAAAACAAAAGACCGCACTAGTACTAGCAGCAGCAGTACAGAAGAAAGGCAACAGTGTGTCCATCACAGTACAGAAGAGACACCTGCTCGGTCACAAATGACACTATATAGGTATACCTATATCATACATACATACATACAAAGGAAGCCAACAATTTTCATTCAAACAATTTTTTACTGTTCTTATTCCCGAGTGTACCTTACATCGGGTGTACAGTCACGGATACAAAACGATTAGCTTTAATTAAATAAATTACATGTCTCCATTTCACAAGAAGATGTTCGTTCTTCTCTCCAACCCAACAACAACATCTTCGTATACTACATATATACCTAGTAGTACCGGTGCACTATCATAACGGAATGGCATAGGTATAGGGACGGCTAAATCGTTTACCTACAAAATTGGCTTCGGGGTAATTTACTAATTCTAAAATTACCCAATAATTTCTTTTTTTTATATAGGTACCTACTATACCTTCTCTACCTACATGTAAATGACAAAATTTAATTAAAATATTACAACGTTACTCCATACATGTGTAGGTAACCTGTAATTCTAGAATTAATTGAAAAATGAAAAACTTGAATAAAATTATCATTCATTTAGAAAATTATATTATCTAAATTAAATCTTGGAATTATCTGCAGTAAATTTTAATTTATAATTTTAAATAAACAATTATTTATTCTGGCATAAATAAAACGGATTATTCAATTTTATTTTCCCCCTTTCTTAAATGTTTGCAAAATATATATTTAGGTATGAAAAAAAAAAAATCCTTTTGGTAGCTATACGATATTTGTTACCCATATTAGGTAAACATATTTTTGGGACAAAAAATAATTTTTGATACCTAATTATTATTGAATTTTCCAACTGATTTAAGTGTATATTTATTTTCACATTTAGTAAGTTTGAAAAAACTGACAAAATTGTCGTTTAAAATTATATCAAGTCTCGGGTTAACAAATAAAATAAAAACGTTAAAACATAACCTATAATTTTCAAAATTACCCAACTACTGAAAAACAAAAAACCGGAGGTCCGTCAGCATAGACCAGTAGTCATCAAACAGTAATGAAACACAGTCCCGCATATTTCACGCGAATCATTCAAACTATTTGAGTATCCTCCTGTTGGTTGCTACTGTTTAAAAGAAAAGAAAAAGAAAAAACTAACACCAGATATAATTGAAGTTTACGTCTGATAAAATCACATTAAGAATGTCTTTTCTCATTAATTTTTTGTGTTTCACACTTAAATATTTATTTAAAATAATCATGTTTTTCTGGAAACTGATTTACAGTTTTCTCGAAAATAACAGCGAGTAGTTTTTACTCAGAAACCAATCTAAAGAATTCACATATGTATATATAATAACAAATTATTCACCGTCTTCTTCTTCTTCTTCTTCTTGCAGTAATAATATAATAATACCTGCATATGTATACGAGTTGTTTGTATTCATTATTTTACTGAAAATAAATAAATGTTCGCCTCAAACAAATTTTAAATATACTTCTGTTATAATACTAATAGTAGTTTTATTCTGTTTTGCTTAGTGTTAAGCAAAACACACCATAGGAAACAAACAATTACTTATGTATATATGTAGAAAAGGTTAAAGTTCTCTACAGGCGGATTTTCTTCTTCTTGACAACAGAGTGTATTGTTCTGTATCGATAATGAGGGTTATTTACAAACTTAACACAGTGCAAATTACATGCATACATATCAACCGTTATTTTGCATCAAAAGTGACATACGTAAAAGTGGAATAAACGAAATTCTATCAAACCTACACTAAATTAGTCCTAATTACTTAATCAGTTACCGAAATTACTAATTATATAGCACATACTAATCAGGGCTCAAATTCCCAAACAATAACTAAAGGCTATAGGTTTTAATTGACTCAATTAATAAAAGGTAATTAGAAAAATAATTATTAGCTTCAAGATTTATCGTCAGATATTTTAATTAATTAATAACAAGTGTTTCACAACCTAATTTTTAATACATGGATACGCAAATAGATATTTTACATATTTATTATTATTAACTTTCATTATAACTTATGCAAATATCTATCTGTGTGTGTGTGTGTGTGTGTCCGCTAGAAGGTGATGGTGTATTGAACTATAATTGGTGATAATAAATAACAATGTACAATTCTATTGTATGTTCAAAATAATTTGATTACAGGGTTACCGATGCCACAAAGCCATGCGGCACAAATATTATTATTATTATTAAGTGAAGTTAGGTTCTCGTCCGAGTTAATAAGCAATTCAATCATATGTAGTTTTGATATCAATATGTAGTGAAACTAATTTTTTTATTATATTATAAGATTTTAGAAATAAATAAAAAAATTAAAAGTTAATTTTAATCAGTTGTGTATTATTTAAAAAAATAAATAACCGCAAGACAAGTTTGTTAAGAAATGAAAAATTGCGATGGTGAATCGTATTAAAAATGGCTGGTCGAGTCAGAAATAATATCAAAATTACACTTCACCAAATCAGATATCAAATCACGAATTTGAAACGTACTCTATCATTTGTTTAGGTATCAGATGTTTTGTTGTTCATAAGTCACGATTATTGAGCATTTTTATGCACGGTGTGTAATTTTACAGTGTAAGTAGTATATCAAAAAACGTATAGGTATAGGTATCTCTCTCCTCGCATATATATATATAAGGGTATATTAATATCGTAAACTGCATATATGTAGTTAATGTCGTAAATTTCTCAACCACCTGCCATTTAATTCAAATTTTACCGTTCGCACCTTTAATATAATATATGACGGCGAGGCGAATGGTACATACATACCTATAGCATTTACAAAGTGTACCTACTTGTAATTATACGCGAGTATCTTTCACAAAATGAAGTATAAAAAAATAAATTCAAAAACGAATTCTCACCTGGATTCGTGCTTCTGTGAGACCAATTTTCATCGCTAATTCCTCTCTGAAACAGTTAAAGAAATAACATATATAAATACAAATTGTTATAATTATATATTTTCAGAATCATAATTATGTTTTCTTGTGGGCTATGTTTAAAACAAGTAGAAAGTCCTCTACTTTCTTAAAAACGTATAAATGCATTTTGACGAATTTTGATCGCATATCTTTTTTAACGGACACAACAATTAATATACGAGTATGTATGTGCAATTTGCACATCATGATACAAAAACTAAAAAATAACCACCTAGATAGTTGGTATATATTGAAAAGAAAATAGACAGTAGCTAATTAAATTTAAAATAAATGTATATCAGTTAAGGAGGAGCTGCGGTAAGTAGAAGTGACTTTAGCTAATCGTACGCTTAGTGGAGGTTCTTGTTATAGTATATCTGTCCTGTCTAGACTCATTGGTTATCTGTCCATGTTCTTACACACACACACACACTCTTCTTTTTTTGAAGAAACAGGTAGACAGATAATGGAATTGCTGATTTTACTTAGTTCCTATATGTTACAATTATACCAATATGTAGGTACTTACTATAGGAAATAAAAATTATTGTAATAATGAAAGCTGTAATATGTTGAGTTTTGATAAAAAAAGAAAGATGTAATACCAGTTGAAATGAATAAAAACTGACTCCGGACCATTGTGACTGTCGAACACACGGACCTAAAGTCATTCGCGATAACCTGATGACGTAATTGCGATGCGCATTCCTGGGAATGGGTAATTTGTCCTGTTGGAATGTTTGAATGATAAAAATCTGGTTGGTAACATTTCTTGAAGTGTTTTGGCGCCAATTACGCCGCGGTACAAAGAAACAAACAAACAAAGCGCTTCTGTTGTTTTAAACATCTTGCATTTGTTTTTTAATATAGATATTAATAAATATTCGATATTCATTTATCGAGAGACAGTTGTTGCTCGCAATGAAACTCCGAAAGGCGTCGGAAGTTTCGTTGCGGAGGGTGCAAAAGTGTACCACATTTGTAAGTCAACACAGAAAAGGGTTCAACATTCTGGCCTGACCTTGAACGCACCAGAACGAGACAGAATACAAGTAGATCTTTGTTAATAAACACGGTAGAATCACAAAAAGACAATATACAAATTATAATTTAGCAGCTCAAGTTATCTCGGGCAGTACATCAAGCAAGTCGTATCCATCCACACTATGCTCGTACGAGAGAGAGTGCTACCAATATATATATATATATATATATATATATATATATATATATATATATAGCAGCAACCATCGGAGATCCCATTTGCTGGCCGCGCGATGACCGTTTATTAACAATTTCAGCAGTCGTTAGGTAATGACTGAGTGGTACGTTCATTACCGGAGTAGTAGCGGTAATTGCCGGAAATTACCGGTTACCGAACAACCAATTATAACCGTGGCTCTATGTTAGCGGTGCGGCACACACACACACACACACACCTTATGTAAACGCGAGGGTTAGGGGGTTTCGGGTATTAAAACGAAAGTGGGGTCACCCGCCCCGGTGATACTACCGTGTTATTTTCGGTAATTTATGTATTTTTTCGATACGTCCATTTCGATTAAAAAACACAATTAACCCCCACGTGGTTTTAGGCGTTGGTGGTGCCAACAACCTGTTATTATTATTATTATTATTTCTGTCATATTTAGGTTACGCGACGAAAAGATGTGCGCACCGTTGTAATCTATATGGTGAAGAGAGTGTGACATGAAACTCAACTTGATTTAAAATGTATTTTTGTCACTTTTCTTATAGGGGGGGTTACAGTATTTTTTGAATTTAGAACAATTAATTTTTAATTCGACCATAAAATCAAATGTGTTAACATGAATTTCGTTAAAAATTAAAATACTTCGCGGTGTATTTACCAAGCTATATATGTATGTATGAACAGATACTTTATATATGTTAGTAGATAATTAACTTTCTTATCTTAATAACATCAGTGATTGGAAACTCATTCATTATGTCAAGATCACACTATACAACTTTTTTTTATTTTTTTTATAAATAATATTTAATAAATATATAATTAACAAATGAAGTATGTCACGAATTTGTGTTTGAACTTTCATATTAAATATTAACCATGCTATATAACCCATAATTATAACCTTCTGAAAAAACATATAAATCACATTTTACAAGATTCGGTGTGAATTAAAACTAATTTTCATACTCTAAAAAACCGTTAAAAATGTTGTTGTTTTTCTGACCTTGTAAATACATCTGGATAATGTGTTCTGGAGAAGGCTTTCTCCAGTTCTTCCAGCTGGTAACTTGTGAACGTGGTACGGTATCGACGCTGTTTTCTTTTCGGTGTGAATTCATCCGGTTCTGGGTCGCTGGCGTCGGATTGTTCAGCTCCAGCGGGACGAGGTTCTGACCCGGGTCCGGGGCCGACGTCTTCAGAGATACCCATCGTTTCTTGACTCGTTTCACCGGTTGATGACGGCTCTGAAACCAATCAATCAAAACGTCAATCAACGGAGGAATTTTTTTAATAAATTGATTTTTTTGATCATGTTATTGAATTAGGTATATTAATTAATTAATATTTTTATATTGTACAGTGCTTTGGAAATTTAACTAAATTCTAATTACACTTTTTAAATAAAATTTCAAACTATAAAAGTTTAAGCAATAGTTTAAACAAATAAAAAACCATTGTTTTAATAACACGAGTGAATCTAAATTTCAAAGTTTAAAACTAACCCAAAAACTAGAATAGTCGAGCGTAGCGTCAAGCACCGTTACTTGTCTCAGTACAAACTAAAAATAACTTTTCAAGATAAAGTCACAATAAGCAATTTATAATTCACCATAAAAATCCTCATTTAGTTAAATAACATAATTGTTCCATGAACAATGCTCAACACATACATACATACTCTGTGGCTTGTCGTCAGGGTAACCAACTGTGAAAGTAACTTTTAATTTGTTTACCTATGTAAACAAAGACCATTAGTTTGAAAGAGCAAACACTATTAAATTGGGCCCCCAAACTATTTGTTTGTACACAGTCTGTCTAATTTAATCAACCACAAGTCGTTGATTGCGTTCATCATTAAACACATTAATTACATCTTGCACCAATTTTATTCAGTGACGGACAGCTAGTCGATCAAACTTTGTTAAGAAAGCTTCATTTTTTATTACCTATTGCTTACAAGCGCATGCGCGTACTTCTTGCAACGAGTGAACTCACTCGGCTGACACACGATTACTTCCGAAATACAATCATTAGTTTATATAAATAATTCTAATATTTCGTTAATATCCAATTAAAATGTCGATAATATATTTATTAATTAATGTTGTACTACCTATATAATATTTAAGGAAGCCTGAGGCAATATGGCTTACGGCGTTGGAGGCATATTTCCGATATCTAGATCTCCGCAGGACATATAACTACCAACGTTTCCGTTGGAAAATAACCAAATGAAAACTAAAATTCCCTATTAGCCTTAATTATATAGAAACCAGGATCTGAGCATAATAATATTGCACAACATTACAGTAGATTAATCAGCGGTATATAATTTAGTTTAAATTGCTTTAAATAATGCATTTTAAATAAACATAATTTATATTTTATTAAAGTCTATTATAACACTTTTTCTACCAAGCGCTAGTGTTTTTTATGTGCGTAATTCAGAAGTAAAATAATACGTCAATTTACTTGTCATCAAAATAATATACAAGTATTAACTTTTTTTAATGTTAGGAAATGAAACTAAACTATAAAAAGTTATAGATAATTATATCTATGTATGAAATAAGTAAATATGGTTTTCTCCGTATGTATAGATATATGTATGTACAAAATAGAAAATTACTAAGCACTTATAGAGACATTATTTAACTATAACTGTTTGTTTTTTTTTATTGTTGGTGGAATTGTTATAAACATTGCAATTACTACTACAACATGACAAATACAAATAAATGAATGTTTAATGTGTATTTAACAGTTAAGTCTATGGGAACCATGTTTTTTACATCAGAATATATCCGTTTTGGTTTTTACTAAATGCAAGAGACAGTCACGATTTGTTTTTCAATACACACACACACACACACACGTATAACTTATAAATATTTTACTTTAACAAATATTTTAAGCTTGAAATATGACAACGCAGTAAATAGAAAATCCCTAAAGCAATAAACACTGATATTGTGCGGTACATGTGTTCGCGCGAGCTCCCTTATTGCACCAATGTAGATTTTTTGCCTCCCGCGTTGAAAGTTCAAAAAGAAGAATGAAGCCACTAATTGAAGCAACAATTACATGTCATTAGCGACGCACTTCGCCGTAACGGCAGATAATGTAATTACACTAATTAAAAAAACAAAACATGCCCAACATAACTCTATTGTATACCTATAGGTATATAGATATTTCGGCAGCGGGAATCAAGAAGAAGAAATGTTATCTTTATGGAAAATCTGTTTCAACTCAAAAATTGAATTATTTTTCGGCAATATTTATCAATTCATTAATATCAAATTAAACGTTTATCAATTAATTTATAATTAATTTGTTTTTAAAGAAAGTTTAGTAAACAAATAAGTAATTAATGAAATATTGGTCTAATAATATTTATTGATTGCGTAAATTATTTTTAAGTTGAACACAAATTTTACGTAACCTTTTTATTGGGTTTAATCTTATTAAAATAGGTGTTTAAAATTATAATTTCGTAACGAACAAGGTAGTCTACAATTATGGTTAAGTGGATACCTATACATTTTTAGTTAAAATAAATGTGCTTTTTTTAAATTTTATTTCCTAATAACAAGCCTATATATTTATCGTATCGATACCTTGTGATTTGTACAAATAATTATCGTGCCGATTTTAAAGAAATCTTATTAATTTAATAGGTTAATAATAACACATTGATTTATGGTTTAAGATGAATATTTAATACTTTCACGGCAATTTGACAGTTATGCAGTGTATGTATGTATGTATGTATGTATAACCAGCGGTAAAAGGAATTCAATTATAACCCACGCGCTTCGTTTATCATGGTTTACAATTTTGATAGTATTAGAGCGCGAGTATAATTTATAAACCACTGAATGATTGGCAAAATGTGTACAACGCCTACGTTCATTTTTATTGCGAAAATAAAAATATAATAGAAATGTTATCTCTGTGTACTGCGACATGATTTATTTCAAACGATATAATAATAATAATAATTATTATTATTATTATTATACAAGTCTCTATTCATCAACTAGGTATAATAACACTCCTGAAGAAACATCAAGTAGATTAATATCGAAATGATTTCGCCTCATATTAGAATAAATTCACAGTAGGTACACCAATAAACTGTTGATGGCAGAAAAACATGGACAACGATGCAAGTGCATAAGCTTGTTCAATGTGTAATGAAGATGTAAGTTTTTATGCGGTGCTCGGTGGTGAATTCAATCACGTATTCAAACCATACATCAGAGTCACCACCAGCCATAAACGGACATCAGAGTTATTCAGTTGCAATTGCAAGTGATTCAACAGCGACAAGCGTCAATAATCGCATCTCTTACAGATGCATTCGTTGTCAAAGACAGGCCGAAAAGAACAACAAATTGCGTTTGCCATTTTGATTTCTAGAGCGTCAAAATATGAATAAAGACAAATAAATCTCTATTATACGATTTCAAATTGGTGTTGCAATTTATATTTAGGGCTTAGCTATTAAAAACGTTAGAAAAACAAATAAATATATTTTGTTTGTTTGATTGTTTTCTATAAATAAAATAAAAACTGTTTCCACAGACACACACACACACACACACGTACATAAAATCATGAAGTATCATCAGAATGTATGTGCCAATCATAACTCAAGCAAATAACGCGATTTCCTTAACTATGCCGCATCATGCGAACTGAAAATGTTATAAACACAACCGGTCGCTGATGCTGTCCGTGTTCCACGAGCAAAAATATCATTTTATTATTGTATGCTAAGAAACCTCAAACGATATACCTATATATGTATGTATGTATGTATGTACATAGCAGTGAATGAAGGCACAAAAAGTGGTGTTGTTGAGTCGATTTGAAAATCGTTTAAAATTTTTGATGCAAACCATCGCACCTGCTGCTTTACATTGGCTGCGTAATTTTTGCATTAACTCACCCATAAAATGTATTTGATACTTTTTTTGTCTTTTGCGTCTCATGTTTATGATGCATAACTGAAATTATTTGCGGTGTATTTTATCATCTATTCATTTTTACTGAATCATTATATACTATATGCATAATATGTTTTCGATTTGAAGTTTTATAAAATTATCTTTATTTTATAACCACATCCTACACCATTTCTTAACCATCAGTTTGCCTATAGGCCTAGGCGTTATATTAATACGTGGAGAGGAAACCACAAGATGTAAAACGCGAATAACATATTTTGTTAAACAATTAATTATTAAATAGGTATATATTCGTGAACGATCATACACATATTCTAATTGGCATTCATTGTTGATAATTTATTAAATAAAAAATATATTTAATTTAAAAAATGTGTCTGAACAATTTGTGGTTTTTATAAATAAATAAATCAAAATGACATTCTCAATAAGATAATAAGAAAACAGTGGTATTATCAATTATCCAAGGTTGTTAATGTAATTTAATATTGTAGCAATAAATATTTGATATGAAATAATCAGTTTTACTTGCCATAACTTGAGTTAGTACCTATATACCTATGTCAATTGTAATAAATATATTAACGAGTTGAGTACCTAGGTGACAGTAAAAAGAATACCGTAGGTATGCATTATTTTGTAAATACCAGCATATAGTCAGTTTGCACCCAATAAACGAGTTCAAAAATTGATTATTACTTATACAAAGACGACAAACTCTTGACTTGAGGACTCAAATAAATAACTAAATAATAAAATGTTACACTTTCTACATAAAACGATATTGCAATTTAATTAGATGATTATAGAAACAGCTGACACAATTACAATATACCCCTATATAATTTGCACATATGCCTCTACAAAGAAAATTTACCTATATTTAATATCAAAGTAATAATTTCTCTAACTATGTATGTATGTATGTATGTATGTACGTATATATGTAAATTGTGTAGGTCTTTCTTTTTTTCGTGAATAATTTCGTTATGCTAATAAGTTTAAGTTTAATTACTGTATTGTTTGATTAGGTATGGTGTCGTATAACTGTTGTAGTGAACAATAGAAAAAAATACAAAACAAAAAGACGGTCATCCGGTCGTGCTCACTTGATGGTTGAAGAATTAAAACATGATTCAAACAAAACAAAAAATGGGACCAATTCACGCTTGAAGCTCGCCGAATGATTTTACATTACACATAGGTACATACATACATATTTCTTTCCGATATGTAATGAATTTGTATAAATATAATAAAACATTTGTATCTAATGGAAGCACCTTGAAAACGAATAGGTGATTCGAAATGAAATCAGAAACAGCAGAGTTTTGAATTGAAATAACGGTGAATAAATACCCTTGAAGCAATGATTGGCAAGTTCATCATGTTCCAATGCACAATTTGCCAATCATCGGATAATGAAATACCACGTAGCGTTATGGTTCACGGAAAAAAACTGTAACTTCAGATTAAAACGTAACTTCTATACAATTACATCAATATCCGGTAAAAGAGATAAATTTCTTATACGCGGGAATTTATAATTCTATTAATTTCTTCTATCGCTCACACATACCTACAAACAGTGTTTTATTAAGTTGAAATACACAAACATACATACATACATAGAAAATGACGAATGAAATGTCGAACAAAAAACTGGTTATGACATATTCAATTAACAAGTTGCTCTGCACCGCACAGCCATAATACATTCGCGCTTGATCTCTTTGAGCACGACTGATTGCGTTAATTAAGTGAGAGCCTAATAAAAAATAATAAAATAATAACCAGTCGATGAGATACGTGTAATAATTCCACTTCGTTGCCACTAGATGGCTAGGCGCACAAAACGAAAACTAAAATCAAATCACTTATAACTTTATGGATAACTATAAAATACATTTGATTACTTTTTCTGTCTCAAACACTTGACGCTTTTGGATCTAACCATTAAACTTGCTTCAAGTCCAACGTTCACATTTTTAAAATCATATAAACAATAATGAATTGTATCGGAATAGCTGATGGTGGAAATAATTTTCTGCGCATATCAAGGTCACGGTTTAAGCTATTCCGAGTTGCCTGCAATATGTAGTTCCTACTTATATGTAGTATACATATTTTCAACTAACTTGATTCAAAGGTTCATTGACCAATATGAAAAAAATATATAATTATTTCTAATAAGACTTTTTTCTATAATGACTGCTTGATTTATCATTTAAAACAATGCAAAATTAATTAATATATAATTTGCAATTACGATTTTTTGCTCTGTCAAACCTTGATATATATTTGTGCGAATGTGTGTGCGGTTGTCAAACACAAATAAAAATGGTTATATTCCGTGAAACAAAAGGCATGCGATTAATTAAATGATTGGTGGTAATTAATGTGGAATTCACTAACTAATTGCAGCATGCGAAATCTGTGTCATTTCTAGGCATTTTGATTTTATCTAAAATTACATTTCTACCTTCATAACATAACTTATGTTTACGTAATTTGTTATTAGGTATTATATAAAAAACAATTCTAGTTTATTAAAACTGTTTACCAAATAAATGTAATTTTGCCTAGACGAGAAAAAAACAATAGAATTTTTACGAGATTTTTAGTTATCGGAGCGCATGCCTAATTATGTGCACGCTTTTGAAAAAAAAAATGGTTTTTAAAAGCGAACTAAATGACTAAAGATAAGTGCACAGACATCAGCCACTGATTATACACCTCCCTCATCGAAATGGGAATGCGTGGAATTCTAACCATTTTTTTTTCTGTTTTAGTGAAAGCCCGTTTTAATTTTATGCAAAATTAGTAAACCAGCTGACCGTTCGACGTTTTAAATAAACGATTACGACTTTGTTATTAAAGCACCCATAATATAAAAATTTGCATACTCAAATGACAATAAACTTCAAAATATTATAACCGCGCGAAAATTATTAAACTGTAAAAGTTTAAAAAAAATTGCAATAAAATAAATGCGCTGGTCCCTAAATAAGATGATCAAAACACGGATTAAGTAAAAAAAAAAAGGCAAAAAGATGCATTTGATTATACGTTGAGTGCTACCGTAGAAAACAATCGGATTATTTGTGGATCACGACGGATCAACGTCAACATTCTTGGAATGTGTCATCAGGGTCTAAGATCCACAGAAGCACTTCCTGTTATCAAGGCAGAGTCACGTTGCGGTCGCGCCGGCTAGACGCTGTGGACAACACCACACACGAAAAATATACAATTAGCCAAGTGTCTAAGTTACCTGATAGCTGAGCCATTAAAATCAGAAAACAGAGTATTAAACGTTCAAGACGTCGTCGGACAATATACCTACATACAGAGTGCAATAAAACTGATTTATATTTGATGAGATACAAAATTGTGAATTCTAGATTTTTTTTCTAAGCTCGTTTTAATTAAGTGCGCATGTAAAATTAATTCCATAACCGAAATTGCTGTTCATTATAAAAATTATATTCATTAAATAGTACTGATTACTTTTTAAAAACTTCTACGAATTTAATTCATTTTCTTAAGACAAACATGAATCATTTTAATTATATATGTACCTATGTATGAGTGACTCAAAAAATGACCATTTTATGAAATAAATAACAAATTATTTATATTTACTTAAAGTTTATTTAAATTCAATGAAGATAACATAATCGGTTACTCTATAATTTTCACCAAGTAGTTTAGTAATTTTTTCCAAGTGTCGATAGGAAAACATAATAATTTGCGTGCGTACAATAAATTACATACACATAAAGTAACAAACCAAACTTAAAGGTGCCGTTTTCAGAGTTAATTTCCTGTGTACGGTCATGCGATCAGTACTCCGCCTGTGTTGTAAGTACTGCACTATTGTACTGTACTGTACTGCACTTGGATACTATTATATGCACTAATTTAATCAACCTCTGTGTTTATAAAACGTGATGTATGCTGGTATTATATACTTTTCTAATGCTAGTAGAACGCACCAGCCGTTCTTTATTATAAAAAATATATATGTAGGTAGGTACTTTTATTTCAACGCAACTGACCAGGAAGCATATCGTTTGTATCGACGTGAACTGAGGCGCATATAATTTAGCCTAGTGTGAAGCAGACTTTGTGTAACATATGTAGTGTCGACATTGACAACTTGATATATTTATAGTGTTGGCGCCCTGAGCCCATTGATAGTTGTTCAGTATTGTTTTAACTAACGCAACTGAGTGCAATGGAGAATGAAAATAATCTGCTTTCAAGTTAAATTGCAGCCGTAATTGGTACAGCAGTGCAAAAGGGATAGCCGGATATCGCTGAGTGTAAGACAGCTTAGGGAAACGTTCATTTCCGGTATTTATAATTAACGAAACCCCATCAGACTTGTACAATGTTGCCAAAATAAGCAATGCAAAAGAGAGATTAAATAAAAACGATTTATTGCTTCAATAATTCCAATTTTGTTTACCAATGCAAAAAATTAACCTTACGAAACTAAGTAAAAGCAAAGAAAAAAGCCCCAATATATATTTCGAAATTAATAAACCACAAACAATAGATTAGAAGCCGGATTCGACAAAAAGTGTTAATTTATTACGAATTATCAACACTTTTGTGACCGACGAACCAATCTTTTTGGAACATTCGATGATAACAGGAAAAAAACCGCACAAAATTATTTTATTTTTAATTGAACCATTAGTTGAGGGACACCAGAGCCGGATCTTTGGGGCGAGACCGCAGTTTCCGGGAATCACAAAGTGGCTGTGTTCATTACTGTTCACCAATAAAGACACGACACATTATGTGATTTGTTTGGTTGATTAGACCCATTAAAATACGATATTTAGCGATATCTTATTACTCACTCAATAATTTTTTTTTTTCCTTTACTTTAAAATAATAATTTCTTGGAATTGTTAATGTTTGATCATGCGTATTTGAATATACACTTTCTAAAATGACTTGTTCGTAATTAATTTTTTGATTACATTTTTAGTGTGGGATTGGAATTATCGATATTTTTTTGTATTTATTATCAAGTTCAGGTTGACCACAATTATTAATTGTGTGTGAAAAATTATATTATATTAAATTTTATTAGTGAAGGTTATTTGAAATTTTAGAGGAAGAAAAAAAACCTGAATATATAATTTCAAATATTTTATTCTGTAAATCTGTATGTGGTATTTCTTTATAGGGCGTAGGCGCGTAGTAAAAAATGGCATTGTTTAAAACGTTGAAAAAAAATTGTATTCATATGTAAATCGCGGTACGTGATACTAAAACTGCATGTTGTATATATGACGATATTAAATATAAATTAATAATTTTATACCTGTCGCACGAGCGCTCACAACAACACAAAATTTGTAATATTTTTATTGTTTGCTTGGTAAAAGGTGTGCCCTGCGATTTATGCATACCATGCCACTTAGTGGCGAATTAGTGTTTTGTTAAGTATAATTGCCTACTGACAGCTCAAATTTAACATGCCTGTAAAACATTTTATTACGTTTATTTTACATTACTTATTATTGTTGCTTTGTGTTTCATTTGGTTATAGTTGTACAAACGACGTAGATCTTCTTTATTTAGTTACTTTTACCTAAAGGCTACGCCCGGTGTAACATTTAAATATACTAATCTAAGTGATAGTCTACACGCCTATTTTAAAATTTATTATCAAATATAACTAGTTACCTACAAATTTAGCATAACTATAACAGCTTGCATTTACCAAAAATTAATTTATATACTTCTAGCAGTTAGAAACAAGGTTATCCGATAAATACACACCTTGTCTATTTGTATAAATTTGATTTATGACTATTCTTATACATCATATTTCAAATAAACATATATAATACATATTTAGTGTAGCACTAATCCCTAAGCGCAAGCATTTAAATAAAACACTTTCTCACTTACAATTAGTTGATCTACATTTCTACTCTATTGCTAACTTCACACTATATGTGTAATGATGCCGAATATCTATAACCAATTTTGGGTGGCTTTATGATTAATGGTGTAGTAAAACCAACTGAATACAATTGCAATAGTTTGTTGTTGTTTTTTAAGTGAGAAAATGCTTCAGCTTCTAAATAGAAGTAAGGTATTAATGTATCATAAATGATTCGTTGTTGTGTCGTATATTGTTATTAGAGCAACACAAAACATGTAGTGTACCTATATCGGTTTTATGCTGTATATAATATGCGGTTGGTCATCTTGGACTGATAGCCGGCCACTTTAGTTTATCTGAGGCGGTGTGCGCCGGGCTAATGGACTCGTCGTTTTTTCACTCGCTTCTATGGGCGATAGCGACCCTCTAAGGTCGCCAGTCCAACTGATATATTCGATATTTATGGCCGATCAGGTGGTATACATAAAATACTGACCTTTACATGCTCCAGACGGACGTACACATTATTATTTCGAATCAATGATGTATTCATCAACCAATATCATTTATAGCTAATTTAATCAAATGTGCTCTTTCAAAATATACCTACTTACATTCAAACTAAATATGTCTTCTATAGGTATTCTAATTTAAACTTTTGAATTGGTACAAGTATACTTATTATATAATTATATTTTACAGTTTCGATTAAATAAAATTTCAATCCTAAAAAGGTCTGCTAAAATTAGAAGTAAATGCAAATTAGGTTGAGAGTAAATTAAAAACGGCGTCAAATAATGTTGGTATAACCCCGCGGCAATTTGTTTCAAACCGACACTTTTTGTTGATGGTTGAGTACCTATACCTACCTATAGAAGAATGAACGGACGAACGAACGAACGAACGAACAACCGGGGCATTTGTATGAAACAAACCTCGGCAATCGAGCGTTCGCTCGCGGTCAAAACTCACACCGTTCATACCCGTCCGTCTTTCACTCTACATGTACAAGTTATGTCTGTTTACGGTTGTAATTCATTAACGAAAATGACACATTAATTAAATATACATACGTGTCAATCAATGTCAACACAACACACATGGAAGGAGTGTATTTATAATTAATATTATTAGAAAATTTCATGATACATTCAACATGTATTGCGTTGAAGAGTTCATAGAAAACATTTCGTGGTTTATTAATAGTGATATTCAAAAATGTTTATTACTATACCTACTAGGCATATATGAAAGTCAAAATATAAATTAATTTATTATTACTACTTATATAAACATATTTAGTCTTTGTTGCAATTTAACCACTAACTAAAATAAAATATGCAAAATATGATTAATTGAATGTGTGTATTAATCAGGAAGTAATTAATAATTCTAATGACGTTAATCTAATTAGATTTTTAATTGTGTATAGGTGTGGTAAAATTTTATTATATTGAATGCAGGAAAAATTGTGGATATTTATAGGTATATGTGATTTTTTGTTGATGTTACTTATTACAGTTGCTTTGTTATGATTATAAGGTTTGAGATAATTACAGAGGAAGAATAATTATCAACCAGAGATCTAATTAAACTTTGATCAGTGGCAATCAGCCTTTAACTAGATCCGAGAGTATAATTATATAAATAGATTTATAGTGAACAGTTATATAGGTATTTTAAAACTTTTATATAAATCCTATAAAGAATATTCGCTAAAGCCAAATTTGCGTCACAAAACTCGGTTAAAAATACTACTTAATGGTGTAATAGCTATAAAATTCAAGTTGGCGACTAAAATTATAATGCTTGACATTTTTAAGTGTGTTCCGATGTTCAGCTGTTGAAAACAATAAACACAGTCTGTTCTTGTATTATTTAGCAGCAGTGTTCCACATGTTGGAAGTATTTTTAAAATTTGGCATGTGAAGTTAGCTATTAGTCTATTAAATGAACGAGACAATTGTGGACCGTAAATTAAGACACCGGTGACACTTTGTTTGATTTTCACTTAAAGTTGTTTAGAAAACTGCTTATACAAAAATTATTTTTAAAAAAATACTAAACATTCGTTTCGTAATATAAATTATGGTTATTAATGCAGCAAATAAATTATTTAACATATAAAACTTGAATATTAAATTAAGTATTAAATAATGAATATTATATTAAATTAGGTTGATTTATAATAAATTATGGATATTAAATTTTAAATATTCATAGCACTTTGACATTTATTATATTACATTTTTAATAATAAAATAAAATATTGAAACTCAAGGGTGTACTATTTTCGAAATAAATTTAAAAAAAACTGTTGATAAATTATAATGACTAGGGTTAAAAACTAAATGACACAAAAACGCAAGTAAGCATAGTGTATAATTACAATGTAATCGCAGTTTAATGTAAATAGCTTTATACGATAGAGAAAAAAACATGTTACGATAACTCAGTGTACTGGTTCATTGTAAACATGGCTGTTACCATAAAACATCAACGAATTAAAAAAAAAAAAACCAATTGCATTAAAGCAAGATATCGAAAATCACTCACCTAGCGCCGTGACGGTCAAATTACAAAACTAACAAACAAAAGACAACAAGTATAGAGAACCACTTATGAGCATCGAAAAAACAGATGCAACTGAAACAACAACCTACGTCTGACTAACGCTGGCCGCTGGGTTTAGCGTTACCTCGAAACTCAAACGAAGGGGAAACTCGTACCTAGTGTTCGTCTCTTGCAGCGCTCGTCCGAACAAGCCAATGGGAGAGGGCACGAGATGGCGACGCCCAATGGTAACAGATGGGCGTGATCGCAACTTTCAGTGATTAATAATGGAAACTACAGATTACGGTGCATACTAATATGGTAGCTAATTGTTTGTAGTGGATTCTAATTGGAGGCATTTCAAAACTTCTAATGGCCAAATCAATAAACATGTCTACATTTTAAATATGAGATTATATTAGGTAGGTATAAGTTATGAATTGAGATCAATCAATGATTATCGCAACGAATTATAAGTTTAAAAGGTTTTTTCCCTTTGTCATCTTTAACAATTAAATGATCCGTTTGAAATTGTGTAAAATGGTATGGTGTAACGAATTCGTCTAGTGGTCGCCGAATCGTGTTTTTCACGGCCTTTTGTGCCTTCGGAGGGCCACAAAAAATCGGAGCATAGTCATGGTAATGTCATTAGCCACTAATGTCCAATAACACTATTGTCCGTCAACAATGTGTGGTGGCTATTAAAAAAGAAATAATTTTTGGTGCCCAAGTGTGGAATTATTCACATTTCAAGGATTATTATTTATTTATCTAATGACTTTATTCGCTGTTGTGTTTACTGGTGTCGTTTGGTCAATTTGCTTTTATCACTTCAGTAATGACAGATCATTTATGATAATTTTATACCTAGTATATAATGTATTTTTGATTCATTGTATCAATGATTTCTATGTATATTTATATTATAATCGGTAAAAAAATTATTTATATTTGAATTTTAATAAAGTATTCATCCAAAAAAGCACAATATTCTCGTAACTACTATAATTTTCTTTAGTTCCTCTAATATAAGATGGAACCAGAACTCCATAGGTCAAATTACAACATATTTGATTTGATGATATTCAAAGAACAGTTATCGCGCTGAGATGATCGACAAGAACGGTAGCTAATTCAAGGATCAATCTACACCCCGCTGCGTTTGATCTATAGATCTCTATATACAGTGAGCCTTCATTAAAATATAAATCGAATGGATTGATCTCTGTTTTCATCAATTGATAAAAAACATCGATCTGATATCATATATGTTCTAATTGCATTGCTCTATACAAAAAAATACAAACATTTTTTATTCTTTTCTGTTATCATTGTTTTTTTTTCTTCTTCTAAGTATACCTATACAGTTATTGGTTTTGTGTACATATATAAATTATTATTACAGGATAATTGAAACTTTTTTCTGCTGTATGAAGCAAATTAAGTTAGTTTTATTATTTATTCAACCTGATTTGAATTTGATATCATTATGTAGGTAGGTATAGTGAATTCGTTTTCCGTATCTGTGTGATCTGGTGATTTGTATCACGTTAATCAATGTTTGTTGATTTTATTTACTTATATCTATACCTATACGTAAATTTTCGAATTAAAGAAGGACCATATAGCCATATAAAAGACAGTGGTGTTCTTTCAAAAAGAAATTGTCGATTATGATGAAAAGTTACCAAGGCAACACCGGTCGTGACCATTTTAAACAAAGCGCGAAATGTAAGGAATAAAAAATGGCTGGCGTGTCACAAAATAGATAAGAGGTTAAGTTCAACCATAATTACCCTCATAGGCACCAGCGTCACCATCAGAGTGAAGTGAGGAAAGAACCATTGCCGTATACATATTAACATAACTCTGTGTTTGTTGTATACACAGTTAACATTTAGCTCATTAACTATAAATCATAATTTGCGTTAAATTAAAAACTGGGTGGGTAATTACATCAAACAATTACCCATCCACCATTACCATCAACAAAAGACAATTCAACAATTATACAAAGTACAAAATGCACGACATTATCATTATTATATATATATATAGGTATGTACCTACATAGTATATAAGATAATTCTTTCGCCACACAGAGAGGAGTGATGGTGTTGGTGCTAAGGCAAATGAAGTTAATTATCTTGACAGAAAACCAAAACAAACTCATTCATATACAAGTAATTAGACGAGGCAGACAAAAGAACTAACGTCACCAAATAATAGTTTTACAGAGCAAACTGCTCGGTCGCGCGCGTACATTTGTATAACTCTATAAGCAATTAAAATCATATCAAAATTAATTGAAATTCTCGGAATTTTCCACCGACCGGACCGTATAACGACGACATCAAATAGGGAAGGTGTAGGTATTATTCGACAAGAAACGTCGAAAAGCACTTATGTATAACTTGATTGTAAACATAGATTACTTTAGGGTATTTTGTTAACAGATGTGGATCAACTTATGATTATCTTCAACAAAATATCGAAGAAGAAGAAGAAGAAGAAGAAGAAATTTATTTTACAACAAATAGAAATCTGCGAGTTTTAAATCGTCGTACAGCTTTTCAAAATATAATACCTGTCGCCACATTCACACTATATAGATTTTGACTGTGCAGTCCCGCTGTTTTTCGTAAGGGGTGTCCACTAGTGATTAGCAAGGTTTCGGGTTGTGTGTGTGTGTGTGTTGTGTAATGTGAGCGGTTCATTTGTCGGCAACACCAGACCGTTCGTTCGGTGGTGGCAAGCAAACATGTGATCTATAAAATACGGAGATCTTATCGCCAAACGGTCGACACGAGAAATGCTCGTTTTGTGACAATGTTTACCCGTTATTGTAACATTAGTAAATACATGTACAGGGGTGCACAACACAATTGCTACTAATTTCGGTTTATAATACACCTACTAGACTTTCGACAAATTAAAATTCAATTAGTAATTAGATTTAAATTGTAATTTATTTTAAATTGTTTCATGTTCATTCTAACTAATTCAACACTTTTTAAATATAAACACAAGTTCTCATACAATGCAAAAACTTCAGATGGTTTCACAGTCTTTGAAACATATACATTTCCTATAAAATGGGGGTGGCAGAAAATCCTTTACACCCTTTGACCAATCTTTCGCCATTTAATAAACTTCTTTTTGTTTATTCCGAATCATCCTCAAGTTCTTCATAACCACAATTATATTAAAATGTACAACCCTTGTCTGTAATTGCCTATATTAGTGGCCAGCAACACTTCCTGTTTCTAAACATAATTGTATACTAATGACACAATAATCATATTACATAACCATCAATTGTGTATCAGAACGATCTAGTATTGCCATCGCATCACAAATAAACTTATACCTACATACATCGATCTCGTGTTGTCACAAATTTCAATTACCTAAATTGGTCCAAAGGCGCACATTTCATATAAATACAATCACGGAATATATATATATATATATATATATATATATAGAAAATATATAGGTAAACATAATATAGTTGGTAGAACATATCTTTTCTATAGGTAGGTACTATAACCAAGGTATAGATTGGATCTTTTCTAAAAGAGAATAAAGCTAACGACATTTTAAACACGTTCGATCATAAAATATAAATCGTCCATGGCGTGGCCATTGTTGTGTAATTTAACATAGAAATTGAAGTTAATTTACGGTAAATTATTGTTAAATCCATTTTGACACAAATAATAATGCGGAAACTGGCGATACAAATCGTACCTATATATATATATATAGTAGGAATATGTTTTATTTGCATTTTTATGATGCCATTCCACGCGCCAATCAAATCAAAATACAATAACCAATGATTAGAGTAAACAGGTTAAATTACCGGATAAATATTAAATATTTATCACTTTTGGTAATCAATATTTATTATTATATAACACGGATTATATTATTGTATATTCAACAAAATTATACCTATATATATATATATATATATATATATATATATATATATATATATACAAATGCACTATTATATTCAATGTTATTGAAACAAACGACATTTTATTTCTATTTTTCTTACCATTAGTGACAAACGAATATAGAAAAAAAATTGTTCTAACTTATTCACTTTGCGCGGCAATTTTACAAAGAATGCCACATTTATTTATTTTTCTCTATACCTATAGACAAAAACATTAATCTAATACTTGTTTTCATGGTGAATTATGTTTATTTGATAAAAAGATTTATTTTTTCTTCGACGTCAACGCGAAACAAAAAGTTCTGAGAAACTAAAAGTATAACGAATCATCAAACAAATATAGCGCGTTTGGTATTTTGGATCAAAACTTTTTCCTGTTTTTCCAAATGCGCTATAAATTTCAAACTAACAAAACACTATTAGGCTAACGGTCTGAATCATCGGCGTTACGGCGTTAGGGGTTATAAACGGCTATATATATATACCTTGTTAACACAAAATATAAATATCCGTGAAATTGAGCCTCCCTATTGTTATAATTAGTACACACAATAATTTATCAAACCATGACAACAACTGCTTTATTATAGTTTTATCAATATCTAAGTATACCTATGTATTATATGTATGAGTGAATATGAGTGAAGTTGGATACATATTTGTTTTAAGCAAAAAGCTAAAGGTAAATAGAATGGTATATACCTAATATAAAAAAAGAATATTTAATAGTTTATGAAGATCAATGATATAAACCGAATTTCATATAGATATAGGTATAAAATATTTGTTTTGGAAACTAATATTAATATTTTTCTTTGACAAATCATATATTTTGTTGTTTCTATAATCTATAATTTGCGTACCATGTATTTGTGTGCGAGAGTGTACACATCGCATTTATTTTTTTAGTGATCAAAAGTAACGAAGCTTGAATCTTTGATTCAGAAAACAAACATGAAACAATAGATTCGGAATCGATAAAGTATCATAAAAGAAAAAGTACAAATCCGGTGGTAGGTACTCAAGTGTAAACCAATTAAACCAAGCAGTACGCGACAATATTGCAATTGACAAAAAGCGTCATTATTTCTTTTAAAATTCACCGTTATTTCATTAAGAATGTATCCACGAATAAAATCGCTAAAAACTTTCCAAAGAAAAAAAAACCCTTAACTTTAAAACTATCAACAATAATAATTAGTACTTTGTACCACATTAAACATATCCTGTAATTTTATTTTTACGAGTACCAATATAAAATGTCTTTTCGTAATAGGTGGTCCTAAAATCTTTGTGGCATACCTATACCGCTACAGGAACATCAGATACCTTTGAAATTAGCAACAGTGCTGGCGCCGCCCTATCATTGTGCGGGTTCAGATAACTAATGACACAAGTTCACCACATCCGGGACCGGGATACATCTGAGATGATATATCTATCACTTATTATATATTTCGACAAATTGCAACATTTATATTAATATGCCGTGGGAATCATAGAGTTACTCTTATAAATAAAATCAATTGTTATTTAATGTTTTCATTAACTTTATTGGATATGCGCAAACGTAATGAATTATGTTTGAGGCAGCTAATTTTGAAACAGTCGTAACTTGGAATTAAAATAATTTAATAATTATTTACGAGCCAATATTTTATACGGTCTGGAATGTTATTTATTGTTTAATAAACTAGAATATAAAAATGAATGGTAATATAAAGAAATAATTGTCCGAAACTATAAAAAATTAACGAAGCTATAACGAACAAAAAATCTGTTATATCTAACAGATTTATAATTAAGTGTGTACTAATGAACATTTACATATGTAATTAACAACATATCCAGTCTAAAAACAAAAAAAACAAAAAAAAGTATGGGTTCCCACATAAAAGTATAAATCGTCCAGTACCTGGAAAATTATGGAGAGAGCGTGGAAACGTGGAATTAACTTTTGTGTGTTTTATGTGACGCGATATATTGGCTCGATATTTTAGACCCAATTAAGTGTGCATGTTGCACGCAACACACAAATATATTTCCTTACGGCATTTAAACCTAATAAAATTTATACATTTTGCATGTTTACACTAACTAAACTATTGATTTTAACTTTGAACATGATCCAATAGAGACGTTATTCGAATGTTAACCTTTTGATTTGTATACACAAAGCCAAACAACCACTAAAATCAGCTTCAGTTTATTGCGGCACGTGGCTTCACGGGATTGGTCACAAACTGAAGTTATTGTGACGAAAGAAAACAGCCTTACGTTAGATGAGTAAATAAAATTACCTATAGAAATAAAACAAAATAAGCAGCGCATCTAGTAAAAAGTTAATCCAGTTCACGTAGCAATAATCAATATAGAGAAACTGCTGTAATCTTGTAGGTAGGTATACAATATTGCAAGAGTAAACAATCGTCCAGGTGAACATCGCTTGAGATGGTTTCAGACGAATTGTTCGAGTGGATGGTGTGACCGATTGGGGAAATGACACCAACCGGTGGTTAGTGGTTATGGATTTGTAACCGCAGTACACACGTTTCGAAGCGAGTCAGTGTCTCTATATATTCATCATCTCGTTGTGTTTTTATTACCTCGAAGATGGTCGATTGGTTAGTGTTTTTTGCCGATAAAATAATTTCCTGTGTATGTGTTTGTTGACTTTTGTTTCGGTTTTTCATTAAATAGAATGGTAAATAATCAACAGAGCGTGATTGATATTCTTTTGGGCGTAAACAAAATAAGTTTATAGTTTTAAATATTATTTTTCGCTTGTGCGAGTAGGCATAAATGGAAATGAGATATGTAGGCATATACCTACCTAATAAACCTGTATTTGTTTTGTGTCTAAGTTACCTATATAAGATTGTCTTTATCAAGTTGGCAACACGAACAGTGATAATCAAATCTAGATAACTTCATACTGGTTGGTTAACCAACGCATGCGTAATACCTCACAGAGAGATAATATTAAAGTTTGCATGTGTGAAACACATGAATTTATCCTGCGCTGAGACATATATAAATTATTGCAAACTATTTGCTCCGATATTTGCATAGGAAAACACTAGTTAAGTAATTGGTTAATTCCAGACTGATCTTGGGATTTAATCAACGTTTTTACAAACACATTTCACTCATCATTATCGCACGTATATGATAATTATACGAAATGTATAAATAAATAAATAAATATGTATATTGCAATTAATACATTTTCTCTAAGGTCTCAAATGTCACATATATAACTATTCTAAGTTTGTATTAGATATGTGTAGTATGATGGCGTCGTTTCACCTTTCATACAGATACTTATGATTACCATTTTATGTTTGAACAACGTAAATAAATATTTAAATTAATTCTATCAATGGCGCAAAACACCTACATACATCAGGAAATTATCACCATTTTTTTATCTTAAGTGCACTGGTTTTTCTTGTTCATTACATTTACGTTTCAAAAAATAATATTACACTCCTAATAATAAATTCTTTCACATTCATTCCGATAATGTTGATTGCCAAAATGAGAATAATTCAATAATTAAAACAAGTATAATAATAAGGACGGTTATCAACGAAAAGAATCAAAATATTTGTGTGTGTGTGTGTGTGTGTGTGTGTGTATAGGTACCCTAATCAAGATCGACTATCATGTAGGTAGTTGTTTGTAAAGTCTAAAACCAAAAGTTTACAACTTAATTTGTGTAGAAAATTTGCATGCACCAGCAATAAATTTGTCGGTGTTTCTACATGAAACCCATCTGAAGACAGACACGAAAGAGTGTCTAACCGAGAGCCATCGCATCTAGCGCACGTTTCGTGGCAATTAGTGTACGACTAGTGGATCCTAGTGCATCAGGAGAGGGTTATTTATTGCCTACAAACAATTACGTATTTATTTTGTTCGTGGTTCTAATTAATTTTCGAGTCCCTTAAATATTATGTTAATACACGTTACCTATAGGGTTTTAGGCCTGGAACTCCCACGACAGATGTTTCAAATGTTTTTATTGCTAATGATGATGATGATGATGAAAATGTTTCATTTTCTTTACATATTTATGTGTTTATATTAACCGTTGATTAGCTTGTTTGTAAAATTTGTCATTTTACCTTACGTTGCTCACTTCATACCTATAGGTATAATTTTCTCTATCAAACTTACAATTCATGGCGGTCTTTATGGTTGCTTTATATACAACATATATATGTAGGTATCTAATCATGTCCACGTAATTTCGATTCAGAAATGATAATGTGTTAAGAAATTGTTGGTATTCGAATTGATCTGTGTTGTTGGTTTGGTTATATGATTGCGCGATGACCACGTTACCTATGTTTATTTCCGAGTATGCAGGTCTCAAAGTGGCGCTAATAGTGGCTAATGGTATGGCCATTATATCCCTCTCTGTCTATACATTTCCGCCAGCACCCATAACGTAAATTATACATCACAGAACTTTGATCCAAATTAACTCTATAAACATATGTATTGCAAAGATTGATGGTCAGAGCAGGAATGAAATCCATTTTCCTATACCTACATATCAAAACATCGAAAGGTGTTTTAAAGAAATTTAGGTATTTCAATTTTTAAGCAAATTTTCTCAAATTAAGGCAGCTTAGTATTTGATTATTTTCGTTTTACATTTACAAGTCCAGCACTGTATTAAACACACAGAAGAGTATCAGTCACTTGTAAAAAAATGACCACAATCCATAAAGTAGACGTAGAAGATGAAGAAGAAGAGGGTTTATAATTTACAAGACCAAAGACCGTTGGAAGACAAAGACGAGGATGGCATTTGATTGGTCAGATTTAACAAGCTGTAATGGGCACGTTTCAGAGTCACCACAATACATTAGTATAGCGCACGCACGCCTCGCACGGCCACCACAATGCGAACTATTGTGAGAGGTGGTTTATTTATTTCTACACCATCAGAGAACTGGACGTTATTATTATTCTTATAACAAGTATATAGGTAGAACCAAGGTGTACTAGGTATATTACATGCAATTTGAATCGTAAACAAGACGAGGCATAAGTGGTCCGAGTCTATATCATATCATTTTCTGTTAGTATGTGCTTAACTTGATATTGGTACCTACATATACTTAGTTTATTCATTCGTTTATTTCGTTTTTCTGGTCAGGCGTTTAACCATTGAAAACTGTTATATTATATACCTACATTCAAATTGAAAAGTATTTTGGAAACTCATATCTTAGCCTAATCTAAAGCACTTGAATGTAGTAGTTACCAGTAAATGAACACCTGCACAATTAATACAATAGTTGAAAAAATGACTAATACATTTATATAGAGATATTCTGTATATTATGATACAATCCTGTAAAGCTTTATAACCTTGAAAAGACTATACGTCTCCTATAAAAGATACATTGTTAATATCTGTGTGGTTCCTAAATGATTTCTTTCATTGTGTGTTCATTTGGAAGACGTGTGTGTATTAAATAAATTAACAGTTTATTATTAATGTTTATAAATCCACTTCAGTCTTTGTCCAAGAAATTGTTATTTTATTTTATTTATGTTTATCTTGAACGTGTTCTACTACTACTACTACAACAACAACAACAAAACAGATGAATCCATTAAAGTTAAAAAATGTTGAGATAACTGTCTTTGTATAGTATTAGCCAGGGTAAACAACAAAATATATCAAAATGCTAATGGGAAATATCGTTTCGGTATATTAGAGAATTCAAACCAATAACATATAAGTGTTATCTGGAATGGAGTGCGTTGTGGTTTACAAAAATCGTTTATCTCTAGTTCTTGTTTCTAGTAGAATTAGATATTTTAAATTCTTTGTACATGACTGTGTTTCTATGGATTTGTCATCATAAAACACATGATCCAAAACATCCCAACTAGGATACACGTAACTGTAATTATCTGTGGAACCGAAACAAATCGTATCGCAATTTCTAATTCGTATACATATTCCAGTGTAGTGAATTAATTCAAAAAGCAAACTTCCATCATGAATTATTATATTTATTCAAATTAAAGTAAGTAGCTATGAAAATCCAACCTCCTGTATAAAATAAACTACTGGTATGTCTAGAGGAATGTTTGGAATGTGAGATAGGGGCATTACGACCTATACAGTGACAAACAATTTAATGTGTGTGTGTGTGATTGTGTCTTTAATTTAATGCCAGTAGTTGTATATTAGTCGCCGGATAGGTATACTACTCTAGGAGAGACATCGGTTAATAGGATTATTATTGGTATAGTCGCGTGCTGGCTTATCTGTTGTGAGTCTGAGTGCTTCGGTCGACTTGGTTGATGTCATTTCACTAAATGTGACCACTCGATATATTGGTTGTGATTAACGGCTCAACTTTTTTAATACACGATGTGTGATGTGATGGTTATGTTTTTTAAACCGTATCATACCACGTCCATTAACATACTGCATATACATACATATATGGATTTTGTTTGCGGTTTCGGATTTAGTTTTATTGCTTTTCAACTAATGCCAAATTGCTATCATAAATATTCAAATGTTCAAACCACTTCAACAAACAAATAAGTAGCGTTATTCATTTTTCAAAAATATTCCAATCATTTAGAAAGAAATGTTTGAGAAAATTTAATAAAATAGATTACAATGTAATTTATTATCTCAGATTGAGTGATGTCAAAAAAAAAAAAAACTGTTTGTAATTAGATTTATTTCGAAATCGTGATCGAAGCAAATGATCGCTATAAACAATCATTAATAAAAACTATAAACTCGTAATGACAGATGAACTACTGTTCCCAATAATATGATTTACTTTTGGACCACACAGAACATTTGCGAATTGAACATAGCGCATGCGTTTGTGACTTAGTTTTAATCAAATGAAATTTTTGTGATGACCTGATGCACAAACACGCGACTCCACAAACAATCATAATAGCTGTTATGGTTTGGTGAGTTTTGTAACCGAATCGAAGACCGTCATAGCAGGAACAACTTGAGCTATTTGAGCGGAACAATTTCGTAATTAAACACTTTTTGTTATACTATATTTGTAGATATCTACATGCATTTTCATGCTCGACATGATCACAAGTTCATTACCGCTTCGCTGACAACCAAAAAACGATTGTTGCTTTAATTGTGTATATAATACGCAGTTTCTGGCATAGGTAACTGTTAATTCAACTACTTATTACATTTTTATTCAAATTGTTAATAATACGAAACCATAAAACTTTTAAAAATCTACTAATAAGTATTATAAAATAAAATTCAATTAATAAGCTGTGTTTTGAAGACAAGGCTTTTATAATGTACCTAAAGAAGAATTAAATTTAATTCAGTTTATAAACATACAGTGTATTTCATAAATACATTAAAATGCGAAACTGTCAACCATAAATTCTAATCAAGCTTGTGTGCGCGGTTCAGACTGAGAATGATGCCGGTGCCGTGGGCCTTATAGCAATTAGTTCACAATAACGAACAAAGCAACAGAACGCAGCGTTGAAGCAACATCGTTCGTCGCCTTGCTCACTATACTCGCCGCCATCTTCAAACAAACGAAAACACACCACACGCGATCCCTAATGATTAAATAGTTGAATATCAATTTATACCCCGCGCAAACATTAATTGGGAACTCTCAACAACTCTACGTAGAACATTTAATAACCAATAGTTAATACCACAAACCTACACACACAATAAATGTAATTAATTTGTACAAATAAAAATAACAAACTTGTTATTATTTTTAATAGAGATATTTATTAATTATTGTATGTGTGTGTGTGGGAGAGACGCCATCTTGGTCATGGTTTACTAGAAATTTGTTAGATTATCAAAAAAAATTAATATTATTTGTCTGGACTCAACTATACATTGTGAAACTAAAATTTATATCGGCAGCTAGATTAGTTCTCATAAACTGTATTTATTGCATATTATAATAATAAATACAACACAATCCACCTCAAGTACTCAATATATGAAGAAACACAACAAAAAAAAACAAACGAAACAACTAATCAGTGTTCATCAAAGTATAATGACGGTATACGACCAATTAAAACCCAGTAAAATAATATAACTCTTTTGTTCGTTGGCAATAAAAGTTGGGGTAATGGCTTGTTATGGCACTAGTGTGTGAGTACAACGTTTGTCGGTTCTTAAAACTATCGATGATAATGTGTTAATTAATGGCAAAGGAGTAACGGTTCTCGTCGACCTTACACATACGTCAAAAATGGCATCCGAATACACCCTAATATACGCTAAACAATATTGTGTTAATTTGGTTAAAACCCGCATTCAATTGTAAACGTAAATAAATAAGAACTGTGATGACAAATACAGAGAGTACCTACTTCGATTCAAAAGATTACACCATGGGGGTTTTGAATTATTGTTTTAACACCTGATGACGCGAATTTGATAAGCTACTACAACGTTGCACGTGACAACAACGTGAAGTTGGTTACAGTATTTAAAAATTGCCGCGAACCGACTGGTTATTATTTTTCAAATAAATAATATTCATTACTAAGCAACAATATAAATTCAATACAATTTGCAAATGCAACCGTATAAAATATCAAAGAAACTGAAACATTCCGCTTTGATCGGAGAAAATAAAATTGGCTCGCGATCGTCAAAAAAAAACGCCCGATGCGTATAATAAACTGATTATTTTATTTAGCCGTTGGGTCATTTGAGAACGGCCGGGGTAAATATACGTAATTTATAATGAAATTGGCTGGGCCCATTAAAACATTTTGATTGGACCAAACGAGCGTCAGTTAGTCCAATTGGACTTTATTTCATTCTATAATGAGCTCGGTCCGCCCAAGTGCACGATCGCAAACGTTCACCATACGCTGCACAGTCGCGCTTAGCAGTCAGCAACTTTACAATAATCGAAAAAACCATTCACGGAATTTATGCGAATGCACTCAGTTGGGTGTCAATTGTCAAAGATGATGATTTTGCGTTGGTGAAAATAAATGTCCACAAAGCAGATTGCCACTCTTTTATTTTTATAATAATAAACATTTTTTATTACCTAATATAAAAGTTATTGAAGCATTCGAGAACGACTGTTTTCTTTCGAGCACCAATTTGGATAAATTAAAACAATTGTGCTATTTGTTTTTATAATAATTAATTTAGAATATGTGATTAAAATATGATATAAATTTCACCGCTAAATTTCGTATCAATTGTGACTAGCTTCACGTTGATGTAGGTACCACTACAAGACACCGTCTAGTGTTACTATAGTGAATCATTGATTTAGAAATGGAGTAGGTAATGTTTATTAACTTGAACAATGTAAAATGTATTTACAAATTAAATTTGTTTTCTAAGAAAGCTCATTTTCGAAATTGAACAGATAAGAGATTGTTACATGTTAAGAAATGATTCTATGACATTTTATAATGGGTCAATTTATATGATTTGTTTTAGAACATCAAGATAGTGCATCAGCGTATAGGTTATGCAGTACCTTCACAAATAAGGCGAAACAAATTGATATGAAATTGATGTTCGATTGATATGACATTTAAAATTACGTTATTACTGTATTTGCCAATGTAATTTCAATATTTGTTATATCAATTTAGTAAATAAACATATAAATTCCATTTACATTGTGAATAACGTTGTGTTGTGATGCAAATTTGATTTTAGGATAATATTTCGGCCATCTTCGCCATAGCAATGATATGTGCATGTTTAGAATTTGTATTTAATGGAAATAAATTATATTTATTAGTAGAAAAATACGACTATATTTAACTTGGGAGTATATACTAGTTTCAGATAATTAAAAATACAATAAAAACAAGAAAATTACCTGAACTTCATCTAATGAACCATATGTTGCGTGTAATAAAATTTGAAAATATATCGTTCTTCTACAAACTGCCTATTACAATTAGTCACTACTTTAACTAATAATAAAAAAACATATGGTCTTCTAAATAACCCTAATTAGATATAGAAAGTATGAAATTAATAAATAAAAACAATTATAATTTTTTATACAAATATTCTTATTAATTCAATTGGTAATTTCCGTTTAAAATGTAACTATAACTATTATATTTAATATATATAAAAATAAAGTGAAGTTCTTCATAATTTTTTTTTTCATAAAATAATAAGTGTTAGATAAAAAAATGTTTTCCTTATTTAGTTATATAAGAAATACACAATTATACATTCTAATTTAGCAATACAAAATTGCTCATTTCATAAAATTAAAAATACCTAATGACGTTTAATTTACACAATTATCCAAATACCTATAATTATTGGCAAAATAAATTATACGAATTACCTTTATCAATTTACAATTAAATTGAAACTTTGGTGTTTCAAAATACATTTACGTAAGACGCGCATTTCTATTGTTATCAGTACACAAAATTTTATCGAATAAAATTACCAAAAATTTATGGTTCACGTATAAAAATTATCGTACATTGGACATTTTATGTTATACAATACATTAACGTTATATCTATTTGCATGTATAATTATCAAAGATGTCATAAAACACTTTAATAAACGAGCCTAATTAATTTTTTTAAACCTTTAATCGACGGTTTCTAGAAAATAATGATTACAACTCAGGGATTTTCAACATTTTCCATATAATATTTTATAGAGTCACTATACTAGCGAAAAATTGAAAAGGATTTTATGCATTTTCCAACAACATTTAATGCTTCTCTTTATTGCCGTTATAGTTTTTAAAATCTATTTAGAATTTTGTGTAGTAAGAGTTTAGGTATAACTGTTTAATGTCCGCATTGTTATCAGCAGTAAAAATAATTTCCCGCGTGTAAGGAAATTTGTGGATAGTGACCGTGTAAGTCTAAGTGCTGCATAATTACAATAATTAAGGCAATTATTGAAACGCAACAATTAACTCGTTTGATTATAGGCCACAAGGCGTAGCGGGGACACTAACGTATTTACAACGAATTTCCAAAGTGATAGCACTCCTGTACAGGGGTATAATTTCGAATAATTACCAATTTATCAAACATTAATGGCATTTAATTGTTATATTAATTCGTTTATACGCTAGTGGAATAACTGTACACAAATAAAAAATTGATACTTTAACTTATCGCTATAGGTACTCTGAGTGTGTGTGTGTGTGTGACATAGAAAACATGTATTTGCTCTTGCAATTTTTTATTCAGGTAGGTACTTCATATTGCAAAAAATTTATTTCAAATACAAAGAGCTGGATTGTTTATTCGGATGGCTACATTGCAACTATTTTCTACATGTGTGAGACGTAACTACATTCATCAAAATCCATACTGTCAATTTGTTTCTAATTATATCCCATCATAGAAGTAAAGTATATTCAACCATTTTTTTAAACCCATATACAATAGAAAAGAATCAACGAACCATTAGATATAGGTACCTATATATCCTGTCTTTATAATATGAGTTTAACTGATTTAAGTGTCGGTTTAATGTTGTAAGATTAATCAGTTGTATATTGTGGCATACGTGCGCTACACAACTTATATAGGGAAAATAGCATTTGTTATGAAAAATGACTTTTAGGTACAGTTTGATTAGAATAAAATGTCAGTAATGCTGTGTCACTTTGAATGATCGCTATAGCAATACAGCGACGGTGATTTAACGCTTCAGTGCAACCACCATAGGTAATCGAATTATGCGTTGCTGTGGTGTTACCGAAACGGAACGCGCGGTGTCATTGTAATGTGTCAACAATCGTCTATCTAATTGTTACAAAGCCACTCTTGCCGCGAACCCAAAACTAAGTACCAATAGGTAATATAAAAATGGCCACTCACTGTTTAAATCTCCGTTGATGCCAGCATGATGGTGGTGGTGATCAGCTCCGTTATCCCCTAGATCCACCAGACTCCGGATGGAGAACACAGATTTGGCGGTGCGTTGTTTACACTGTTCCGGACCCGGCTGGCGGGAAGTGCTGAGATCCATCTCACAACCGTTATAGTCCATCACCAATCACACCACAATTTCATAAACCTATATTAACAAAGGCGTTATTTAGTACCTATAGGTATAAGGTCACGAACTCAATTCACTATCAAATACGGATGAATATCGCACAAACACCAGGATTATTTTGGATGGATTTAAATAATTTTATTTGCAAATGTAAATATATATTTATTTGACTGATAACAATGGTATCGCACGTCTAATTATTATAATTGCACTGTACCACTATTGGAAAACACAACAAAGTACTTTGAAGTGCGGAAGTGAAGTCCGACGGTAAAATTACGCGTGACCGCGCGCACTATTTGAATAGTGATTTTTCAAGGTGGTGTGTGTCTACGTAGAGGCTTGCGCCTGGTGACTGCGGGCCCCACGATGGTCGGGGCTCGCGCGCTCCGGTAGCGCGGCCCCAGCGGGGGCTTGTCCTAGGGGGCGTAACAGGACGGCCCCCTTGGTTCACACAACACTAGCAATCAATCATCATCAACACATCATATGCCTTGTTAACTTTTGTTTGTTTGTTTGTTTGTTTATGTGTTTGTTTGCTATGTTTACCGTATTATAATGTGTTTTTGTCACAATATCTATTTAGTTACTTTTAACACCCGCGGCTCTAAATATTATTATATACCTAACAGCATTTATACTCATCACTCATCAAACGATAAGCAATAAAAACGATTTCAAAACGTATATTAAGGTATCTTTTCTAAAGGTACTTTTTCTATCCGCGATAGGTTTTTAATAAAAATATTATTCAAAATGTTATATCTATTTGAAATTTCGAACGTCTTTGCAGAATATACAGAATACAGTAAGTAATAAATTATATCAATTTATAAAAGCTTGATTATAAAATAAATTATTCCTGAATAAATACGATTTGACTGTTATTTACAACAAATATTATTAACATCCAAACATAAATTTGTTAAGCAACTTAGCACTTGAGTATGTTATACTCTTAAGTTAATATATTACACTCTTAGAGACAGTATCAGCAAATTACTACACTGTAACAAAATATGTGTAATATAGGTAATTTAGTGTTAAAGTAAAATTGTGTCATTTTATAAAAGTTGTGATTATTTAATATTTATATTATAATATTCCTATATTATATAGTACAGTACTTATAATTAACTGGTTCTCATATTTTTTCATGTAAACCAAATTTTTCAAATCGTTTGATGTTGAGTGTGTTTTGAAATGATCACTATAGAAATTGTAACGATAGGTAAAGACGCGAAGTGCATAAAATCCCAACCAAAACGAATTTAATCGTGATTATAAATGAATGTATACAAGTTCCTATGAGTCCCTGCAATATTACTGACATCCCTATACCATACACGAGTTGATACGTCAACACTAATATCAAGATTTATTTTATATTTGATGAACATAACATTATTATCATTTATTCATTGTTAATATTAGGTTCTTTGATCTATGAATATTATAACCCAATTTGATTATAATCTATACCTATACCCCATCACACATACACATTACAATTGACATAAATATGAGTTTCAATAATATAACTTACATTTTCGTATCATAACTATTATCACTATTGTTTATACCACTAATATTTAATAAAACTATTATTATTGTTCACATATTTACTGAATATCTAACAAAATAACATCATACTCGTGGAAAACGCCACATACAATTTTGACATATCTTCTACCTAGTTGAAGCTTGTGCATTACGTGACACTTTCATGTACCAGTGTGATAAATCATTGGTGTAGCATTTAAATATTTTTTTGGGTTCCAATCGAATAAAATGAATTGTTTATTTATGAAAAAATATTTTTGTTTTAACACGGATATACAGTTACAGTGCTTTTTAGAAAATCTATAAAATAGTAAAATATATATTAAAAATAAAAACTAATTAGATATGTTCGAGGTTTAATAAATGATCATTTTAATGAAATTATATATTTTAAAATCAGTAAATGTATAGTCTTAAAACATAGTCCATATTTATATGAATTCGTATATAAATATATACAATTTAACCGCGCCCCCCCCGGACTCTAATCGCGACCAATCACAAGTGATATAGCCCCCCTTTTAGTACAAAATGGCGGTGAAAGGAGGAGCTTATAGAAAAGCTGTTTTGAACGGAAGAAGGGGTTTAAGTTTTGTTTTATTACATTTAGCGTTTATAACGTGATTTATTGCGCCCGTAAAATATATAAACCAATTTATATAACGTTTTGCTTTTGATAGGTAAATGGCGTGATATAAAAATATAATGCACATTTTATTTAAGTTCGTTATAGTTGCATTCTGAATTCAGTTTTTAAAGTGGGGCAAATATTGAAAATGCATGTTTAACAGATAGCGCATAAAAGCCAATATTTACGAAGTTATTTTTATATACCTTTAGATATTTGTTTATTTTTAAACTTGATGTATATTTGAATTTATCGCGCCTAAAGTTATGTAGCATACGTTACATTCTTGTATTAAAATATATATATTGCACTCCATTCTTTATTGTTATTTATGCAGAATGGCCAGCAATGGGGCATGCACTTCAGGCACATCCGTATTTATAGAAAATGGCGTTAATATTTATCATTACTATTTTAATGGTAATTAAAATAAAAGCAACTTAAATTATTTTATGAATTCAGATATGTTTTATCTAATTAATAACAATAAAAGTTTAAAATTGTAAAAAATTTTCCTATTCTTTGATAATTTAGTTTCGTTACAGACTACAGAAAATAGAGATGAATAGTATTAGGATGTAAAGGGAAATAATACAAAATTTAAGTACATATTTCTGTATTAAAAATTACGAAATAATAATTGAACAATATTATCTATTGAACGTGTGTAAAACTAATCAAAACGAAAATATATTAGGCTTACTATTGTAAGGCACATATTAAATATATAGCGCAAACAATTTATATTGCAAAAGAACGAAACTGATCAGTTCTATATATGTACAAATCATCAATAATAAATAAAATCACAAAATAATTACTCTAAATCACACTGAACTTTTCGTTGAAAACGATACTAAAACGGTGATTTAAGTAGTACAATTTTTTTATTATTAAAATCGTACTTTACTTATAATATAAATTTTGTATTATTCATTACTTACATGTAGTCTTAAATGTTAATTAAGTCTTAGTCGATATATCTAATAGTGGTTTTTATTAACTGTATCAGTGATTATTGCACTGACTAAGGCAATCAACAATAACACTATAGCATGTTTCGTTGCGTATTGCACTCAGTTCCACTTGCTTTTTGAATGTGCACTGAAACAGTTAAAAGAACGTGCTACAATATTGAAGACACACATTTTGAGAATATACCTTGTTCAAATTAACACCTTCATAACAGTTAATTGGCGGGAAATTTTATAGGTAATAAGATCTTGGGTTTTCATTCAATTTAATTAAAAACATATTTGCTAACTTCGAAGATGATTTCTAGGCCACGATAATTGATACTGGTCAGAAGCAAGCTTCATATATGAGATACACTCATATTTTGAATGAAACGCCATGTTTTCTTATTAAACAATAACTAAGTCCAATATTTTGACTAGAATGTTGCATTTTTAAACCTATTTTATACAAATATATGAATATACATTTACATTTTAAAAATTAGGCTTGTACGGAAAACAGTCGATATCTCAAAACCATTTTTGTTCTGTATTAATAGTCTTTAGGTGATTAGTTGAAAAATATTTGATCTTTGGCACATTTGTCAAAATGCAAAATATATATATTTCGTAGCAATGAGTGCAAAAGTTACTATTTATAATAGCGAGGTGTATCAAATTGTGTATAAATAGTATAAAAATAATTACTACTACGATACTTTTTTTTTAATATTACGATGTGCCAACTTAGTTTTGATGTGGCAGTGTAAAAAAATAGGCAAATTTAAAAAATAAATCGATTTGTAAAAATATACTAAAACAAATGGTAACGAATTTATCTATATAAATTTAACCGAATAAACCAAAGATGATTCAAAATATATTAATGAAACTATTCGAGCTTTCGTTATAAATATAGATTCATCCTTGGAAACCCAAAACGTCCATTTTTAAAAATATTGAACTAAACGAAAAAAAAAAATTGTGTTCTGTACTAATAAAGAGATCACACGTTAATATTATAATCATGTTTAGATAATAGAAGGTACCACACTAGTACTATGCAGTGGTGACTTTCCTGGTTGAAATCGCAATAACTCGGACACTGTTATCGCTAATTGAACCAATCCCCGGCCTTCTAGAACATCAGCAGCGCAACACACTAAATTCTGAAACCAAAATCAGAGAAAAACAATTATAATTTAAATACTTTATTATACGTAAGCTGCTGCTATAAATACTTGGGGTACATTTAAATCTTTTTTCATGTAACAATAAGCATTAAAATAACAATAAAAATAACGTGCTCTCTAAACTTATCCAATTAAAAGTATACTAATTTTTATCATAAGCACCGTAGAACTTAAACTACTAAATTGTTCAAAAATGGAATATATTTTCTGTGTTTTTTTTTCCTCAAACTAACTTATTAAAATTTAAATACATTATTTGGCTTTGAAATACTAAATGGAATACTTTGGAATTTTTTTTACAGTCTTTAAACATATAATACTGGAATTATGAAACTGACTAGATAGGCTGGTGCTCCATATCAACTTTAATATGTTATAACTGAATTTCTAACCTTATTTAAATCTAAGCTGTTCAGCTCAATTTTGCTAATACAACTCGCTGATTGGTAGCGAAAGCGTTAATTTGATCAAACTAAGCTAAATAAAAAAAAACCTATGCCGTATGGAGTCTTCCAGCCATTATACATAAGTTGCCATTTATGACTAGTTATATGATTAGTACTCTAAGTACATGAAGTAAAATTACTAAAATATGAAGGCACACTTAACCAATTTTACATAAAACCTGTACCCTTAACAAACCTATATAAATAAATGATAAAATAAATACTACAGTAAAAGTTAAATACAACTTGGATATTCTGATTATACGAATTAGCAGTAACTACAAAAAAGGTACATGGGTTCTACGTATATATTATGAAGCAATAAATATTAATATTATTAAACAGGCACTGATATTTTTTTGATCGATCACATGTTCCTTTTTAAACAAATCTCACTGTTTTCAAAATATTGATTATAGATTTTTAAGAATATATATATATTTCTGAAATATATCAGTTAGAATTCATTTGTACAATAGCAGTCGCTTCTACCTAAAAACTCGATCAATATTGAGTATTAGAAATCATTTTGTTGCTTTATATCAAGTGAGATGATTTTGTAGCTAGTTTCACTATTGATCTAGTTTGTGAATAGAATACAACTATGGTGAGACTTGACCTCAAAATTATGATTTAAATTAAAATGGTCGTGTATTCAAATGCGATAAATAAATAAATGGAATGTTAAAATAAATAAATTAGTAAAAAAAAAAACAATTAGGCTTAGATTAAAAATGCAATTATCACGAATTTAAAATATATTAATGGACATATTTGACTGTGTTTCATTAGCAAAACTTATTAATTCGTTGCTTGTATTATATAGCTGCTCCTACACCTATAGAAATGTGTAAATTTGTATAAACTTAAAATAGTTTATGGATTAAAATTTAAAATGTTTGTATATGTATTTTGATTGTTGAAATAAATGATTTTGTTGATAAAATAAGTTGTGTTATGTTAGTTTATTAATCAGGTAATGGATATGTAATGATGAGCGCCAGTGTTCCAATGAATAAAGCTAAAAGCAGAATTGTTGAGACTGTGGTGTTTTCATGCTGTTGATGGCCGGCTGCTGCATCTGGTTGATCTCTGATAAGTTCTGGTTCTGGCAGTTTATCGACGGAAAGTATAAGCTCACAGAGTGCATGGACAGTGTCCAGAAGACGGGGCAAGCTTGACCCGGACATCAGTCCCTCCGTGATGTCAACATTAGAGCACAGCCGGCCCTGCAACCATACCACAGTCTCACAACTCCCACCTATAAACATATATTCAATCGCCATTGCCAAGCATCCAGCGGCAACCATATTATTGTATCATTAAATTAACAGCAAGAAAAATTTCATTCATATTGAAGTTAGTCACAAATCATAGATAGCAAGAATTTTGCATTATAATACAGACTTTGACTCTAGATAAGGGAAGTGCAATATAACAAACTCAATAATGGCTGAAATGATTTTATACGTAATGTAAATCGCTTAATGCAGGTAAAATATCGGCTTTCATATTTTTCTAGATATAAATTAGTTTGAATTAAAATTGCACACATTGGTTTAATAATATAATTTATTTAAATAATTTGACTTACCTCCTCAACGCCGATCCTTCTGCAAGCTTCCAAAAAGTTGTCCACGTTCCTACGACACCGCGCCATTGTTAATTTAGGCTGTTAATTAAAAAAAAGATGATGAAATTATCTGTTTTTTTAAAAACAAATTTTAATCATACCACTGCTGGAGAAGGTACATGGATACTAGCGACAGACCTCGGTTTGACATGGTTTGCTAAGTGACATAAAACTACTCCGTCTGTTAGCACTGGTGCTAAGTCTTCTGGAAGCGCCATTTTCAGTCTCGATTCTATTATCTATAAGCAATAAACATGTTCGTTAGGTATATTCTCGTTCATCAACTTTCAAGAACTTACACTCCTGAGTTGTTCTATCAAATCCGATTCTTCTTTAGCTTTATCAAACTCTCGCCTCATAGTAAAACTAAGTTTATCCGGAGGAATATCACGATTCCATGATATATTCCTATTTATCTTAACTCCGTTAGTATTATTTTTACACGCGCCATTCGTTGGAACATAATTCGCTGTCACAATCCTTGGACTTGTCTTTCCATTGGAACATGGCGGTATATTATCATGTGATAAAATCCCTGTGGACTGCTTCACAGGTGATTTGGGTTTGACGTAATCCTGAATATATTTCGATGTCCCGTTTTTGCCGTTGTACTCGACGTTGTTTCCGTTCGTGGACGAGTGTGTAGGGCTGAACGTGTTACAGTTTCGTGATGGTGTTACTTTTTGTACGGGTCGCTTTGGACTTGTATCGTCGAATATCTGTTTTGGACTACTGAGAACAGTGTTCAACGGTGTTGGGTCTGATTTCGATGTTGCGAGTGTACTGTGAGACGGAGATGGATGGTGTGTTGGTGTTGATGGTTCGGTTTTATAATTTTGATCGTCGATGTCTTTTGTACGGTAGATAGCGGGACCGTCTTGAGCGCGTTGCTGTCTTAGTGCTTCTTTGTATTCCCTGTTTAGAATATATTTGTTGTTTTACTTGTTTTTATATTTGATTTATTTTATTTATAAACAAATCTACATAAAACATAGAAAAAATATATAGTTGTATTGTTTTAATTATTAAATTAGTGGAATCTTAATCAGGCCCTATGGAGAATATATCCGCTTTTCAATCCTTTATACACAAGCATTTTTATTTTACATGCATTTGTTCTAACATACGTTGTTATCATTGTTTATTATTATGTGTAATTTTTGTATAATAAAAGCAATGTACATATAATAACATATAAACAATAAATATAAATGCATTGCAGTAGGGATAGCAAACAATAGAAATATAAGCTTGAATTTTTTACGTGTGCAATCCTCTTTACACTATACACCACTAACCTGTAGGTTTGGATTGTATGTAAAGGCCTGCCCTTATCTTCAATTCCATTCCCATTCAGAATATGGTCGACAACTGGACTAAGTCTCGCGCTGGAAAATGATACACACACAAAACATAGTTAGAGAACAAACACAGTGATTATTATACGCTAAATACAAACATGTGTTAGAAGTAATTGCATTCATTTGATTTATTTGAAAATTAAGAGTGTGACATCATGTACATTTACAAACTACGAAAAATTTATAAAAAATTATGCGAAATTGTAAACTATTCAAAAATTCATGCTAATTCGTAAACTAGTGAAATTTCTAGTATCACTAGCATCTAACTTCACTTCAAACGCACAAAAAACAATCAAGAGTTATTTTCGTACCCATATTTTTAGAAACCATAATAAAACAAATCCAAAATAAAAGTACCGGTTTCATTTTTTTTTTACAAAGCACACTGTGATTTAATAATTATACATAAATATACAATTTTATATACAGTAGAACAAGAATCATAATAAATAACCGCATAGGCACTGCATACCTATCTTTATTGAGACGGAGTTCTTCGTTTCGAAGTTTCTCGAAGTTTTCGTGAAGATTCGCTTTTGCCATTTCATCATCTAAATTATTATCACCCGGTGAAATAGTTGATGGCGTTGATATGCCTGATTGCGAACCGTTATTTAATTCTGCGGTTCGAATCGGGACTGGTGTGGACTCAGATCTGGTCCATTTTTGACATTCTGGTTCGCCTAAATTAATTATTATTTCAGAAACTGGAAATGCTAGTGACTTTTCACGCATCCCATTCAATTTCAAGGCTTATTTTAATACTTTTCATGTCTCATTAAGTTAGTTTTAAACTTGTTGATCCTAGCCATTTAAATAGATTAAAAATGCTGACAAATTAAATTTGAGCAGATTACCATCGAATATATTCTTAAACACTTACTCTGCACTTCTTGTGACCATCGCTTATCAAAACCATCACTAGTACTATATCCACTGTCAACATTATGCCGTTTGTGCCTTAACCGATCGGGCAAATGTGACGGGGGCCCCGCTGGAGCGGAGCGCCTCGCTCGACGACCCCCATCTCCAATCAAACCTCTTTTTCGTTCCTGTTTTATCGATTCTATTTCAAGATATTTGAATATGTGTACGCGACCTCTTCTACACAGCTAAAATTAAACCAATTTGTTAGCACAAATGTTTCATATTACTTGGAAATTACATTTTGAACCACTTAAGTGCAAATTTATGTGAGAAATATATGCGACGCAGATATGATAATGTGTTTGTAATTATGAAAGTATTATTTCTTGGAATTACATTGATTATAAGTACAGTTTGCGAAATTATATAAGGTTTAATAACATTTAAACATAACAATCATAAAAATGTTAGTTGCGCTTAGATGTGAGATGAAAAAATTGTTAGAATGTGATAAGAACCGTAACTAATTGTATTAGCCATAATAATTTTGGTTACTTACCGAAGCAGGTGGCGACGTTAACGGATTATCATCCACCAACAAGTCAATCAACGTCTTCATCAGCCTTAATTCAACCGGTAATACTCCAATCCTATTCTCCCTTATATCTAAACGGACCAGCCTAAGATATGTAACTTCGACAGGTATACATAATAGCAAATTGCTCCTCAATAAAAGACTTTTCAAATGCGGCAAATCACTCATGTGCGGTGGCAGATGCGTAAGTTGGTTTACCGAAGCGTCCAGTTCGGTTAGACATGGCATACGGCCTAACTCATCCGGCAGAGAGGCTAGTCGATTGTTTGAAATGATCAGTACTTGAAGAGGTAGTTGGCAAATTTCTCGCGGTAACGTTATTAATTGATTTCGACTCAAATCCAGGTGACTCAAACATTGTAAGCCGCTTATCGTGTCGGGTATCGAACGTATTACATTGTGGTAAACGTGTAAACGTTCTAGAAATGGGAATGTTGTTATTTCTTCTGGAAGCTCGGAGAATCGGTTTTTGGATAAATCTAAAACAACCAATGGTTTTTTATGTGTAATATTTTGCAACTTCTGATTATTAATGAACTTAGAGGTCCACAACCTCGAAGTTTTCATAATAGCGTATAGTATTTCATAATAGTGTATATCCTTGAATTTTTATTTAAAAATTCAAGAATTACATTTGTTACATATAACAAGTTCTATTTTAAATTCCATTGAAATTGGACCAAAATATTTATGTTATAATCCTCAATAAATTGCCAAACATTAAAATAAATTATATGCAGTATATATGCATTGCACAAATATGTTTGACAGATTTAAAAATAACCACAAACCAAAGCAAGCAGCACACTTTTATTGAACTTAAATCAATCAATTATCGAATAAAAGTGTTTGAAATTTTAGTAGTAACCGCATTTTAAAACAATAAACATGCGATCTTAGTTGCATTGAACAAAATATCTAACGCGCCTTTTTAAAGAAATAACAAACAGTTGAAAATCGTAGTTTATACAATCCCTAGCATTCATTATCAACTTTTCCGACAACGTATCCATTCCACGAAGACACCAACGCATATAGAAACCGTACTATCAAGACGGTAAAGTGCTGCGTAAACACAGACATTTTATAAACGGCTCCTGACACATAGAAATGATAAACAAAAATCTAAAAACGATTTTGTTGTTTAGGAAATCACCAAAGCAAGATTTATAAATCTTAAAATAACTTTTTTACAATTTTATAACGAGCTAATTATATACTTAAATATTAAATAGGAGTGTCTACAAGAATTGGAAATGTGAAGAACTTAAAAAGAGCTGACCCTGCCAAATGTATTATGCATTAATCACTTTCTCTTTATAAAAATTGAAAGTGAAATTCATGAAGAGTTGGTTTCGTTATTGATTAAACAAAAATAACTATTTGTATCGATGTGTTTATGCTTTTGATATACGAATCATATTTTGTATCGTATATCAACGACGTTTTGATTGAATGTTAAACATTTGTATCAATATAACGTAGTTAAATATACAATTAGCAATATGGCGCTCGGGAAATAAACAATTTACTTAACACCTCAGAGTAATAGATAACAGTATTAAAAATACTTGTGATATGTAAATAGATACAAGTGCGTAACAAATTTTATTCTATTCCAGTGGAAAATGTAATTACGGAAATCGCATGTTTAGGAATATAATTTTTGAGCGTTGGAGTGTATTGCCCGAGACGGACGTCTAGTCAGTGAATGAACCCCATAGATAGACCACTACCCCGTCCCACTGAATGCAGTAGCGTAGATTAATCACTTTTTAGGGCTCACTTAAGACCTAATCTACTCATAATCAACTTAAATATTTATTGAACTAATCCAACTATTTTGCATAAAGCTTTGCATTTAAACATAGTTCAACCTCCAAAAATGCAAAGCTCATAACTCACTGTCGACGTAGCACTGATAATTTTTCAAGTTCACGAACAGAAATGTTTTCCATGACATGCGAAGTGATTGATTTAGTTTCTGCTTAAAGTACTTGAAATCTGACGATTTAATAATGGTGTATTTTAGTTGTATAATAGGGAAAAGGGCAGAAATCAATATATAGGTAGGCTAGTAGAATTTTAAGCAGAACATTCTTGTTGCGCAAAAACTGTCGTTGGTGCAGAGCAGCTGCAGTATAAGAGCACGGAGCACCTGCTCCTACATTCACTGCTGTTGGTTTTGATTATTTGTGATTTGTGCTACAGATATGTATTTCGTCGTTTTTTCGCAATAAATTTATTGTAAATAAAATAAAATATGCATCCTCTGCAAACTGCAGCAATCAATTTTGTTTTGACGATTTAAAAAAAGAAGTTGTTTACTTTGATAGGTTGTTTCATACGAAACCCAACCATTTTACAAGCGCTTTAAAGAGAATCTCATATATAAATCATATTCCGATAAAAATCTACCGACATCTAGTTCCTCAAGCCGTCTCATACCCTGTAAAGTAACCCGCAACGCCGTCCCTGGGGGGCTGTAGCGTGTCTCGTACCCCATACACAGTACGTCTGCATAGTATAGTAGAGTTATTGATCAGTCCTCACTGGGTGCCTAGTCAAAAACTCTCGGTAGCGGCGAACAGATGTTATGCCGACCGGTGAACAACCATATGTGATGCCGGAGGACATCACGTGCCGATGCACGCGTCCGTCGTGACAACAGAATGTCATATCTAACACCAACAACACCACGTGTTGGACACTGCTGCCATACAATAGTCAGGTGTAGCATAGGAAGCTGTACTCTACTCTACTTCGAATAATCTTACGAAAGAATATCTTTACCAGATTAAATGTTTTAAAAAAATTAACGGCGTCTTAAAATCCATAGAATTAATTTGTGATTTCGATTTATTACAGGTAAATGTTGTAGTCTCATTTGTTTGAAGTAACTTTATAATATAAAAGCGCCTTTAGAATATATTATTAGGATAACTAAATTGATATAAAATCGTTTACAAGGCCTTTCGACCACAAAATTGTTATGACTAGTATACCGTAGTGCTATAAATGTCTTTTACTTAATAATAAATCAATCTGAACAGTCTATAAAAAGAGAAAATACCTCTTTTGATGTCTTAAAGAAAGTATCTAAGCGATTGGCTGTTTGTCGTTTGGGATGAATGTATTTCGTCTAGGGTTGGTTAGTGCAAATGCCCAAAATCACCCTCTACGTTTATATTTAGACTTTGCGAAAATCGGGAGTCACCCTCCAGCTAAGGGCTGCCCGGGTGCCTTAATTATTTTCCCTTACAAAAGCCTTAGGGCTGATGATATACTAGGGGTTACATTTCTTGGAATATCCTGTACAGGTGACAATAGTAGAGTGTTATTACATTTTTTCGTTCTATTTATCCTGAAATTACATCTTGTGTAAATATTAATAGAATTCGTTAATTTTTTTACACCTTTTAAGTATTGAAGAATATTTTTTCACATATTTGCTCAACACATTTTTTTCCTAAGTCGATAAGACCAACGGACAAATGAGCTCTAAGATAACAAACTCTTAAAAGGGGTAACTACTTAAAAATAACCTAAGTTAGGGTACTTGACAGTTGACAAAGAGGCTCATGAACCATTTAAAGTGAAGATTGACATGAAAACACATTTTTTTTACTGTGTTTTCTACATTCCTTGTTACGACGATTAAATTATATATTGATATGTCACTTAGCTATAAAAACTACCATGTTTCCCAAGTTGTTCTCGAGAAAGCGAGTGCTGTAAGCAAGAAAGAATGAAATTCAAAGATAACAGAACATGTTGCCACTGTATATACATACAAACATAACATACTTTATACATAGTATAGTAGTACTTTGATGTGTAGTATTATTGCCAGTGACTCACCAACCAGGGAGTTCTACTAACATTCTCAATACTTTATTAAATATTTCACCATGGTTTTGTGTGTGTGTGTGTGTATACTCATAAAAACGACTTCTTAGTTTTGAATGCGTTGCTAACTTCACTTTGGTTTGGAATATGACGGAATATTTCCGTACGAAATATTTTTTACTGAAGTCAATGAATCATAAATACTTCAGAAGCGCTCGTAGACCATATGTTAATCACACATGATATAATAACGGCGCCCGCGGTTGAAATCGAGAGTAGAACATTTATTATTCACCTATTCATTTACAACAAATTGTCTTCCTGGTAATATCAATTCGACCTTATTCACAGTCTCATTCGTTTCCGTTGCAAATTGCGATATGATATCGTAACCTATAAACTGTTTCCAGCTAACTTCAGTTGATAGAATGAGTTGGATACACAGATACTTTTAGTTTCTGGAATATATTCATTAATTGCACAAATTATAATTGACAAAACTAGGACAAATGATTCACGTTGCAATGATTTGGTTTTTCTGTTTAACCTATGAACTTTGACGGATTTTATGTTTGTAGCGTGCTGTTTGATACCTGCTAGTAATTGTGTTTATAGGTGATGGAATGTTTCTTATCAAATTGACTTTAATTTAATTAATTTTCGATTACTCTGTTGATGCACTAAGTCAGGTATGCAATTTCCTGTAGCATGTTGACCTAACGAAGTCATTAGCAAAGTTCCATTTGCTTTATACAAGGCTGTATTGAAAATGCTCTATTTTAAATTAAAGCAAATTACCTTGAAATCATTTCTACTGTGTGAGTCGCTCTCTAGCCAGATGTGGCTACATTCACATTGCTATTTATAAGTTCAACTTAATTTTTTGCATAAGGTTTAAATTACGATCACTGCACAAAATATTAGCAAATATAGTGTTAACGACCTCAACAATAAATAAATAATAATATAGTTGAAAGAACTACAACGAACACCAAATTCGTTTTGGATCTGGTGACATAAAATTTAAAAGTGTAGAAATACTACATATACCTAATTATTGTTGTGTGCAAAATTTTCACAATGTATATAATTAAACAGACACTAGGAATGTCAGTTTTAAATGACTCCGTTTCTAATTTTAGTTTCGGAAAATTTATCACTACTCCAATAATAATAATTGTGGTCGAAATTTTAACTGCAGAGGAACTAGTAGCGGTTTTAAATCGAATTATTTATAATTTCCATAGAAATATTTCATCACATATTAAATGATTGTTATTTATAAAATTTTAATAATTCTTAAAATAAATTCAAATAATATTTGTGAAGAACAATCAACAAAGTGTATTTAATAAATTCTACAATGTATGAGTATTTATATATTTCTAATCAAATGGCCATGTAATATAATTTTGTTTTCGTTGATAGACATGTGTGTTATACATACTTTTTGTGAGCTTTGTCCGAATACAAGTTGGCTACAACTCTATTTAATTTTTTATGCCAAAAACAATTCTACATATGTATATGTGGGCCTTGAGTATAAATAATATGATATTTAAATGTTTGCGAAAATAAAATGGGTCAATACCAATAATATAAGAAATAAATAACTAGTTTTGAAAAGAAATGCACAATAACAATGAAAAATGTTTTATTTTCATTTAGTTTTCTACATTAACCTTGAGTATTCCCATGGGTAATTTCGTTTATTTTTACGCTGTTACCATCATGTAGTAATATCATATTAGTTTGAAAATAATATGCTTTTCTGAAGATTGTAACTGAGAAGACTGTGGTTTTCTGTATAAATAATAGAATAATTGTACAGGAAACTAACTAAGGCTTCTCCAATAAGCAAATAGTCAACACACATTTTTAGCAATTTTACAATTTTAATATATAAATTGTGCATCCTTAGAAATTAGCATTTATATGTATTCAAAGTTATCACTGGTGGCAAACATTCTTTTTTATAATAGAATGGTATGTTCTGTGCATAATAATCAGTGCGCGAAGGGCCCAGACAACAATCATGGAATTGTGAATCGTAATGGCCGATTCACAACAGGAAAATACTATATTATTTGTATACGAATTTACGTCAATATGAAAAGCGAAAGTGGTTATTTCATTACCCACAATTAACTTAAAATAACTATTCGTACTTTTCTTGTAGGTATGTACTACATACATACTACGAAATGGTAGACAAATAAAAAATTCGTGTCTCCAATAAATTTATCATGTAGAGAACTCAGTAGGAATAAAAAAGTAATTTGTTCCCCTGCATCCACAACAATACAAACAATCAATTTACTTTAAGTCACAAACATTTCTGTCACAGTGGTGATGTCTAGAAAGCCTGATTCACGCTGACGAAACCACAAAACATCCTGACAGTTGTTCTAGTTTTATAGACAAAAATAAAAATAAGTGACCTTATCTGACCTTTACCACTATCAACTCCATAAAACAATTATACCTATAGAAAACGCACGGAAACGCTTTTTGGTTAAAAGCTCTGTAGAAATGTTCAATCGATGTCAGTACGAAAACATGTGCCAACGGAAATATGCGGTGTGGCTGGCCTTGAATCTATTTTCACACGTGCGTGCTCATAATGGCAGTTTATCGCAACCAGTCCTCAACAATATTGTATAAACGGACTCATCTTCTAAGTTTTAGACTTTATTTCTTCTTTGTATTTCGTAATACATGGTAATAGGTAACCCGTCATCAAACAATGCGAGAATCAAACCGAAAGAAAAGACAAAGGAAACGGAAAACAATACGATATGCACTCAGTTGGGACTCTTCGTATGGTAGGTATTCTTTTGTTGACTATGGTACCGGACACTGTACTGTCGGGGGTGTGAAGGGTACTGGTATACTGTCTTCCTCGACACATTAAACCGGAAGTACGCTCGTCAAGGTACGAATAAGATCATCGCCAAGTCAAGTGTGGAGGAAAAAGCACAAGTGCTTGTGTTATATTTGATAACGTTATAAAAACACTTTCGAATAAACGCTTTTGAAACATTTTCTTGTAACTTTAAATAACAAGCATCCATTTCATGTACAAAACTAACTTTGATATGCAAAAATCAATGTTTAGGCATTATTATTAAATATGTTTTAAAAATATATTGGAATTTCATGTAGATGGTATTTTCAATATTTAAGGTCGTTACCTTTTTTGGGGATCAATAATTCCTGAAATAAATAAGGGCAGTACGAATTGTCTACATATAGATTATGCATACAAAATTTGGTGTGAATCGGTTCAGTATTTTCAGAGAAGAAGGAGAGACAAATTTAGTTTTACGAGCGATAAAAAACGGAATTGTTCAATTTAAGATACTTAGACATACGACCGAATGCTTTAGCTTCTCGATACTACGTACGGCGAACTAAAAACGCTTTCAAGTTCAAGTTACTCTATGACTATACAATAAGTTGAGTATTTTTAAAAACTTTTATGACAAATCTGTTTATGTTTTGATCGTTTACATTTCCTTGTTTAATGTTTAAATTATATTTATTTAAATGTTAAAACTGTTTCATTTGTATATCTAGTAGGTAAACAATACATAATCTCACTTATTCCCACGACTGTACAGATTAACTCAAACAGAAATAAGGCAAATAAAAAAAGTTGCTTTCAACCGTTTTATGACAAAATCTCTTACAGCCTTGGTGCACGCAACTCACCTGCTTCAACTCTAAGAACATGACTTAAATATACCCCGGGATACACAAATATTTAAATTATATATCAACGGAAATACACCTGACTCATACAATTGTACCACGTGTAAATACTTAAGTTAAATAAAATAGTAAGTATATGATAGTATTACGTTCACGATTACGTATATGTCATTCAACTATCTATATTTATTAAAGGTGGCCTAACCGGTATTATAAAATTTCTCTGATTATACAGTTAAAATGATGAAAACTAAGAAGAAATATTTAACCAGAACTACACAGCAGGGTCACTATACTTTTCGCGATTATTTCACATATCCATAAAATATTCAGTTCTAAATAACGAAAGCTTCTCATAATTTTGATTTTAAACGATATATATATATATATATATATATATATATATATATATATATATATATATATATATATATATATATATATATATATATATTTAACTACCACATAATATCATAACGAAAACGTGACATTTTCTACTTTATATTTAGCGGTACAGCTGAACTTTCAAGCCTTAAAAAATAATTTATTGTTCTGCTGTCAAATCAATTACGAAAATAACAGTAAACGCGAAATATTAATATACAATCCAGGCTAAAGGTTAACATATTTCTAAACATGAATGCATTTTTTTAATTCCATGAAATACGATTTTGAATTGTTTTACTGTGACAAGAACAGTAAAGAGCATTGATTAAAAATTCAATTCACATTTTCTACATAAATATATGATGTCACAGGATATGAATTGAGCTGTTGTACGTATGTACATACATACATGAAAGAATTTAGTATTGATCAAAATAATTACTATTGATGCACAGCGCTTTTAGCTGCTTAGCAATTGCAATGCCACTTTTCTATGTTATTCGCGAAATTATTTATCGGATATATCAAACCGTTTTATAGCGATAAGTATTTATTATCCTATAAATATGCATATGTAAATGAACCATTAGACCATACAATAAATTTTGTAAATAAAACATATAGGTCGTAAAATAAAATCATAAATAAATGTAATTGTTGAAACACGGTAGAAAGGTTAATAAATTGTTAGTTTTTCAGGTCACTTTAATTCCAGTAAACATAAGTTCGTGCTAATCATGCTTTTGATAACATAGTTTCCGGCTTATTATGATAAGGTTACCATAGAGCATTAACAACACATAAGATAATAATATAAATCAGTAAATCAATAATAATATATATATATATATATTACAACAATGGTTATAACGTTTTCAACTGTAGGGGGTAATGTAAACAATAATATGACCAACCTGCAATGACAGTATCACTCAAATTATACTTGGCGCTTGCTTTCGGGAACTCTTTTAACTTTCTACCACTTAATTTTAATTCACCACTCAAATGTGCATCTTCTAATATTCGTTCTAGCGACCGAGTTAATTGGCTCTGTATATGTCCACTCATATTTGTAGCTAACACGGCCATGTTGCATCGTGAAACGCCAAACACTTACTGTAAGAGAAGAGAATCAAGGGCGAGGCAAAGCAAGTTTTGCCATATCAAACAGATACAGCTGTTCATAGTATAGGTGGCAGCACGTAGTTGGGATATCGGAATTTTTCGAATGAAAACTTAAGAATTTTTTAAAACTTTGTATTGACATATAAATAAAGACAACAAAAATATACATGGGTACAATTAATCTAATTCTTTTTCTTCTTCTGTGCTTTATCTGGTAAAATCCCCAAAGATTTTTGATGTTCTTGTATCAATTGTTCTTGCACTTCAGGCATACATGGCGAATACCTGCTGTATTCCATACTAAATTCCCCTTTTCCCTGTGTACTTGATCTCAATTCACCAACATATCCAAACATATCGTTCAACGGTACTTCCGCATAAACAGTAAACCACCCTTCAATACCATCACTTCCGGTTATGATACCGTGGCGTTTATTCAATTGACCAATTACCGCACCTTGGAACTCATCTGGAGCTGTGACTTCCACAGCCATTATAGGCTCTAATACTTGCCACGCTCCTTTTTCGAACACTTCTTTTACAGCCCCATGTGCTGCCAACATAAATGCCAATTCGCTGGAATCGACTATATGGTGTCCACCGTCTAATAGCCTAAACTTGACTCCAGATATTTTGTTTCCTGTTAGTAAACCTTTCTCTGCCATTATTAAAAACCCTTTCTCAATGCCCGGGATGAACTGTTTAGGTACGTTTGTACCAACAGTCTCGTCTTTGAATTCTAATTGAGTATTTTTCTGAGGCGGCAATGGTTCTAGTACACCAATAACTCGCGCATATTGTCCTGAACCGCCAGATTGTTTTTTGTGCAAATAATCAAATTCGCACTCAGATACAATCGTCTCACGGAACGCGACTTTTGGTTTTCCCAATTGTACTGGACAACTATATTCACGTTCCATACGTTGCGCGTATATTTCCAAATGTAACTCTCCCATTCCAGAGACGATTGTCTCTTTGATGTCTGGATCATAATGGAACTGAAACGTCGGGTCTTCCTTAGTGAAACGAGCAATTCCTTTACTAAAGTTATCTCGATCTTTACTGTTTGCCGGTTTTATTGCCATAGAAACAACAGGTTCGGGTACAAAGATAGATTCCATAGATAATTGTAACTTTGGATCGGTGACAAAGGTGTCACCGCTAGCACAATCTACCCCAAATAATGCGAATATATCACCAGCATATACCTCACTTACATCCTCCATATTACTAGAGTGTAAACGCACTAAGCGAGCAATGCGAACTTTTCTATTAGTACGCACATTGAAAATATTATCACCCTTTTTCAAACAACCCTGATAACATCTTAAATATGTTAACTGGCCAAAACGGCCTGCTTCTAATTTGAATGCAAGTCCAACGAATGGATTGCTTGCATCGCGTTTAGGACTGAGTATGACGGTTTCTGCTTCTTTATCTTTTCGCTCGCGTAACGCTATGTTGGTCACTTGTCCTGGGTTTGGTAAATAATTTAGAACAGCGTCTAAAAGCGGTTGAATACCTTTGTTTTTCAACGCTGTTCCGACTAACACCGGTGTGAAAGCTCGTTTTAAACAACTACGACGTATGGCAGCCATTATATCGTTTTCCGTAGGAGTTTTTTCCTCAAGGAAAAACTCACCGAGTGTCTCATCAGCATTAGATAAATGTTCAATTAATTCTTGGCGTCGTTCTTTACTTTCTACACGCATATCTTGTGGTATTTCATCTTCGCGAATTAGATCTCCGTATGAGCCTTCAAAGTACATAGCTTTCTCATGAACTAAATCAATGATACCTTTGGTATTTCCTTCTAAGCCGATTGGTAGTTGTATAAATGCGGCATTATGATTTAATTTTGAGCGCAATTGTCGTAATACTCTATAAGGGTTCGCACCCATTCTATCTAATTTGTTAATGAACGCTAAACACGGTACATTATACCGTTTCATTTGTCGGTTAACAGTTAAAGTTTGACTTTGAACACCACCAACTGCACATAAAACTAATATTGCACCGTCGAGTACTCGTAAAGCACGCTCGACTTCTACAGTGAAATCGACGTGACCCGGTGTATCTATTATATTTATATTGTGATCCCTCCATATGGTGTAAGTAGCCGCAGATTGTATAGTTATACCTCTTTGCCGTTCCAGTTCCATGGAATCCATCGTTGCCCCAATATTATCTTTACCTTTAACTTCGTGCATCGTTTCGATGCGGCCCGTGTAAAACAATATCCGTTCTGTGAGTGTAGTTTTGCCAGAGTCTATATGCGCTGATATTCCTATATTTCGTATCTTATCTAGTTGCTTGTGTTCGGAATATTTCGACACTGAAGACATGCATTTTAAGTTTATCTAAAACAAATCTTTATGGTTAGCATTAAATCCATTAAAAAAAACTTATGGTATGGTTTACTTCTGGAATGTTGCTTAGTGAACCAGGCACTTTTAATATTGATCTGGATGCCCTAAATATATTCAAAATAGTCATTTTATTTATATATATAATAAGAGTTTTAAATCGGCACGCGAAATAAGGTTATGTAACTTATACGATACTAGTTGTTGCACTTTTCTCTCAGTGCGCCCTTAGTGCCACATACATAACACCAAGATCAAGTAAACTTCGTCGCTCTATTTCTAATCTAAATACGCTTTATTTAGCAAATTACTCTAATATAAAACATACATAAAATCGATACTATATTATTCTTGGCTTTCCTCGAACTGTACTAAAATAATAATGTATGAAAACACCGCAGATGCTATCTAAAAATATGCATTGTAAAAAATGTATTATTTATGCATACAATTAGTTGCATACACTAGTTATTAATGTTGCGTTCACATCAAACATTTGAAATGCTGTAAATTTAAAATTCCAATGCAAAATTTGTAACGAGAAATCCTGGATTTCATTTATCACGTTGTTATTTGTAGAAAAATGCGCAACTTTATGCATTAGTAATGCGGACTTCTGTATCTAAAATATTATTCTATATTTTTGTTTACAAGCATTATACATTTGATACTTACTTCGTTTTGAGTTAGTTGGCATACAATTGATATTAAAATTAATTTTACTGAATGGTATATAAACCATGGTAGTAAATATAACGAAAATAACTTAACTCCGTCACTATCAGTATCAAAATGTATGATTGTAATAATAACAAAATATGTACTGAATGTTGTTTCAACAAAAATAGCTAAAAATGATATCACTAATTGACAATAAAATAGTTGGTTAATTTTTTGAGCTAAACGGCATAAATCAAAATGCACTTGCGCTAAATTTTGAATAGATTTCTGTGTGATTAAATTTTGATTGAAGATGGAAATTCTTTCATTGGGATCAACTATTAATAATTTAATGTCGTTGTTTAAATTATTAAAACCATATTTTAGCAATAATACAATATCAACAAAAACCATTTCGATTAGAAATAAAACGAAAGAAAATATATAATGCATTAGATGACCGTATGCGTCCTTCGCAATATGGATATAATTATTTATATAATGTAAATAAGTTCCGAATAATGTTAAACCATACATAAAACTCAAAAGGAAAAATCCTAATATAAATTCGCAAACAAGTAAAACTTGTATTCTTTTGCCTATAGCTTTGGAATCTAAAATATTCATTAACTGAAGGAATAATTCAGAAACTTTCTTAGAATTTATAAAATATATAAATTGAGAAAAGAAGCAAGCAGATGCATAAAACATATTTTGAAAAATAAAAATCCATTCTCTAAGGCCACCGTTTTCTGGGTGTTGTAAAATATAAAAAATAAAATACCCAAAGTTAACACTCAAAATAATAAAACTAAAAACAAATATTAATACGTTGATGACTCTATTTGCACTACTAGCAAATGGACATAGACCAAAAACTGTCAATAGTTTTAAAAATGGTTGCGCGTTTAATGGCATTTTCTATTTGAGTAATTAAATAATCATTTATCTATTTCTATATATATATATATATAAGGTTTAATATTGAAATAGCGTGACTAAAACTATGAAATAATTATATGCTCAACAACGATATAAATGTTTGTCATATGTATATTAAATATTTATAGTTAAAATGAAATGGTAACTATATTTATTTAATTAAATTGTGATTGAGATTACGACGAAAAAGTAGGATTCTGGAATGTAGTTGTAGGCGTTTTAAATAATGGATTGACACCAGTATTAAATTTGGCGTTCTTACGTTCATTTTCAAACTTAGCATATTCTCTTCTGTCATGTAGACTCGTCAAACATTTCCAAATGAGCAACAAAATTAAACCACCTAATAAAATACTTCCAATAACAGTCGATACCACAGCTGAAAAGAAAACATATTTAGCAAAACACATCTTACAATCAAGAATTACCTGAAGTTACCCATAATATTAACATCAACAGCGCAAATTTTACCCATCTGTGCAAATATCTGAAGTTCCTTAAGTTCGTCGTAGAAGTATTTGAAAATAAAAGTACACCCTGCATTATCAGGGAATCTGCATATCTTTTCGTTTGAATCAACACCTTCTTTCTTCTCAATAATGTTCACCATCTTAACTGTGAACGCAGTGCAATGAAGGTTGCAGTCATTTTCTGAGTACAGGCCAGTCTTGTGTGCCTGGCACTCAACACAATGTCTGAACTCTTCGCAACGTTGTCCAGCGCACGTAGGACACTCTTCGCAATACTGTCCTGAATAGCGATATCCATCAGTCATCTTGCACTCACACTGTCCACACCGACATTCTCCATTCCCTGAGCAGACTGCGCCATTACTGTCAGAAGCTATACAAGTGCTGTTTGTATCTGGACACTCACAAGCGTCTCCGCCCCAACCGGCTAAGCAAACGCAAGCTCCACAATCGCATTTGCCACGGCTTGTTCCTGAACATAAATGTCCACCACTTCGTTTGCAGGAGTAGTTGTTACACTCACAAAATTTCCCGTAAATCAGCTCAGACGCATGGCTTCGTTTCTGGCAGTCGCACTTTCCGCATTTACAAGTTCCCAATCCCGAGCATGTTTCACTAGTATTACTCATACGGCAACTATCCAAATCTTCAATGGCAGTAATGTTCTGTCCATCGCATTCGCAGTTCGATCCGAATTTGCCTGAATTGCATTTACAAACACCGCACTGTAAGTCACCGGAGTTTTTACATTGAGATGATTGGCGTTCGAAGCCTTGGTTGCCGGGACGCTCACATGGACAATCGCATAACATGTTGATTTCTACGATCAAGCTTTCGTTTAATGCACCTGGCTTGATTTTAAATACCCGTGTTAGGTTTCCAGTATCAGGACAATTCAGAACTTTAATTGCTGCAGTGAAATTCACTTGGACTCCAACTCGTAAATTACCGCATTCTTTTGTTTCTCTTACTGGGCCCTTACCGCAGTCTGAGTAGTACTTAACTTCGATGTTACTCTCGGAATTATCAGAAATACTTACGGAATCTACGATTTGCTATAAGAACATTATGGAGTACAGTTTTAAGTATAACATAGATATTCATTTATAAGTGTGGTATTTAACTTACGTTATAAACGCCTTTGATTAATTCAACAACATTCTCTGACTTTGTAGACAATGTCCCAATAGCAGCTTCTTTAATCCTCTTTTTTAATTCCTTATAAACATCTTCCTGAGATTGGACTACCGCAAATATAACATTAATATTATGTTCAATCGCTTTCTGATTGATATGAGCTATGGATGGATAATCTTGTAATAGACTATGTGTATACGTGTTGTTTTTCATATGACACAACCCGTCATTTGGTTCAACAATTCCACCTAGTTTACCGTCACCAGCAATGTGGTAGCCAGCATCTGTAGAGAATACCAGTAGATGTCTGGCTTTCGGTCGCCAACCAATCTCCTGTTGGCATACCATTGCTTGCATCATCGCATCTAAACCACCTTCCGGCGAGTCTAAGTTTCCTGATACTTTGGCTATGTCCACTTGCTTCGAAAATATGTCAGTATCTTCGGTTAAGGAGAGGTGATTTCTGAAGCTGTACGGTGGAGCGCATGGACCACTCTTTAATTGGCATGGTGATATTAATCTAGAGAATTGTTAAACAACTCAGAAAATAAAATTCCACTTATATATTTATATCATCTTACTTATCTGGTAAGGTGCTCACATAAGGCATCTCAACTTTATCTACAAAACTTCCAAAACCAAGCCGGAAATTCCGCGTCAAACCTTTCATAGTCGCTGCTAACTTAAATCCGAATGCCGACAATGTACCTCGGTGTATTTCCATGGAAGCGGACAAATCCATCACGTAGTACAAATCAACGGGGTAATTCTCAGCTTGAGCGTATCGGAAATTCAATTTATACTCTTCTCCACGACGTAGAAATAACTGAACTTTCTGCGGACTTATCTGGACTGCTTTGCCCTTACCAGAAGTCTGAAGAGGGTCATTTTGTTTTATAGTAGAACTCGATTTTGGCATTACGATATCTGACTCAGCACACCATGTAAGTTTTTTTGTGTCTGCCAGATGTATACAGCGAATTGCCGAGGTACCATTAACCGGCGAAAAAACCTATACAAAACTTTCATTATTTATTTGTTTATATATGTATATATATATATATATATATATATATATATATATATATATATATATATATATATACGAGTATATATACACTTGCTTATTTCATTCATAATTAAACTTACCGGCTTTGAACACCAAACACACCCCAATTCACGAATGCACTCGCCACAAGTTTCTTTCGTTACACATGAAATTATACTTTCTTGAGACAAGCATACATTTGAAAGTATTATACAGTTAAGTATAATACAGATAGTTTGATAATTTAAAATCATTTTTACTTTTAATTAAAACAACTATAATGCACCCAACTATTTGAGTTTTAATTTAATAAATATATATATTATTTTATTAATATCACATATTGTGGTTGCAGTTGTTAGTCATCTACTAACGGATGTAGATAAAGAAACATAGAGGAACATATAACTATACTGAGAGCTAGTGTATATCAGAGACAAATATTTACTTTGCCACGTAAACATAGGAAAAAAATCGTACTGTACATATATATTTTGGAAGAACCTAATAATATATTTCTAAAACTATTTAAGCTTTATTTATTTTAGAACAAAAAGAAAATCATGTATAATAACTAGTATTTTGTACACATGCAAAATATTCATATTATTTATTATTCTGTACCGAATAATGGATTCGAGAATGTTGAAGTCGCTTTGACAAACAATGGATTCTCTTCATTTTGCCATTTCGAATTTTTGTTTTGAAGCAGAAATTTTTGGTATTCACGCCGATCGTAATAATACGTTAAACCTTTCCAGATCAATAACAGTAATAGGCCAGCTGCTATAATAGTCGAGATAATTATAGGTAATATAACTGAAACATAATAAAGGTGGTAAATTAAAGAATTAAGCAGTAAAATCATCACTGCTGGGTATGCGCGTTTAATGTTATATTTACCAGCAGCTGAAGCCCCAGTGATACATTTCTTTTCTTCTACAAGTATATGCGAATTGCTTAATAACAATGCTTTACTTGTACAATTCTCATTATCGAATATAGTACAATTATAATTTACTATTTCATTTACTATCGTAACATTCATAAGTTCATTTTGTTTTTGACATTGATGTTTTTTATCATCTATTCCAAACGCTAAGCATTCGATAATTGGTAATAACTCATTACATTCTTTCACACACGTATCACAATTCTCACAATATTTCCCATAGTATTTATGCTCGCCCTGTTCGCATTTGCATTTATTACATTCGCAGTTGCCATTATTCGAACAAATCTCATTGGTTTTTTGATTAAAACATTCATTCTTTTCAGTGCTACAGTCGCAACCAATTCCAGACCATCCCTCGTTGCATTCGCATTTTTTACAAACACATTTTCCATTTCCGCTACAAAGCTGATTGTTGTGACGCTTGCAAGAATAATTATCGCACTCACAATGTTCTCCACTGATGATCTCATCTGTATTAGTGCGCACAGTGCATATGCAACTACCGCATATGCATGTTCCTTGGCCAGAGCATTTTAAACCAGAAGTTTTATCTATGCAGCCTTTTGTTAAATCTTTTTTGTCTCCTTCACAATCACACCGTGGCCCTTGTTTGCCTTTATGACAATGACAAATCCCGCATTCCAAATTACCAGCTTCGCTGCAAACCTTTGATTTTCCTTCGAAGCCGTCACCGTAGTGTTCGCAAGGACAGTCACAGATCATTGATACATCAAATGTAATATTCTCGTTTAGTCCACTAGGCTTAATATAGAACTTTTTATGAAATTCACCGTTGGATGGACAACTTACCAGATTTATATCTACTGATATTGTTATTGGTTGACCGACTTTAATATTGCTACATGCAAAATCTGATTGTTGTCCGTCTTGTTGGCAATAACTGGATTCCATACTTATTTTGAAATTATCATCAAATGTATGACTGAAAGTAACTTTATCCGTAATATTCTGAAACATAATATTTTTTTAAATCTCTTTATTTTTAAAATGATTTTAAACCTGTCCACTTACTCATTTGCTTACCTTATATATAGTATCTAATAACTCAACAATATTCTCAGAATCTTCTGACAACACAACTATTTGTGCTTGATGAATGACTTCTTTTAACTTGGAATACGTATTATACATGCCTTGTGCAACTGCAAAAATGATAATCATGTTAGTTTCTAGTGATTTGGCATGGATTTGCCCAATTGATGGATAATCTTGTAGTAGTGCATGGGTATACGCATTATCTTTCATATGGCATCTACCATCGTTTGGTTTCAGGATCCCACCGAGTTTACCATCACCAGCAATATGGTAATAATCATCCGTAGAAAAAATAATCAAGCGTCGTGCTTTCTCGCGCCATCCAATTGATTCCGCACAAGCCAACACTTGCATTAGTGCTTCTAAACCACCTTCAGGTAAATCCAAATTCGCAGATACTTTAGTTTGGTTTACAACTTGTGTAAATCGTTCCGCATTTTCTGTCAAAGGCAAATGATTTTTGAAACTGTACGGAGAATCACACTCAAATTTCGTGCAGGGATTTTTAAATCTAAAACATAGAACTATGTAATTGTATCCACCTGTAAAATATTGATCGCGTTCAGTCGAGCATACAAACACATTTTCATTAGCTGCTAATGAACAAATGAAAACGGATATTATAGCCATTATTTTATTACTTTGGAGGATATGTGTTAACGAAAGGACGTTCTGGTTTATCGACGAAGCTACCAAATCCAAGACGTGTTTCTTGAGTGAGTTCTTTCATTTTATCTGAAATCTTTATCCCCAATGTCGAGAGTTTATTACGATGAATGACCATGGTAGCGGATATATCCATTAAAAAGTATAAATCAACTGGATAATTTTTAGTTTCAGTGTAAGTAAATATTATATTGAAAGAATCGCCAGGTCGCATGCGCAGGTTGATTATTTGAGGTGTGATCTGTGCTTTATCATTTTGTAAAATGTCTTTACCAGTTTCTGGTTTTACTTGTTCTTTTTGAGAACACTTATCAAATACATCAGAAGTCGCTACGCATTTATTACCTTCCATAGAATCAGTCTGTTAAATCAACAACGATATAAATACAGAGAATGATATAACAATAAATGTATACCATTGAGTAACACCAAGTACAATCCTTCATTCGAACACATTGACTGCATGATTTTTTTGATTCACAATTATCGTAAGAAAAACATATGGATATTTGAAATATTAGTAACAAATAAAAAACGAACCAGGTTAAATTCATGTTTTATGAAATATGATATTGAATTGCATTTCGAATCTGTCTAAAATAGATAAGATAGTCTAGTTAAATATTTATTTAATGCATTTCATAAATGTTATATATTAAAGGCGTGGTTTATACAAATAAATGTGTGTTTAAAATGCACTGATGTGTATGTAATAACAATAATATAACAATAAAAATTAAAATATTTTGTTATACGAATGAATATATTTGTATATCTTGAATGAAAACAAGTGATTTGTACAATTTGATGGCTGAATAAAAACTTACCATGCCGATTAAATACGTACAGACAACCTAAACCAAGTGCATTTATAATACGTACAATTTGAAATAAACAATATCAAAAACATACTGACAATAAATTAAAAATATATATATATATATAAAACTTCTTCATTTTCTACCCCTTTGATTTTCTCCACATCTATATTTACAACACTTTTTCGGATCTGATGGTCCAGGTGTAGACATACGCGAGCTACCCCGAGGACTTGATGACCGTGAACCAGAAACTCTGGATGGCGAAGCACGAGTTGCCATAACTTGCGATACCATCCTTTCAGGCACGGCGCATTGAGAAAGTTGCATCTTTAGCTCTGATTCTGAGTCCAGTGCTCGCTCCAATCTCAAACGCATCATCTGTTATAACAAAACAACAAGTTGTCATAAATAAATCGAGACGTTATCATTGTATTTTATATAAAACTAAACACAAAGATAACAGCAGTGTTACTCCATTCCCGATAACTTTTTATCAGTTTACCTCGATCGTTTCATTCGCCTTTGCTTTGACATTTTTTCCACGTTCCTTTTCTGTCTCAAGCATTGTCCGTAAATATTTCGCCGTTACCTTTTCTTTTTGTAATTCATCTTGTATTTTTCGAATTTTCGAACGTTCTTCTTCGACTGAAACACTATAACAAATAATTTAATACAATTTAGAAAAGAATCACTATATATCCATCGTAATACATAAGTTCTTGTAGTCGAGTTTCATGGAAGCTGCTTTGCTGTTTAAGCATATCTCGTTCTACTTCAATATTGGCTACTTCTCGTGTTTGACAGCATACACGTTGAGTCAAATCCTTATTCCGTCTGCGTTCCATCGTTAGATCATTGCGCATTTCTTCCACGGAGAATTCCAACGTATTCACTGAAAAGAGCAATTAAAAATGGTTTAAATGTTCTTTTGTGCCATTTCAATTGCCTTACCTTTATCACGAGCATAGCGTTGTTTCTTTGAAAGATCTTCTTCCAATTTAGCGATACGACGCATCAGAGTCAATTTGTCTGTTGGACGATCGAGACTTCGATCAGGAATACTTGGTGGTATTAAAGGTTTTCCCATAGCGTTTGCTGCGCTGCAGACTTTATTGAATAGATACACTAATTCTTCGTAGTTCAAATTCTGCAACAGAACACAATAAAATATGCATAGGTGAAAGTAAAGAGTGTTATCAGACCTCAAGGCCAGTCTTCACTGCTTTGTTTAACAAATTCTGGAGACTCTTGCTCAAATTGACAGGTTTCTCATCGTCAATATCTTTTTCAGTATCATCGTCTTTTATATCTTGTTTTCCAAGTTTGGAAATCGATTTTCCTTGAGAATCTACGCTCTTTCGGTTTGAATCTGCGTCCCCAGTCGACAGCATTCTTCTACTTGTATCAGCAATATCGGTGATAAGGCTAGTTTGCTGGGTTAGTCGTCTATCGATAGGTGCTCCACATGGACATTTACCACCAACGGGCATCTGGACTTTCTTTACTATATCTGGATGCCCACATGGGCAAGTCTTTTTATCCTAGAAAGAAAATTTGTATTTAAAATGGAAATACAACCAAAATGTATAACCAACCTTTGATTTATTTTCTAATTCTTCGAGTTTCTCTTGACATTTCTGCTGTGCGGCAAGTGCTTCTTCGAGTTGTTTTCGAAGATCTTCTAATTCTTTATTAGTATCTGTCATGGATTCTTCATGGACATTTTGAAGTTTTTCAACATCATACTGATCCTTCGACAAGGCCTCGTTTTCTTTCTTTAAACGAGCGAGTTCATCTTCAAGTTGTTTTAAGCGGCCCTCACCACCTAGTGCTTCACAGTCTTTCAGCTGTTGTTCAAGTTTCTTGAGCATATCATTCAATGCATCTTTATCAGCACGTTCTTTCGCAAGTGCGTCTTCCGCCGCTTTACCACCCTGCATTTTATTCATCAAATCTTCAAGCTCTTTTTTCAACTTTTCATTCTCTTTTTTAAGTGCATCAAGCTCTGCTCGCAGACTTTCTGCATCTTTAAGTTGCTGTTCCAAATTCTTCAACTTATCGTTCAAAGCTTGCTTCTCGTCTTTGAGAGACTGGGCTTCTTGTGAGGCATTCTTCAATGCATCCAGTTCTTGTTGCATTGCAGCCATATTTTTATTTTGTTCCTCCAAACTTTTTAACTGTGCAGCCAACGCTTCTTTTTCGGCACGCTCTATATCTAATTGTTTTAGTTGTTCTTCTAATTTCTTAATTAATGCGTTCAAAGCGTCGTTTTCATCTTGTTGTTTCTTCAATAGTTCTTCATTTTCAGCTCCTTTTTGTAGTTTCTCTAACAAACTATCCATTTCTTTCTTATTCTTTTCATTTTCTTTTTCTAAATCTGCCAATAATCCCTCCAATTCTTTAACTCTTGCTCTTAATTTCATAAGTTCGCTTTGAAGTTCTGTTTCTGCGACAGAATTCTTCCGTAATGTTTGCTCTAATTTGTCCTTGAGTTCATTTTGTTCTATGGTCATACTAGCGACACGATCTTCACAGCTCTTTTTGGCAGCTTCTAATTCACGAAGTTTCGCTTCTAGATCACTGATTCTAGTGCTTTCTTTGTCAGCTGCACCTGCCTTTAAGTCTGCAATAGTTTTGTCACGTGCGTTTAGTTGGTCTTCTAGCTCTTGGATTTTCGCTCTTAGTTTGGCAATTTCTGTTTCAAGTTGTGTTTCTTTTAGTGAATCACGTCGTATATTAGTCTCAACCCGATCCATTAGCTCATTTGATTCACGTCTCATTTTTGATAAACGTTTTTCCAAATCATCTCGTTCATCTTCTAGTTGTTTTACTAATGCTTCTAGTTCCTTTATTCTTTTTTCATTGCCATCCCCCTTTGAACTTGCTTTCAGTTGATCTTCAAGTTCTTCATTGGCTTTTTCCATTTTGGCAAGTTTAGCTTTAAGGCGCTCCAGTTCGGAATCTAATTCGGTTTCTTGGCGCGAACTTGTTCTCTGTTTCGCATCGAGCATGTCGTTGAGTTCATTCTTTTCTTTCTTAACATACTCCAGTGTTTGTTCCAGTTCACGAATTTTTGCTCTTAAAGCTTCTAACTCAGCAGAATCCCCTCCTTCACCACCATCACCAGCCCATGCTCCACAAGTTTTCATACACTCCAGTTCATCTCTTAACTCATTTACCTCATGCTCCAATTTCATATTTTGGTCTTGCAATCCAAGTTCTAGCATTGCCATTTTTTCATCGGACGGATTTGAAGCCATTAAACATTTGCGTAGGCAATCATTCTCGCACTTCAAATCTTCTAAATTCAATCTTAAACATTCATTCTCACATCTTAGATCTTCTAAGGCAACTTGCACGTTTTCGGAACCCGGTGCACCTGCGCGACAATTTGCTAATTGTCGCCTTAAGTCATCATTCTCATTTTCTAGACTCTTGTACTGTTCAACCGGATCGTTCAAATCAGAAATTTGACCGTTTAGCTGTGAGATGTAGTCCTCCAGTTCTGCTAGTCTCTTTCTACATGAATCTAAATCTCCATCTTCCGTATCTTTTTCAATAGCAGAAACATCTCTTTCGTCATCTGCTTCTAGTCCACTTTCTTTAGATGCACATGTTTCTTCCATTCCTTTTTCCATTGATTCATCTTCTGTCGTACCTTCTATAGTTCCTTCCTCTATTATGACTCCCTCAAGTTCTATGGTTCCTTCCAGTGTTAGGCTATCATCCAGATCAAGCGTTCCTTCCACTTCTATGGTTCCTTCCAGTTCGATAGTTGCGATAATATCTTCTCCTTCAATCGTTCCTTCTCCGTCAAGCGTTCCTTCTCCTTCTATCGTTCCATCTCCTTCTATCGTTCCATCTCCTTCAGGCGTTCCTTCTTCGTCAATTGTTCCTTCTCCTTCTATCGTTTCTTCTCCTTCTATCGTTCCTTCTCCTTCTATGGTTTCTTCTTCTCCTATGGTGCCTTCCGCTGTTGCGTCTTCCTCTCCAATTGTCCCTTCGGCTCCTTCTCCATCTTCGGCTGCCTGTTCTTTAGCTAATTGACGACAATCAAAATATTCTTTTGTCAAAGAGACACGTTCCTCCAAATCTTTGTTTAGCTCTTGCATTTTAATCAATTCCTCATCATTTTCATGACATAACTCTATTTCCCTTTCAAGTCGAACAATTTCATCTTTCAGCATAGTGTTCTCAGCTTTTAATTGAGCATTTTCTTCTCGGAATTGTTGAGACACGGACGATAATAGTTCCATAGTTTGTGATGGTATTTGCTCCATTTGAGCTTTAAGCGAGGCTACTTCCAGCTGTGACGCTGTCAACTCACTAGAAATTTGTAAATCAGTTTCTACACCTGCAGAGAAAAGGGAATGTGTTACTACCTCCAAGTGAGTCGAGATCATCAAAACCGTATTTGATTGGCTGCAGTTGTCGATGGAAGGGCATAATATTCCAAGCTCATTATTTGACCGTTGCGGTAGTTAGAGGGCATTATACCTTAAATGTAAGTAGTACGTATGGTATTCGAAGCTCCATACATCCTTTGAATATTCTTACATTTAAGTACTTCGTCCTCTAACTCGGGTAATTATAGAGCTTGGAATACCACTTTAATCTGTTTAGAATTGAATACTTAGAACGGTGACATCGTTCAGAGTATTCATTTGTTGCAAGAGACAAATCTACATCGTTTTCAAGTCCACAAAAATTTATTATTAAAACATAAAACGGTATATACACACATAATTAATTCAAATTTGGACACCGTTCTATACATTTTCGTAATTTCAACCTACCTGCGGTCATCGATTGTAATAACTCAATTTGTGCACGGAGTTCAGCATTGTCCCGCATTGCTTGTTCCAGTTGCTCAGTTAGCTCATCGATGCGTTGTCTAGCGACGCCTTGCACTTCCGTGGAATATTTTCGAAGTTGTTGGTTTTCATCCATCAGGTATGCGTCTTGCGACATATCTCGTTTATCAAAAATACTTTTTACTTCTTTGATAACACAATTGATCGCCTTCTTTGACTCAGACAGCATGGTTCCGACGTGGTCTTGTTCGCAAACAGTTTGCAGTTGATCCATCAGGTATTGAAGGCGCTCATTTTCTTCTTGTGCTGCTTTCAACTGCGATGACATTTTGTTGACCATATCTAGTGATGACGCCGTTTGGGCACCACATATTTGTTGTTGTAGTGATTCAATGTTCTTTTGTTTGTCGATTAATTGTTGGGATAACTCTTCGATTTGGTTTTTCAATTGTTGTTCAATGGTGTCCAACTGTACTTTGGATGTCTGCAACATCGAATATTTTAAAACTATCTGTGCGCGTATTTTGCTCAAAGCGCTGGTAAATCAGAATGTGGTATTTAAATGAGATTTGTGGTGATTTACCTGTTGAGAATCAATTCCTTTGGATAGCCTATCTACATGACAAACCAAATTTTTAATTTCATCTTCTTGATCCGCAATAATACATTCACAATCACACACTTGTCGTTTGTAGATGTCCCTTTCAATCGCGACATTTTTTACTTGTTCTACCTACAAACGGAATTCATTTTTAATTTTAGTACATGGAAACACACTCTAAGTTCCCGAACCAAGGTCATCACTTCCACTTCCAGCGCCGATAACTCTTCAACGCGTATCTGCAATCGATCTCGTTCAAGTTTCAAAACGTCAGCTTCTTTGGCCTTGAAACGCAAGCGTTCCATTTCTTCCTGAATATTATCCATTTGACAAACTTTCTTTCGAAGCATATCACGTTCGGAGATTATTTCCTGAACGCAAGCATTCTTACTCTGAAGTTCGCGGTATGCATTTTCTATTCCGGACATCTCAATCAACTTCATTCTTAGTTGATCGCGTTCATTTCTAATGCACTCCAAGCACTTGTTAGCGCAATCCTTTTCAGATTTCAATGACTGGATATCTTGATTTTGTGCGTCGGATCTTCGGCGATATTTCTGCAACTCGGCAATTTCAGCTAACAGGTCATCTCTTTCTTGCTCCAACTGGTCGGCTTCGTCTGCGCGTGCTTTGAGTCTCTTCAACTTCTCTTCCATTCCAGATAAACGATCCAGACGTTTTCGCATGCTGTCACGTTCGTCCAGCGCATCATCAAGCATTGAAGATCGCTGTTTGAGGATTGAGACTTCTTCTGACTGAAGTACTTCTTCTCTAGCTTGCTGTTTAGCGGTGCTTAATTTGTCTTCCAAATATTGTATGTGTTCAACTGAAGCGCCGAGTTTGTCTTCGAGACTTCGGCATTGTAATTCTGTTTCTAAGTCTTGGCCTATACGAATCAAGTTAATAAAAAATTTGCTGACGTATTTCAGAAAGTACGTCACTACCTGGTAAATGAACTTTTGAGCCCAATTGTTGCTTCAAATATTGATTTTCTTGTTTGAGTTGTTCATTCTCTTGCTGTATATCTGACAAATTCTCGCAGTATCGTTTCAGCACAGACAATTCTTTTTTGATCATTTCGGTTTCTTCTTCTGGACTCAAGTCCCCGCCTTGATCTCGCATCATAGCCATTTCTGTTTCAAGGTCGGTCAATTCAGGTGCTTTATCTGCAAATACTGATTTCGCTAGTTGTGCCTGGGGATAGTAATCAAATAGGAATTAATAATTGGTGTGGGTATAAAGAAAAGTAAGGAACCTTTTCATTTTGAGCGCTTTGAAGTTGTAATTCAGATTGTGTAAGTCGTCGCTTGAGATCTTTGTTTTCGTCCATTATGCTATTCAGCCTTTCCAGTTTCGAAATGGCTTCTTCTGCTAATGCTTTCTGTACTAATATTTCGTTGTCTCTATCCTGTAATAATATATAATTGAATTTTATCAGTGTAGGAAAAGTAGTTTGGCGTGTTAACGTTTAAGAGCTTTTTCAAAGCTGGAATATCAAGGTCATCGTAATTGGGAGGTCCTCCAGCATCATCAGCGCATATAGCTCCAGTTTCGTCTTCAATTGTGACAGCCTCGATCTCAAGGCTACCTGCATCTACTTCTAATTCCAGTTCTATAGTATCATCAGCATTATCCGGTCCATCATATCCTGGTCGTTGACATTTTTTGACAATCCCTCCGCCACCTGCTGCACAAGTTTGAATTTCTCCCTCTTCTTCGCCGTATCCAGATTGTGCTGTCGTTGCTTGTGATCCATCTAAAGTATCATCGATGGGTTTGTCCCCCGGCATCGATTGAGACTCCGGCATAGATGATTGATACATTTGGTCTTCAACGCCCGATTCTTCTCCCTCAACCAGTTCAACATCGATAATAAGTTCATGTGGTGATGAAGTCCCCTCTGGTGAAAATAAAACAGTAGTGTCATCTTCGCCAGTTTCATAGCCGTCGCCTTCCGGTGCGTCTCGCATTTCTTCAACATCACTGAAATGAGTTGTGCCTTCGCTGGATGTGTCCACGAATGTACTGAGTTCATCTGCTGCTTCACGGAATTGGCTTTGCTATAAAATTATAGATTAAAGGAGAATAGACATGAAGTTGTTTGGAAGTTGAAACCATTTGACCAAGTTGTCGTCTTTGCTCATCTGTTAGGTCCAGTTTATTGTACATGTCAAGAAGATGCTGAAGTTCATCGACTTTCTTTTGAAGTCTTTCGATATCTGCATTTTTGTTGGCAAGTAGTAAATCAATTAAAACTTCGATTGGAATATATTTCCCAAGTGATACACCCTGATGACAGGATAAATATGTTATTGCTACATCAAACGCAAACCATTCTGGCCAATACCTTTTTCGTAGATCCCTTAATTAATTCGAGAATATATTGACGTCTTGGCTCGTCGTCGATGACCCAAGCTCGGTTGTCGGTGCATGATTGATAGTTTTTCATGCGACCCTCACTATGTTTACGAGGTAGTCCACCATCATCTCCGCTCACACCACGAAACACTCGTTCCTTTTTCGCTATATAAGTCGTCATATTTGTGCTATGTATATAGTCTAACAGTGGTCTAAACTAGAATTTCTCGTAAATTAACCCTCACACATATTCCCAATTCAAATTATAAGATCATTATTCTTTACGCAAACAAAAATAACTGACACTCCTTTGTTCATAGGACCTGACATCTGCCTACTAAATGTTTAAAATAATTAAATTGTTGCAATCGCATTTAAATTTTAAGTAAACCATTTTAGTTATACTTTTTTTTTTTTTTTTCACATAATGGTTGATCTGATGAACACAAATTGAATTGATGGACAAACATTTAAATCAATTTAATTAAATAACAATTTTTCACCACAGCTATATTTCATCTAGCATTACGAAATAATCAAATATTCTTTACTTACCACCAGAAATGGATTTGGTACTAGAGGCTGTATGTATATAAATATAGATTGAATGTATATATTTTATTTATGTATTTGTCTGTACAAGCAGATCTTATACGGACTGATTAATAATTTTTAGATGTGTTTATTTATTATAATAATATATTACAGGTTACTCTTAACGATCTAAGGATTTCTGAAGTCGTCACAGTTTAATTGACTGTACAGTATCCATGCGGGAATCTGAACTCGACGTACTAAAAACTACTTAAGGTATGTAAACAATTAAAAATCAACAATAATAATAGTTTACAATAGTTTCAACATTAAAGCATTTGCAAATATATCCAAAGACCAGGTAGATGCATACGCGGTAAGACTGCAAAGTGTTCATTCTATCACAGTGGTATTATTTTTTAATTTACTTTCATTAAATTCGCCCCCTCAACCCTTTTAAGATGTCCGACATATCTCCTACAGGAAGAACATAAACAGAGTAACTAGTAGCGAGACAGTGCAGAACAGCAACACGATGAGCAAATTGCCAGTTTTTAACTTGTTTCTTGTGAACCTGACTTTGTATTTATGAGTGTATGTGTGTGATGTACTGTCAGCAAAAAACGTTTCGTAAGTAAAGGACACTTCAACAATCTACAACCTGAACCAAAATACAAACACGATGTGATCCAGATCCAATCCCAATCAATTACATGGGATACCCCCGAGATTGGAGCAGTCCCCATGCCCAGTTTACAGCCTTTTTGTATCAAATCAAACTCACATGTTCGCAAATAAACATAAATAAACAAACAATCGCTCAACTTAAAATATAATTAGAAAAACAAGATGAGCTGGGAGACTGATCCAACTTATGTATAGCTACAAACATTAGTTTTGAGGTTCTAGACCTTTTTATATATTCACTGCGTATGCATTCAATCATATAGAGATAGTCATGTCGATGTTGACCTTAAAAGATTTTATCAGTTAATGAAAAGGTCTATTGGAACATCAAAATAAATATTCGGTTTCTGAATCGCGTCTGCCCGTTAAAAACCCCTGCGCATTGTATTCCGTTTTCCGCGCTTCAAATTATAATATACGTAACTATATATATTATATTATTATATATGTATATATACAGCTAAAAAAATACACTTTCGCAGTTGCAAGAAAAAATATTACTCTTAAATTGATATAATCCATTCTAGATACATATATACAATAATTAATTTCCCTTAACAACATTAAAAACACAAATAATAATAATTAAAACAAATTACCTAGTATGTTCAAGTGACGATTTGGCCGTCAACACATTTTGACTTCGAAACTCAACAAATAATATGTAACATAAGACCATTTCTATTTTGGAATTATTTAAATTTTTTTTTTCATTGTTATAAACTTCTAAATAGAAAATTTCTAAGTGCTAATTTTATTAAGCTCCAATGGGTACTTCAAATATTGTCATGTTATCATGTAACTGTAATATCATATGACAATGTATTGTTTTGGACTAATCAGAACGAACGAAATTTAACTGTAAACCTTTAAATTTTTAAATACTCGTAACATATTTATCTTCTACGATGGATCTCTATAATTAAATCAGAAAACAAAAATTATTTATTATCGTGGTTTGCAGCATACTGAACGTACCTTGTCACTTTGTCCATGACACTTCTTAGCCGCTGGTCAGAGACGGATGGAACTAACTTTTGCACCATTTCACGAACAAATGCCTCACTAATACCAGGACTGGCTCGTTCTGCTAATTCGAAAGCGTTCTTCAGTTCTTCGATGGCATCGGTACTTTTGTGTGGTGAGTCGCTGCTGCGACCATTGTAATAGTGTTTTCTTTGTAACTGTAACAACAAAAATTGAATGAATCTTTAAAGATTTAGAATAGACAAGAAACTAACCTCTGAAATAAGAGGATAAATCACACCAGCTAGACAAGGAGCACGGACATCATTTTTGCTATTAGTCGCAGTCGTCCCATTATTTGATTGTTCCCTGGACAAAGTACGTCGAACTGGTTTCTTCTCTTGCGTTTCCGGCACCATGTCTCCCCGGTGATCCAACGGACTGAGTTCCCTCGCAATCCGCTTCTCCCGTTGGTGTTCTTTTGTGTCTCGTTCTCTATCACTGCGGTCCCTCTCATTACGATCTCGATCATTGCGATCCCGATCATTGCGCTCTCGATCATTGCGTTCTCGATCATTACGATCTCGATCATTGCGTTCACTACGTTCTTTGCGGTTGTCCGCTGGCGGATTAGGCACAGATGAGAGAGGTCGCGACTATACAAACATATACAGTTAATGATACTTCCTGTTGATAAATGGGCGAGTATGTAACGTACCGGTGTAGGTTTGTCGGGTCTGTAATGATTTAAGTTTGCATCTTTGGGAGGTGATTTCGCTAACGTGGGTCCCGAACCGTTCTGAACTTTGTGAGAGATTTTGTGGTTTGGTGTTAGAGTTAAGTCGTCTGGCGGTGGTTTTATTGAATGGGGACCTTTTACCGTCATTATCCATGGCTCGTCCATATCACTCTCTTGCTTTGATTCTTCCCTACACGTAAGGCATATCAAAGAGAATTTCATTAATAACTTCTAAAGAATATTAATTTTCAATTTTGTGAATATGTATTTTAATACTTTAAGGCTTAAAAAAATATTGGAGTAAATATTTCAAATGTACATACATGCATTTTCTCTATTGGTGGTAAGTGTAGAAATGTTAAATAAATATACTTACGAATCTGAATTTTCTGATTCCGTTTCGCTCTCCTCGCTTCGCGAAGATTTCCATTTCTTATATCTGTCTATCAAATCAATTAAATAAGAATTTTTTTTCGCTTTTCGTATGAACGGAAATTTGAGTAATTCTTTTGCTGTGGGTCTCTGACAATTAGAAACAAAACATTGATATTTACATTTTGAAAAGTTGCGATTTCGCTACCTCAGAACTACATAAGAAAAAAAAACGATGTGGTTCTGAGGTAGTGATTTAACAAGTTTCGCTCACATTTTCTGGATCTTTATTGAGGCACGCTTCGACAAAATCTTTAAACTGTTTCGTATAGTTGCCGGTGAGTTGGGGCGGATTATTTTTCGGTATGAGGAAGAGCACTCGCATAGGGTGCAATTCAGAGTTAGGGGGTTCCCCTTTAGCTAGTTCTATGGCCGTGATACCTAGTGACCAGATATCCGCTTTTGAGTCGTACGCCGATTGTTTGATGACCTCGGGTGCCATCCAGAACGGCGTGCCCACAAAGGTATTACGTTTACTCGTCGTATTGGTCAGCTGACCAGCAACACCAAAATCGGCTAATTTCACGTCGCCCATCTCACTGAGCAGTACGTTCGCCGCTTTGATGTCTCGATGAAGCTTACGTTCGCTGTGTAAGTAGTCCAGACCTTTGAGTACTTCACGTAATATAATAGCTATATGCATTTCTTCAAAATTGCCAGCTTTCATCAGATCCAAAGCCGACCCACCGCCCAAGTATTCCATAATAATCCATAGCTTAGTTCCCTTTTTGTCACACAAAACAAATTATTTAATTTATTATTTGCGCATTAAAATAAACTTTAAATATTTTAATAGATTTATTTGTTATTATTAAGAACAAGTTTGAAAACGTAGTTTCTATTGTGACAAAAAAAAAAAAATATATATATATATATATATATATTATATATATATATAATGTGTCGTTTTATTTATCTGTTCTTGGGACTGAAATTAATTTAAAATTTTATTTGCGTTCAAATCAAAGATAACTTATAAAATAATTTACATTTACCATTCAACAATATTATCACTAATATAATTACATTTATTCTTAATCAATAATCACCGTATATGATGAAAAATGGAGAATAATTTAATCTTAAATAACAAGTTTGATTTGCTTTAAAATGCAATTTATATTACACAAGAAATTAAAATGACAGAGCACAACGATTGTAAGTCGTTTATTAGGTCACGTTTCAATAGTATCGTGACAAAATTATATTCAGAACACACAATTTTCACAACGCTCAAGGAAGTTGCTTTGATTAGAGGCGATTGTCATATTACTTCCAAGATAAAACATATAAACCAAGTGAAATAAATAATGTTATATGAAGGATAACTTTAGAAATTTGCTTACTTTGAGATATGAACCAAAATATTTCGTGACGAATGGACTGTCACATTGTGACAAGACCATAATTTCCTGTTGGATATCTTCGATTTCATCTTCAGCCTCTTCTAAGTCGATTATTTTGATGGCGACGATCTGAGTTGTGCGGTTATCAATTCCTTTGAACACTTCGCCGAAGGAGCCTTTACCAATTCGTTCTTGTTTGGTGAAGATTAACTCTGGGTCTACCTTCTAGAACAAATTCAGTTTTTAGAATAAAAACATTGCTGCACGAAATAATATATGTGTATGCGGTATATGTAGAATTACTAAATAAAATGAAAATATAGTTGTTCCTAGTGCTTCATTTATTTAAAAACTCTATAATTATATATTGTTTGCGTATACAATTAAAGATGGTGACAGAATATTGAGATCAAAATAAAAATGACGTGCAAAATATTCTAATTAAGTTAAATCACATATAACAAAATCTCATTCTGAGCTGTAAAGTTTATTTATATAAAGTTATGCAATTACTTTCTAAATCTGTCACTTTGAGAATAAAAGTTTTTAATGATTCGTTTTTCAGTAAAACAGAATTGCAATTTTCGTAATGGTATAGTCGTTCGTTGAGTGTTTGTAATGTTAATTTTTAATGCATAAGGAACAAACAAAAAGCAAACTCTCTGAAGAAGAAAATATCATCAGTCTAGCGTTATAAAACAACGCGTGTATTGTGAAAATGTACACTTGCTTTTAATTGCAATATATATATATATATATATATATATATATATATATATATATATATATATATATATATATATATATATATATATATATATGTATACGCTTTTTTTTTTTTTTATTTAAATCATAGTAATCTATATATAAGTATCAAATTAAATTAAATTACATAAACATCAATTGATATACGCAAAGTAATAAGATTGTTTATTAAAATTATTAAATCAATGTTCTCATAACGATAAATTTTAGTTTATTATGATTAAAAATTAAAAAATGTCAGGATGCAGATTTATGTTTTGGTCGAATTGAATTTATAGAACAGAATAACCATGCCATAAATAATTATTGTAATAAAAAATAATAATGGATGTGATTTAGTTTTTTTTTTGTTGAGCATTAATGCAAAATGATAATTTTGGTGGTATCCACGCAATGTTGCCATTATCTATATTGCTGACAGACGATGTTTTTTATCTGATTTTCACAAGTGTCACTTGGTTTAACATGTAAATTGCGTGTGGTTTTGCATAAACGATCGATTCCGTATGCTCATTTTTTAAATTCTTCCCCAGCGATCTAAATTACAAATGTATTATGACAAGAAAACAATTTTCCAAGATAGATGCTTTATTTACTATCATAAATTAAGTTCATGGCCATTTCACAACCGCAAAAAAGCTCTGTTTTCTATGCATGAATTGACACATTTTCCATATAAAACTTCCATGATTTTCATTATACATGCAGTTTTGTTCGTCAGGTATAATACTTATTTTTAGACGCATAATAATCATCTTCTAACAATAATTAAAGTGTGCCTCAAGTACGTGCTCCACCATATTTTTAGTGTTTTAGTAATTAGATAGGAATTTTTATGATCATAGATGCAGTGATGACGTGTTGTATATATACATATGTAGGTATATATAAGTTACGACATACGACAGTGAGTGTCTATGATTGGTTCAAGGTGAATGCAGTGCTTTCTAAAAGTGAAATTGCACATTTTGATGCGTGTGTGTGAAAGTATTCCAATTTTTTAAATTTATAATATGGGAATTAATTCAAAAATGAATAATGTAGATTGTTAACAGTGTGAACTTTTTGTTGTTGTTGTTGTTTATCAGTTTCTAAGAACACTAGATAATTGTTTTATATTATTCATAAATGTAGCCGAAAAGGTATATAAATGTATTTTCAAAATTTTGAATAATCAGTTCCAATAATATTATAAAATATAACGACGAATGCTCGTACAAATCCAGCATCATCAAATTTAATTCAGTTCAAGTTTTCTGTATTCTGCAGACCTAAGCGGGTTTTTTTTTCATTTTCACATTGTGCTGTGCCATCATATTTGTGCACTACTAACACAGGGAAATATGTCGAGTAATCAAAAATTACGTTGCTCTACAACCACTCCGAATTGGACGACAATTTGCGTCGTTCTTTCTCAGTACAACAAAAGTTAAATTATGTTAGTATGTATCGCACGCGAGATCAAATCAGTTAATTGCAATCCATGTTCAATGTAGTCGCATCCTAGTTTTGGTTTAATCTTGCGACTGACTCTGAAGTTAGTTACAAGTCAAAATTGTAGATATAGTGCAGCCATACATAGGAACGCGCATGTTAAGCCAATTTAATTGAAGAGAAACACGCAGGGTTAGTCACCCCGTTACGTGCATTTAATCACAATGCACTTGCAATGTTTCTCCACCCCCATTACGATAAGGTTTCTGAAGGAATTTGATAAAATATTTACTGACGTATTCTTCTACGTGTGAACATTTTCTTTTGATGAATAACGAGTCTGGTTATAGTTAACAGTGTATATAAAGAGAAAAAACATTATACATTTTTAGAAGTTTTATTTGAAATATTTTTACGAGACCTTTAGAGCGTTCACTCCATATATTCTCATATGTTTTGTAAGTTTTCGAATGTTTTTGTAACGTACCGTTTGGCACATACTTTTTCAGTACCTATACTGTTTAAACTTTTACGTAAACACAGTTTTTTTTTAAGTTTCAAACACTTTTTACAATACCATTCACAGTCTAATTTCAAGTGTGCTCTACAATTTCAACCCCTTTGGATAGCAGAATGTTTGCCATTATGCACTTGGCAACCTAGATCTGTCAATGGTGTCGTGGTTTTATTTTTTGCTGACGCACGTGGGACATTCGATATTGATTTGAACACAAATGCATTCAACAATCGTATATTCCATAGCGTTTTCCTTTTTTCCAATTTCCATGACGACCTTGGTGAAATATGTTTGAAGAATTTTATCTACCTATCTTTACTGAAATGATAAACTTAATTTTGGAATCAATAGATATGGTTGATTTATTAATGGTACCTAATGCGGTAAATATTTGACATTCTCATAACCCAAATTGCCACGATGACATTTTCGGTGGTTGTTATAAAATTCGATTTTTTATCTTGATATTTAAGCATATATTTTTATGTATATTGTAATGTTAATGGCGTTATGGAAATAAATTCGTTTTTTATTGTATTACCAAAACCGCCATCAATAAGCTTCATGGTATAAAAGCTGATACGGCCTGATACAGGCCACATAATTAATTTACACAATACAGCATTACGACATTGAACCACTTAATAATTCCAGCCCCTTCACAACAAAAACACTATTAAATGCAACCTTTCTTGCTCTGGCATGTGTTGTTCAAGATATCATTGTCTCGTTCTTGACGATGGCGTAAGATTGTTTAACCCTTTACTTTCAAAATATAATTACTTCTTTTGTTATGGTGATTTGTTTTCAGGATGATACTATCATAAATTTATTAAGGAGAAACTTGTATTGTAAACAGCGTTTAAATAGCTGTTCTGTTTCTATTGTTTAAGTAGAATCATTTTCTGGATGTTAGCTTCAGTCACATCGGAAATCCTTCCACTTCCACCGAAATCTGTTCCTTTCTGCTTCTGTGATTTGCGATTTCGATCCTATTTTCATTTTCAGGAAATTCCGACCACTTCTATCGTTAGTGCTTTGCGCCTGAGAAGCTCGATTCGGTCGTCGAAGTGGTGAAGTATAGAGAGATGATTATCTCGAGGAACGGCGTCTAGATGTTTGTATTTTAGCCGAGTGAAGGTTAGGGAATTATCTATTTATCCAACCAACCCACGTGCTATTTAAGGTACTTGATGTTTCATTGGCATTAGCCACCCAATGAGATATCCGTATATGCCTCATAGTATGACGAGTCATACGAGGTTAACTCTATACTTCCTATTTTAAAAACAATAATAACAAACGATTAATTTGTACAATTTGATCATTATAGGTGTAATCATAAGAGTAAAACTTATGTATACCTATATGAAACTATAAGAACTGGGTCAAAAACGCTATAGGTAGCTGAACATTTATTTGCATTTCTTAGTTCTTTTCAATTTCTATATATTTTATAGAAAACTATATATTTCATGTTTCTCTTATGTGGTAAACTCTTCGCTATAATCCGTTTATGTTTAAACTCACCAGGTGTCTTTTCGTTATGAATATTCTCAGAATAAGAGCTAAAGGGCCTAAAAACCCACTCACTTAGGGATTAGGGTTGCATATTATAATCAATCTTCACTTATGAGTGATGTGGTAATTTTGGGATGTGTGAAAAAGTAAACTAAATAAATTCGTTATGTAGCTTGATTAAATTTCTATTTTGTTGGCAAACATGTGCCATTATAGTAAAGTGTAATCGCGTTCTTTCTAACTACTCTGAGTATAGCGCTAGGTCGGACATAACTCACCAAATACAAATCGTTACATTAAACGCGAGCTCTATAAATTGTACAAGCTAACATATGTACATTTGTTTTTTAATATTTTTAGTTAATGAAAGTGATGAATTATCTAGAACATATCTCTATAGCGTCAGTAAACATTGGTTTGTTATATTGACTTGTGCAATAAATATAGTAGAAATTGACATAGATATAAACGTGTGTAAAAAAGTATACGAGGTGTGTCTTCTAGTGACATTTACCGTAGTTATTAAATCTCTTTGTAATATCATGTACTACACATAATACTTAAAATGAAACTCTTTAAAAAATGTTTCCAAAAGTTACTTACAGATTCACAAGTATCGTAACTATACTGCTTTCTAGTCATTGCAAGTTTTACAGGCGGCGGCGATGCCCAAGAGGCAGGTCTTGTTTGCCATCGTTTGCTGACCGCATCCGGTCGAGGGTGGTCATTTTTGGTCGAGTGATGTCTAAACATTACTCCGGGACCACCGCCACCGGTGGGGACGTCAGTGTCGTTGCTACCAGGTTGGGTGCATCGCCACATTATTGTCTCTATTACACTTTACACAAAAGCACTTGGTAGTTGAATGTTGTATGTATATGCAGATAGTCAAATTGCGGTTATTAACAGCACCCGGTATCACATAACCACTATTATCGTTACCGGAACTGCGATAGGCAGGTGTTTTATACAGTTATGTTACGAATTCACTCACATATGTGGATGGTGTGTAAACGTTTGAAGAATTATTTATTAGGTACACTGTTAATATTTAGTTTATATTTATTAGAGTTTAAACCATGATTAGCTGTTTTGTTGGGTTTTGGATGGAGTAACAAAAATTCGCACCACATGTCCTGTAAGAAGATTTATTAAAGGTGTGACGCCATAATGTGATTTATGGAATTTTGAATAATTATTAAATCTTCCGTTTGTAATAAGAATGAGGAAATAGAAAGTTGTTTTATTAAATTTGTCAATTATTATTATTATTTTCAATATTAAATTATTTCCCAAATAAACAAACCACAATATATTATTTACACAATGTTCGTCGGTGGCTTACGACATATTTATATTAAAAAATCTAAGGTGTGTACTATCATTATTAACATATTAATTTTAATGTTATGTTTGTATGATGGCTACGCCTAGTGTTTTCTTAGAACAAAATAAACATATACAGTAAGCTTCTCATGATGTCATATTCTAAACAGAGGTGTTAAGATTATAAATATATACATATAGGTAACGATATCAGTTGATAGATTTAATGATTAAATAGTTTTGTAATGATTCGTGTTTATTATTAAAATTAGAAAAAAATATATAAGCATAGGTACATATACCTACATATGTTTTATCTTCTCTCCAATTAGATAAAACAAAATCACTCCAAAACCTAAGATATGAAATGTTGAACATATGAAATTAATTTAACTAAACCAAATTTTCGTAAAAATCGTATTTAATGAAACAATTACCAGAAATAATAATTTAGAAAATAATACAAATACACCTGACTGACTTTAAGACATCGATAATTGGTATTAAAGTTAAACACAACTTCGAGACTTATATACTTATTAAAATGAAATCACATTATTACGATTCACCTCTGTAGGTAAGTAAATTAAGTTTAAAAGCACACAATCTCTGAATGCCCTCTTTGTCACTTAAAAACAGTGCACTAAATAACGGTTCACAAACAGATGCACTTGAGTACAACTTTTAAGCGCACTTGAAACGAGAGAAAATAGTTTGCCGCGGAGGATATATACCTTCCTTCACGTCAAATGCACACACAGAACTATTGTATGACGATTATTGTTCGGCGTATAGACAAAACGTATAGGTAAGCAATTTAACGCTTACACAGTAACGTACCAGAACGTGACGATACTGTTGATACTGCTACTAAACTAACCAACGGCAAGTCGGTATCCGCGATACAGAAAAATACTTTTTATCTTATTTGTGATAACAAAGAGGTGATAACAGATTAAATAAAAAACAGTTGGAGTGTTGCGAAATTATTTCAGGAGTGTAATATGTAAAAAAAAAAATTGGATTGGGATTAAGGTCTTAGTTATAATTATTCATATCTTTAGAAGCATAAAATATATTTGAGTTTTTAACTAATTGTAAAAGCTTAAAAGTCTAAAATCTATTCAAATACTTGTTTTAAATTAAAAATCAATTCTTTTCTCGCGTAACGAAATACTGTTCGGTACGATTCTGTATGAGTGGGTGTTGTAAATATAATAGATCTTGATGATATCTAATCATCAAGATCAATACAATGATTGGAATGTTATGAATATACTAAAGATAACGCGGTTTTTTTTATAATGAAACACAAAGAACTAATTTATATACTTTGGTGACATCAATAGTTTGTATATATCGTAAAACGCGCCGAAATATTGTCTGTGAAGTTAGAAACAGTTTTTAACATGAGACACGAAAAGTGTCTGTAGAAAAACTGTATTAATAAATAATTTAAAAAACAGTTTAGTGTACGAGATTTTAAAACAAAGTTCTCTTATTATTGTTAAAGTTAAATGTTTTAAAGTATTTTGTATTATGAGAGTTAAATGTTTATCATTATATAATTATATTAATAGGTTAATGATAGTATGGTTCATTGGAGGTTTAGTTTAAAACATGCGAATGCATCTATACTATGTTAAGCTATTCTGGGAACATCATTATTCATTATATAAGTTTGTGTTACTAATTTAACATATATGCATGCATTTGCCCCAAAGCTAATCGACGCTCGACATAGTTCGTATAACACGCAATATTTCGTGAGACTCAATCAAAACATTTTCGTTTGCCACTCATTTGCATTTCTTACTTGCATCTATGCTGCATGAGGTTGCAAATGAAATCTTTTTATTTCGCATCGTTAACTTTATAAAAGGTTTGATGCTCTTAGATTGTCAAATTTAGAATCGTTGATAAAAGATATTTCTATTGTCCTAATTTATGATAACTCTACCAAAACAATAGAGAATCATTACTTCATTATTCGAGTATGACTAACCGAATTATTATTCAATTTATACCCACGTGGATGTAGATGTAGTGTTTATTAATCACCATGTAAATGACCCCATATATTTCCAAATATGTATGGTTGTTCCGTTGTGTTTCTCAACGTGTATATACAAAGAAATACTAAATTATTATATTTTATTTATAAAAAATATATAATTATTCTTTCGTGGTTACATTGTTTAGAATAGTAATTTCAATGCAGGTTACTGGCCGTTATCTCATTGTGTATAATTGCTAACTTCACACTATTGCTAAACGACGCGAAATTCAAAACATATTGATTTTTGTAGTACAGGTGTAAAAGAAAAATGAAAACAACTATTCGTTTTTTTTTTCAAATACACATTTTAATTTGGTTTCGAATTAATTGATTTCATCCGTTCAACATACACAGGAAACCAGTGGATAAAACTAGACATTTTGCAAAATACGTGCACTAGTGCAATTTCTGCAGCTATTTTATATATATGCATACTTGTACTGTTATAGTTTAAATAACTTCAACAATCAATAGAGTTAGAAATAAAAGTTTCGGTAGTGAATAACGCGTTGACATTTGGTTCAGGTAAGTGAGTATGAATTGGTTTTGAATGGATTGATGTCAAAATACCCGACCAGTGATTCAGTGAAAGGAATAAATGATGCATATACATACATCATATCGGATATAGGTGTATATATGTATATAGTGAGAGCCACGTTTGCAATACAATATTTCGTATATATATAATTCATATAAGTTCATAAATTCATGGAAGTTCAATGTGAAGTAAGATATATATGGTAATAAATGGTGAAACATTATTTTAAAAAAAAGCCTAACTTGGTACAAGGATGCAAGCGTTTGATAAGCTGTACTTAATATGTAATCACTGTCACCCTATGCGTAATTAATTGAACAGTGTAATTGAATAATTACACCAGTGTAATTAGTACCAGGGAGCAGAGATCTGGTAGAATCAAACATTGATGATGATGATGTTGCAGTGTCAACATAGAACATCCTATTTAATGTAGAACCTATCAGAATGTTTAGAGACGCCATCTAAATTCATGTTTTCCGAAATGACTAAACATTAGCAGTGTATTAGCTTTCTTCCTCAATTCACTAATCAGATTCGCATATCCACTACGAAATGGTTTGCCAAAAATGTAGTTCTGGTTGAGCAAATACACGCAATATGATAATGTAAAGCGCTTTTAATCGGGGTCATCCTTACCCAGTGTGGTGATAATAATTGCATTTCTACATGCATGCCTGATAGATTCATTTTGTCTTCAAGGGAGCTGCTACAGTCTCGTGCAACTATTATAGCTTCTAGTTTATTTTCGAAAACCAGATCTGGTCCATTAAAATCAAACACTGCATCTTGCGACCACTTGAATTATGTCTAACTATAGATTATTTATCTAGTTCATTTAATGTTGAATATGAGCCCCAGCCAAATCAGTATAATAGAGTTAGTGCTTACATTTATTGTAGCTCAAATGACCCGTCATCATATATGGTTTTAGTTATGATACTAGTGCAAACTTCAAATGTCAATTAATCTTAAGTTTATTATCATTTCCGGGTGTTTTAGTTACTCTAAATGATATTTCGTCATAAATGGAGAACTGAATACAATTTGAGTTTTTATTGTTATGCGCAAGTAAAGTTGCCAATTTAATAAGTAAATGTTTGCGAAGTTAGTTTGTTTCGGTTGTGGACTCGTGGTATGTTGTGTATGTTTACAATTGCGAAAATTACACAAACGACTACAATAGAACATCCATTCCATTACTAAGTAAACGTATACAAGATGTTCTAAGGTTAGTTGTTAAATATAACACTTGAGTCCATAGAAAAGAAATTCTAGTACCATGCACAAATTTATCATAGGAGAGAAATCAGGAACATTGACTTGTCAACGCGATTAGTTTTCTGAGGGTCCACTGGATTTATAGAATTGTTTAGAAATAAATCTATTTCAACTGAACTTTAGAAATTCGACCGCTTGTCCATTATGGACATGGCTTATTCTGTATTATCTAATTCACAGAAAATGTTCGATATGATCGCCCTCGATGAAAACCAATCGAGTGATAGCGATGGTATATATGGTTATTACAACGTCAAAGTGACACAGATCGTAACGTTGTGTAGGTTTATTATCTATCCATCCTCTCGCGTTTGTTCCACACCGGTGATAATGTATTGGTCCACCAGGTTCCTACACTCCAGCGGTACCCAACCCAGGACATTTAAATAATTGAATTTTAAGGAGTTTCTAATTGTTTTCAAAGCTAGTCGTCCTTCCGCTCTCAAACCCTATCAATGGTTTTAGTTGGGAAATCTGAATAGTTGTTTTGTTTTATTTTCTATCAATATTGACTCTGCCATATCTGGTATTATAATCGGTAAATACTACACACTGTGGAGAGATTAAAGAATGTAGCACTTGAAGAGATCGATGCAGTGAGAATCTGTTGTTGATTCGCAAGTATTTGAGTCATCCAAATATTGACATTAAAGATTGAAAGTTGTTTTCTGAATATATCAACGAAAGTCAATATAGAAATTACAAGATCGAAAACGAACTTTATTTCATTTAATATGTTCAGTCAGTGCTGCATGCCGCTAAAAAAATGGTCAACGCTCATACATGATTCCTTTATTTAGAAACCGTTCATGTGTAACTAAAATAAACCGGTATACTAACCCGGTAATAAAAAACTAGTCGCCGTCTACATATTAGCATTGTGAGAAATGCAATAATTTACTTCTTTATCTCTTTGACCCAGAACAAATGTCAAGCCATTGTTACACCGCAAGAGGAAGGTTTCAAACACTCAAAAAAAAAAAACGTAACTGAATTACGACATTTCTCATAAAACTCGTAGAAAACCATATCTGAGTTTCTTATACCCGTTTGCACCATTGTAGTTTAAGGTTAAAACGTGGATTAACAGTTTTCGATCTGTTGCACAGCCTGTTAAGCTGAGATTAAATATTATAAAAATTTGTTTAATCTAAGCGGTAGTATATCTGCGGTTTAATCATAATATAACCTAAAGTTTGGGAATTTTAAATTGGAGCTGTCAGAATTGGTTTGTTTAAAGATCGTAAAATATATTTTGAGTAGCATAATTATAATTTTGTCGTTTAAGTTTCAATAAATATGGAACAATTTAACGATGATGAAAATGATTTGGAAGTTTTATTGGCCGTAACCTTTTTTCAGTAATCTGTTTGTATATTTATATAATTTTTGAATATTTGTAATCACTTTCCTTCTCCATTTTAAATATATTTCTTTATTAATTTAAATATTAATGTGTAATCACAAACTTCAAAAAGTTTAAATAACAACAAATGTAGCTACAGTTACGAGTGAAGTTGTAAATCAAACTTGAAACTTAAAAAGTCCCTAGAAATCCATGGAAAAAAGTTTTGATTCTACAGTTTACGTAAACCGTACAATAATTTCAACTATGCAACATGTTACATTTTTAAACGTAGATTAAGCTTAAACTTCGTTTAGTTAAACTAAAATATTAACTTGTTATGGTGCAAACGGGCATTAGTGAATATAGTATAATTTGTAAGTTACGTATGAGAGAATTTATAAACACAGTTAACGAAATGTTTTACAAATATTGGGTCGGACCCAACGCATGTGATGGAATATTCAAAATGATCATGTCGTTATACCAAATCTTGATTTATTGTGGGTTTTAATAAATTCGGGTGTATTTAAAGGATTACTTCGATAGTCTCGTAAATTGGGGAAAACGTGTTTCTAAATATTTGTGAAGGTGAAGTAACAACAAATAAGTGTGCACTAGAATTTTTTAAAACGTGTAGGCGTCTGGTTGCTATATGAAGTGACACACCCACCAATGCTGACATTCTCTCTCCTTCATAATATTTACAACGCATGCTTACGACCCATATTAGATAATATAGATTATGTCTCTTAAATTTATTTATTACGTGATTTTGCAGTATGTACTTTGTATATATATAAAGCTCAAGTATTATATATAAAGATGGCAGATATAAACTGCAAAGATTTAGTTTGAAAAAATGGGGAAACAAAAGAGCGAGTGAGCTAGCAAGTACCGTAACAAATAAATGGGTAAGGTTCTATTGTTTCTGCAAAACAACTCTACTTAGTTGGTATATGATTTATAAAAGCCACCAAAAGTTGGTAACATGTGTGTGAAGTCAGAAGTAGATTAAAAGAAATGATACGTAAAAATTGTTAATATTCATGGAAATATAGCGCAAAGTTAAAAATTAGTTATGTCAAATATTATATAAATTACATAATACATGTATTAGCTTTTTCCTTAATTAATTAATTTAATTTATATCCGAGTCTATTTTATCTTTGTAGTTTTTCACTTATCTATATAAATAAGCGAAAAAAGGAGCAGTTTTTATTCGTCAAATAACAACTCTGATTTATTTCTAATGTAATAAATTTTAATTGTGTATTTAGTTAGGATTAGAAATAAATGTTGCGTAAGAAATAAATGTTGCGTAATTAATAAGTGTTTTAAAAGGTTTCCTGTGTAACGAATGAAAAATTATATGTATTTTAGATTGTAAACAAAAATATGCCGTAGGCATCAACGCGCTGAAAATAATCAAAAATTAATTTGAATATCCAATCCTTCTAACCTTAACAATTCTATCCGTCGAAGTACAAAGTCAACTACATTACTAAAACATATTCAAAGCGAAGTTACTACAAAATGTAGGAGGTCAATAAATCGAAATTAGTCTTGATATAACTTCTTTATTTCCGAGATTTTCTCCAAAAGACCGGCTCCGAAATTTAACCGCAAAAAATGATTTTTTTCGATTTTTTAATTTTATTATTTTCTTTTCAAGGCTATTGATTAGTATAAATATGTGTCAAACTCATCGATGCTGTTCAGTTTGTATCTGTGCACAACGTCGTAAATATGCAACGAATTTATACATTTTTATTAATAGTGGCGTTAGCGCAAGCTGCCAAACTACGTGAGTTTAAACCATTACTTTTAATGCATTTTCATATACAATCCATTTACACTTTCAGCGGATTATTTTCCAAAATGTGCAAGAAGCGATGCTGATTTAAACGCATGTTTAGTAAAAAGTGCAAATGCAGCTTGGCCTACATTTATCAAAGGTACGTACGGCAACTTCTAGTTTGTTCAATTATAATAACATACATCTGCATTTAGGTGATAATAAATACCATATACAACCCATGAATCCTTTAAGCATCCCTTTTATGCACATCGATATTGATGGCAATCTAAGAGCAAACTTCAGTGATCTGATATTAACCGGTTTAGATAATACGAAGTTTGAAGACATAAAGTAAGTTTTACAACCGGCAAATAAATATAATATCTGAATATAAATGGTTGATATTTTTAAGAATGGATTTGGATAAGAAACGATTTGACATAACATTTTTTTGTGAACGTTTAAATTTTGTTGGTTTCTACGAAGTTACTGGGAGGTTATTGGTTTTACCTCTGGAAGGAAATGGTCCTACCAACATAACATTTTGTAAGTTTCTGGATAAAAAATTAACAAGGATATCTAACCAAAAATGTATATTTTTAAAGTAAATATGAGAAATTCATTATTTTTCGAATATGACCTGAAGGAAAAAGGCGGTAAAGAATATATCGAAATTAATGCGAGTGCAATGAAATATGAAACGACTAGAGGACATTTTCGATTGGATAATTTGTTCAATGGAGATGAAAATTTAGGTAAAATTGTATACCTATAATTTTTGTGAATTTAACAAAAAATCACTGAAGATTTGATTTGTATAAACTGGATGAATATTTAGGAGCTGCTATGAACAAAGTTTTGGATGAGAGTTGGGAAGCTGTCAATGCTGAAGTAGGGGTTCGCTGTGGTGATGCTCTCGGTGAAGTATATGTACAAATTATACAAGAGTTCTTCAGAAAAGTTCCTATTAATGAATTCTTCTCAAACTAACTTATTGTTAACATACAAATAAATAAATATCTTTGTTTCATATTTATCACTTTTTAAAATATAAATTTGCATGTACTTGTAAAGAATGCCAAATAATTCAAAATACATTGGCAATGTTGACTAACAAAATAAAAACTACAACATAATTTGCAAGTATAATGAATATACAAAATTATTTAAATTAAAATAATAAAATGAACAATTTAATGTTTTAATAATCTAAATATTACTTTCACGTTAGAAAATTTCTATTTTTTTTTTTACATACTTTAAAATATTTAACATTTCATTGCGAAATTATACGGTTTATATGGGATGGAATACATTTTTAATAAAAACCAGTTCGCAAATTTTAGACAAGGTCAAATAACTCTCACACACATAGGATTTTTATCGAAAGCTATATATAATCCAAAAGATCATTATTAACTAGGTGTGGAGACATTTTGAAATGCAATATATTTCATCATTTGTGTATATTGTTATTATTTCTCTAAAGAAATCAGGTTAGCATTGCAAAAAGAGATCAGCTCTAAACAAAACAGTTAATTCAGAGATACAAACCAACCTATCATTTAACATATATACCTACTTCCGTTTACGGGCTCAACAACCGGAAATTGAACAAAAGAGGTCAGAACAAGCAAAACAGCTACTCAAGTTATAACTTGTCTATCTTACACCAAATGAAATTACACATCAACTACTCAAAATATGTTTTCCAATTATGGCAAGCTTCCAATTACATTTTGCAATGTTATGAATTTTTATTGTTTTCATAAGAAAATCGTGTATACGCAACGTTGCTTCGTCTGTATATTCTTTGGTTATTGTCTAAACGTTCACATAATTTTCCAGTGATTTTATATAAAGATAAAGAAAGTTGATTGATCGTTACTTTCTTTCTACTTTCTATAGAAATCAATCGATCACCTATTTGTGAATATAAGTTGTTTTAGTTATGATTTAAAAATCTGAGATCTATTTTCGTATGTAGCATCTGTGTGTGGTGTGACATTATATAACAAAAATATTGAGCGAATGTCGCCAAGGTCACTCTATGACAGAATGTTCGTTGTAAAGGTGATTTATTTTTATTCAATTTTTCTGAATGTCATTCGCGTCCGCGTTTCTACTAACTGTATATGATCAGTCGTATACGGCACTGCAGTTATTATACGAGGGGATTAAATCATCACTAATAAAACTGGATGAGATATAATTACACCAAATTAAAAGTAACAACAGCGAAGCTAGTATCAATTTATTATGCTACCTTCACCACCATGAAGTTGGCACTATAAAGGCATTTCATTTCAATAAGTTGTAATTTTCTAAATAATAAAATCCATTTCATAATATACGATAAGAAAAAATGTTCACGAACCACCACTGATGATAAACGAACCTGGTCACCCCAACAAGGTCATAACCACACCGAAAACCAGGTTGTAATGGTTAACAGCAGCACATTGACCATCGGCATCAGGTAACATGTCCATGACCGTTTTATTAGTCAAACACTATGCCACTTTTAAAATGTGCAGACTTTTGTTAAGAATTCTCTGAACACTATTTATATTTTACCTGGAACTACCTATCGATTTTCAAGTAGCTATTTTAATATCGGTCATATATAGGGAAGGTATCGCTTCTAAGAAGACTTATAACACAAGAAATAAATTCATACTTATGGCTTATAGTCTAGAACTATAGAAATTGCATGTAGACACTACGCATTACATCCAATCATCAGGCTTCTGAATAATCCGATTTTTAACGACACAAGAGAAGCTTGATAAGATGATTTGTTCCAACACTAATTGTAGAAGATAATTTAATAATCGAACAAATACGTTTTTGGAAAATGTTTGGAAATCATGAAAATCTCTGCTGTTTCTCCAATATAAGAAACCGAATACGGATGTTGGGTTCTAGATGGCAGTTGCGTCACGATCTATTGATCGACAGCGTGATGATCAACACGTGGCAGTTGGAAACAAAGTCGTCCTCGTATCAGAGCAAACAGAGAGAAAATGAGAGGAACTGAGTAAGCATAAGAAATCAATGAAGAGAATCTCGACTCTCGTCAGCTGATGATGCGAAATCCTCAAAAGAATATACTCGTACATAAAATATTTAGTTCAAACTGTCAGAGGAAAAACATTGATATATTTGATGAGTGGTTTCATGTGATTTATTTATTTAACCTTCTTGAGGACCACTCCAAATCTAAAAGTAGTTTCTTATGTATTTACTATCCTAAAGAATATATTGTGGCTTAATTTAGAACTGTGTTAATAACACCGACTAGGCGTTCAAAATTTGTCCCTAAATAAATGTATATAGGGGTATATTGCGGCAAACTTCAAGCAAATTACTAGCAACTAAAATGTCTAAGTTCATGTAGATTAAACTTAAATGTCAACCTTTTCACACAGTTTACGTCAGTAACCCTTCAAACCAACATATATTTCAATGCGGGTCTGTGCAGATGATTTACCAAAATAGTAATTCAAAAACGCGGATATGGTTCTAAGTACGGAAGTACTAAGTGCAGACAGGTGTGTTACCGACTTCCGGTAGGTTATTTGGATGATATATGTAAAGTGGCAGAAGCTCTGAGCCTTTTTTTGCTAGCAGAACCAGCGAAGAGTTTTATATATTTTAATACAAACATTCTAAAGAATGACACAAACGTTTATATACCTTGGGCCATCAATTAAATTCATATTCAGTTCATGTCTTGACTTCATCAATCATACAGACTCGGACAAGCTGTTCTTAGTGTCAAACAAAATTGTATCCTGTCCTAGGATTTTATTACGATTTGAAATTTTATTAATTTCCTATTAGTTAAAATAATCCAAGACTTTGGTGTGAAAAATTAAAATCGCAGAACCGGCTAAATCATTTTGATGGTCAAATATATAATCGTGTATCCTGTTATGACGATTTAAAAATTTATTTTCTTAACTTGATCGATTATTCCTTAGAATTTCTTTGGAAATTTCTGTTTATTTACAAAGTCAAAATAACTTGTTTTAAGCCCACACGCATTCTATTACAGTCGAATGTAATTTTGGATGAGAATAATTCGAATTTCTAATTAGCTTGGTTTTAGATGTCTTAATTATACTTTCAAAATGATATGTATATATTACTTAACAAAATGAAATATTTAATCAAATTCATTTAGAAATTGCTTCAATTTCAACACATTTCGTGCATGGCTACTGGGATGTTATGTTTTAGATGTGGATGAGGGGAGAGCCAGACCAGAGAAGTAAAGGGTTTAAGCAAGTAATATAATGTGCAACAACATCTTATCAATGTGATGGAAGGTATGCGTATAGCGGAACAGGTGGTCGCCAAGGTTAATGACTTAAGTTATAAGTACATATAAACATAGAAAACCCAATCAAATGACACATTACTCATCATAAATTACATTTTTCGAAACGATATCCTAAAATCATTTATTACTTAAACATAAATTTCCCTCATTATTACAGACCATGGCTAGAGTAAACAAGATTAATGTAATAGAAGTTTTGTCGTTGTTATAATTTATAAAGATTTGATCAGCAACAAAAGAAAAAAATTCTTATTAAAATCTAACAATGACAGTGTTAAGTACCATGCATCAACATTTCGACAGGTAACTTTTGAATAATTCTAATTTACTGCTTTAAATTTCATCAGACACAAATGAATTTAATTTAAAAATTGACAACAATAAATTGAGAACACAATAAAATAACCAAACCGAGTAGAATGAATTGTATTTTTCAATTTCAAAACTGTCTTAACGAAGAATCACCGTTAGTTGCTATAGCACAAGAGTCTATAATACGAACATTTCTCACGGAAAATAGATTGTGGAAACCCTTCAGGCGGACCACGATATTATTAAGTTTTAAAATGATTTGTTTGGAATCCCACAAATACAAATTATAGACAAGTGCACGTATAGGATAGATAATTTTGGTTTATTTTGAAAGTAATTTTATAATAGTTATAGCAATGAGCCTACGGCAGAGTTACGGTAAACATTTTCCAAATTTGTACCTGCATCTTTATTTTCGCTAAATATTTGATTAATTTGTTTAAAAATCATATACATAGGTAAACAGAAATGTAACTGCTTACGCAATGGTTTGGTAATAATGTTAAACTTTTGTCATAAACTAAAACTTTTTTAATTAGCTTTTGTAACCCACAAGGCGCTCACAAAATGAAATGATCTCAGATTAACAACGACATGATCATTAAATTTTCGTACACGTTCATTATAAGTATGATTTTAGTTACCTCTTTTATTAGAAAGTAATCTGAACCGCATTGCAGTTATTGTAAGCTGCGGTTTTATTTGGTTTTAAGTGTTGAAAGAAAAACGAAAGATTCCTCAAAGTTTTTCAATTTAAAATTTGCAATTTTAATTTCAACCAGGTTATTTATATCAAGAATGTCGAATACTTTTCAAAAGTATATATTACGAAATTTTTAACCAACATGGAATTTTATATTGCTCATCCAAGCAAATCGGATTTTTTCACGCCAGTATTATAAGAAACTATCGGTCACGTAGAAATTGTTGTAAAAAAAATATTGTTACACATATTTGTTTGGATCACCTGACCAAAAGAGGTAGGTATGTAGGTATTCTGAAACGTAGTGTGGAAGATAAAAAACGAGATTTATCATGTAACTTTTGTGTTTTACAACTTGGTGTTCAAAACAAACAAATAGAAGAAACATATATTATATGTATGTATGTACACATATGTATGTTGATTGGGGCTACCGGTTCTTATAACAGTACTTGAGACTGTCCACGAGTTATCATCATTTTCTCGTGGATAGTATGTTATGTATTTTACTAGGAAATTGTAATAAATTCGACATACCTCATTGAAGGCCATAATTTCAACGGTGGTTATTCCACCTGCACGAATCGTAGTGATTGCTGATGATAACACTGTACTCTTTCGATCAACACAAACCAAAAATGCACACTACTATATAGTATATATGATTACACATTGTTCGATGCCAACACACAAGCTCTAATAATTGCAAACTGCATTGTAGCACCTGATGGTATCACAAATTCAGACAAAAACTGAACATTCCTCAGGTGGGATAACCAAGCAAAAGATTTTTGCAGTTGTCACAAATGAACAAAATAAACACAAACACTAATCCTAAACAATAGCACAACGCTTAATGATTATCGTTCAATTTTGACGTATGAATACTCCAAAATACATGAATCGTGCAACATTTGTAAGCACATCAGCTTGACGCGACTAGTATGCATACGCCATATTGCTGACTCTGTGATGTGATACACCGAGCAAGCGAACAACGATATGCGCTAGTATGGCAGCGCTTTGGGACTGTCAAACGCATTTGTTTTTAATTTTTAACCCCTTATGGCAATCCCTAAATCACATATAATCCCGCATAAATCTACTTAATTACATGTATTTTTCTAATAATATTGTCTGATTTGAAAATAAAATTATATATGTATCTGACACACCCACTTACTGCAATGCGCATATACAAATTTACGCGGTAGATCTTAAGTCTCGAGAAATACATATGTAAATTATTTACCAAAATGATTAAATTGTTATACTATAATTATGATACTAGAAATGCATGTTGGCTTATTAGAAAAATGAATGCTACATGCCAGTCCTGCGGGGTTCAACTCGAAAGTACGATACCCATGGCATGGGGTACCAGTTACCGTCGTCTCCATGATGGCTTCAGGGATGGGAATCTAGGTTGTTGCTTCAACCAGGAGATATCACGAATCCGTGACCTAGTATACGGCCAGTAGAATCGTATATCCTTGGAGGATTGCAGTTGGGGTTGAGCAGCGACAACGAGCGCAACAGCACAGCAACCACAACACGGGGTAGTCAACAATGAGCTCGTAAATGTGTTCCTGGGCAACAATAATGGAGGAGTTGCCCGGGAACGGGAGTGACAGCGATTTAAATATGGAAAGTCAGCGTGACAGCACGAGCAGCCCTGTTCCCCCGGCTGCCAGAGAAAATAATGACATTTGTTCTCCGCTGATGCCTTCTGAAACAGATACTAAAGAAATTCAAAATGAAGAAATCACAGCCAGTTGTGAAGTTATCAAACCGTTTCGGTGTTGCATTAACACCGATCGTCTAAATCAAATACGTAAAAAGGTCGAGGATGCAATCAAGGAAAAGAAAACGTTTACCATCAAGGGAGGGTTTCAATACGTCCGCAATGCTTTGCTACACCGTGGATGGATAGAAAAAATCGAATTTAAAACACAATACAAAAATTTTAGTTCAACCACACCGTCAATGGACGAAGTTTGCTGTAACTTACCGCTGAAACAAGAGTGGGAATCGTCCGCATCTCATGTGGCCAAGTGCGAGAAAATGATTATATCGCGTCTGTTGCAAAATCACGAAGTCGATTTTTATTGGAACATGCGGAAAGATAGTAATGAGTGGCAACAAAGATTAAACAAAAATAAAATAATCAATCGTTTCTCGCGGTCCTTATTCACATCGAAAGAAGGTCTATGTTTGTTGCTGCAACAAATGTACTGGCACACCGAACCAGGTGTTGCATATTTGCGATTCCCGCGTTGTTACACGATTAATTTTGCTGATCAGTGCACTGCGTTCATAGAAGATTTTCGTTTAACTGCCTGCATTAGTTTGCTCAAATGGTTCACGCAGAAAATGCACAAGGAGGGCCAGTACGCGGTGTGCTCCAATATTGGCAAAGTACCTACTAGCGCACTGCAATTCTCGATGGAACGTTGCAACGAATATATCGCTGTTCAAAAACATATGGATTTGGACAAGGAATTTCACAAAGTTTGGGATCATGAATGGGACCAATTTTTATCCTATTTCCAACAGATCGTTCATGACGATGAACGATTTGACGACAGTGCTATGTATACGTTGTTCGCGCTGGAAAGTTCTGCGAAAACTATTTTGAAGAACATCAGCCCGCACTGGCCTCAAATTGATTTAGATGGCCTTAAGAATATTTGGATTATGAAACCTGGAAATAAATGCCGTGGAAGAGATATTACACTCATTAAAGATGTGCGCGAAGTCGTTAGAGTTATGAATCACAAATTGAAATATGTTGTTCAAAAATATGTTGGTAATGAAATTGAAACTGTAAATAAATTTATTGTTGAATGTTTAATAATCTCCAATTCCAGAACGACCTTTATTAATCTATAAAACCAAATTTGATATTAGGCAATGGTTCATGGTAACCAGTGTGCAACCTCTTGTTATTTGGATGTATCGGTAAAATACCAAATCCTGGATAGCTTTCTTTCTAAAAAAAAAAACATATAGTCATTCAATAATTTGCTCTTTTTCCAGTGACTGCTACCTTCGATTTAGTTCCCAGAAATTCTGCCTGGAAGATTTCCACGAATCTGTGCATCTTACAAACCACGCTGTCCAGCATAAATACACAAATCAAGATCGAGACAAATCGTTGCCGGACGATAACATGTGGGACAACCATACATTCAAAGCATATTTGCGTCAAATCGGCCAAGCAGAGAAGTGGTATAAAACAATATACCCTGGTTTGAAAGAGTGTATTATCGCTGCAATGCTAGCGAGTCAGGATACCATGGATCGGCGACCTAATACTTTCGAACTATACGGAGCCGATTTTATGATCTCTGATAATTTTACACCTTGGTTGATCGAGATTAATTCATGTCCAGCGATGGGACCAACAACAAGTGTTACTGCGAGAATGTGTCCGCAATGCTTTGAAGATGTTGTTAAAGGTGAATGTATTATTTGTATTATTGTCTAAACAACAAAGATCAAGTGGTTGCGATAAAAAAAAAATTGAAAGTGTAAATTGAAATTGAACAATTTTTGCTTGCAGTTGTAGTCGATCGACGAAGAGACCCAAAAGCGGACACCGGTCTATTCGATCAAATCTACAAACAAACTCTTCCCCAAACCCCAGCTTATCTAGGTATGACTCTTTCTGTACGCGGCCGCAAGATCTTCAAAAAGAAAAACTCGGGCAAACAGAAACATTCCGAAAAAAAAGATATAATAGAAATCAAACACAAAATGAAAACAATCAAACAGCAAGTTCCAAACATGAGTACAGCATTTTACAAAGACTACAGTGGTCCAATAATCGAAAACATGTTCGAAGATTCGTTCTTTCGCATTGAAACTGGTGGGGAGAAAACAACGTCATCTCAACATCATACGAAAAACAAACGCTCCTCGGGGATGCATGACCTAATCGTAACTCAAAAAGCTACGATCATCCATCAACGTACTAATCGCAATCTTTTTCTCGACAGAAAATTAAGCACAGCAAAAGACGGCAATCTAAACGCGAACAACCTGAATCAAAATCGGCAAAAATATGCCAACAATAAAAGCGCTCCAAGTCGATCGCTAAGTTTATACAACAAATGGAAGCAGGGAGTTGAAAACAAACAGGTAATAAAATTGAATCAATCGTGGGAACAAGAAACCGCCAGCATTTTGAAACGTAAAACTGAACTTCTAAAATCTGCAAGTGAAGAGTCCAAATCCGCATCAAATTTGAATTACTTGTCGTCTATCGCTAGAATACTGCCACATATTGATAATAATAATAAAGGTTCACACAATGTTTGTCAAAGCTTATTTACTGTAGGCTTAGGATATAAAACAAATAATTGTTATAAGCCGGTTGAAAAAGAAAATATTTTGTTGAATGCTATGGGTAGCCAGCAGTCAACTATGACGCATGTTGTTTGAAGTTATAATGTTGGATTTAATAGTTTAAATTATTACTGTGAAAAGCACTAGCTTTTACGCTTATTATATAAACCAAATTTACATTTACCTATATATTTTTACTATGTATACCTGTTATTTGTTTTTCAATAAAGTTCCTCCTAAATATAATTGTTTTATTCACGAAACCTATTCACATCTGATGCTTTTTACTGGGTATAGTATAAAAGCCACTTTTGGCTTTAAAAATTCGGATCAAGGTCAAGTTATTATTCTATCTACTCATGAATTTTTGACACTTAAACATTATTCAATTATTTTTCTAAATTTTTGGGACATGTCAGTACATCCGTGGCGTCCTTTTCAAGAAACTAATAAATGGCTAAAAATGATATCTTCAATATCCGACCCCAAGCAAAAAAGGAGCCGAAAACCTTAGATTTAGACTCCATCGCGAATATTATGGAAGATATTCTACATGACATGAAAACACATATCGAAAAAACTTCTCGTAAAGATACAAAACAATCTGTACAAAATGTTGCGTCCAAACACACTTTAAAACTTAAAGAAATTACATGCAAGGAACAGCCAGTGAAAGAAAAACCAGCCGTAAATATTTCTGGAGATCATAATACTGGCAAAGACAAGAAAGCTGAAGTGCCTGCAGTTAAGAAAGTTGTAAAGGAAGACACCATCAAAAGTAAAGATAAAAATAATACAAATAAATCTAATATACCAAAAAATAAGCCAGCTAACTCAAGAACACCAATATCAAAAAGTGCAAATATTTCGACAAAACGCCCAATATCACGATCGAATTTGTATCGTCCACATATCATTACAAAGATAATGAGTCAAATGCAGCGTCCTAAAGTGCAACTAAGTAAAATTTACGACAGATCGCGAAATGTATGCTCAGCTCCACAATCAAATATTCAAAATCCAAATATAAGAAGCAAAAGTGTGAACAATTCTACCACTATTCCAAAGCCATATTTAACGGCACAACCAAGTAAATTATCAGCAAACAAACGTAACATGAGTCCTCCAAGACTGGGAAATGATATAAAACCGAACGATCAAAAAGTGCAGGAGCCCAATAATACTTTGAGAGCCATACCGAACGAAAGCAAACGAGAACCACAGGTAAATAAAATAAACGAATCAAATAAAAACAATAAACCGAACGGAAAAGAAAACGAATATACAAAACAAAAATTCTTTCCAAAAAAATCTTCGTATTTTACAAACATTAGACAATTAGTGAGAAACGATAATGCTAAAAACCAAATGTGGAATAAAAGAGTGATAACATCAAATAATAGAAACGACCGAATGTCTCAAAAATCTAATTCTAGTCGAGTTCAAAATAAAAGAGTACCACCACCAAAATTTATACAAAACAAAACATATTACAATAAATCGCCAATAAAACCGATTGCTAATAGGATTAAAGAGAAACCTAAGGTAGACAATAAACTGAATCAGAATGATAATAAAATCGCATCAAATCCAAATTCTATAAAGTCAAACGTGACACAAAATAAGGACCCAGTTTTTAATAAAGCAACTCTGGAAAACCCATTATTTAAACTAAAGGATACTAAAATTGAACAAAATAAAAGTGTAGTGGTTGATCAAAACGATATAATAAAATCAATCATTCAAACAAATAGGATTACAAATAATAAACCTAAAGTTGAGCAAATGCAATTTCTACAAGAACTGTTACCAAAAATCACAAACGAAACACCTCAACCGCAGACTGGCCAACAAGGAAGTAATTCTGATGACAAGACGTATGAATTCAAAGTTATAAAATCAGGAGAAGATATAAAATGTGATTTTTTTCTCGATCCCAAAAGACCAAAAACGAACGAAGAATTAACAAAACAACAAGAAACGATTATGGAAATTGCAAAAAACTCTACTCTTATTAATAGAGAGAAAGCTATTGCATATGTAAAATCATTAGGCCATAGGGATACCAAAGTTGAAAGTGAAAAACTGATGAAAGATATACACGAAAGAGAACAGAAAAATAAGGACGATGAAAGATCAATAAAAAAATTTATACGTACTCCATTTAAATCACAATCAGCAGGAAGCGCAAGTCCGTATATTAAAAAATTTGAAACAACTATAAAAAGCGCGCCGTTGCCAGCTGCAAGGAGTTTACAACCATCAATTTTGAAGAAACTATCAGAAATACCAAAGAAATTTCAAAATAAACCTAGCCCAGTAATTGCAAAAGAATTGGTTAAAAATGATGATAATAAGAAAGAAGAAAGTAAGCAAAGTGATAGTAAGAAAGAAGAAAGTAAAAAAGAAGAAAGCAAGAAAGATATAATAATAATAAATGATAGTAGATTCGCTGCACCAGATGTTCAAATGAAAAATGTTGAAAACAAAATCAATGATTATCAGAAAGGAATACTTAATAAATCCTCACCTTTGCAAAAATTAGTATTAAAACCATTGACACAAAATTTTAACAACATACCTACTCATTTGCATATAAAGCCGGTGATAAAAACTAACATATATCCAACTGTAAGTAAAATCAAGATGCCTGAGTTACCAGTAAATCATTCACAGCCAATGGGTACGATAATATCGAGTAAGTTTATATCTCCAATGGAAGTCATTAAAGATTTGGTAGATAAGGTAAATCGTGCAAAGCGGGAACGTAAAACCTTCACTGTTTGTGGCAATTTCTATTCCATTCGACGAGCATTTGCTGAAAGAGGTTGGGTAGAAAAGGTCAGGATAAACATAATGAACGACAGAGATAATTGGAAGAAACTGGAAGGCTTAACAAATATCGAACTTGTTGAAGGCATTCGCGATAAAGACCATGGCGATAAGTATCGAAGAGTACTGCTATCAAAATTATTAGCTGGACATCAGGTCGACTTTTACTGGGATTATATAACAAATCCTTTCATTGTTAACAGTGATAAAATTAAACGTACTTTAATCAACCGATTTCCAAATGGTGCCACTAGATCTTACACAACAAAACCTGGACTTTGCGAAACGTTGAAAGAAGCAACTTGGGCATATATAGAAGGCTTCTCAAATGTTGTATCTCCGAGGACATACAATTTACATGGTGACAACGAAAGAAGATCATTTGTAGAAGATTTCCGTACAACTGCTTGCGTTTCTTTACTGAAATGGGTAAACTACAAATACAGCTGCGACACAAACAATATCATCATGTCAGCCGAAGGAAAAATATCAATTTCAGTTTATAATTTCGCTGTTCTTCAATGTCAAAATCTCATCAAATGCCAATGCCACAAAGATATCGATACGAAAATACCAGAAGCAAAAGAAAGCGAATGGGATACTTACCTGGATCGCTTCTACAAGATTATCCATCAAAACCAACATTTCTTACTTACTGAAAATATGTATGTGGAGGGAATGGTAGAACAAAGCAGATTTATACTGGAGAAGTTACGTGAATATTTACCATACATCCTTATGGATGGTATGATGAATTTGTGGCTTCTAAAACCACATTACGGCAGTCGCGGTTGTGGAATACTCGTGTGTAGAACGTTAAGATATATGATTGAGACCGTTCATACTAGAGCAGACATAAAATATGTTGCTCAGAAATATATAGGTAAATATCTAGATTTCATTTTAAAATATAGCAACTAAAGATTTTCAAATTTTAGAACGTCCATTACTGATACACGACACCAAGTTTGATATTCGGCAATGGTTTCTCGTCACTAGTATTCCTACATTGAAAATATGGATGTACAAGTAATTTATAAAGTTTTTTATGTCTTTGGTAACATATTTTAAACTAATTGTTTTATTTTAGGGAATGTTACTTAAGATTCAGCTCCCAAAAATTCAATCTAAATCGACTGGACGAATCGGTTCACTTGACAAATAACTCTGTGCAATGCAGATACAAAAATTGCGAACGTAATAACAAGCTACCCGAAGATAATATGTGGCATTCGGATGAATTTCGACGATACCTTATAGAAAGCGGATATCCGTTTGCGTGGAGAAATGTTATTTATAAAGGAATGAAAGAAACACTCATCGGTCTGTTTATGTTATGCCAAGATAAGTTAATCACAAGAGTGAATAGTTTTGAATTGTGTGGAGCTGATTTTATGATTGATGAAAATTTTCAACCCTACTTGATTGAGATCAACTCACGACCGGCGCTGGGACCCACGACGAAAATCACTGCCAGAATGTGTCCCAAAGTCTTGGAAGATGTAGTTAAAGGTATTGATTTAATATTTATACCTTTTTTTTAATGCAATTCGTTACACACACACACTTCATTCCTTGTTTTGTACGGAATCGTATCGTATATATTTCTTTCTTATAATTATAGTTACTGTTGATAATGCCCGGAACCCAACGTCGTCGACTGGAAACTTCGAACTGATCTTGAAAGATACGTGGAATTTTAAAGTAGCAAAACCTCCTGAATTGTGCGTTGAGGGTATAGCGTATGGACAAAAAGAGCATGAGAAGCCAAAGCTGCCGACATTCAAAAAAGAAGTAATTGATAAGGCCAATACAATAGAAACCGTATTAAAAATAGACCCATTTACAGTTAAAAAAGAACCCGTAAAAACGCTAAAACAAATATTAGGTGTTATAAGTAAAACAAAGAATAACATAAATATCGAAAGCCAAACAGAAAAAAACCGTTTATTCAAATGCCTGATGTCAGAATATGTAGAAATAATATCGAGTAATTCCAGTAGCGTAGATTCTCGGTAAATGGATGTACTAACAAAAAAAATTCAAAGTAGTATTGCTGTAAATTGTATTTATATTATTATTGAGTAATAAAAAACTGCCGATATCTATAACGTGTGTACAATATGCGTGTCTTAAATGCCTACAGAATAAAATATATTTACACAGTACCCTAAATATACACGGAAATAAAATTGATTAGAATTGTCTGTATTTCAAAATTGTTCACTTGTACTTTATTTTGCACTTAAAATTGTTCAGTAATCATTATGATTTCAGTTCTAAATGACTGGTTTCAAAGAGAATGATAATTTCGGCCGGGAATTATTTTTACCCAATATTTTCTTTTGTTCTTCTTTCACACGTTTCTCCTGTTCTTTGCGCAGCTTTTGACGCTCTTCCTCCATCTTTCGCTGTTCTTCGACCATTGCTAACCGTTCTTCCGCCTAGAATCAATCAAAAACAAATGAACACACATTCATAATTGGCATCAGTGTTGCAGCAGTAAGCAAGTAAAGCTTTAACTAACAACAGTTCTAACCCCAAGTGTTGTTCACATGTTTAGAATGAAAAAAAATATTTCAAAAATGCTTACCAGTTTCTTCTGGGCTTCTTCGATTTTACGATTATTTTCCGCCATGATTTGTTCGAGCGCCTCGCGTTTCTTGCGTTCCTCCTCCTATAACATAAACTTACGTGAACCGACGCTCCGATCATCGTCGTGCCCGGCTCCTAGCTCTCACTCACCCACAATCCATCCACGCATTCACCACCACATCAACCATATCAGAGCACTCACATTTAAAGAGATCAAACAAAAAAAACGACAACAATGATAACATTTATTATGAAATATACATATTTGTGTAATGATATATAGAGGTACAAATAAAATCCAATCACTGCTAGGATGAGGGGCCAACGAAACACTACGCATTTTTTATTGTTATTTATATTATAGTTATAATAACAAAGTAACCTGTAAACTTTTGAGATACAAATAGCAAATAAAAATAAAAATTGGTTTATTTTTGTTTGAGAAAGAATTAAATAAAAATGGTTGGATAATACCTTAAGCAGCGTCGATTGCTCGCATTCCGACTGCCACACTCTGTAAATGCTGATAGTGAGAGAGACGCCAAATTGTATTCATTCTATCATTAATGCTGTGTGTATGTGATCTTCTCGTTCGTAACCGACACATTCTGAACCTGTTTACACTAGGAGCGCTCTTGGCCGCGCACCCAAGATTGCTTTTACAAAATGAGATTGCCAAGATGACAAAAAATTACAAAGAAAATAATGAATGGCAAAAGAGAAAAGGGATCATCGCAAACAACAAATGATAGCAAATCATCATCATCATCTGTGTTAAAAACAACAAGAACATTCGCGAGATCATCATCATCAATATATGTTTGTGTGTGTTATAAGAATATTATCAATCAACACAAACATCGAAATCCCCCGTCACCAGTACAAGTTTAGAATCGCTAAACATGTCTGGAATGACACCGACCCTCTCGTCCACCTCACAAATGTGTTCTTACCTCTCGTTTCTTTTCTTCGTCAAGTTGTTGCTCTCGCCGTCGTTCCATCTCCAGCATCATTTGCTTCTCCATGATCTTTTTCGCTTCCTCGACGCGTTTCGCCACCTCTAGTTCGATTTCATCACGTCTTTTCTCCAGTTCTTCCTCCACCCGTTTAGTAACGAGTTCCTCGATGCGTTTCGCGGTTTCCTCTTCGACTTGACGCTGCTCCGCTTCACGTTGTCGTCGCTGGCGTTCCATTTCGGCGAGCCGTTCGACTTCGTCCATTTTTCGATTGTTCCGCGATTTCTTACGGCTGTGTCTCTCGAATTTCGTCAATTCAAACGATGCTTCGCTACTGCTACTCGACGATTGCGAATGAGACCGTTTACTGAAATAAACGTTTTTGCTTGAATGTCGTCTAGTTGCTAGCTACATGATTTGATATGCTTACCGTGGTTTCACATTTGTTTCTTTGGATTTCTCCTTAGTTTTCGGTGTTTTACTGTGTGAAGCTGATCTTCTTTCAGACCGGTCTCGAGATTTACTCCGTTTTGGTGTATGCTTGTTTTTATGGTGTTTACGTGGGGTCTTGCTACGTGACCGTGAACGCCCCATCATAAAATGTTTTTTATACTGAGATTTAATTTACACACTAATGTTCATATACGCATATCACTATTATCTTATATACGTATCAACCTCCATTGTAAGAAACTCTGTTAAAATAGTGGACTAGTCGTAACATATGTGTATTGTGTTCTAAGTTAAAATTTGACAATCAGTTGCAAATGCCAAGCATTTCAGACAACCATTTTTAGTTGCTAAATGTTGAAGTTTGCGTTTTGCTACTGTTTGCTACAAAGTGCCAACATAAGATATTTCAATCTTCATGGATGGAGTAAAAATGTTTGAAAAACAGAAAGAATATATAGATCGGTGAGTTACAGCATATATTATAACCTTACATATATATATATATATAAATATATATAATAAATATATATAAATATATATATATATATAAAACAAAATTTATTTATTAGACATGTTTATTGATAATGAACAATATAAAACATTACAATGTATGACCTATTTATAAGAATTAGCTTTATGCTTTGGTAAAAATATGAAGTTCTCTGGTACAGGACAAAGTAACATTTCGCTATAAAAACCACAATTCATCAATTACCTAAATTAGTACTCATTTATATTTGAACATTACCTAATTTTTATCCAATCCGCGCAACTTGATGAAGCCATAAGTGTCTCTAAATCATCACGACCGCGATAACTGGGAGGCCGCTCATTTATTTTCTGTGGGGGTCTTTCTAGAATACCAACCGGTACATATCTATGTAAAAACGACAACCATTCCAACATAAATCGCCTGGTATTTTCCACCCCTTTTGTATCAGATCCCCAATGTTCCAACCCATAATTAGTATATTTTTTCAATATTTCAAATCGCTCTTTGCTCGAAATATCCCATAAGCGTTGTTCTTTTATTTCGGTAAAAATCCATGGTTTTATAAGAGCACCGCGACCAATCATTATACCAGAAACATTTTTATAATTTTCCTAAACAAAATCGCATATATTATAATTAACAAAAGTAATTGCCGGCGAATCTCATACTCGGGCACTTATGTAATCGTCATAGCTTAAGATGTCTCCATTTCCAAATAATGGAATTGGATCGCATAAGGCTGCACACTCATTTATATACGGCCAATCAGCCTGTTTAGTATATCGTTGTTCCCGAGAACGGCCATGTAACTGTTACAATTAAGAAACAAAACTTGATAAAACCTGTTGATCCACTATCTACACGCGCAATGAGTATTTTGTGTTAGTAGTGAAGTGTTATTTGTATTGGTAAGCTATATTTTTGTATAGCTGTTATACATATTTATATAGTTTTCAATAGTGATGTGTTCAATAAACAATATAACATTATCGAAGTATCACAAGGGTGCGTTGTGTTATTTACATGTGTTTTATGTACAAACTTACAGTAATCATAGAAGCGCCCCATTCTTTAAACTTTGGTATAAGTGTATGTGCAATATTCTGATTTGCGTAGACACCAGTACGAGTTTTTACGGTAAGTGGTACTGATAACACATTACTAGTATTACGAACAATAGACCCTAGAACGTTAGTGCGTCGTAAAAGCCCTGATCCAGCTCCCTAAGAGAAATTTAAAAACATAAAACGTCTATGGGTGATAATAAATATATATATATATGTATAACCTCTTTATAAACCAAGTCTATCGGACAACCTAAATTAATATCTACAAAGTCAATATCGGCAGTTTCTTCTAACATTTGGGCCGTTTTGGCCACGATGTGTGGGCTACTACCACATATTTGAACTCCAAATATAGTTTCGGATTCATGTTTTTTTACTAAAGCCCACTCTTGATTCAATCCCCGTAACAGAGAAACACACATTGCCATTTCACCGCATGTTATATCTGCACCATATTCTTTACATATTCGTCTGTAAAAATCTATATGGTATAATTTGATTTATATATTAGGGGAAATCTATCTAATTAAGTAAAATTACCGAAATGGTAAATTGCCTACTGTTGTCAAAGGGCTTAAATATAATTTATCTTTCCAGTCAATAACTTTTTTTTCGCCTTTGCGTAATTTAATAATATCTTCATCGGTAACAATACCGCTGGTTTTTGTATCATTTTTTTGGTCCTTATCTCGATTTTTCGAATCATCTAATGCTACGATTTTTTCTGATAAAGAAAAATCGTAAGTGCGTTTACGCAGACTAATCAATAATTCATAATTTAAATGGTTTAACGTAGTTTGTTTACGTTCTTCATCATATTTGTCTGGATTTATTTTATTAAATCCATCTTCAGTTATATGAGATGAACCAAATCGACATGTAATACCTCTAGGGCAGCGGCCCAGTTGGTCAAAGAGATAACAATAATCGCCAATATCTTCAGGTTTTAGTCGAAGATATTCGACGGAATCATGCAAATATTTACATTTTTCATTAAAACATTTTTTAGCTTCTTCGTCTTTGACTACATCAACAAAAGAGCTACACAATTGTGTTTCCCTCGCGATTTTAAACGGAGGCGGTCGTGATTTATTTTGCCCTTTTAATTTTTTCTTTTCTTTTTTTGTTAATTTTTGTACTTTCGTTGGTGGTTCCGTCTCGCTTTGAGCAGTTTCATTTTGAGCCGGCGGCTCAACAGCTTGTATATCTTTCTTAGATACGCATTCTAAAGTCAGTTCTCTAACGTGATCAGTTATAATGAACCTATACACAAAAAATTCCACGTGTATACCAAACATTTAAAGGTTAATACTATAAATACGTAATTATTTGATATTGTCAATACTTACTCTGGTTTAATAGCACAAATTCCGTCTTCAGACATTGTGCACAATTTTCATAAATTTAAATATGACCAATTGCAAATAGGTCCGAAATAAAAATGACTGTTTACTATCGTAAACAAATTTGTTCATTGAAAAGTTGCTCAGTTTGCTACTTGGCTAAATTTAAAGAATGTTGTAGGAAAGTATCGAATTTACAGTTGTTGAGTGTTGAGTATAGCTCGATACTTGTGAAATGAGCTACTTCTTACCGGTACTGTCATGAGTTTGTTGTGCCGCAAAATATGAGATATAAATAAATATAATGAAATTCGCATCGAAATATTTCCGAACTATAATTTACAATGCGATATTTTTTATATTTGGTTGCATGATTACTTTAAGTGTAATGCGAATCGACAGTAATAACTGTTTGGTTGATAAAATCAAACAAGAAAATTATAAGTATTACAAAGTATCGCAACTAGACTATCCGACACTAATAATTTTGGTGGTATCGAGTCCGAATAATTTCGAACGACGAAATACTATACGCGAAACTTGGCTCACGTTGCATAGCAATGCTAATACTAAAATGAAAATTAGACATTTCTTTGTCGTCGGTAGTGTTGGTTTATCTGTTGATACTATGCTTCATTTAAGCACAGAACAATCAAAATTCAATGACTTATTAATACTTCCGTTGGAAGATCGTTATTCTGGTTTAACAAACAAAGTTTTACAAAGCTTTGTATGGCTGCATGAACAAATAAATTACGGGCTTAACTTTAGTTTTGTTTTAAAATGTGACGACGATACTTTTATACGTACTGATTTATTGAAAAAAGATATGTTAACGCTTCTCTCGAAATATGGGGAAAATGGAAAAATTGGCGACCATTTGCATTTAAATTCGAGTATATTTTCACTACACTCGAATAACCGTGATCCATATCGTAAACGACATTTATATTGGGGATATTTTAATGGAAATGCGAAAGTTAGATCGCAAGGAAAGTGGAGAGAAACTGATTGGATGTTGTGTGATAATTATATACCATATGCACTAGGTGGTGGGTATGTGTTGTCGAAAGAATTAATTTCTTATCTGGCAAAAAATGCAGACAACTTAAAGTAAGTTTGGGATATTAGTGAAAATATGCCAGAAAATATAATCGAATAATTTTCAGATTATTTAAATCTGAAGATGTAAGTATAGGTACATGGTTAGCTCCACTTGCAAATGTTGAACGATTGCATGATATCCGTTTCAATACTGAATGGAATTCGAGAGGATGTTTAAATATGTATTTAGTTAATCATAAAATATCTACAAACGAAATGCGAACCATGCATTTAAATATAAAAGAACATGGTAAACCATGTTTGCAAGAAACTCCAAGACGAAAATATTATCTATATGATTGGAATGCATTACCATCGAATTGTTGCTCGAAAAAATAGTTTTTAATTTTATTTATTATAAAGTACTGTACATTTTTAAAAATAAATATTAAAACTAATTATTTTGCATTAATAAAGTGAACATTAAAATCATTTACAAAATAAATCTCATATCGTGCAGAAGAAAAATCATTTAAAAATAAACGATCCTTATTAGCAGAAGAACTTAAATTATTGAGCAGATATAAAAATTAAACAATAAACTATTTGAACATTAATTATATGATAAGGGTATTATCTGAATCCCATTGGCTTTTCCGATTTTTAGTATTTTGCTTTTGTCGCGGTGGTGTATTTTCGCATTGTGTCACCATTTTCGATCTCCCTTTCTTTTCTTTAAAAACCGGAATTTTACTAACGGCATACTCATTCTTTTTGGATTTCATAGGTTTGTCACTAACTCGAAGTTTAGATTTTCTCTGACGCTGATTCAAATTTTGATCTCCCAAAGGAGTCCTATTCCCGGAATTTTCTTTTACACATTTCGGAAGTTTTTCTACAATATCCTCATCTTCATAGATCAAATTCGCAATTTTTTTATCGAATTCTTGCGTTGTAGTAGTATCCTCGAAAACTACAGTAGGGTTATGGGCTATCACTTCCTTGATATCTTTGTCGATTTGCGAGATTCGTTCTAGAGTTAGTTTAATCGGTGAAATAATCGATTCGTTTTTAGTTATTGAACAATTAGCATTAACTTCAGCTATTTGTTCAGAAAGTTGAGTTTCTTCAACGCTAGTTTCAATTTCTGCACCAGTCTCAATTTCAGCAACGATTTCTAGAGCTCTAGCTCCAATTTCTGTAAGAGTGTTCACACAAATTCCAAGTGGCTCATTGATTTCAAAGGTGTCTGGTTGAATATCTTCAACTTTATCTTCCTCAATGATTGACTCAATTTGCTCAATATAATTATCATGTTGTTTCGTTAAAGTATCTAGATTTGTTTCTATGTAATCGAGATCAGTCTCCAACAATCCAATATATGAATTTCGTTTTTGAGATTGTTCGGTTCTAATAATTATTGGGCTTACGCCCAATAATTTTGGTCCTATTATTTTATCTGAATTTATAGATTTTTCTACATTTTGTTTTATAGGTGTATTAAAGTCGGTTAATTGTTGCCTAACTTTATCTAAATTTTTATTACGAAATTTAGTTGTTTCAATTACTATAGGGGTACGTGTAAATTCTAATGCAGGCGAACGGGGATCAATAATGTCTTCAGATGTTGTGTTAATCACACCAATTATAGGCGATTGGTTTAAATTTTGAACCATCTAACAAAATTACCATCATTTAATATATATATATATATATATATATATATATATATATATATATATATATATATATATATATATATATATATATATATGTTTAAAAAAAAAATAACGTAATGCATTAAACATACTTGAATAGGTGTCCTAACGATATTCGCACTCGGTGACCTCGGATCCACATCAGTTGCGCGTATTTTCGGAGTAGAAATAGCTGTAGAGGGCAAAGTTCCCTCTATAAGTTCATCATCTTCTTTGTTTTCAACTTTGCTGTTATGACTACCCATCTAGAAAAGTTTGTTTACATCAGTATATAAAAGAGGTTAAATTTTGTTTATTTATATAAATTACCTCTAATACAAGCACTACCCTTGATATACCACTTTATCTAAAGAATTATAAATAAATATAAACACAGTTAAATTTGCGAATTGGCACGTTAAGCTGTTACATTTATTCCAGTTCTAACGAGAAAATAAATGACCGTTAACGGCTAAATTTAAAATTTTCTTAGCAGTTCTAAGCGCATGTACACTACGTTCAGCGGATATAGAAATTTGAGTGTTCGCGGTTTTGATATTTATTATTAGTAACATGGATAATGATGACAATGATGATATTTTTACGCCTGATCCAAAAGATATTAATGCCGTAGAACAAATATTAAACGAAGCCGGTATGGTAAACTATGACCCTATTATAATTAACCAATTATTATTTCTTACTTATCGTGAGTAATTTTTTTACGTCACCAATTTCCTTATTTGACAATGACCATTTTGCAGAATATGCAACGACTGTTATTGATAATGCAGTTGTATTCGCGCGACATGCAAAAAAAGATAAAATTGATGTAACTGATGTTAATTTAGCGCTATTTCTTAATCAGAGTAAACTGATACATCCAAAAGATGTAATGTTGATTTTCATTAATTGTTGTTTATGAATTTATTTAAAATGTATATCTGCAGTTGATTAATCTAGCAAAAAATCTCAACGCGGTTCCTCTACCAGCGATATCTGCAGGCGTATTGAAATTGCCACCAGCACCTTATAAAACGACGGAACCGAATTACAAATTAATTGATACACCTAAAGTAGAACCGATCCCTAAATTCGAAATTAAATTTGATAACCCCAGTTCTTTGGTGATCTCGTCTAGAAATATAATTCCGTCTCAAGCCCAAGTACATTATAACATGTTTTCGGGATCACCAGTTAAAAATAAACAAATAAAGCGTAAATTTAATGATTTATTATAATCAAAATAATTGTATTTATATATGTAATGTTAAAATAATAAACTATTCATCGTCTGAATTCTCTTCCGCTTCTTTCGGCTCCTTCGGCAGTTGATCTTTGTAATGTCGATACTCTGGTTTCAATTCCCACATATTTTTATGTGGATTTTTTAAGTTGTAATTACAAACTTCGTTGAGTATTTCTTTCAAATATACTATTGGTTGTTGCGTTATTTTAACCAAGTCTTTAATGTTGTAGTATTGATGCTTTTCAAATGCAGCGAATAACATTTCCAAAACTGCATCTTTGCCATCTCTTGCCTTTTTACCCTCAGCCTTCTTGCGTTCAGCATATTCAATCTGAAAAACAAAACAACAAATATAAATGTCCAGCAAATACGAACAAAACTTATAAAAATGTACATTGTTTTTATGATCCGAAACAGGCTTGTAATTTTGAACGATTCGATCTAATTGTTTGACTTGTCTCAACGGTACTGATGCTTTTCTTATGCTCTCTAATTTCAATTTCATGTAACATGTATCAGCATACGGACGACACTCTAATTTCTGAACTATTCTACCTTCCATAAATAATTTCTCAGTTTCCGGTACAACTGCATCTGTATTAGTAGCTAAAAATAACTTAAGTTTAAAATAAATAAAATATAATTTTTATTATATTGCATACGAATCATATGCGAGAAAACACCCAACGTTTGTTGAGTGACTGTAGAAACATCTAGACGATGATCTTTCGGTATATTTTCTTCTCCCGCATCAGTTAAACACAACACAGCTTCTGATAGTGTTAACGATACTTGTGCTTTCTGTCCAGGATTTCTATAAATTTAAATTTAATTTAATATATACAATATTGGTAATCCATATTTTAATTAATTTACTTTGATATTTTTAATTTCCCAACTTCAATATCACCCGGCGCTTTACCCCATCTGTTCGCAATATATTTTGGTACTTTGACTAACCATACTCCACGACTTGCATTTGATAAATCTAAATCTCTATCGATATGTGTTGACGGATTCGCCATATTTCTAGCTTATTCTAAACTATAAATATGTAAAGTAAACTAACGTTGGAAATTCAGCACAAAAATTTGCGCTAGATTTGCAACGAAATAAACCGGATTTAACCTAAATGTGCCAAATAGCTGACGTTACTTTGGCAAATCATATTTTTAGCAGTACAGATTACTAATCGAATGGTTTATATATGTGTGTTACTTTGGAAAAGCATTGTTAGATGTCATAAATAGTGTTACTTTCATGCGCAATTCGTTAGTTCCTCAAAGCGCCACTTGTTCTTAAATTTGTCGATTTTTAATTGAATTATTAAAACATATTTTTAAAGTTCTAAATATATATATATAACATGGTTTAAATGATGTATTGTGTTCAATATCTTGAATTAATGTAACAATTGTAAAAATATCTCAAGCATTCATTCATTTTTGAACGATGTTTTCTACGAAAATACTCAAAAATTCTATTGAAATAGAATGCTACGCACTGCGAAAAATACTTCTTTATGAGAGGTTTTGCAGTGCAAACATTCAATCAAAATTTTACATGCAAGTCATCCTCCGCCAGTGCCGTTCGACACTTTAGAGTATTCCGTATTAAATTGTAATAAACAAGCTAAATACAAATCAGTTAACATTGCAGTTAACACTAGTTTTATTTCGGTTTCAAATATATATTTTTATCTTTGATAAATCTCTATTTTTGTTGTATAAATAAAGAAAATATAAGGTATCTACGATACTGGAGTATTATGGTGAATGAAACTCGTCGAAAAAAATAACAAAATCGTTTATCAAAATGTCTTTGAATAAGTGGCCAAACAGACCATTTTTAGCGTGAAAGATGGATGGAGTTTGAATTTGAATTGAGGTTAGATTTTTATTGAATTCTTAGAGGCTGTGTGCAGAATCTTAAAAACAGAACGAGAACACACATATACAGAAAAGAGAAAATGACGAGCAAATCCTCCCCCAATACTAAAAGAAATCTCGCAAAGGGGACAGCTTGGAAAATGGTGTAGAACCCGCGACAGAATCGATAGCCAATGCGTGTTTTTTCATACTTTGTACCAGGATAAGTTTTATTCGGCGACGTACGTCGCTAATCACGCCACTGCTAATAAAATGTGTGATTTACATCAAAAACTAAAACAAATCCTGGAATACATGATTTAAAAATAGTTTCGAAAACCGATTTGTTAATATGTTGATACATATTGATAATTTGTTATATGATAATTTCTTTAAGACGTAAGTCTTTTCCTAGTGACAGTCTCTTTTTCTGTCCGAATCCGATAATGGGATGAGGTTTTGCATTAGTGCGTCGAGGTGACGAGAAATAGCTTACAACACACGAGAGGTTTCATTAATGCAGACACACACACACATCCGCATACACACACAAATAGACACCGTCAATTCATTTCTAATGCAATGGCGACTGTCAAATGCAATTTAGCCGAGGTGCACTTTGTCGTATACGACACACAATCCGTTGGAATGAAAGATTGTATTATTTATATCTTTTTCAATCACTTGAAAGAAGCATTATTACTTAAATGGTCAAAGAGGTATTGGTTCACCTCAAAGAATAAATACATATGATAAATATGCTAGAGAAATGATTATCAAAGTATTTGAGGATAATAAATTAATTTTGGTGTATGATATTATTAATATAACGTCCGGATGAATGAGTATAGTGCGAACCGCATGTGGTGTTGTTGTGCGACGGATGAGCTTCTCGTAAGCGTGCGATCTTTGCTTCATTCTTTTGTCAAGTTCATAATAAAAAGCACCTTGGTTCCGCCTCGGACATATCAAAACACACACAATACCACCACGGATTTCGTCTTCTTAATACCACTACACTAGACTCCTGTTAGACACTGTTAACCAGAACACTCTATATTGTATACCCATTCAAAATAATAGAAACTTTGTGATTAATAACTACATTTCTAGTCATTGTGGTAAACAACGTATTTTTAGCTGTTATGCATTTTGAATATTAATAATAGAACGCCTAAATATATGCAAGTTTTAGTCAATTAATTTTATTAGAATAGTTCAATAGTAAATACATGATGTAGTCATTATTTGATATATGTACAAATATGATCAAGTTTACGTTCACAGATAAAGAATTATATGTTTGAGGTAAATATTTTTACAGTGTAGTATTTTCTGTGTGTAATTTTCGGGTCGTTTCCGCGTTTTTGAAAAAGTTGCACATCGCAGATCGCCCTTCGCTATTTACCCCAGTGGTGATTTTTAGTCGTGTGTACACACACAATGGATCTCTTTTCTATATATTTTCTGAGTATACCAAAAAAAAGTTTCGAAGGGAAGAAATGTCCCCCGGGTGTTGCCTCTGCCAGCACACGGGGCAAAGAGTGTGATGCGACGTGTGCTAGGCACGTTCTTTTTAAGGGGTGCCCCGCTATAGTATATAAATAAAAAAAATCGAGGGGTGTTTTACATATGGAATCGCTTACGCTTATATGGGGACTGTGTTATATACTTTACTATATTAGGGTGCTAGGGACACAACAAAAAAAAAAGTAGAAAATGGCGATGTTAATTTTAGTATTTTTATCCGTATTTAACAGTTGATTACGTTTTTAAGTACAGTATACTTGATTTAGTTAAAACTCTCATGTCAATGATTATTTTAATAAAATATCTAAATTTTATTTTTGAAATCAGAGAAATAATTATATTTTTTCAAAAGCGAGATTTGTATTTATCTTTTTTTTTTGGATACTTCTATCGACAGTTAGGCACGTACTTGGTCAATGGACTGACCTCAGCCGCCGGCACCTGGTCCAGCTTGGGCCTGCTGCACAGTTTTTATGCGTGTTTTGTGGACAATACCGGCCCATACCTCCGGATATATCAGAGCCACAATGTCACTGATATTTTATTTATTAAGTTTTATACAGACGCACGAGCCGAACTCTAGAAATTACGTCTTTTGTCAATAAAGAAAGAATATTGAATCGATCTCCATCCTCACATAATATCTGATCCAAATACAACAAATTGTTTTTAAATCAATGATTTTAATTTAAAAGCTTATGTCTACACGCTAATATATTTTATTTTTAAATTTGTGTTTTTATATTATGCTATTTATAATGCGAAATGTGCATACCTATTATTTATTTTAATTTAAAAAATTGTTTGCAGGTGTGATGGCTATCATCTTTAAAGGACGGTTTCAGAAATCAACTAAATTTACTGTAAGTTTACAAAATTCTTTTTTTCTTTTATCTGATTGTGTCAAATCATACGTGCTATCACAAATCTATCTCTAAAATGAAGATGTCCGCATGGTATTGTATGTAGAACATAGGATTATGTACGTGTTGTTCAATACGCTCAGGGTTTTTTATTTGCTTTTAAATTTTGCGGACTTCTATACAACCCAGATTAAATCAGATACGTAAACATGTTTCCCAAAAACGTCTTTATCAACAGAATATTAAAATCAAATTAAAACGATGTCTGTATTACTAAATTTATTAAAAATATCGTTTCATTGGGAAATATTTTTGTTGTTGTAAAAGATCCCAAACGAAAAAAATCTAACAATACATCTGGACCAAATATCTATGAATACTTTTCTAACAAAACTAGGTATGTACTTAAATTCTTTTTACTGGTACTGCCAAAAATGTGCATCGACTACTTCAGTAGTAACCACGAGGTATTGAATGAACTCTTCAAACTACGCATGCGTCATTATACTTTGTTACGATACCGACTGTCGGATTATCCCGCTTTAACAATAACCAAAAATAAGAATTTTTAACCCCCTGATTTCCATCTGGTCCATCACTAGAAAACAGTGAGCAGCATGTAGTTGTTTACAATTTTTGCATACTCATAACTGAGCGAATTGACATAGGGTTACTGAGTTTATAATGTGGTTTATGAAACATTCTAAGTTTTTTTCAAGTCCTGAGAATATTTTTTGGGATTGTCAGGTAAACGGGTTTGGTTTATACAAAATTACAGTTTGCCCTCACATCTACATGACATCATATACACCTATAGAACTTAAGTGAATCTAACTTCGCATCAAACATATTTTAATTTTAATATATTGGCGTTTTTTTATAAATATAGGTATAACAAAAAGTTAAAAAATATATGATAAGTTGTTGATATAAAATTAATTTTATCCAAAATTGAGCCTGCAATTTTTATAGTTATGCCAATCATTAAATAATATATCAATATATTCTGATGATTGTGTTATTATGTCATGACGAAAATATTTCTAGAGCACTTGATTTCTTCCAAATACTTTGTATAGCGTAAAGCATGAACGTGAACAATAAAGAATATATAATCATTACCCCAAATCAGTAGTGCGCAAGTTATATTATTTATGTCTACTGAAAACCTTGGTCAGCCACACAATACTCCAAAAAAGTAAAAGGAAGTATTCCATACCATCATTCAATAACGGTGGACGCACCTTTTTACCATAGCACTAAAAAAGGTTCTCCATTCCGCCACTAACAGAAATCTCATTTAGATATCAACGAGAATAATAGCGAAAAAATCTATCTATTTACTCTTACACTTAGAATTTTACTTAAAAATATAAAAACCCTAAGAAACATCACAGTCTTACGTTAAGGCGAAGGCGGACATTTCGTTTGATGGATAGGATATGTTTTAGACCACAATTTAAAGTTAGCACGTGTCTATAGTCTGGCTTATATGAACTCTAAGGTTCGACTAAAGATTTTAAATTGTGGAGGATGTAAGAGCGACTAAACGGAAGGACAAAATTGTGAATAATAATAGGAATAAGTCTATAACAACTGAATGAATGATATATAAGTTCTATGACAGTGTTTTGATACGCGTTTGACAGCAGTTCAAGTTTTTAGATATCAAAATAACTAACGATATTTTTATTATTTTCTAAAAACTTCAATTTTAAAACATTTCCTAATTCAAAATTGTTTGTTTTATACTGATAACTAATTTATGCAACTAAATATATTTTTTATTATACATTAAATGTGTTTCAAAGAATAATATCTAAATCAATCTCAATGGATGATACTTATCTGAAGAGACAAGCGTGTTAAATGTTGAGTGACATATATACAATTTTCGATATTATGTCTTTTAAGTTTTGTTATAAAAAAGATCTCAAACTTGAGTGACGTGTTCGATTTTAAGCGTAAAATTACTAAAATTTGTAGATATAATAAGGGATGAAAACATTTTTTTCTAAAATTTTTACAATATATAATAACGGTTTACTATACTAACAGTTAGAGCATTACTGTTAAAGTAAAAAATATATCAAATACACCGACAACCCTTTACTGTTCAGGTATATTTAACTGTAGATTATTTTAAAATATTTTCAAAGTTTTTTTGTTGTGTATTTTCAAAATATTATTTGTGCATCAAATATAAATATAAGATATTATATTACGGCATGTGCTCTACTAGTATACCTGTAGGTACATATAACATAAAGATATTTTAGTTTTTACCTAAACGCAAAAAATACATCATAGGGCCTTATTAAGGTATTGCATAAAAAAGTTGAAAATAAGCTCAAGTTGCTCGCTATGTGTTTCATTTTTTGAAAGTGTAAAATTAATCTTTTTATTTAGTTATATATTTGACAAGACAATTAAATTTTTTTAAAAACATACTAAACCTGCATTTGTCAATATGTGTCCAGTGTAACGTATTTTCTATGCTAAGGAGCATAACATATAGAGAGGGTACCTTATGTATAGACTGGTCTGCCCGATCGATTTCTTAAACTTTTAACGGTCTCGCAAGATTTTAGCAGCTGCTGCTCTAAGCAAAAAAAAACTAAACGATGTGGCCAATAAAACTTTACTCTGTGACAGGAATAAATATTGGTAAAATCTGTTACGCTCCTTTCATAGAAAATAGATGGAAATCGTACTTTATATTATAGATGCACGCAATCTAAACCACATACTCGTAGCTAACTTCAGTTTTAATCAAACTGGTAAAAAGAAAGCGTTTAGATAGAAATTTGAAATCTGTGAAGTTCTATACATTTAATTCAAACGCACAGTGACAAATGTGCCCAAAAGACCGTTAAAGATTAATTTTCCATCAGTAGAAAACATTTCACATCCCACGCAACAATGCAATTGCAGTATTTTTACGTACATATGTCCGAAGGTGTGTGTTAGGGGGGCATAGGCCCCCAACTGGAAAGTTGGCAATTAAAACCATTAAATTACACATTTAATCCTGAAGCTTTTCACAACAGAGCGTGTGAGCGCACCAATTTTAACAGAAGTTTATATAGAGATAAATCCACATATATCGTAAAACTTTCATACTGTCCATTGTCCAAATCTATTGTAAGTCTCACCCTTCGTTACCATAACCAACCAATACGATTGATATTATTTATTTATCGTTTTTAAGCAACTTTCGTAATGTTTTTTTTTTCGTGTTGCGACCTAATTGACTTCATGTTTACAAGTTTACACTTATAAAAAGTTGCAAAAAAAAAGTGAAAACTGGGGTGCGCTCCCCTATTTTTTAAGAGGCGTCACCTGTGCCCCGGGGTCACAAATTAAGTAATAATATCGGAAGCAAAAAACTACCTGTTCCGGTTGCAAAAAATGGCTTGTGCCACCAATTCCCCTAATTTAAAAAATAGGGGAGAATTATAAGATTTAGGGAAAGTCGCGTGCCACAGAAAAAAATACTTAGGGGAACGATTAAGATATGCAAAACAACGATTACCTGGATTTATTCATATAAAAATTTCACGTGCCTAACAAAAAAATATATGCAAAAAAATATTTGTATACAAATTGGTTTCACATTTTTTAAATAGTAAGGGTCATATTCACTTGTTGTTACATACGAAAAATAGTATATAAAAAATGCGCACGTGGGGTTCACATTTTGAACCTGAAAAAAAGTGAAAACAGATAGGGGAAGCAAGTGGCCTGAGGGTGATTTTTTTATGTTTCCAGTCCCCGCCTTTCAATTTAATGCTAACAAATCGGATAAAAAATCGTAGAGGTTGGCATGCGTCAGCATAGGGGTGATTTTTTTTTTTTATAAACCTTTTTTAACTCCTCCCATTCGTGTTCTAGTAAAATGGTGGTCTATTAAAAAACGTTTGAGTTTGAAATGCGCTCGTTTCGTAATCGACTTTTTAGTTTTAGTTCCCAGTTAGTTCTGAGCGTCTGAGGCAGGGTTAACGATGTCTTTGAAGTTTTATTGTAGGTATTTTTGCTGTCTGCATGGATTTTAGTATTTAGGTAATTTTTAGAAGTTCAAAAATAGCTAGCAGATGTGTTTTATAAATTTGCTGTCAGATGGCGCCTGGCAGGCCCGCCCATTAGGGTGGGGTACCGGGATAATTAGTACAACAAACGCACCGATAATGAAATATATTTTTTATTTATATTATTACCTAATATTATTGTATTTTAATGGTTACCGTTAAATTGAATCCGATTTTAAATAAAATTATATGTATAAAATAATAGTTCACCCCAATAGTAAAACTCTGAGCCCCAACAGTACCGATAGTGTAGGAAGAATCGACTGTCACTTTGAGAGTTTCATTGTACTCCAGTTAATTTATAACGAAGATGTATTTGCGATTTCCACCCCCATTCTGAAATAAATGACCATTGGTCAGTAGTGTGACTCACACACACTGTATACTACCTACCAATTCTAGTTCCTGAATATAGCAGCACAAGCACATACGAGCGAAAACAATATAAATAGCCTAAGAGTGTGTATATTGTGTGATTGGAAATATGGCCGTTGCACAGACGCATATATATGCGGATTTTGTTGCAAATAAATGATATTTATTCCGACGACGATGGGGGTGCGAATTGAAGGGTATACTGTGTGAATTTTCAATGGTCACTATATGTCCAATACAATGGTCAGAACTACTGAAAGGACTTGTAATTGTTGGCATTACAATTGTTAAGTGTTAATCTCTTGCATTGTGGACGCACCCAACTAGATATAGTCTAAGTTATGGATGAAATAAATAATTTTGCGTGCATATGGAGTGCAAATTGAATTTATTACAACTAATCAACACCATAAATTGCAATTCGAAACTGAAAATTATCAGAAACATATCTGAAGTAATACTCGATACAAAAAACTCTCCGAAAATAATTGATTGATGTTCCCACCCTCACTTTTAGCCGTAGCACGTGGCATTTGTTACACTCTATGTATCTCCTCGTTCTATAAGATATATAATTATAGATTTGTACCGTAGCGAAACATCTGGCATTGTTTTAACATTAATTTGTGGTATTTTCTATATCGGACCACAAAAATGTCCAACATTTCCTAAGCTTTTGCTTCTTTTTTTTCAATTCCCCTCAATGGTGTGGTTTATAAAGACACGTGCTATATTTTAGTTCAGATGTCACTAGTTTTGTCACAAAACGGAAGTAACTAAGAGGTTTGCTAGTCTAGTCGGCCAGTGAAGCACTGTTCTCCTTGTCATTGAAGATTTTATCAAATACTTCAGCGTTTCCGTTGGACCAATATTAAAATATGCATGTGGTTTTCGTTATTCTTTACTTGATTTGCTCGTGTGATTTATTAGGAAATTGTATTTTAAATATGATTGAGTTTCATGTATTTCAATACGCGATTTATTAAAATCAAACTAGTCTGGCCCGGAAGAGGATATATAATATATATTTTGTGTGAGTCCACTTAAAGAAAACAGAAAATATATTAGTTTGACGCACATGTTCGTAAACCTCCTGAGACTAAATTCGTCTTAAAAACCGAACAACTTAATAAGGTTAAGTGTGAAAGCGTGTCGGATGTGTATAGTGGAAAAAAATTATGTATATAACACAAATGAATACAAGGAACCCCATCAGGAATAAGGAATTTAAATAAACAAAAGAAAATTAGTCGAAAAATTATATATATTTCATATTATTATTTGGTACGTTAGCAGTCTATTTAATACTTAAATTACATGACTAAACACGCTACAATAATTTTGATTATTTTGCTCGATAGCTACCTTAAAATTATCATTATCAGATTATAATATATACAATCAGTCTTATTATGGTCCCAAATTATATAGAATTGTGCTACATTTCCATTGTATTGTATTTTAGAATAATTAAAAGAAATAAAGAAAAACATCTGGTGAAAATCAATGGAAATATAAGACAATTATTTTTTATCAGAGCACAATATTTTTATTGTTATTTTTAATAAGTCCAAGTGTAGACCTATTAAAAATGCATTAAAATATTTGAGTGATAATTAGTTTTTTGAAAAACAACCATATTAAACATAAATTATTATACATTTAAGAAAAATACACGTTTTATAATACACAATCAATAAAATATTGGTCACGAAATCGGACTTTGTCAATTAATACATCAATAAACCTAATTAGAATTACAAATAAATTAGATATCTATGCCACCGTGTTACATATCCTATTAATATATACATATAAGAAAAAGGAAACAAAAACCGTAACTCTTCGTTTCAAAAGAACTTAAAATCGAAAATTATAAAAATAAAAATTGCACTCCAAAAGCGTACAGAAAAATAAAATCTTGTTCGCAAATTGTCAGATTATCTGTGACTAGATCAATAACAACCATTTTTGTTTGATGTTAAACTAAGAGTGCGAAGTTCGTGCGATATGCAAAAAGAATGAAACTTTATCGGAACTCTGTTCACCACACATGTTACAAGTAAATGGGTCTTTATAGCCATGGTATCCCATGTGCATCGTATACATAACAACATCTCTAAATGCTATATCGCAGTATTGACAATTGAAAATCTCGGCTTTTTTAATACTTGGTTCAATTACCTTAACAACCACTTCTGGTTCTACAACCTTGTCCAGTTTTTCTTCGGCCTGTTCTTCATCTGACGACGATCCCTGTTGAATTCGCTCCAATTTGAACGCGCGGCCCTTTCGGCGATTCTTTCCCATATTTATGGGTACCTGAGGAGTATGAGTCGTCATTGGTGTCTGTTCTGGTTGAGTGGGCATCTTAGGCATAATTATCGGAAGAGTTATTTCTGGTTTACTAAGATCCAACGCCTCTTTTGGTGGTTCATCGTCATCTTCTTCTTCTTCTTCTTGAGCCTCTTCATCCTTGATTGATTCAACATCTTCATCGATTTTCAAAGATTCTGGGGTCGATCGATCGTTCGACCTAGGCGATAATTGCTCTGTATTCATATGTGGAAATGTAAATGGAGTGCCTAAAGCGCCTGGGAATGCGCCTAGTAGAGGTCCGTATGGAAAAGGTAAAGGCATCGGAGATTGTTGTGAATTTGGTAACATAAAGTGAGGAAATATTGAGTGTTGCTGCAGATTTGGTGATGTTTGGGGATTTTGTGGAGGTGGAGAAGTAATTTCTTTTTCGGCGCCCGATTTTGATTTTGGCCCACGACGAGTTCCGTACACATCAATGATTGGTAGTGGGTTTGGAGTCCCATCTGGGTTTAAAACCATCGCTGGACTATGTTTGTATTTCCTCAAATGCAATTTCAAGGAATGGCAGTACTTTGTGGCGTACGTACAATCCGAACAGCGATATTGGTAAATGTTTGAATGTGATTTCAAATGTGAATTCAACATCGACTTATTGACACAGGAATAGCTGCATTTATCACACTTGAACGGCTTGGATCCAAAGTGATTACGCAAGTGATACTCCAAATGATGCTTATACTCAGTTACGAATGGACATTTGGGGCATGTCAGCAACTTCTCAGCTTTGATATGACCACGGGAGTGCTCCCAAAAGTCTAACTTAGTAACAGCAACAAATTCACACTGTTTACATTTGAAAGTTTTGACTTTCCCATGAGAATTCACCCGCGGGATTCTCAGACCTTGCTCATCGACCTCATCCATGTCTTCGTCTTCATCTGCAGAATCGCGAGTTTCACTTCCCTTTGGTGATTCAGGCAACATTCCATTTCGTTCAAAAGCCATCTGTAGCCGACGGAGATGGTCTTCTGGCTTGCCATCATAATAACTACTGTCGCAGTCTTCTTCAGAATTATGCTTAGGTGATTTTGGTGGGGTGACTTCATTTGGCGGTGTTGTACAAGGTGTCAAAGTGGTGTTGTCAACTTTTGTGTAAGTTGGTACGCGATCCGTTTCTAATTCTGGCGTTTCAGCTTGATTTTCAACGGTGTTAACTTGAATTTTGGGTGAAACCATTGGTTCAAAACTTGGTGGTGTTAGAGGATTGAATCCGTGGACGGTCGGTTGCTGGTATGCCATTACAGGAATGTTACGATTTGTTACCGGTGTGTTGTAGTAATGTGAAACCGGGATGTCGATGTGGGCTGAGGTTGCGGTGTATGGTATTGGTGGTGGGTTGGAGTCGCGACTGTTGTGGTCTGAGCTATTTGGACTTGAGGAATGGAATCCGTCGGAACCGCTTCCGTAAGCGCTAGAGTCGTGATCCATTGGTTCTTGTTTCTGTAAAGAAAATTAACTTTATTACTATATAATTAATATATAATAGCTTTCAATATTATAAAAATTAAAAATATTGTAAACTATACAATCGCTCTTATTTAAATATTAACTTTAAATAGCGTATAATTACCGAAAAATAATATTAATAAAACATTACTAAATATGAGTAACTTTTAAATACTGATTCATTTAGTGGAAATAAAATTTAATGACTTATTAATTATTTTTTTAAAAAAGTTGATTCATAAAAACTTCCTGTACTAGTGCCATTAAAATCTCGGTTCAAATATTAAAGTAACTTACGACTGCGTTCGCGGCGATGTTATGGTGCATGTGCCACGCGGGCGCCGGCGAACGTGCTTCCATAATCTGCGCGCCGGAATGATGAGTTCCGTACGCGGTGCCTACGACGCCTGCTCCGGCTACCAGACTCCGGGAGTGGATGCCTCCGGAAGGACTCGATACGCATGTAGAGCTCATCATGTCCCAACCACCTCTCATTGCATTACCACGCACTATATGGTGTTGTAGCAATTCTACAATATAGAGAAAATTAATTAATGATTGTTTAGGCATTTGGAATTATCGTGAAAATAAACATAAATGTGAGTAAATCTATAAATGGATAATCGTGAAAATTAAATTATGAATCTATTGCTGCATATCTCTAAAAGAATTAGTAAATGTTATTCCAGTTGAAGTTAGCCACTATTGTCACTAATGTGTATTTGCATAATAAACGTATTAAAATATAAAATGGGTTTTATAAAGATTTAAAAATATATATTTTATAATAGGTAGGGAAAAATATCAAACAAATAGGTATATTTATGTCATTTCCAATTTAAAGTTTGCCTAGTGTTATACCTATAGTGCAGATACATTTTGCAAAATAAAAAAAATGTCTATCAAATTTAATTTCATTAATTCGGTCGCAGGGAATATGTTATAAATAAAGTCTTGATAATATTTCGAAATATTAGTTAAATATATATGTTCATAAAAATAATTCATATTTTGGAAAAAACAAATTAAACATTTTAATTAATAATGAAATAAATACCTTTAAATTAATTCCAAAATCCAGAAAACTTGAAAAATTCACAAGTCACAAAACAATGTTTATCAACAAAAAAATAATCACGTCTTTTTCGATTTCCGAAAGACCAGATCGACTGTTGTTTATCACTGTTGGTAAACGAATAACTGACGATTCCACAATTCAGGAAAAGTATGGCTACCCAAAACGCAACCCTCCACGTCCAAACGACACCCCCACTCAGGGACAGAGAAAACTGGACATACCCCCACCACCACGGCAGTCCTATACAGCTTTTGTTGTGGCGTTTTGTATTTTTCAACCCCTCTCTGTATGCATTTATTTTTACGGAATACGTCTATCTACAGTTTGCGTAAAAATAGAAAGTTGCCCATGCAAATTTTTCGTGATTTATTACATAACAAAACTACAATTATGTGACCGGTCTTTTGGGCTAGTATATAGGTCAGTTCGGACCCAAAAATATGCGTTCGAAATTCATTTTTATATTATCCAAGAACTTTTTCATAATATACAATAAAACAGCAATACAAATAGGACATATCAAGTAAATTGAGAACGAACTACCAATATATTAATACGAACCATATTCCGACAAGATATTTCGTAGTATTTTTAAGCTGGGATACCATTTTTACATAGGGAACTAGAACTAAAACTAATCCGGTAAACTAGAGATAAGCTTTTCGCTAGAACGACTTAGATTTTTAGGGTTAAAGGTGGTTCCTGTCCAGTACCTATAATATTTAAATCTGTTTATGGACCCTATATTTTCTGAGAATTGTTATTTTGAGTTACTTACTATAAGTAACGGAGTTTTATGATAGGGTAAAATTGAAGAACGGTATTTGCCGATCATGGTAAAACCAAGCGTTTTTCGAAGGCTAGTTTTTGTGTTTATTATGGCAAAAACGTTCTGAAAGGGTTAGCACCGTAGGTACCGCGTTTTTGTTATTTAAAACGTTGCCAGAGATATTTTGAATTTCTTGTTTTGTTATATGAAACCTTTTGTTAGCCGGCTTTATGAAAAAGTTCTTTTTTGCAACGCGAGGCATACTTTTTTTTGCCATACCCTTTCAGCAAAAAGTAAACATTTTTAGGGAAGATAAATGAAGATATATAAAAAATATTTTAACTTATATGTACACCCTCAAAAATTATTTGGCACTGAGAGGTTTATACGTTTAATAAATATGAAATTATTAATAAACTTACCTTATAAATGTTTTTTTTTAAATATAGTTTTTCATCCCTTAATCTAATAATAATAAAAGACAGAAAGCAGTTTAGGTATATTAAATACATAATATGAAAACACCACATGCACATATGAGCTCCGAAATATATACTAAACATATTTTTTATTTACTTTTCTGATCGATTACAAACTTCATTTTACTTGAAGCCACAAGATACAACTAAAAGAAACATTCAAAAAACGCGAACGGTTTTTTGTTCTTTTTAAATTAAAATTAGGTATCAATTTTTGTTTTCGTTTTCAAAATATTTAATAACAATAAATTATTTTGGAATTTTACAACAGTGTAATGAGAATTTAAAATTTAAATGTTGCACATTTTATGAATATGCGTTCTGTTTTTATGTCTAATTGATGTACGTTTTCTATACCTACCTAATTTAATTTAAATTCAATTTGAAACCTAAGTGCATTTAAAATAACTAAAAGCATCTAAATTAATTTCCTCGCAGTGTTTCCACATTTTCAGAATCTCATATATTTTTATTAAGTTCCATCCTTTTCCGACCGCTCAACCTCTTGTAACTCGTTGTCCTTGTTCAACATTCGCAATTTCAACCTCATGGTCACCCCTAACTGGACACCACCCTCGCATTACCTACCCTTTTTGCAATTTTGTTGTTTTTCTCCCTGGTTTACGAAAAAAGGGCCACGTCATCTGCTCTCCAAACTTCTGTTGTTTGCTATTCTGAAATTTGTATTTTTTTCCCATTCTATTTAAACCTTTTACAAAATGGCGCTCACCGTCGGTTGTTTTGTCGGTCGGTTGGTTTCTATTTATTTTTTGATCGACAATCCGCTCTTTGCGTTTTGGCAAGCAAATATCATTTTCAAGATAGATTAGGTTATCGCTTGTTTTGGGGCGGAAATAAGATAGGTAATGTAAACTCTTAAATCTCGATAAGAACATTTTATATTTCAGAAAATACATTTTTCTATTTGGGTATTTTATATTAAAAATTGAAGTCTTGCTTGTAGAATGTATTTATTTTAATAGAGCAACCCTTTCGTGTGTCTATCAACGAACCCTTTATCCCTGACCACCCCTAAAAAGTAACCCTACACCCTCACATCTGCGTTGGGTGACGAATGACTATAACAAGCCGAGCTAAACCTTCTAAACTGCATAGTAAAGGCAAGAATAACACGAACTTGGCATTGAAGAATCTGTTGAAAGATGGACTCGTCACACGAAGATGTTATAACACCTTTGCGAAAAATCAAAGACCCACTCGATCACGTAAATATTGTTAGGTAACCCCTTTGATGCATTTCGACTTTTGAGAAAATAAATATTGGCCTTGTTTCCCAGTTAAAGTAAACGCGTTGCTATCATAATTTTATTCTGTATTTAAAATAGAAATTTGAATGCAAAAGTTATTTGCAAGTGTAATTTGTTAATAACAATTAGTGTGGCAGGAAATATAACATTACGTTTTGGATAAGCCAGATGTGTGTGGTTTTTTATTTAAGTAAGAGTGTTCACACCAAATCGGACATTGTCCGGAGGCATCATTAAAATGTTTTTGAATTCTTGAGATGTTTGGAGGTCGCGATGCACCACACTTCCGACACTCTCGGGGGTCACACTAACTAGGACTACCGTTCATATTGGACTTCCTTTTTGCGTTTCAGGACACTATCAATCACAATGTCACCCACACACACACACATACTACGTAACTTGGGAAGAAAAATGGTAAAATGCAAAAGTGGACAGTTTCAAACTAATGACACGCTACTGATATCAAAGCTAAATAGTATTGGAAATAATACTTTATATTCTGCAAGTATAATACTAAACATTAGGTTGAAGCATTTCGATAATAGAAATTGTTGTAGTAGTTGATACAAAAACAGCAAAATCGCTTTAGTTTTCAAACTACATAAAAACATTTATAAGCAAAAATAAAAATGTGTGAATGCACTTTTCTCCGAATGCCATTAAAAGTTGCTAAAAAAGCACATCAATTCAAATCACCTGACGTCGTCGAATTTATTCAAAAGAATTCCACATATCCTCAATATGTAACAGGTATCACACAAAAAAACACTTTTATTTTTTTAACGCACCCCATACCATAATTTAAACTCAGCGTGTCGCATACAGCGAAATAATGATCGTTGCTTTGTCGTCATTGGCCAACAGCTGCATTCAATTTTTGGTATATTCCTTAGGGTGGGATTTAGGTAATAAAAAAGTGACTTTTAGGGTCGATTCATAGCCCCCAATAAGTAGACTACTAAACGTTTTACACCACCGCAAAAAATTGACCAAAAAAAAAAAACCCACACCATAAAAAACAGGTACCCTAGTCGTTCTTTCGGGCTGCGTGAATAACGAAATTCGCATATCATAAAAAATAAAATGGTGTCTATTCTATTCTAAAAGGAGCATAAAATATATAAAAGTTTGTAGTTATGTTGTGGCTACTTCACAAACAGAATTTTATTTATGGCTTTGTATTGGTAGGTTAAACGAAATGACAGTTAGTTTTTATTTATTTGTAAGTAAAGTATTTTTCTGTAAGATTAAATGAAATGTTTCGATGAGTAATTAATGCGTGTTGACCTAAACTCGAATGCAAGAGGAAGCGCGCACGAGTGACATTGAAATAGCTGCAACTTCATAATTTATGATGACTTATCTTACGGTAGGCAATATTTTGCTGAAGCTTGCAAATTTGAAATGCTTTACGTGTTTGTTTAATGTTTAAATTGTGTCATCAATTTGTGTTTAATTCCGAATTTCTATAAATACAAAATATGACAGTTCGATATATAAATTATATTTATCTGCTATCAAAGGGTCAATAGAGTTGGTCATTTAATGGAGGACTCTATATGATGTGGGTATCGTTTTCAACTATTTACTTATCTGCAATCGGCCGTAATATTACTTTTTGTTGTTTGTTGCCTTATCAGTTTCATATCTGATATTGTTTTGACCAATCCACCAATCATAGCGTTCGCATTTTACACCCCTATATACACACAAAGGGGCAGCCATAATTATTTTATTTATTTTTGTTTAACCACTGCATAGTTTCCCATGATGGCCCTAGCCAATAGGCGATAAAGAAATTCGGATCTCAAATGATTTGAATCATAAATTTACTGCATTTTCTAAAAATATATATACCTATGTACCTATATATATATATATATTTTAATTATATTAGAAAAATATTCTAAATTATTTGATATTATTAAAAGAAAAAAATTGCCAAACATTAATATTCGTATTCTGTCAATTCTTGTGGCAAGTCACTTCTTAATGAGAGACATGCTTAAAAGGGACATTCTTTCAACGATCATCTTCTCTTGTCGTTTCCTCTGGTCGACAGCACGTGCTGGCTTTTTCAATCACCACCTGGATCTCGTATTCAACAGCTTAAAGTTATTGAGCTTATAAGAATGAATTAAAACAATTCCAGATGCAATTGTATTAATTCGATCCAACTCCACTGTAGTTGTACCGATGTGAAGTAGCGCTTGCTTTCAAAAAACCCCGTGTACATTTGGCCCAATTGTAATCCTGGAAATAATTCAGTATTCGATTTGTTTTGGAAGAGTAACGTCACAGTTTATGTGATCTGGAGTGGTGGGAGTGGAACTGAAGTATTTGAGCGCGTATATATACGTTTTTAAGACAGATGTGAGAATCGGAACCGGTCAAGTCGACGACCACAAAGTTTTACCGGACAAAAGATCAATACCATACCACGATATGTGGTGATTTATGTGATCTATATTTCCACTGTTCATATAAACTGACCCTTGGTCAAACGTGGAACAAAACTTTTAACCCGTGTCTGTGTGATGCAAACTATATTGTCTGACCTTGCTACAAAGACTTGGGCTTTGTTGTGCTTAACCCAGGGGTTAAAAGGTTCGACCCTTGCACTATTGATTCATAATTGTACCGTGAATAAATATATCACTACGATTTTTCATTATTGCTGCAGTCGCATTGAGGAGTTGCCAATTTTTGTTTGACAACAATTTAGAGTGGCGAAAATAGTTTTGAGCCACTTTGACAATATTTCAAGATTACAGTTTTGTTTAAAATTATTTATTTATAATTGTCAATACTATTATCGCCAATTTTGACAATTTGAAGATGCATTTTAATGATCTGACTATTTTGAAAAAGTAAATTTAATTATTTATAAAATGTAATCGACATTTACTTTTAATAGCCAAATATTGCTGAATAAACAAAGTCTAGATTTGACCAAACTAATGATTTTTCTATTATGTCGCACACGGTCCCTAAATAAATATTTAAATATAGTCACTCACATCATCGTTTATGAAATTAATTGTGAAAAGATAAACTTGGATATTAAATTATCATTAATCTACGAGGAAAGATAAGTGAAAATATATAAACAACAATATTATGTTTGAATAGAAAAATTGTTATTATTGTTTTTTTGTTTGGTATATTACGTAATTAAATCTTAAATTATCATATTACATATAAAATTTGTATAATTTCGAGCTAATTAAAACTGTTTATTAATTTAATTCAATTATTAATAGTTTATTCGGTCAGTTTGTTAAATCAAAATTTTCTTCCCTTGGTGCAAAATGCTCTAGAAACTTACGAAAAATAAATACAAATAAAGTCACAGAAAATTTTAGAAATTAACGCATTTCATGATGCTGGGGCTATAGTATAATAGACCATATCTGGGGTAATTTTTCAACGATCTAAAATGCAACAATCCAACAAAGGATAGCCTAGTGTTTACCATCGGTGACCCGGGTGACCCATAAATTTAAAAACTGAAGGCCAGTAATTGTAACAATATGGTCATGGCGTCCCCATGACTGGTTTAACTACTTATTGTATCACATGGTGTGAGAAGAAATGACCAGTAGCCAGTAGCGCATATTTCCGGAAATGTACAACGAAAGCAAACAGATTTTACTACTTTTGCAAATAACATTTCTACAAAAGCAATAAAACCGTTTACACGGTTAAAATATTCTTTCCAAATCAATTATTTAGTATATTTTGGTATCGTCTAAAAATATGTAAACTAATTTCCCAACGAGATTTATGAAAGAGTAATTCAACTCCTAAATACCTAAATGCTATTTCGAATAATTCATGGAAAGAATGATTTAATTTTGCCAATATCCTGTCTTCTGGTGAGGTTAGCTCTGGTTTCAATGCTTGACCGCTGTCCAACAGTAGTCTTTGTTCCTTGACTAGAAGGGCGGGGGTGGGTTCAATCATTATTTCAGATTAACCATCATGGGAGAACAGATTGTAATGTATAAAGGGTATTTTGTTCAGCACCGAACAGTTTATTTTGTTGCTGCGATTGGGCGTACGCTACACGTCTGTCACTGCAACTATTATTATTGTTGTATTATTATCGCATGTTCAAGTACTCTTTCCGATGGCTGTCATCCGTTTTTCAAGCATATTTCAACAATGTGTTCATGAACGAATTGAAAAGAAAATTGGGGCGTACGATATTGTAACCAAAACTATTTTTTTGCGCGCGTAATTGATAACACCAAGTTGCTCTTAGAATCATAAATTTTTGATAATTAATGATGATCGATTATTTAAATTTAAGCAACAATAAATACTGGTGATCCCAGTGATTTTTCACGTAACTGTTAGTGTTAGATAGTAAATATTTGTTGTTTTGTTATTTTTAGAATTCGCTTTAGTCGGAACTATATAAGTTCGGATGTTCAGAAGCATTTAAAAATGTCAGAATGACTGAGAACTGACAGATGTATTATTTTAAGCACATGTGCCCTAACACAGATACATTTTCATCGATTTTTCTCGTTAACAGATACATTTTTGTTTCTGTTTTCAAAATTGTTATCGTAAGGACCATTTGGCATGATATTTCTTAACATTAAAGCTATTTTTCATATTCAAATCGAGGTTTCTCTAGCGCGTTTTTTTTTTCCTTTCAAAACGAAACACATTTGTCTGGACATTTGTAAGAATATTTTTAGGGTTGTTAGCAACCCTTGTTAAAATCAACAACAAAAAAGGCTATTCTTATTTGCATGTGCCTGTAACTGGGCAAGGCAAATTCGCAATATTTTACAAGTTACAACCGGGCTTGAGAGTCATGGAATAACAAGAAATTTTGTGTATATATTTGCCTATTATAAGCCGTCATAAATCACGCAAATACACTTGGTGGCCACAGACACGGTTAACAATATATTTTACCCGATCTTTTACTTGCCAGACAAGTCTTGGAAATTCCTAGATGTCCTAACCCTCTACTTCAGTTTACACCTAACGATCTCACGGTCAAAAATATCCTTAATTTTTATACGACATTTGATGTAATGAAATAAAAAGTAACTTTAAGATACAATATGATGAAAATATGTTTATATCAAAACTAGAAAGCTAAAAACCTGGGGGGATGAACAAAAAGCGTCATAGCGAAAGTTTTTAAGTTCGTTTCTCTGGACGATGGTATTTTCACTTTTTCGGATCGCATAGCAAAAGAATGCGCACTGATGTACAATAGCAATAACGACAATAGCTGCGCCACTAACTTATTGCTGCAATGATCTTTTTAACTTCTGCTCTTGTTGCGCAAAAATAGGACAACCGACCGATATAATTCACAGAAATGACGTTACACTACTGTAGTAAAATAAGTTATCTCTCGACATAGAAATTCCGTAGATCTTTTATTCGTTTAATTTCAACTGTAACATTCGTTGATTTTAATTATAACTTTGAATTACTTCTCTGGTTTCAACATCAAATTTGAACGATCCAATTCAGCATTTGTATGCGTATAAAATAATAATATAATAATAGGTACATATAAATGAAATAAATTAGGAACTGTAAAATATTTCATTCATATATCCTCTCCATGGTATATACACTCATGTGTATTACAAATGTTATCCCGGCTTTTAGTGTATTTCCAAGAAAACCCTAACCATTTTTTTTCTTGAACCAAAAACCATCATCGTGTCATTTACAAGATTAAGTGACCAACACTACAAAAAAACGTCTGTAAATGTCACCGAAACGGTAACAATATGAACGTTATACAGCTGGCCCATTTGGACCAAAATCGCGTTGAAAATTGACCAATGTACTGACCAACATGTGTTATTTTTTAAATGCATTGTTGTTGCACAGTGATACACTGCCCAGTTTTCTATTTTAAAGCTGCAGTTTGTTGAGGTGGTCGTTTGGAAATTTGCGAAGAAAAAGAGTAATAATTCTTTCGGAATGGATTTTTTACAAAGCAAAAATTAGACAGCTTTGAATGAATTTATTTTTTTGCTATAGAGCATATTTAGTTTATAATGAAAAGTGAATGCATAGCGTACTTTTATTATGTGTAATTTGAGGAATTGCTAACGTATCATGTTTTTCTAAGTGGTATAACTTAAAACAGGAATCAGAATTCTTTACAGATTTTTATCAATTCAGCAAAATTAGTAGGTTTAATCAGATCTATTGGTATTTCTTATATCTATACATTTTTATATTATCATCGATTAGTTAACGAGCTTTTGCTTTTAGATCGATAATTACTAAGAAATTAATAATTTACATCTTGCTATGATTTTTGTGTACTTTCTATTCAGACATTTTTAAAATAACCCTAAAGTTAATCACAATAGTTATGTACTTAATGAGGTTCATTTCTTTTTAAAACTGTTCATAATAGGTACGACAAATCGCCAAATAACAACACTGTCTCCACTTCAGAATTTTACATGCTAATACTAAGTCAATATTATTCAGTTATTTAATTTTAATCTTCTTTGACTTTTCTTGGAAATATTTTGTTTTGTACCTTATATTTTCAAGTTATAACGAAACACTAACAATTCCTGTATAAAACTAAATAGAATTTGTAAAATTAAACATCCTAAATGTTCAATTATCTAATCTTGTGTGGTATATAAACTAAAATTAAATTTTTATTATTGTTATTGTTAATTGAATATCAAACAGGATAGGTCAGGTTATATAATCGAATTATAATTAAGAAAAACTCCATTGAACTGATAATTAAAAAATCATTTGTGTTATTTTTGAGCCGATTGCGTCATTGAATGTGTTTAAATATGGTGACGTGCAAATGACGTGAACCTTCAACAATATTGTTTGTCGCCAGTTCAAAAAAAAAAAAAAACTGTGACTGTCCCTAGAGTTCAGGGGTGATCCGCACATGGTATATTCGGGAAGAGGAAGTCCACCCTGAAGATGTATTTGATTTTTTGTGTCTTCGGCATCTCTGGTAATGCGAGCCGATGGCAAACAGCGTGAATTGTTAAAAACGTTTTTTTTCTCATTTCGTTTTCTAAGCGGAAAAAGAATGTTTTAGCGAGAAATTAAGTTGCTTTTCAAGTGATTTATTTTTCACTCCATCGCATTAAGATTCTTCGGCAAGGTTCATTGGGTGTGTTCTCATACTTGTTAAATGCAAATTTTATGCATTATATCTTGTTTAATAGAATAATTAAGTTATTTCATTCATTCCACTTGAAAGAATGCATAAATTGATTGCGTACCTTCTTGTTTTAAAACAATTTCAAGAATGATTAAAATTTGATTAAACATATGCACAATTTAGACTATTTGCAAAATACATTAGCAATTTTGTTTGGCCAATTCTGAGAACTTCAATTTTCTAAAACTTTAACCTTGTGGACATATTTTATACTTTTATGAATATTTACAGTGTAGTACACTGTACTGAATTTACCCCTTGACAAAAAGAGTGCATATTTTATGAGGGAGAGGTACAGTTATATTACTCTGGTATTCAACCAATTCACGGAAAAGAGAAAAAGCGGTTCAACAAAATATATTTCAAATGATGATTTTCCGAATGCAAATCACTGTAAAGTATATACATATAAAACTTATATTTAAGATATCTCAGATATTCTAATTAGACATGATAATCTGGTTTTATGTGTATTTTGTATATAAACAAACAAACTAAAATACCAAAATATAACAATGATTACACTCGGAATTCGTTATAAATTTTCCATTTATTTCAGACACACGAAATGTGGACAGTATATTTTGAGACAAATTGATAAAAATTCTATTCGTATTTACTCTTTTCTAAATTATCAGTTATTTGTTTTAAAAATATAAAGCTTGCCGAAATTCTGTGACTCATAATAATATATATATATGTATATATATATGTATTTTGTCTATTGTTTGTGCTAACAAAACATATTTTTTCATTGGTGTTTGGTTAACTTTTGTCCGGCGATTGATAATCCAGCTATCAGTTGTTAAATTTGTTGTTTTCTTTCCAAATTCATCGGAGATAAATAACATAAAAATATATTGAGGTTGGTCAGGCACATTATTTGAATAGTGGCTTACAAGTTTTCTAATGATCCCATTTAAAATATGTATATTTTTATTAATTTTTCATAATATTTATTTCTATAGAAGCAATAAAAACTTTATAGCGAAAAGTTTGGATTAGACTTTTTTTTTAATCTACCACTGTGGATTTTTTTGCTTTAGCTGTCCGCGAATTTTATGTGGTTTTTGTGGCGTATAACCAATAACAATTAATTTAAGAATTGAAAGAATCGATAAGTTTTAGTGCAGAAAACCAAACGCGGACGGGTAATAAAATCTAAAATGGCTGCGACGCTCGGGGACGGACGGCGGCGGGTGGGCTATCAAATGCGATCGCCGCAAACGCAAAGGGGGAAGCTGCAGTGCAGATCAGTGTATGGGGTTGTTCTTTATGTATTCCTCTCGCGTCCTCCAGCATCCCTCACATGTCATGGTGACTCATGTTGTGCGTGGGCGGATTTTCGTACAGTCTCCGACGGACAGTCAACTGCAAAAATTGATTGTTATCACATATAAATATAAATTAACAAATAGGTATATAAATTATCGTCTATAATTTTATGGATATCATTACGAAATATATTTCAAAATTTTAATCATTTAAAAAATCCTATAAATAAATTAGTTATAAAGCGTGTTTCATTACAAAAATGAAAAGTATTTTATATTCTGTCATAGACATTTCAAAAAGTATCAATAATAAAAAAGGTCACATCATTCAAAAAAATTTGACATGACACAACCTTTTAGGGGTAAATACTTAAATGATACCTATCAATTTTCAAACAACAGTAACATTAAAAGTAAACCACGAACGGTCCTCTAAATAATAAATAGATTCAATTGATCAAACATGTAGCGACATCTATCAAACTATCGCCGAAGTATCATGCTCATTCTTAGGATATCCGTTTTAATTTTATTCCATCCCGTACTTGAATACACATTTATGATAAGAATCACAATATACTCATTAGGAAAATGTCTGGGCATATCTTCTCATGACTGCAATTAAAAAGAAAAAATTGGTTAATTTATATTTAAGCGTATTGCGCTATGTATTCTTAGGCAGTTCTTTGACTCCGTGTAAGAATGAGTAGGAACAGTTAATCCAAAAGTGTTTTTTCTAACTGTAAACTTGTTAAATATTGATTAACACACCTATATTTTAGGACCACTTACTAAAAAATGAGAATTACCGGCAATATTAATATCACATGTATACTACTTGTTCAACTGTAATTAATAGTTGTAAATATTGACAATTTTACAGTCATCATTTTTGAAATTAACTTTATTGGATATATCTTTTTTGTATGTTTAATACAATACAAAAACTAGAATGGTGAATTACCTTTTAGTAATAAATTGTGTTTTTATAATTTTAACATCAACGGCAAATAGTAGGTACTCTCTTACTTTTGTTGTTGCGCAAATAAATAAATAATCGCAGTTACAGTTTCAAACAAAAATATATAAACGTAAAATTTGACGTTTAATTTTATTATTTCATACTTTTTTATTGCTAAGTAAAAATGTCGATTACAAAACCTGTGGAAGAATCTACACAAGAACAACTACCATTTCATCCATGCCTTACCCCGCGTGGTATGCAATGGTATGATTTATCAGTTCTTACATCAAATCAACAAAGAGAATTAAATGAACTTAAAGTCAATACAATTAGAGAGAATAATAGATACTTAGCTCAACATCCTGAGGTAAAGATTCGCATACCGAAAGCTACTATATACTACTTCATCTTCTGCCAGTAAACTTATATAAATACACATTTATAGATACGAGCAATCATTTCTATATTCGCAAGAGCAGTTATGAAAGAAAAGTCTTTATTAGTATCTCCAGCAGAATATGCGTCGCTATTTTTCAATCAACCAAAGGACCTCTTGCAAACATGTATTGATAATTACTTAACAAAAAGAGTAAGCAATCTAAAGTAACATAAAACTTAGGAAATTATCCGTTGGCGGTAGCACATTCTTATAATAGTAATTGATGCGTTGTGTTTGCGCCAAACATTGAATGGCAATGAAATCAGTTTAAATATTATTTAATTGATGGTTTTGTTATTTAATAAAACAATCAAACAGAAACTAGCCGAATGATCAAATTCAGATTCTTTTTTCTACCGCGTATTCTATGGCTGTATTTAATATATTTTCAAGGGAGAACCACTTGATAAAGAAGGTGATAGTGCAATGAATGTCTTTGTTCGCGACCGGTCAAAAAGCTCATCCTCGGCGGAATCAAGTTCGCGCTACTTTTCTTACAAAACACTTACGGACCAATCAGCACTTGAGTATTTCCATGATTGGTATTCTGACCTTGAAGGCGAATCATTTTATAGTTCACAAACTACGTCTAAAACAATGGAATACTTGGCGCACATACCACACTTTGATGGCGAATCAAATTCCGGATTTGATGCTGCTAGCATTGACTTTGGATTCTTCGAGCTTGTTAAGAATATTCAGGAAACAGCACAATATGAGGGTGATGAAATTGACGAAAACGCTGCGCAAATGATACAAGATATCATTGAAGATGCGTTGCAGCTTGGTGGAGAAGATATTGAACCTTTTGCTGGAGAAGAAATAAACAATATGGAGCAATTAAGGGAAGAAATAAACCCAGAGGAAATATTGGGAGAAATTGAAGATGAAGGACATATTGAACCGCCAGTTACTGAAGATGATATGCTAATTAATCATGATACAGAAGTTATTGATGATACTACCGCTGAGTAATTTATTTATTATAATATTCTGCATATTTTTGAAATAATGAGAACATTTTAAAAATTGCATCAAAATATAAAAAATAAGCGCACCGTTAAAACAATTTAATTTACCAAAATGTATTAAACAAAATTTATAGATACTTAACTTCTACACAACTTTTAGTAAAAGTATTTTTTTATAAGCTAACCCGTTTAAAATATATTCACAATACAACCTATGTATTTTATCTCAAACGTGCTATGTACTACCACCTAGCGTTAGACGCTGAAATCAAAAATAAATGAAATATTTTGGAGTAAGATTTAAACTTAAAAATTTGGAGTAAAAATAAAAATCCATCAAAATGTTCTTAATAAAAGTTATAGATAATAATATTAAAAACAAATTTTAATTAATACAAAATCTTCTAAACGTTATCGTTTCTGAAAGAATGCTAAAATGAATTTAACATTTTATTTCTTTTAATAGGTTGACTGAAGCCACTATAAATATTGTTAAGTCTGTATTGGATGCTGGTACTTGAGAAGATGTATAATATGATCGATAAATTTATTGTATTTGTTTTTAAATTTATAAAAAAATATATGAACTTATTGCTAATATTCAATGATTGCGTCTGTACGGCCTGCGCCACTGGTTATGAAATAATAACGTGGGAGACTTTGAAATAGATTTGGTAAACACTTTTTTGGTTATTTCTTAGCCGTATAGTCCCGTTATGAAGATGAGTTTTATTATTTTTCGCACGTAGATATCATGTTGTTTGTGTTAATTGTTTTTTTATTATATTTGTTTTCACGTTACCTCATTATATTCGTATATATTTATAGTATCCGTTTAACGGATTCTTACCAAAATCTATTTCTTAAATGATATATAGAAAAGTTTATTAATTTATTTTTTTATAGTTTATTTACCAAGATTCTATTTCCCGGAAAGCGGAAACATGTTTAAATAATTAAATAAAATATTTTCATTACTTAAACTTGAATACGTAAAAGCGTCAGTTACCTTATAGAAAATAGTAACAAATATTTGTTTGTTTTTAAAGTTCTAAGGTGGAGTTATGATAAATATATTTTACTCATAGTACATAAAGTGTCGGCATTTGTCAATAATTAACTTAGATAAGTACACAGGATGTAATAAGTTCGTCTAGCGTAAGAAAATTGTAAACGCGCTATTATAATACTCGTATAATTTTAATGAGATGAGAAAATCATCAAAATCATACTGCATTTTTTCTCAGTGTTTGTCAGTGTATATAAACATTAATGAACTATATAATTTTCAATATCCTTCTGTCTGTCCGTATCTAGTGTAATTTTTTTCTTGTTTAACAACTTATGATGATTCGCTTACACTGTTAACGAAAAGATACATTCGCAGCTGGGAATAATAATATCTATATCTAAATTGAAACATTCCAGAAACTAACTAACTTTTAAAGTGTATTTTGTCTCTACAAGTAATGTGTGGCTATTTGTTTATGTAAATAACATGATAGCAGTAAAAAGTTAAAGAACAATAATGTTATCTGATGTATTGTAAAGTAAATCCCTTCTACACTCATTAGTTTGTTCTTTGCATCCGTGAGAAGAAGTGGAGGACTGGGTAGGTCTATATAAAACTGCGACTCATCTTTGACGAAGATAGTTTAAGTTCATCTTACACTGAACAACCATTGACTTCTTCGGCTTTAACAATTAATATACAGGGTAAGATTTCTATAGTCGTATATTCAATTTAAATAATTTTTGTATGCATTACATATTTAATTAGATACTATGATATAATTTAAATTATCAATTAATTATAAATATGGACCGTTTATATGATTTATTACAAAACGAATCGAAAAAATATGTTTATTACTTTCAACTCAGAATTACTTGATACATTATGAGTAATTACAGTAACTTCGGATATTTTTTTACAAAATAATTAATGCTGTTTTAATAAACACCCATTGATAAAAAGATTAAAAATTCTAGAAATAAAATTTACAAGGTATTAACACAAATTTTAAACGATATATAATATTTTAAAAATAATTCTAGTGGCTTGTTGTATATATATAGGTATATGTAACTGACTTTATTACTTATGTTAACATTCACGTTTCCTGGTCAAATACGTTTGAAAATTTTAATATTTATCTTAGTTAATCAAATATGCGTGGTAGCACATACAGAATACCGTTAAATACCTTAAGCCTACGGTGGGACCAAAATATATCGCCAGTGATTCCATAATATGCTGTGCCGTTTTTTTCTTTTTAATTCTGTTTGACTGCATTGATGTATTTACGCGTGAATGTGTTTGAAATTGCACAATAACAAATTCTGAAAACTCGTTTTCTAAAGCCCGAGAGGAAGAGATAAAAAAAATAAACGATACGAGTTACCGTTCTCTATTAGAGGTTCTGTCGGTTCATGAACGCAAACAATTAAGTGTAATTTTACTTGGTATGTTAGCTTTTTAATTGAGATAATTCAATCATTACATTTTATTTAGTTTTTGATAGAATACTAACTCAATTGAATGTGCAATTTATGAATTTGTAAAAAAATATATGTATATATCTTCTTGTTACAACATTTTTAGGATAGCACCGGATGTTTATACATATTTATATAAATTACATTATCGATTCTAGGTCAAGTTTTAATTCGATTACACAAATGTATTTATAGTTTACCGGCTAAATAGCTGAGTGTTTTATTTTAATTAATTTCATTCATAAATTAGAACGGATATTAACATAAGAAATATATAAAACAAAACAAACTTCATTCATAAATAGCCCGGTGTTCTTCTAAATTTGATTATTCTTTGTAGTAACAACTCATTGTTTTTTACAGTTCACAATGAAGATGACAAAACTATTGTTAATTCTGATCTTTGGATTGGTATGCGTTTCCGCTTTTGGAGGCAATGATGACAAATTCATCAAGAAGTATGCGATGATGAAGGTAAATTAGTTGAATTATAAATAATTAACAGTGCTTTTATATGTTTTATTATTCATTTAGATTTATGAGAGCTGTTTCGGGCCGGAGGTTGTGCGACAAATCCGAAATGAAATGAAGGCTGCTTGTGCTAAGTGTGCTGCTTTGGAAATTCCAGTGGTTTCACCAATGCCTATACAGGAACAGCATACTTCTACTGCGCAATTTAACAATAATGAAGATACGGATAAGCAGGAAGCAATAAACAACGATATGCAGAATGAAAACGAAAATTCAGTGAATGAAAAACCGAATTTTGATCCTGAAAAGTTACATCAAGCCATCCTGGCTTACAGACCTGTAAGTTTTATTATCCCTGGTATGAATTTATAAATCTGTAGCTCATAAAAAATTCAAATACATATTTATAAATAATGCAATAGTATATTTTATCGATATAATTTTTAAATAGTAACTATTCTTACATAGCAATAATATTTTTTCTAGAATCCATTCCAGCCAACTTTCAGACCATACCAACAAACTCCAGGTGTAAACCCTGGATTTTACGCAGGTTTCGCAAGTCCAGGACCGATGTTCTATCCAGCTAGTCCGGCGGGTTTCCAAGGCGGTCCAACTGGCTTCCAGGGAAGTCCAATTCCGTACACACCTGCTTATCCACAATTTCCTCCATTTTACCAACCAGGGTATTTTGGAGGCCAACGAATGTCGGTGGGTTTAAATAGTTTTAATTATGAATTATTTAGTATATATTTGATGGTTGCATAATTTAACACTTGTTTTTGCAGCGCGACATGGATATGAAAAATCAATTAGAAGCGCTTACAGCCAAAATGTCCGGTAAAGTACGTAATGTTACATGTGTCATGCAAGAACTTGGATATTTGGATGAGAACATGGAGCCGAATTACGAGAGAATCCAGATGAAAATTGCTAGCTTACCGATACCTCAAGAACTGAAACAAGACATCCAGGAAGGAGTCCAGTTCTGTCAACAGTTTTCGGTGAGTTTTCTACAATTTAAATAAAATATTAAATCAACAAATAACTGTGTATATTGTCAAACAGTCAGCAACTAAAAGTTGAATAATTAATATTCAATGATTTCTTTTAATAGCAATGCGTCCCGGAGGTGAAGAAAGATAAATCGCCTCTTTCTAGTGAGCTTATTAAGCCAATGTTCTTCTTCCGCTGTTACAAGCACAAGAAATTAGAAGCCTGCGTAATGAAAGATGTCCGCGATCGATTCAACGGTGAAGATGAAACCCTATCTGAGTCAGACGTCGAAATCCGAAGAACTGGGAAAGCCGAGAAACTTGAAGAAAAGGATATGAATGATCTAGCCTCGTCAGTATATGAATTTTTATATGGTGGCGAAAGCATGGACTTTGATTCTATTTTATAAGTGGTTCATAATACAAATAATGCAATATTTATGTAAATTAGTTAATTTTAAGTATATTATTTATTTATTTATTTATTATGTCTTGAATTTTCGCAATGAAAAATGTCAAAACGTTTTTAATTGCTAAAATTTGATATCAAATCGATATTTAGCATATTTTTGGAGACACATTATACAAAATTCTTATTGTTTATTGTTCATATATGTTTTATTTAAATTAAATGTATTGTTTTTAATGTAATATAATATAAACATATATTTTAAAATGTATTTATTTAAAATTATAGCCTTGCCATTTTTAATCCGCTTAATCTGAATAAATAATTATAAATATACATATTTTTGTGCTCTTTTACTCTATTTTAGTAGTCTTGAAACTCTTGAAAAAATAAAATTTCTTTCCGACCATGTTCAAATTTTGTCGTCTTCCCGCGCTCAAAAAATAATAGAGACCTTTGTAATGGAAAATTTGAATTGCCGCTTTTTTCTGAAAAAATATTTGTTTTTAGCGACCATGTTCAAATATTTCCCGCATTTTTTTCCGATTACTCTTCTATATCCTGCGATCCGCCTACTAACTGTGAAAAACACGAAAATTTCGTAAAATCTGAAATATCTGCACCCATATATTTTTAATCATTTAATATTTAAGGCTTAATTACTAACGTTTTATTAACCTTTAAGGACATTGTTCTATATACATATAATAAATTAATTATTTACACTGTTCATAGATTTATTTCTATTTATTTTAACAATGTTTATTGATAAATGCCATAGTAAAAGTAATATTTATAAATAATATTATTAATAATACTAATAACCCCAGGTTTAATTAGCATTTATTTAATAAATTAGTTACTTGACTATTGCATTATTTATTGTTCATGTCGATCATGTTTATATATTTTTTTAAAGCTAATTGTTAAGTGTTAAAACACATTTTTATGATAAACTTTATAAGCTTTATTTTTAATTAGTTTAATTTTGTTGTTCCTGTAAAACAAAAAACGAAATAAAGCAATTGTAATATATTATAATAACAATTTATTAACTTTTAATTGTTGGTACATATACATCGATTTACAAATACATAATAATTATATTAATATAACATTTAATACACCTATGTTACAGTTTTATATTTATTATAAATAATACAATAAAAGTAAACTAATATTAATAATAAATATATATTACTTAGTTTTAAATTATCCTTGCTGCCCATCTCAATAGAGGAAAAAGGATTTCATTTCAGAACAATGCTAATTTATATTTAATTAATTCATGATACAGTTTCATTAAACACTAGATACACATCATATATAATTTGGTATACAAATCATTGTTACAAGCACAATTGTTTATAAATATAATTCAAACATATAAATTTAGTTAAAATATAATGTATAATAAATCATATTTGTTTTTATCTGTTTAATTTATATTACTTACTTTTAAATAAAAACATTTTAAGATATAGATGTATTCTATTACTTTACCATATAAGTTCTTAAAATAATGTTAAAAAATACAAGTATATTTTATAATGTTATAAACAAACTAAAAATTTAGTGGAAAATAATGTAAAGTGACATATTTACTTATTTTACATTTATTTGATTTAAAACTTATAAACAAAATATATAATTTTAAAGTCATTCCCTTTCAATCCTTAAAAGCTAAAGTTTATTGTCTTAATTTCAATTATTGTCAATATCAATATTACAGATGCGTTTTATTTCTATAACTAAATATTTGATGTATTATAATATATTAATGTTTATATATGATTTCAATTAAATTTGTATCTAACACTGGTTCGTATTTAAACATTTTTTTATAACGACGTAACAATTTATTCCAATAGCAAATTACATCCTGCATTTTAAGATGATCCCATATCACATTGTAACCACGTCCCGCAATTTCGTGTACAATATCATCATTTTCGCGTGCAAAATCAAGAAGTTCGTTAAGGGTAGTTTTACTAGACGTGGTTTCAACAGGGATATAGTGAACCCAAGGCTTGAGCAATGGGTAAAAAAACTCTAACCAATCATTACCAACATGAAATACTAAAGATCTACAGAGAAATAAGTGTTTGAAACGAAAGCTTGCGGCCACGCCACGGAAATTAAATAAATATTTGTACTGACAGTGATTTTCCAAGGAGACTTCTTCAGCTGGGGCTGCATGAAGAGTATCCTAAACATTTGAAAAATAGGAATGAATTAATATTGCTTTGATCTTTTAACTATATGTTATCAATTTATTATTTACCGCATCTGATTTCCATGCTTGATTCTTCGTATATTGTGCATCCACTAACTCGGGTTGTTCTCTGGATAAAAGCACCAAAGTATCTCGTTCTGAATTTGTTCTGGATCCCCGAAAAAATCCTTTCCCCAATTTCTTCTCCCATGTGAATTTATAACCGGCTTTGGATACGCTTGATCTATGTTGATCCCATCTTCCTATAAAAACATTATAATTAAATGTATGAACCGTAATACAGTTTAGTAATTTACAGATATATTACAAAATTAATTAAATTTTTCATTATTAATAAAGATTCTCCAAATATTTAAGATATACATTCAAACTATTATTAAGTAATTTTACAATCTATCATTTTTGTTTTCTTAAAAGTTAGAGCTATATTATACCTAGTCCTTTAGGATATAAAGAAATGGCAGGTCCTCCTTCCCAGAACGACCATGTTGGATACATAATATCAGCGTAATTGTCTGTTTTACTAAATGAAAACACTGGTCCAAGTGGCCCAAAATTATTGTATATTTGTGGGTAGTCTCTTGTGTTTATTATAAGTTCCATGTTAGGCAACTTTGGTATTAATTTCAATAAAAAATGTTCAATTCCAACACAACGCGATGGAAATAAACAATCCTTATCTCTATAAAGACGGCCATCCATTATTTGATACTTTGTACCCCTATAATAATGTTATTTAATTATAAATGTATGCAACAACATAGTAAAATTACTTTGTCCGGACTGATTCAAGCATTTCTTTAGTAATACCAGATTTGAATACTTTTAAATCTTTTGAAATTACTGAAGAGTAACAACTACAATTCTTTGATTCACATGGTTGGTATGTTTCTAATGCTTTATATATTGTATTCTTTAGATTTAAGAATTTATCATTTTCTTCTAGAATAAAAATATATAATTACAAACATCTCTAATATAAATATATCTCTAACTATATCAAAACGATAATTTAAATGTATGTATTATAATCAAGCTTAGGAACATATAATACATGCCCAGCAACACACATATAGCTGATAGCGTTGATCAGATATGTAACACATCCTTTTGTGTGTTTGCTGGGTGAATACATATATACAAATTGTATACGATCATCTAATAATTATACTTGTCGTTTAATAAAATTTGTTTAACATACGTAAATAAATTCTATTAATTCTACTACATTTATAATTAAAGTTCAATAAATAACAGTGTTAATGAAATTTAAGGAGTGAAACAAGCAACACCACCTGGTAAATAAATATTTTCTTGTCGACCATTACAACTGCTTTTATTGTCGATAGTGCACTGCTCCTCAGTGCATAAAACAAAAATAATTTTCAATATTACAATGCTTGTAAACACTAATTTAAACATTTTAAACTAGTTGTTTACAAATAAGTACGGCTACCGGTACCGTGCTGTCAATGACAAGTGACACCTGTAATTTTACAAGTGTAAAATTACTGTAATCAAGTTATAATAAAATAAATAGTTGTTTTAATACTAAAATATATTCCTATCTAACAAATAGAACATAGTTTTATAAGTAATGAATTAGTTTTTTGAAAATTAGATCATATTTTAAAAGAAAAAGAGCACGTTAGACGTCAGTTATTTTCAGTTATTTTGAAAGTATCAATGGCGTATGCCGGTGTGACTTGCTTTGTTTTTAAGTTAGTTATGTTCTAGTTTTCCTCTTAAAATTCGATTGTAAGTCTTTTAACTAATACTATAATGCAAGTCTAATATCTGGGTTTAATATTTTAGATAAAGATGAGCATGAGAAAAGGAAGTGCCTCCAAATATATGAATTCAACAGTGTCTAGTTGGAGTTCGAATAAAGTGAAGGGAGCAACAGGTGGCTCTAGTGCTAAAAAAAATATCACTCCAAGAGTTCTAAACCAAACGGGTCTAAATTTGAATAAGAAGACAAAAGAATCTGGTACACCAAATTTAAATACAACAGTTGCATCTGTCGTATCTGATGGAACACCATCACATAGATACATGCAACATAAACTAGATATGTCTTACAACAAATACTTACAAAATTTAGCGTTACATGCTTTCCTCACAAGACTTCACCGCGAATACGAATTATCTATCGCAGATCAATTACTGCACTATGAACAATTGTATAATCAGTCGGTTGCGGAAGAACAAAATTCTAAATATTTATTGTGTGAGATGAAAAAAGGCAAAGACATTGAAATACGAATGCAATTTCTCGAAAAATCTTTAGAAACTGTCGTGTGTGTAATCTCAAACGAGACCTTAGTATCAAAAATAACGAAATTCAACACTGAATTACAAGTGATTTGCAATAAGTTTAAATTGGAAAATCAAACTTTCGTACAAAGTACTGAAAACTACGATGAGTTACATAGGATTTTGAACGAAATTTTGATTATTTTTGATGTTATTAAATCAGAAAGCAGCTTTGATTTGGTGATACTGGCTGACAATATTTTTAAGATATTTGAATTACTAAAGCACCTACGCCAAAATCATGATACTGTTGTAAAATATCAAGCGAAGGTTAATAAACTAGCATTACAAGTTGCTTCGATGGAATTGTCTTAAGATGTTCAACAATCATACTATAGTTTATAATAATGATTTAATGTACACAATAATAAATATAATACTCTTTGTAAATTTATAATCTATTGTAATGATTTCCAATATTTGGACCAGCATTCATACCAATTGCACCATACATAAGTGGTGAGATGGCAGCCATAAGAAGCCCCACTCCCACGGCAGGTCTGTACACCGTCCATGCAATTGAAATCACAACCAATGACACAGAAAATGAAGTGATGAAATTCGATGACGTAGATGTTTCATTTGATAGTCTTCGGTTGACCCACGGAATATGCGACACTGGTATAAAATAAATTTAAAACTTACGCTAAAACAAAATCGTTATAACTTACTTATAATAAGAAGTAGTCGGGCTAAACAATTCGTCGCAGTGAACAGCAGAAACCATCCCAATCCACGGAGTTTCCAAGTTTGCCAACGGGAATCAGAATGCTCCAATTTGAACATATTAGTGACACTCAATTGTCCATGGCGTAGCAATAAAATTTCATGATTTTTACTTGTGTAAAAAGGTACTATAGCACCGTTTTTCTGTTGGCCCACTATTGACACCTAAAACAAACTTTGAATTAGAATTGGAAAATCGCATAAAATAAGCGTTCCAATGTTTTGGAAGAGTTCTTCATATAAGAGTAATTTTACTTACCGTTTCGCCTAGAAGACCAGCATAATAAAACTGGACACGAATATCGCCTACTTCTGGATTCCAAACATCATTACAATGATAATAGATACCAATATGTAATTTTACATCTTTCCGTTCCGGTCTGTCATCACTGGTCATTTCAATGTAATCCGTAAACAAATTTTTTATCTCCGATTCAAGAGTAATATATCCAACTTTAACATCAGCAGCAATGTATATATGTGTTTTAAGTGGAATTTCTCTGGAAAACAATTTAAAAAATGGAACATTAGCAGAATAATAATAAAATTACAACGTATAATCAACATAGAAAATTACTTTGGATTGTGATGTCCTGTTCGTATATAAAATCTACCACTATCAACTAACTTATCCCGCCATTCTGAGATGTAAGAATAACTTGTTTCTGACTGCTCCGAAACGGTATCACCGAAATTACGTTCCCTGTAACATTGCACCGGTAAATAAGTAATTATAACACCTAAGTTAGATGCTTACGTAACGTCTTCCACCCATTGGTACATTTGAACACGGCGTCTCAACTTTACGGATTGGACCGCGATGGAATAATCGGGCTCTGTTAGAGGTTCTTCTATATTTAATTCACCGGATATATGAATTAAGCGGCCTTCATATTCTGGTTTGATTCGGTCGTATGGATTTAACGAAATTATGTTTTCGAATGCTTCATCTAATGTATGCGCGGTTTGGACCGCAATTCCCTATACATACAATAAATTAGAATGCGGAACAATAAATAAACATTTACAGAAGCACCTCGTTCCAGATCAGCAACCAAATTCCGATTGACAACAATAATAATCCGATAACTGAAGTGACCCAAGATCTTCGAAATTCATCAGCTAATCGGCTCATTTTTCTTATAAATAAAATAATATTAAAAGAACGAGGTTAAAGATTAGAATTTGGTGCTCACTGCTCAAGCAATACCCTACACACTGCTGTATACTATAAAAATCCCCAGGAGTAGCTATGTTCAGTATATAACGCACATGCTGCTTTCAAATTATAATAATGTGATAGAATTCGACAATCTAATATTTAATTTTGTAAGTTACTAACTCTAATGTGTTGTTATATATAATAAAGAATATTTAAAACTAGTTATCTATTCTGTTCTGTGCGTATTTTAACAGCCTAGGTTAAAATATTGATTATCTTGATGGGCTGCACGGTAGCGCAATTTTTAAATGCTCTATTTTATATTATAGCTAAAAATGCGTGCTGTTGTTGTGTCAATATGGATTTTTGTAAATCTAGTAGTCTTAGGAATGGGTGGTTATATCTATTTACTATGGTCACAATACTGGTTATACCTGGAGCGACAAAACCAGAATATAATAACAACAAAAAATATCTATGATCAACAAATCTATTACTACAATCACGGTTTTCTCAACGAAACTATAGTCAATCATTCACAAATCCAGAATAAAATACGAAAAAAACACTCACTAAAAGATCGGAACCATACCGTTACACTAATAAAAAATAGCCGACCCCGTTTCCCAAATTTACAAAACAAAGAGTTGCATTTAGATACTGATAAATTTAAATGCTTCAGAAACGAAACGGACGCTGCATGTGATACAAAAACGACGAATTTTAAAAATGAACTCTTATATGAATTACGTCGTGTTTTCACGGATGAAAGTAACGTGTATAAATCTGGAAGAGATAAACACAATCCATACAATGTCCAGTTTAAAGGCAAACGAGGGAACTTTGTGGATAAAACATGGAAACAACTAATGTGTGAGCTGAAACACGTAAATGTGCGAACTGTAATCAGATCGGATGAACCCTTCAATAAAATTGAGATCGGGAAATATTTTCCCAGAAAAGGCTTGTTTGAGAAACGGCATTTTAATACTTGTGCTATTATTGCTAGTGCTGGCTCTTTAAAAGGATCAAATCTAGGTGAATTAATAGGTAGGTTCTATTTCAATTTAATGATGTACCGCTGAAAAGATAAATAAGATACTACGAAATCAGATATGTATAAGATTTAAAAGTATATTTAAGTAGAAACACAATAGAATATAATTAGCTGAAATTCAGCGGGAAATGTATATAAATTTTAAGTTGTGGTCTACATCCGTTTATTAGTCAAGGGAAATATCAAAATCGTACAATAAATCGGAGAAGTGTGTTCACAGAATTTCGGTTTTGTGGTATGAACTCAAAGTTTAAATACAATTTTATCTATTTATTTATGTGTGTATGATTAATATATTATAAGTTTAACATATATTTTGCATATAAATCGAGCGCTTGAAGCACGAAGATGATACATTAATATTTTAGAAAAATTGTATGTTCGCAATTCACTTGAAATGCATATGATAACGTTACTGAATGTATGTACAAAGTGAAAAATCAGCATATTATTCTAGATTCGCATGACTTAGTTTTACGATTCAATCACGCACCTACGTCCGGTTACGAGACTGATGTAGGAAAAAAGACAACAATTCGTATCGTGAATTCACAAGTTATAACCAAAACCGAATACAGCTTCCTGAATTCTGATCTTTACCGCAACATAAATCTACTGGCGTGGGATCCAAGTAATTATACGTCATCGCTAGAAGATTGGTATAAAACACCCGATTTTAACCTGTTTCCGGTGTACTCTGAATATCGGAAACGCTATCCCAAATCGCGATTCCATTTACTGGATCCCAGATCGTTGTGGGCGATTTGGAATTTTTTACAAAGCAACTCGCCGAATAGACTCAGAAGGAATCCACCATCTTCAGGATTTTTAGGTAGGAATATATACATTAATTTCACGCGAGTTATTATGGATAAAGAAGTTATATTGCGTTAAATATGGGGAACAAAAAATACGAAGTATTTAATATATACGTCAGTAAATTTATTCAAAAAGTTTAAATAATATGTTGAATCGTTGTATTAGTTAACAGCGTTGATTATAGAAATAAGTAATTACTAATTAGTGAAACATAGACACTATTAGAAGATAATATGCCTTATATTGTTAAACTAATTCTAAGAAATCCCGAATAATTGCGTTACTCATATGCTCTTTGTGGTTAGGAAGCTCGCCAAAAAGTAAAATAAATTTTAATATCTTTCTTTGTTGTGACTAATATTGCACATAGTTTGACCCATAGTTAACTGTACAGTTATTTAAATCTTTATATATATATATATATATATATATATATATATATATATATATATATATATATATATATATATATATGTGTGTGTGTGTGTGTGTTGTGTGTGTGTGTGTGTGTGTTTTAAATTCTCTAAACGTAAGATACACCAGTATAAATTATAACGACAACAATTGCAACCAAATAAAGTAAAATAGAAAAAAATAATTGCCTTACCATTTCTTCTTTATCCGATATTATTAGGTATAGTTCAACTCATGCACCATTGTGATTTTGTTGATGTATTCGAATATGTTCCATCTGCCCGAGTGACAAAACGCTGTCATTACTACGACAGTGACAACAATCCTTCTTGCACGTTTGGTGCATGGCATCCACTGGCAGCTGAAAAATTATTAGCGTATTCTTTAAACATTGCAACCGATCGACAAGTATTTCAAACAGGATTCATTCGAATACCTGGATTTACAAAACTACAATGCCACCAATTACAAACTTAACAGAATTAACAAAAAAAAAAAAACGCTTCAAAAGTGAGATTTTCATCATATATACCTCATCTAGATTAATATTTCAAAGTGATACATTTTAAAGAATCTATAGTTCTGTTATTGTATGTAATATGTTATGAGCTCAAATATTATTTGTCAATTAATGGCATAACAACGAAATTATCAAATAATTAAATAAATATAGTGAGATTTTTCTTGAATAATTATGTAATTTTATTGAATAAAAATAAATTAAACTAGTAAATCATAATCGTGTTATTTATTTCATAAATAAATGTGAAAGCTCAAATTATGAACCAACTTTTAATATATTTTACCAGAAAAGAAATGGGATAAAGCCGAAGTAGCATACAAAACTATTCATTATCCAAGGAACAAGCTTGATAGAGCAAAAAGTATTAAACCGATGGTCTTGAAATATGGTCGAAACATATACCAATTAAGTTCACGTTGAAAGAAAGGGGTAAAGTAAAAAATATTAGATATAACATTGCAGAAGGTTCAGAGGGAGATGGTTCAGAAACCGAGAGCGCTTATGCTTATATATAATTTGAATTTAATTCAATAATTTTTATAGATTGCTAAATAACAGAAAATAAGTAGGTACATTTTTACAGTGCAACTAGTTAGAAATTTCAAAAAAATATATAAATAATAGAATGGTCCTTGACTTGTCATATAAATAATATTGGTTACACAAAATATTAATTTCAATAAGTAAATATTTTAAAATTAAATTGCGTCAATTTATTTTAATTATTATCAAAATATAAACAATTTAATATCAGAATTTTCACAATTAAGATTTAAGAAATGCAATTTTTGTATACTAATCGTTCTAAGATATTTAGTAATATATAAGATTATTGCAAAACAAAGATAGTTTGAAATAAAATGTTAAGATATGATAGTTCTGATCTTACTATAAATGAAAATGTAATTCAGATTTTGCAGCAGTATACAAGTTGTAAATTGCGGATATTAAAACGAAAACTATCATAATTTTGTTAATATTGGGCTTAACATTCTTCGAATGTCGCCATATTAACTCAGATGATGCTAAAGTGAGTACTTTATCATTTGAAATAAATATTTGTGCACGTCAATATTGAATAATTGGTTTCAGATTATTTTAGAGAAAACTGGATTAACAAACCATACAATCGAATCGTATATTATACTAGACTTCTAAAATAAACTAATTTTTATAGATGATACATTTTAGGAACACTGGATATTGCTACCAAATCAGTAATGTCAGAGAATAGATGTGGCATACAAAAGAAATTTAATGGAAAATGAAGTAAATTTGATGATTGTTTGCACGCACATTTATTTAATTTTAAATGTGCACTATATGTGATATTTTTAAATTGCTATTTGAACCAATTTATATCTTACAGGAAATTCATGGTCTAAAATAAGTCTTACGTATACAATAAAGAAGTATCCAAAAGATATGGATGAAGATATTGTGAAACAAGTTATTAAAAATGCTTTCAATGCTTGGGAAGAAAGATATTCTATAAAATTTGAATTTAAAGAAAACAAGCAATCTGATATAGACATCACGTTTCAAGATATTTCAGAAGTAACAGAATAAAATTTATTAAACAGAATCAATGAAACTTATAGAATAGATTAAAAGTCGAGATTAAAATTTTAATTTCAAACAGTGTGAACTACGTTTTATGAAATGATTAATCATCGTACTGTACACTTTTATATTTACAAGTTTACGAATAAATAATTAAATATTCAAATGGTCAAGCGTTTCATTGTCAATACTTGGTCAGTATTTTTTAAAAGAATACTTTTTCCTTGAAAGCGATCAAACAAAAATCGGCATCATACTGAAATACCAAGTGAAACACACCTGAGGTCTTATCAGTAGATCTGTTTTCTTTTGTGTTACCAGAATGTACGTAGTCATGTTGGTCTGATACACATATGGCATATAGATCAAGAGTGTGTCTGCACGCGCGTGGTTAATGGAAAATCCGAAACGAAATCAAAACAATTCATAATTATATTTGATGAGTAGATGAAGTCATTGATTATTTGGCTGATAAATGTAATGAATGAGAAAACCGCGTTTTCACTAATTTATGATGGCTTTGAAGATGATTTCAATGTCAAATTAACCATTTTTCATTTTGACTAATCTACGGAATTTAGCGCTTTAAAAACATGAAATGAATAACGCATTACATCAACTCGTTTTCATGGAACTGTATAGAATAGGAAATTGATATAAAATACGTTTTTTCTATTTGTAATATTGTAGTTCATTTCGAAGAAAAAAGTATTTAACAATTAGAAATACATCATTAGACAATAGCATTTATAGCAATTAAAAGTGGCTCAGTTTAAAACGCATTTTTAATACTCTATGAATACGTATTTTAAATGAACCTAAAATAATTCAGAAATCTTTGTAATAAAAACAAATAAAATCTTGAAGGTTAACAATGGGATTTATTAAAATCCTCGTCTGGAAGATCTCTCGGCTCTTCAGTGGGTGCATTGACAGTTGGCATTGATATCATTCTATCTATTTTATTTCTTAATCAAAAAAACGGCTTTAATTTATTAATAACAGTAACAGTGCGTCTACAAAGTGGTCTTCCTTGCTTTGGCCGCTTCTGGGAAAGGCGCAGTCTACTCATTGATACTTTATGACTCACACACAACGCATACTAACCGAACGATACCGATATATTATATTCTACACAATACAATCTTTGTGGTCGGGCCGGGAGGACCAAACAGATGTTTTATTTTTGATACTAATTAATAAAGTTCTGTAATTAAGACTAACAAGTCAACATTTTTATGAGAAAATTATAGTTTTGCGTCAGTAAAATCGCGAGAAACCAATCTTTGCATTAGCGAAATTTACTAAACGGATCTAGACCATATGGAGCTAATTTTATAATTAGAGTTTTTATTCATATGAATAACTATAAAATAATATTACGATGCAGCTTTGATATTAGGTACAAAAGACTAAAAAGTGCCGCGTAATTTAAACTGTATTCTAACATACTTTTATTACTAAAAGAATATCTTTAAATAAATATTGAATGTGCAGATATCCACTGTATCTGTACCGGATATTTTGTAAATATAGACAAAAAAACTCCCATGACCCACAGTTTATTTACAATGGGTTTTCAAATTGATTGAAGCAAACTAAATTCTAAAGAAAATTATAATAACAAACAATAATTAGTACTTTACATACGACCAAATCTGTTTATTAATACCAAAAATCTATATAAACAATACTTTAGCAATGCAGGAAACGAGATACCTCATTGACGTAGGTATACTGCCGAATGATTATTAGGGAATAACAGATTGTGATACAATTTAAGATAAACACTGGCTCACCAATTGAACGATGCAATATTCTTGGGAATCTTCTGAATATGTTTACAGCATGATATGAGAAGACAGGTAGGTATATAATTTTAGTAATAAGTTAATTGCAGCATGACGTAGTTAAATAGGAGTGCACAATGTGATTCTCGAATATCCAGAAATTAATTAATATCTATTAATATAGATTATTTGATATATTAGTCAAGGATATGACATGATAGTAATATTTAGTAAAAATGTGTTAATGTTTACTTAATTTTAATGGTGTCAATATCATATTTTAATCTTGACCAAATATTTTACAAATAATATAAACATATTTAAGAAATTGTTTAATAAATACAAGAAAATTGATTGATTCAAATAAGATGATGATTCATTCTTTAGGTTTTCAATCAAGTACGGTAATAAAAAGATTATACGTTACAAAACTAAAGTAGAACGTAGATGTTGTTGATGAAGAAGCGATTTGTATTGATATGCAATTTACAAAATGAGGCATTCCAATGGCTGAATCATATTCATAACGGTTTTTACAAAACAGACTATGAAAATTAATCATAATCGCGGTACTATTGATCTAATACACCTGTAACTATTGTTTAAACCGTAATATATATTAATATTTATTAGTTTGAATTTTGCATAAACGTAAAACCCCATATCTATATTGAATTATTTTTCCATATACCCAAGCTAATTCTACTTTTCAAATTTTGGAAAATTCATCGCATCATATGCTGCAAATTATGTATGCATATTTGTAGAAAAAAATTAGTTTTAGTTCGATTTTCACATGACCTTATATTGAAATAATTTGTATTACGGTTGACAGCTATTCTGTACTTTGACTGCCTAATGATGAACTGGGACATTGAATTTCAATACAACGCGTTTTCATGAAGAAAATAATTTTTCTGACATTGAAAACATACAACATTTGCTGAATAAATAAATTGTGGTTTTGAATATTCTATTAATTGAATTAAAAAAATATGAATCGTGAGAAAAATGATTAAAACTAATATATTATAGTCTCTACCGTCACCTTATTTGCGCCGTTTTCAAAACGCCCATAGATGTTTAGATATTATGATTTTTAGAGGAAATAATGATTATGTATTTTTTTATTTAAGAAAATGATGATAAGAAATCGCGAATATGAAAAAACTTATACCTCGACTACTTTCAAAAAAGTTATTGTAAAACTTTACTTATGTTAAAAAATGTATTAAATAACAATTGAAAATTGCAATTTTTTAAACATTTAAATTAAATACGTTTTTACAAAAATTAAGTAAGATATTATAAAAGGAAGTTGTCTTTTTCTCAAAATTACTCAATATTAGAGATTTATAGTATATATATAAAACTGTCGAAATAGCATAGCATAATAAATTAAACAGTAGCGTAACAATATAAAATTTCCCCGTAGGGCCATAAAATATACAAATTATAAATGCGTAGTATGAATTAAAAGAAAATTGAAAATCAAGCAAATCAAAGTTCGTCAAAAAAAGATAACAAAACGATGATTTCGCATTGTTTATTGTCCCCAAAACCCCTAAAAAGTCCCCCGCGAACCGAGTTGACGCGTTCGTATCGTCACGTTCGATATAGTGGGAGAGTCGCGCTTCGCGCATTGATAAGTTCTCGCGGTTCGCATTTTCGAATCAGTTAGCGCTCGGCAACTTCACATCCCGGTTGAGTGGCGCGAAATTTGAAGTTTCAAAGTCGCGTTAATGCAACCCAACGATATAGATTTCAGTTAGATTTTATTGATATACTTAATTGAACTGAAATTGATAAAGTGCCACGCAAATAAGTGAATTATTATTTTTATTACCTACTGTTATTATATTAGTGAAAATGGAATCTATAAATATTAATAGTCTATTTCGGACAGTAGTTCTAATTGTTTTTATAGTTAATATTAAGTGTGATATACCTGATGAACAAACTAATGCTATGGTGAGTCAAATATATTTTTGTGTGAAATAAAAAATATTAAAGTAGCTGTCCAACTAGTTTAAATATGTTGGAGAGCAAAAAATAATTCAATATCAATTATATACCTTAATATTTTTTATTCATATCTCATTTCTTAGCTCACAGAACAATAGATTTTGTTTACACTTCTCGTACATATATAATTATGACGTATTTTACCTGTAAATTTAATTTATAAAAATACTATCTTTAAAGATAACAATTATTTGTTTTTACAAAATGTGTTACTCATACATGGATTACCATACATGCAAAGCATAATATTGATTATTTCACCCCATAAAAATAAACGTAGGTGAAACTATTCGCGATTAAATGATTAGAAATCAAATGTTAATATTAATAGAAATTAAACATCGCAATTGTTTATTTTGTTAAAAATTCGGAACTTACACATATATACCTATAAAATTAATAGTACTCATGGGTATGCTATTAAATCACGCCTTAAGGTGTATGTATATGACTCCACGCTAGAGTAAATGAATCATATATACGGTGAATAAATTTTTACTTAATATACTTTTCTCCATCTCTTTTAATAAAGGTCAGAGAATGCATATATTTGAATTTAAATAAGAATCAAATTTATATTATTATAAATACAAACATTCTCATCCACTAAGAATATACTGCAAATACGCTTGTTTAGGGCTGACGCATGACGTCTACCTGATGTCACGTCTAGGAATCTCGTTGATTCATTTTAGTTAATAGACGTTATGTAATCATTGAATCAATAAAATAATGAGATATTTTTTATTTCTATGTTGAATACTCGTATATGATTACTTTGGCTATGAACTCGTACTTATATCTGGTTGACCGTGAAAATTATAATTCTCGGGATTTCGGACTAGTTTTTTATATTAGAGGAAATTTTTAATTATAGTTATTATTGACGGATGGTGAAAAAATGTTGCTGTATCCGAAATATAAATAGTCGACAATATCCGGAATTTTGGAACTTGCTGTAGGTAAATAATTTGTGCGATTCCGATTTAATATATCGAAACAGCTATAAATAATTGTATTTTTTATTACAAAATCTATACCTAGTTATAAAACAACTTTATATAAGTTTCGAACAAACTATATTTTTTAGTAATACATAATCAGATTAATTTATTTTAAAAATCAATACGTGTTAGAAATCGGATCAAATCAAGCGCGAATCTTTTTATTTATTATATCAATTTGAATTAGAAAGCGTCATAATTTATGTAACTGCTTTCCTTCATTTGGTTTTTCTTCAAATTATTCGTTAAGCAATTTGAACTTATTCTACGAAATTGTATATTCTTTTATCATATATTGAGGTTTCTTCCGTATGTGATCATATGTCTTTCTGATAAAATTGTTTCTATCCGGTCTTGTTGCATTATATTACCACAAACTAAAGTCCGAATTCTAAGAAACCACATAGTTTTTCTAACCATCAAACGTTGAGATTTTATCTATATCGGTAATTTCAAAAGAAATGTAAACAACAAATAATTTTCTTTTTTATAAATCAACTCTTAATTTTTTTTATATATTACAACGTTTTTCTATTGCCTAATATTTAATATGCGAGTTGCACAGCAATTAGAAATATGCATTTTGGTACGATTTTTTATACGGGTTTAAATCCAGCTGTGTGATAAACCAATCGAGGCCCGTAGTGAAGGTTGCTACAGACCACAGGGAGCAGTTATTATGACAAGGTTACATATGCGTGTCATAAAGAAATGATGAGCCATTTATATAGTTATTGTCACAAAGCATTGTTTTGCATTTTTTTAATAGGATGTATTTACGAGTAGTTATTTGTGTGTGCTTTGATTTGTATTCAAATATATTTGCTACAACTGTATTTTGTACATGACAATATAATGAGAAACATTTGTTATCTTGGCCAATATAACTATCAGTAGAAGATAAATAGATAAAGATGATTTCCTAAATTATCAGAAAACCACATTGGCGAAACAGAATAATATAAAATTTATATATTTTCATTATTAAAATTATTCCGAAAGTAATTGAATTCATTACAAATATTTCAACTTAAAAGTATATTCATTATTCAGATTTCATATAATAAATCAAAAATTATATGTAATTAAAAATAATTATATAAAAAAAAAATTCGTTTTGTCAAATACATTTAATAAAGTTTAGATATACGATAAGCGAGGCTATCGTTAATATGGCAGTCGATTGATATGTAGAGAGGTTATGATAACTATTTAAAAAACCCGGAACAAACGGTGCCAACCTCACAGTAGTTACCTTGGTATCTGTCGATTTGAGGAAGCTGGCACATATGAGCGCATTACGACATTGAAACCACAATAATGTTATTTGAAATTGTTATTGTTGACGCTTGCCATATAAATGGGGGAACGGATATGACGTGAATTAGATACTGACATCAGATTGATCTGCCATTATTTGTGTGAAAAGGTAGAAACGCAGCGAACGGAAATATTATTTGTTTTTCGGTAAATTTAATTTTTGATTCAATTATAATAATTATTTTAATTTATTACTAGAAAACGGTATATTTTTAGTTTACAATGACACATATTCTTTAGAACTAATTGTGAAATTAAATAATAAAATGGTCATAAAATTATAATAGACTTTTAAAAATATTTTACAACAAAATTCATGAGGTGCTATAAAATTATTTACAAACTTAATTTTGCAAAATAAGTTAATGCGACTGATTTTAATAAAACAATCATAACTATTTATAAAATTATACCTATTGCCGTATCAGATAAAAATTGAAATTCCGAATCAATTTGATCATTTGTTGCAAACACGAAACAACGGATAATTGATTATTTAGCATACTATAATGTTATTAAATTAATTTGATGTTAAATAAGGATATGTTTCCTTCACCCTAACCGCAAAATGTGTCTACGTAGCACGCAATATATGACGAGTAAAAATAAAACAATAGTTACCAAAGCTTATCAGAAAAACAATACTTGTACAAGTAGACATATGTAAACGTAAAATTGTTTATTTATCATTACAATTCGGAGCACACAAGATGTTAATGTCTGTTGAAAATATCAATATTGTGGGTGGTTATGAATTATATATGCAGATATTCCAGATGATTGACATTGAAAGAACAATAATATTTTTAAATTATTCATGTTTACAAGAAATATTAATCAAAACAAATATAGATTTTAGTTATGTTAAATAAAAAAATGTCTATGATTAGATTTGCTATCGAATTAAATACTGATTCATGATAATAAAATTACAATAATTTAAGTATACCTTTACTCAATCAATTAATTTCGAACTTCGAAGTTAGTTATGTACCACATGTACTAAAAAAATAAAAGTATAAGTTTGAGGTACAATGCTTACAAATGAGTTAAGATTTTTGAACTCACTCTATACTAGGTTCAAATATTTAACAAGGGTAAGAACCTTGCATGATGGTTATATTTTGACAATGCAACTAACGTACAACACATAAAACAGACAAACAATAGCATCAGATACAAATCAAATCAAAGACGTACAGAAAAATAACGTTATGATTTGCTCAACATGGATAACTACAGTTTGAAATAAATTGTGATTGGTTGGCTATAGATATCTTAATAGTGCACACTTAATTGCTAAGAAATAAATATGTATTCACTCTCACTCACCAATAGTTGAGATAAAAAAAAAGTAGTGGACGCTACTGTTTTGAAGTTAGTGGATAAGCACGTGTTTGATGTCGTTGTTGAATTTCAATTGTTCAATATTAGGGTTTCGAATGTCAGTGGCCACATTGGTCTCAGCCCAGTGCGCTCACCTGAAACAATGCAAGGTCGAATGAAATACTCTGCTTTGTATAATAAGGATTAAAACAAGTTGTTGTGCTTGCTTTAATCATTAGACACATTCTTGCAGCAAATAACTTTGGAAGTGTTAATATAGTATTCATAAACACAGCCGAAACATAAAATGTATGATGGAGAGATGATGTGTGCGAATTTAGATTTATAAACTGATCATATCTTTGATGTAGGTATATGGAAATGTAGTTTTTATAATGTGAAATTGTTTTATTTAAAAACCCCTGATATAAGTTGGTATTTAGAAGATTTAGTATATGATACTAGAGTTAGCGTTGGTGTGCCTTGTGCCATTTATTGAAATAATTAAATATTTAAAATGTCTCGTTTACATCCCTTGGTATTCAAGGAGGAAGCTAACCTTTAGTCGGACTAGGAGAATCCTTGAGTTTTACTCTTATATATTTATTATTCAAACACTGTGATTACATTGCGTCTGGCGTCTATAAACATTAAAGGAAAGGTCATTTGATTACAATTTCAGTTGTACTCCTTCATTTACATATATAGAACTTTATACGTTACATAGAATATAGCTTCCGTATGTCTATTTATATCGAAAGAGCCTTTTTCGATCAACGAACCAGTTCAATCACAATTTCAAATCGTATACCTATCTTGCATTTAGTTCCATGTCATAATTTTACACAAAAAAACTCCGCTCATCTCATGCTCTTGATTTGTCCACCGAACGTATGTAAACAGAGAAAGAACATGAGTGAGCTAAGCTGAGTTTTTCTGTAATATGAATATAGCTACTATTACATTCATTTGAAAATCTCAAGAAATGAAGTGTCAAAGATTAACGAGCTTAAAAGACAGAAATTAAAACAATTATGTGACATCCGGATGAATCACAACAAGACACTAATGTTGTATACTGTACTTAGAATACTATATTAATTTTTGCCACTTACTCACTCTTGTACCAACTTGTACCGTAGGATTAGGAAGGACGTAATATTAATAATAACTGTTCAAATGGTTATTATTGTATAACATGATGTTTTATATAAGTATTAGATGATTTTGCAGTATATAGAGATCGTGAAAAACGTTTTTGCATCGTACAAACAAATACGTAAATATATTTTTTCTCTACTCAGTATAATTTTTTTCTAAAATCAATTAAATAATAATAATATATATCCAATATGTTTTTTCAAATTAAAAAAATATATGCTTGTTAATTTGCAAATGTAATTTTTTGGAAGTTATCATAAAATCTCATATACTCATTGTCATGATTTTTTTTTTGACATTGACAACACGCGCATTTCCAATGCCGATATCGGATGTCATTGGGCACAGGTCACACAACTTAGGTTGACATTGGGATGAGCATAAATAATCAGCGAAACATATCGTTATTATTAATCTACTCACCGGGGATAATTGAAAACTTTCCCAGAAAAAAGGCAACATACAATTTTACATCTATTTACATTTCAAATTCATATTCATTATCGCAAGAAGGAAGAGGATTTACAATAATTATTTATTGGAAATTGTTATTTCATAACGATACCAATTTATAAGAAAATTACTGTTATTAAATCGTAGGCATTTATAAAAGACCAGATGTGAACTTGGCACTCATATTGTACAATATGTTTTCAATCAACGTAACCTTACCGTGTAAAGTTTGTATTTTAAAATATTGTTAACTAATAAATCATAGTTTGCTACTTGGCATTTGAAAGTTTTTGATGGAATATTGATGCAGTTATGAATATTTAAAGATATAACATCATCATAAGATGCTTAATGACATCACTTAATGTGGATACATTATTTAGCATCTTACATATGTTTACTTACAATTCTATAGACATAAATATATCAGATGAGCAATGGATACCTAGGCAGGGTTCATTACAATTTCTTATAGACAATTCAGTAGCATTTATAAAACCGGAATAAATATAAGAATTTCCGGTAATTGAAATGCTTAGTCAAGTCAGACTTGGTAACCAGATGGTATTGAAATGATTTGCGGTTAATAAAATGTTAATTTATAACACTGACTAATATTTCAAAACAAATGTTTATGAGCAGCATCTTATGTTTGATACAAATAAATAAGTAATCTTGAAAATAAAAATATAAAAATATTGCTAGAGCTGTACTGCCGACACTGTTATATGAGTCACTAAATTTTGTGTTCATAATAATTATGGAGTGAATCCTATGTGTCATAAATAGATATAATAAAAACTATCTCAACTTGTTGTTGCTGAATTGTGTATTAAAACAAATCTGTTTGCCTTATATATTGTAAGGCTTTGTGAAAATAAAGTTCCCATAGTTATCTAATTCACTAGTTGTGGAATATTTTTAAATTTGGCACTATAATATACTGCAAAACTTTTTCATAATATCCTTTTATAAAATTTTATGTGATTTATTCAAAAATAACCCAAACACACATTTAATTTCTTTATAAATGGGTTCTACATCAAAAGTTTAAAACAATGCAGTCATTTTTCTGACATATTATATATGAAATAAATATAATGTGCAAAATAATTATATTTTCTTTCAAGATATATCAAAAGTTTTAAACAATTTCAAAATCAATCAAAAGCTACTCATTGAATGCCAAAGTTCTTTGACCTTCGACGCTATAACTCAAATAATAAACAACTTATAATCCTTTTCGTTTTATTTATCTTCCACACAAATAATGAGTAATACATATTATGCAAGTACTCTGTTATATATGTTACTATTTTTAATTTTGTTAACTAATCATTTTTTACTTAAATTGCAAATAGCGCTTTAGTCATTATGTGTCACAATATATTTTTAAACTATTTTATTAATTAAATCACATAAGAAATAAATAAATAGGATGTATAACGGTTGTACTATAACCATCATTTATATTAGAATTGCCTGTGCGAAAGATTATTAATATAATGGCGATAAATATAGTTACTAATTCCATAAATACTTCATAATTAATTATTGTTATTTAAAAAGATTATAAAACTGCTAATTTATGAATATGATTTTAATACCTCATCAAAGAAAAATGGTATTTATGTATGAATAATAAAATTTATTATTTAGTTAAAGTACGTATCTATAAAGTAAATTATATTTTAATGATAAAAATATCACAAAAACCTATATATTTGAAAGTCATGTGTGTTCTTATCATTTTACCGAATAAATATAACATTGACACAGTAATTTGGAAATTTAAACCTTGGAACACAAAAGAACAAGTACTTTTGTATTAACTATATAGTAATATTCACCTAGTGATCGAAACGAGTACTAAAAACGGCTTATTCCTCTTTTTACCGAATTTTTATACATGCATTGAACATAGCAATAGAGCACACTCGAGACCCAAATCACACTAAAATAAAACCATGCACTAGAGTCGCGGGAATTTTTATTATAACCATACATAAAGTACTTTCTTTCATTTAAGATGAAATAATTCTACACTTTTTGATTTGATAGTATTCGAAATGATAGAGTAAATATTGTAAGATATACCTGCGAAATTTTGTTGACATAAATAATCTTATCTTTATTAATTACGTATTGATTAGATTGAATTCTTTAGGTAATTTTTACAGGTGTTTTTCATAATAAAAGATCCTAGCATTTCATTTCCAAATATACATTTATATGTACATATCACTATGCTTTTGCGGAAAATGTACAGAAATATTGTATATATTATTTTAGATAAAGTATGAATCAAGTCTATAAGATAAATAACTGATATTGTACAGTATTGACCTTGGCCAAATGACAATATAAATACGAATACATTATGATTATACCAGTTTAACATATGTGAGTCACAAAATCACTGTTCCAGGTAGTTTGTAGGTGAACACTTTCACGTTCTTGGAAAGCGCCAGCCAACGCACAGATCAAAATACACGAAACAGGCGTAAACTCACTGATTCATTCGAATATTACTACAAGTCAAAAAATCACATTCATTCATAACTTCATAGAAATGTAATACTTGAGGTAGGCGTCTGGCATTATGACTTTGTGAGTCACCGAACTATGATCAATGTTACATAAATTATTCGGTTTTTTGTTTCATTTACAGTTATATACGATTTTTTAGATATCGAAATATTTACTGGTTGATTTGATAGTAGCGATTCTAACCACAAAACTATTATTCAAAACATTTAAAAATATACAATTTTTTTTTAAATTTAAATCTACTGCAGAAAAACTTGACTTTATAACAGAAATAGTCAAAGAATATCAAACCTAGACACACTTCTTCTTCTTCGCCATTTAAACAGTCAATATACCACATAACTTAACTTATGAAAAATATAATGAGTAGATAAGGATTAAATCGTTTTAATACAATTATTTTTATATTTTGAACAAGAAATATTGTTTTAATTCGCAAAAACATTTTATCAATTTGTAATCTTTTCGTATTATCTCTATTATAGTAATAATATTTTTAACAATTTCCGTTTTAATGTTATATTCCGGAAATTCGAGATTTCATAATGTCATTTGTTAATTGCGTTAAATTTACCATAGCGCGTATTCGTATGATTTCAGAGAGAAAACTTACTCAAAAAATAAAGTCTATACATTTCAAAAGATACTAATTAATTTTGATTTGAGCTATAGGAATTGGTGTAACTTTATAAAAAATAAACACGTACTGTACTATATAATTTGTGTGACGCACATTACATAAACATATGTAAAAACATTGAACATACATTTGACGAGATTATTTGATATATCATTGTCAGTACTTTGACAATGAATGCTATGCACTAAAAACTATGGTATTTGCCATACTAATGCAACAATTGTTGTTTTTAATATTGATTCGTTAATTTACTGCACCAGCAAACGGAAAATAGTTTAGTAGTAGTGTTACCAGATTATCAGTTTATTCGCCACAGATGTCTCAAACGATAATGAAAAACATGTACGAAAAATGTATTTAAATAATTACAAGGCGCGACTCAAATATATTTAAAACTAATATTTGCTCTAGATAATTATTAAAAAGGGTTTTTACATGTAGTAATGCGATTACAAATCTGTATTTGTTATATTATTAATATATTGATTTATTGATGAAATAACAAAAATACTGAATAATGTTTGGTAATATTGTTGTCGTTAAAAGAAATAAGTTTCATATGCACGCAAGGTTACTTATTATTATTGAACTTTTTACTTCAAGCCTTGAAAAATACTACATGTACAAATATATGTAATTTATATATAAATACCTACTTTACATTAATATCATATCTAATTGCTAGAAAAAGTGTAAAAGAAATTATATTATGTACAATACAATATAGTTCTTACTGTAATTGTCATTAAAACTGTCAAATGAATATAAGTATTATACATTTCGGTATAATCAAATTATACGAATTTGTATACCTACTAGAAATATAACTACATACCATATTGGTGTGTAATAAAATATATAATAGCATTCGCATTATAAAAGGAATTTAAATAAGCCTAATAATGACACCGAACATCGAGGCATTGACCTGCAGAATTACCCAAAATGTCATTGTTTACTAACTAATCTTATTTAAATCATATGCGTCCAACGAACAGGCGTAGGATTTTAAGCGAAAACAATACAAGGGGTGGCACCCAACATACGCACCCAACAGAATGTTAAACAGGGGCTAATCTGCGGTGACATTCAAAAATTCATCGGCCCTACCGGGAATAATGTCTGGCATTCTTGCTATGTCACAACACCGGCTAACGACGGACGTGCTGACTGTGTTCTGAAATATGTTGACAATAGAATGATATCATTGTGGAGTTATTTATCTTGAAATCATATCACACGAAATATTAACGTAATTTATTTTGGATCATAAAACGCCTGATCATTATTCGAAGAAATTTATTTAGTTGTGAAAACAAAATAATATAATGATTTTTCTTTGTTACAGCTATATTTATCGAATTTTGGATATCTTCCAACCGGGGCTAGTAATTTACAATCAGGTGCCATATTAGATGAAAAAACATGGAATACTGCAATTGTTGACTTCCAATCCTTCGCTGGTATCGAACCTACAGGTACGACTTAATTTACAAATTATACTAATTGTTTATTTTTTAACCTACTCCTATATTTGCCAACGATTTTTTTTTTGAATATTTTAACTAAAAGAAAAATTTAACATTTAGGAAAACTCGACAAAGACACATTAGAAACGATGAAGTTGCCTAGATGTGGTGTAAAAGACAAAGGCATTGTCCACCGATCAAAGAGATACATTTTGCAAGGTAAGTTTTTACAATTAATTCCGTCTTGAAGCTTTTCTAAATTGGCTAATCAATTTCTGATTGAATAATTACTGTCATTACATTGCAAAATACGATATGCAATTGAGAATAAACTGAAATACAAACATGACCACTGGGACAAAAGTTCTAACAGGACATATATGACCAACGAATTATTCCTGCTGGTCATCAAGAGTTTTTACGTAGGAAATCATTTCGCATTTGCGTGGACGACTTGAATAGAGGAGATATGGTTCATTGCATCTAGTCAACACCGGAGCGTATTGGTCACAAACGAATTAAATGTAATTTTTCACTAGTTAGATTTCGATTCATTTACAACAGAATTGGAAAAAGTGAAAGCTGGTTAACATCATGAAAATTGTCCACCCATAAAATTTAGGTTGAATAGTTGATAATTGTTAGAAAATTATCATAACAGTTAGATGATTGCAAGATAATATTTGCATATCCTGTCAGAGGAAACTAAGTCAATAGATACTCAAAACTATCTATGAATTTTTAAACACGTATTGTCTTCTTCAGAAGTCCATTGATCAACTTAAAATCCGTGGATTCTTATCATTGTGTTACAAATGTTTACTTCAACATTTTAATGAAGATCAACTTTTGAATTTTAGGAAGTCGCTGGAAGGTCAAGCATATCACCTACAGAATCTCCAAATATCCCAAAGTTTCTAATTTCAATGACGCAGATGTTAACGCGGAAATCCAACGTGCCTTCGATGTTTGGTCAAAATATACTGATCTTACTTTCGAACGCAAGGAACGAGGTCAAGTTCATATCGAAATCCAATTCGTTTATGGTGAACATGGAGATGGTGATCCGTTTGATGGTCCTGGTGGCACCTTAGCTCATGCTTACTTTCCAGTATGTATTTTTACTGTATATGTTGCCAATAATTTATGAATATAATATCTTTGCTTTCTAAACTTTATAGATGGATTTTTCATAAATTAATATTATGTTTGTGTAGGTGTTCGGAGGCGATGCTCATTTTGACGCTGACGAACGTTGGACGATCAACGAGTTTCGTGGAACAAATCTTTTCCAAGTGGCAGCTCATGAATTTGGCCACTCTTTAGGTTTATCTCATTCTAAAGTTAAAGATGCTTTAATGGCACCCTTCTACAGAGGATACCAACCTGATTTCAAATTGCATAGTGATGATATTCAAGGAATTCAGGTACATAAATAATATCCCAATTCTAACAATGCAATATAAATTACAATTAATAAATTGAGCTGGAATCAATTTTTTTCTCTATTCAAGAATAAAATTAATGATTTCTAATTTAGGCTTTGTATGGTGAAAAATCTGGTTACTCTCCAACAACTAGCAAACCAAAGAAACCAGCAGGAAAACCAACATCTCCACCAGGCAAAGATATTGATAGTATATTATGTGAAAGCCCTAAAATGGATACGATCTTCACAACTGCTGATGAAAGCACCTATATGTTCAAAGGAGATTACTACTGGAAAGTCGGCAAAGAAACTGTAGAAGCAGGATATCCGAAACGAATATCCGATGGATGGGCAGGATTACCCGGACACATCAATGGGGCATTCACGTATTCCAATGGCAAAACATATTTCTTCAAAGGAAAACAATATTGGAGATATATTGGTAGACGAATGGAACCTGGCTATCCCAAAGATATTTCAGTTGGTTTCAGTGGAATTCCAGATAATATTGATACTGTTATGGTGTGGAGTGGAAATGGCAAAATATACTTCTTCAAAGGTATGATTAGAAATTTATAATCTATCTTTCGGTGTATTTATGTTTGTGGTTTTTAGGAAAGAAATTCTGGCGATTTGATCCATCAGCAAGACCTCCAGTGAAAAATACTTATCCAAAATTGACTTCTAATTGGGAAGGCATTCCAGACAACTTAGATGCAGCGTTCCAGTATACGAATGAATATACATACTTCTTCAAAGGAGAAGCCTATTATAGATTTAACGATCGGGCGTTTGCTGTAAGTTTGAACTCTAAATCAATGATTGCTTTGTGAATGTTACTTGCATGAAGTTAGCAACGAAACGTGTTCGTATTAAGAAATACACAATTATATGGCATTTTTAAAAGCTACTTGCCGGCACACTTAATGTGATTTTGTTTGATGATAAAGAATTATAAGTGATTAATTTTTTTCTTAGGTTGAAAGCGCACAACCAGCATTCCCAAGATCTGTAGCGTACTGGTGGTATGGGTGTAAAAACGCCAATTCACTGACATTAGGTAAATATAGGCGACCAAATGAAGACATTTATATGGCGGAGAAAAATAATACAAACCTATATTCAAATCCAGAAGAATTTAATTTCGGTGAGCCACTAACTGACTGCAAATATTCTAACAAACAAAAGATGAACTAAAAAGATAACAATCTCTTACAAAAAAAATTCATACGAAGCATTTCAAAATACTGATTACAGTATTTAATTTGACTGTTATCTTATCTGGTTCATATTGAATGATAATACTAATTATTTTAACAGCTATATGCTATGAAACAAAATTCTGTAAATAAACTACTTTCTTGAACTGTTGTAGTCAAAGAGGGTTTGGTCACTATTGTATTTATATAGATAATTTTTCTTCGCCAATACTACAGTATGTATTAACGTGGAATGGCATGTGGTTGCACTATCTCAGCTTAAGCTTCAGCATATATTTTGCTTCGCTTTAATGCCTGTGTGTGTATGGGAATCATAGGATCATTTTCACAAAACATTATTTAGAACCACTTTAGGAATAGCACGACACACAACTTAAGTTAAGCTCAATAAGAGTAAGGAACACTTTTTCATTCACAAGTATGTCTAAAAGAAATGATTTACTTCATTAAAAGTAATATTGCGTTGTTTGAAGTATTACGTGATTTTTAAATAGTTTTAGTTTTGAATCCTTGTTACTTTTTTTTGTGTTGGAATAAGGTTATTAAGTGTTTGACGCATGTTGTGTTCGTTATTGTTTATATTTTGGACTTTTGGTTTAGCTTAGTGATGTTTTGCTAAGTAATCGTTCGTAACTGTGTGTATATTGCAGACTACCGCCAGCGTCGTTCCTGGCACTGACCGCTCACGGAACGTTTTTTGTCCTAAGTATGTTCCACTCATTCGTCATTTACTCATTATTTTAATAATCACTCACATGTTACGTGAAATTGTTGCGCCTATATTAATTATTATTTTAAAATGCTGCTATAGGAATTCTGAAAATTACGTCTTAATGCAGCAGAATAGGAAATATGTCATGGCACTTATCGTCCATTTTTAATCACAGTGAAATTTCAGAATTCCTATTTTGTGAACGTCGATATAAATTAACATTAGCACTGCTATCTACACTAAAAACATGTGTCTAATATTTTATTAAATTTAACAGAAGCAATCACTACAATGGTACCAAAAGATTCTGCAGCATCTCGTAGCGTGGCCGTCTTCACGCTGGTCACAGTGACGCTTGTGGCGTTATTTCTAAACTCATAACAGACTTTCGCGCAAGTTCTATAATATTTACAATGTAAATCCATGCGCCAAAACTGTTTAGAATAAGGAGCGTGCATGAAGACGCATCCAAGGACCAAAGTGATATGAACCTCGTTTCCACAGTTCTCAGTCAGTTAGTGCAAAAAGGAACTATGTATTTGTGTAGTCCTGGCGAGTTCATAGACTGTTTTATCAATTGCTTTACTTTCTTCGTACTTAAAAATATGTTTGTTTACTAATGAATTATTAAGTGCATTCGTTTTGATGTACATTTTTAACAAAGATCACCGGAAAGTTATGCAATGGGAGTCAATTGTTTTTAGTGTAACATTTACAAAACGAATACACCTATTTTAAGCAATAAAATTTGTAGTGATCAGTCAATATCGCATGTCAATTGACAATTAATCGATTTTTGTTTTATTTGAATATTTTACCCAATGGGTAAACGATTTTCAAAAATTATTTATTTTTAAAACGATTATTTGTCAAAAGAAATACTATGTATATATTCATTACAAATATACCTAATAAGAAAATAAAAATATTTTAAAATACATTGTTTCTTTCTTCCTCACTCACATCTTATGTTATTCAGGAAGACTTGGGCAAGTATATAAGGTAAATATCTAGATTTCTGCTGGGAATACTAGAATGTAGATTGCTTCATTAAAAATTACTCAGATCTGTTGCTGTAAAATGACAGTTATACAAATAATCGGATAGACAGCTGTTAGAAAATTGCTGTGAAATGGACACCGAAGAATTCTCAAAACGATATCTCACTTTGTTTAAATGAATAACAAAATACAGGCAGAATTATTTTAGATGAAATATTTATTAGAGCTTAGTAAAGTTTCGCATTTTCATTTGTCAATTATGTTAGTTTCATTTATTTTTCTTTTGCTTGTGGTACGTTATGGTTTGAAGATATTACTAAGTATCTCTCTTCTCAGCTGTCTTATAAAATGTGTCCGGAAGAAATTGTGCGGGTGACGTCTTTCTGCTTGGCGATATTACCGCAACGAAAACGTTAAGGGGTGGTGGTGGCTGTAGATGAGCGTGTGCGCCACAACTCGCGGCTGTCACGTGCGATAAAAAGTGAAGAGAACCGTGTGCATTTTGCGTTATCGGCAGAGCAGCAGCCAGCTGGCATGTGCAGCAGCATCCCGTTATAGAGCGCCACCATCGCAGATACAAATTGTATCCAAGCGCGCTCATTTTCCTTGGCGTTAGCTTCAGGTAGGTAAAATTGGCGATGTATTATAAAATGTTGCTTTCTCAATGGATTCAGCCAATGGTTCTGTAGATATCTCACTTCTGAGTGGAGAATCCTCCTCATGCAGGTTCTACTGCAATTACCATGTATACCGTAGGAATGATTACATTTTAGGCACAAATGTGTATGCATCGTGTTCTGTGGATACACATGTATGATGTAGGCATATATGACACACTCATATCCATAAATAAGCTGTGTGTATCAGTGTGGACAATGACAGGTGTCGGTGTGTGGGTTGGTTGGTGTCTTCTTCGTCCGTGTTCCTCAGCTTGTGTTGGTGAGTAACTTGCGATGAGAAAACAGAGCTGGTTCTTGACGAGTGTATGTATGCGTGAGGCAGGATTGATTAGGGAGGCTGCGGAGGGTGCAAGTCGGGAGCGGGTCGTCCTGTATCGATCAGGGTGGGCGCAGGCGCCTGGCGCCGGCCGGTATGGCGTCGGTGCGGCAGTGTCGAGCGAGATACCGCCGGTACAGCTCGCGCCCGGGCGGGGAGGCCAGCAAGCTACCAAAAATAAAAAAAACTGACTGACATCGAGTTGCTCGCCAAGATGGCGGCCGTTCGCTGGAATGTGTTCGCGTAGACGTGGAGCAAGTCGTCCCGTCCAGAGGCCTGTGTGTGTGTGAAATGTGATGTGCGGTGCGGTGGTGCGCGAGTATGCAGCATGAACAGTGGCCGGCGGCTTCAGGCAGCGGCGGCCGGAGCAACGACAAGACGAAGACGACGACCACGATCACGACGACCACGTTCGCCGCGTATTATTACTACAAGCGACAGCATCGGCATCCGAATCCGATCAGATCCAACCGGTATATACGGCGGTACCGATACGACGCCGACGAGGAGGACAAGAAGAAGCATCGGCGGCTGCATTTACTACATCCACACCATCACCACCGGCGGTTACTACAGAAGCAGCAGCAGGTGCGTGGCGTGTGCCGGCAAGTGGTGTCCCCAGCAGCAGCTACAGAGACAACAACAACGACAAAAACAACCATCAGAACGAAACAGACCGTCGACCGTTCGACGACGGCCTAGTGAGAAGAAGCGCGGCTTGGTGCACGGGTGCTGGCAGCGACAAGAAGCACGGTGTCCGGTGCGGCTGTCCGGCCGCCAGCAGCAATGCGACCGGACCCCGTAGCTGCTGCAGTCCGAGCCGCGCCCCGCCCCGCAGAATGCACCGGGCCTCGGCGGCCTGTCCGGCGCTCCTGATGGCCACAGCCACCGCCGCTCTGCTGGTGGCGCGAGTGCACTCCTCGGCTCTCGAAACCGTCAACCCGTGGCTGTCCGCGTGCGACATCGTGCATCCGGCTGCGAACGACGACCTACAAGGCGCGTGCTCCACCATCGGCCTTACCACATCAACATCCACCGCCACTCAAACGATGTTGATGATGGCGATGGCGGGGGGACCGGGGCCGCCCACCTGCCCACCCCCATGTACCACAAACTCTTTTACTACTTCTACTTCAGCAGCAGCAGCAAAATCTCGTACCACACAAACCACTTCTTCAGCAGCCAACAAATCCATCAACAGCAGTCCTACAAACAATTCATCAAGCGGCAGCGCAAACAACAACAACTTTTTAAACCAGTGCCTTTTATACTTGGAAGAATCGCACAAAGACGCGGTGTGTGACGGCGGCGACCGCGACCATCGGCTCCGGCAGATCCACGAGTTGCGGCTGCGCCATTGCTGTGAGCACGCGGTCGTCACGGCGCTGAAGCCGCTCGACCGGCAGGCCGTGCTGGCGGGGGGCGCCCAATGCAAACACCACTTGAATGCCTTGCTGGAGATCGACGCTCTGGCCGCTCGCATCTCCTGCGAGTTTACCGAGGTGCTCACGCGATACGACTGCGGTCAGCCCTACTCTATCGTCTACCACTGCGACGATTGCAAGGTATGTCAAAAAAAAAAAATACAACACACTACACACACGCATCACCTTCATTCATATAACATTTTACATTGCCGTGCGTTTGATCCTTATTCATTACGCTAATTACCACCCATCCTAAACTCACTACAATGGCGCTAGTATCGCCGCAGCGTGACATTGACTTATTCCCTTGGTTAGTTTGTATCCCAGGCAATTAAAACAATCCATATATCCTGATATGCACTGCCAACGGTGCCGTCAAAGGAACAAGTTCCACTGTACGCTATATGTATTATGACCAATGTCTCCTGGCGATTTGTCTAATAGTCCCCGTGGACACATTCACTGCCGGACCCCGCTTCACTTTCATCCGTACTTCCGGTGAACAATGGCCAACCATGTGTTTACAACTGTTACTTATGTCCGCCAATACGGGCATTTATATTACATTCGATTCGATTATAAAGATTTATCAGTCTTATATGTTTCCAGGAAAAAATATTACGGAAGGAAAATATCATATTTTTTGTCAATAACATATATTGCTTGTAACATTATGTCCGTCAGACATAATAACATGCAATGCATATTAAAATAAGAATATAGTACAAGCGTAAAAATGAGTAAGTACTAAAAGAATCACCAAGAAATAAAATTTCACTCGGTAGAATTGCAAATAACTATAGGAGACGATTACAACATTTTATTAATCAAGCGAAAATAATAAAATCGCAATTCGCAACCAGTATTACCTATTTGCAATTTTTTCTTTTAGATTAAAAATGCATAAAACCGCAATTTCACAGCAATGAACATAACGACAAATGATGATGTAAAATTATATTAGAGAGTGCTGGAATAGTGCCAAAAATGACTTCTATTATAGCGTTGGCACATCGACAAAATAGAAAAATATACCTGGGGCGAAGCACAACATTGAGATACTAAAATTCTGCTTACAAGTATTAAATAATGTAAATATAGGTAGGTACTTACATTAACTGCAATAGCTTGGGTAACGAATCTGAAACCAAAGAAAATCATTTAATATAAACATTTAATTACGTATTTTATGTATTTATAATACTTAATTTGCATCTAAAACAAATTGCTTTTCAATAACACATGTTTAGCATAATCATATTCCCTAATATAGTTGATATTAATCTCATTGTACCAATATGCTTTGTCCTGTAAGCTATAGTAGTAAACACGGATACATCAATTACAGAATAAATTTCCTCCCTAAAACAATTGCTAGGCATATTAGTTATATCCTTTCACATGTGTAATGGTATGATACAATTTCAACAAGGAAAATCTTCCTCTGACAAATGTATCCATAAAACTTGCACTTCAAGTCGTAAATAGTATTTAATAGTTGATATTTTCGTATAAGAAATGTCAAACAAACAAAAATTACATGCATTAGTACAATAGTGCCTCCCATTTTACAGCGGCACACAACATAGTCACTTAGCCGCACTTCAGTACGTACACATGAAGACATTCAGAGTAGTAATGTATGTATGTACGTTATGAGAATACTATGTTTATAGTGAATTGTTCATATAATGTACATACGTCATCCGGGGTTCACGTAATAATACACTAGCCTCAAACACACATATACCACATTCCGAGGGCCCATAATGATGAATTCCATGGACCTCGCATAGCAAACGTGCAGGAATGATTTGCAGTGCATTTTTATTTCACATTCATTCCAAGCATAATTCTTCTAATCCAATTCTCTTATGTTTATAAATACTACATGTTTACATTGTTAATTACATATTAGGTGTAATATGCGGTAAAATAATACTTGCGGTTTTATTTTGCAAAAATGATAAATCACTACCATCTACCACACTAGCAGTTTCATTACCTATAGGTATTACAAATTAATTTCCATTAGCCAAAACCATTATAAGGTTAATATTTGAAACAAGCAATATTATATTACATCAAACTTATTTGGAACAATAAATATTTAAAGTCATAAAATTTTTTTTTTTATTGATTCAAAAGTATATTGATTTGAATGAAAAATACACGTAGAAATTGAATGAATGCGTAAAAATCTGAGAAATAAATATAAACGCCCGCAAAATGTATACGAAAATACCGTTAGCAAGCACAAATTGTGGTATACAATGTAATTTAAAACATGTTGGAATATTTGTAGGAACTGAAATGAATTCCTGACTCCATCTTAACAACAATCACTTTGGGGGCCTACGTTATCAAACACTGAACAGACGGCTTCCTCCACGAAATATCATCCTATTGCGATGTAAATTTTCGTTGCGCCACAGCGTCAAAAAGACGAATCGTTTCTAAACTATCTGCATCTCTTGCGTAAATGTGCTTACATTCAAATGAGTAATTGGAGATCAAAAGATCGCACTATTCACACTTTTTACTTAAACATATTTTATTTTCCAAATTCGTTTTGATATTTGAAAGTTTGATTACATACATACATAAAAACTGGAGAATGGAGATGCGATTACGCGTAGGTATTACTTTCTCGCAATTTATTTTTGTTAATTGGGAATTCAATTCGTGATTTTGACGAATCTTTTCCTATTTACCACAAAATAAACTCGTATCGTCCTTGGATACAATTGTGTAAAAACATTCCACATCGGTGTATGCGGTGAAGCACGTGGGCCATATGTCTACTTCACCTCTGGCCTCTCTTCCATAACATCAACGAGAAGAAACACAAGATCGATATCGTGTTGTATATACCGCTGTGTACAGGTGTATATCAGTAGAAAAAATAATATAACACATAAGGTTTGTTCGGTTTTACAACCTCCTCTGGACGTTTATCGAAATACGTAAAAATTGCATTATTTGAACTAAATAATTAAATATTGTAAAAATAAAAGAAACTGAAAACGTTTTAAATGTAAAATGTTAAAACTCCATAATATTAAGTCATACCGATCATGTGGCTGTAATCCTATAATCTGCTCAAAGCAAGATATTATATTGATGTCACACTCACGGTAATAGCTAGTAAAAACCACACACTGTTATTTCTCATGTGTGCAACAGGCTTTTGATGTCAGTGTGCATCACCTAACTGCTGACCCTTCAAAGATAGATTAGGTTACACACAGTAAAGGTGCGCCGTGTGCTTCGCAAACACAATGTATAATAATACAGACTTGCTACCGAGATTCTCGCCATCAGATATCGCACATTATGAATATTCGTCAAACGTATCTTTATCGTTTTTAAATTGAGAATCTTTTTGGCGAATTACAATTTTTATCAAGTGCCATTTTCCGAACGATGATATCAGTGAAAGGAGGAAATTTATCGTAAAGCATATAAACGTCGATACATTCATTGTTAAGAATGACATTCGAAATTTTATTCAAATTTTTAAGAGTTCCTTCCACTTGTGTAACTGGTGTTTGATTGGCAGTTTGAAGTAGAGTAGAAGATGAATTATGAAACGAAAGCTGGCGAGGTCTAATGTTATATAAAACATAGATCAAGATGGAACACTTTTTATAATACTTCTAACTTCACATAGTATACGCAGATTTAGTTTTTTTTTTTTTTGCCTTAGTCTGCGAAAATATGAACGATTTCTTATGGGATTTAACACTGTGTTAACTTTACACATTTCTCACGCTTATATGAAATATTTTGCTAGGATGCGTATATTTTTTTTATATACATTAAAGTTTTTACTCCCGATTAATATAATAACAAAATTGTTAACAATTCAAAGTGGTGCTTAAATTTACGCCAACTAAGTTTGCGAAGCTAAAAGGATATGTACCAGTTTGCAAACTTTAATTTATAATATTTAATTAAGCTAAATAAACTGTTTTATAACTTGACCAAACATATATTTCAAAGCTTATCAAGTTTAGGGAATATTTTTAACGGTCTCATTATTGTATAGAGATTCCATTTTTATTTTAAAATCAGTTTTCCATCTTCTCCAAGAATTTGATTATGATGTTACGTTGTACGTTTTAATGTTTGTACAATTAAAGATAAAGTTTCATGATTTCGATGTAGTGAAATTTGTAGATAGACTTGTAAAAAAACAAACAAAATTATTGCAAACGATTAAGTTTGTGCTAAATCACTTCTCGTTTTAGCCATAAAAGTTACTGATGGAAAAGAAATTTTATTGAAAGTTCTGATCAATTTTAATTTGCAGTACTAACATTTTTATACGTCGTAAATATTGAAATTTAAGTATCTAAAGATGGTATTCGGGTTGAATATTTGACTATTTTCATAATGTTAAGCATGAAATAGTGATTTTATATGATACGAAACTTTGAACTGTTGAATCTCTGTGGTTGTGGCAGTTAAATACCTACAACAGAGAACATCCTCCTTGATGGTGAACTCTTTACGTGGAATGTCAAAGTTCTGGTGGCTTATACCGACAACGGACACAGTTATAAATTATCTAGAATTTAGATCATTCTTCACAATGAATAATTTACATAAGCGAAAATGTGATTTCAAATTATAAAACGTATCCAAACAAATTCATAAAACTTTCGAGACGACAAAACTCTAAATATGATCTTGTATATTTTTGAAGTGATAAATAATCTAATAAACCTTTCTCCCTAACGGTTGTGAAGGGAGTTGCAAGAGATTTGACAACACTGCCTTTTAATGTGACCATAATTTACCTTTACGAGTTTTAATTAGAGCAATACGATATTCTTATCCCCCAAGTTTTCGTAAAGAGCTACCCCTAATTTATTTTTCTCTTTATATTTTTACCCTGGTCGAAGCGTTGACATACGAAAGCAATTCATATTTCTAAAAAGCAATTTTTTTCTATGCTATTTCCCATCCGTTTAGTACCAAAGCAATAGCACAAAAACACAACCATAAACCTTAGTTGATTTGGTTGTTAATGTTTCATAAGTTTAAGTAATGATTGTCTCAAAAACAACGATTTGTTTTGTTATTGTTCTACCAATCGTTTCAGTTAGAATGAAAAACAGTTAAAAGTTAAAAGACGATTACATTACAACGGTCGGGCCATAAAAAATGCAACAAAAACGAAATGGAAAGTGATAAGTCATACGGTGAGAATTCGCTGCCTGTTTCATTAAAAATGCATGCGCCTAATTTCCATCTACATGACGTGCGCTACACAAATTTCACGCTGTTTTATTTTCTCGATGATGATCACAGTGAAGTTAGTCCCGGTAATATTTAATATTTTACATCGTTTAGTGTCAAGTCAATACAAGTAGCCACTCGTATATATTAAAGCACATGTTATTAAATATTCTATATGGGTATAGTTAGTGCGCTTCACCCTAAACGGTAGTTACTTTATTCATTAATACGCAGTTAGTAATAAGCACTGTGGCATAATCAACGTTTTATTAGGTGGTAGTTAATTATTTTATCACCAAATACGCAATATGGGACCCGCTGAATTTATCTAATATTTTAACTCAACGTTTTTGACTTCGATTAAAAATATATTCACAAATACCTAGATGCGAATGCGTTCTACAATTTTAAGTAAACTGACTAAGATAGGTATATTGATTGGAATGCTGATTGAGAATCGCAGGCGATTGATGAAAAGTTTCTAAATATTACATTTGCTTGATGAAGAATTTGGCTTTAGATGCCATGAAGCAAGGAACTATCAATCATTCAAATAGTCAGAAACCGCTTACTCATGTATATTATAGTTCTTTTCCCAGTAGAATTTCTGCGTTAAGTGTTGGTGGTAATGAGACAAACTATGTGGCATGTGACATCTGTCGTTTCCCACATTAAACTACCGACGCCGATATCGTGTGCCAAGTGCTGCGTGTTGCTATTTCCTTTTGCTAGCCTCTGGCATCAGCCGAGGGCAGCCAAGTTGTTGCATTCTGTGTTATTATTGTAAATTTTGCGGATAGTCCTGGGTGAGAATATTTCCTTCCTGAATCCGACGACCGACACCCATTGTGAATATTTGTGGCGTAATTTAGATAAATTATTTTGCGAATTCTATCGCCTTCATTTTCATTAACTAACCCGTCAAATTTATCTCCGGTTTATTCAAAATATATAATTATCGAAATATATAGAAAAGATTAAATTGTCAACCAATGAAGCAAATTTAGATGTTTTCGTTGAAAATAACAGAAAAATAACACAAAAAACTAGGGAGATAGAAACAAAAAAAAACCCTGGTTTGAAAAGAAAAGGTTTATAGAAAAGATCTATATCTTGAAATTATTATTTGACTTTGATTAAAACATCAGGTGCTGTAGACGGGCCTCTGTCATTTTCCTTCAGCTCGCATAAATAACTGGTTGCCCCCCACCCCTCCCCCCAACTGGGAAGCAAGCTGTGTTGGGGACGGGGCCGATATGGACGCCCACATGAACACGCGCGAAGTCGTGGGGGGACCGAGACCAATGGGGGGAATATCAGGGGGGATGCAGCTAGGATACGAAGTTATATCATGTCAGCGAGCGTTAGTGTCATTGCCAGTTGTCAGCCTCTGTTTTCCATTGCTCCCCCCTGTTATCCCAACTTGTGCAGCCCCCCACACTACAATTATACTCCCGGAGTAAAATAATGCTACAGTAAAAACTATTAGTTGCGTTGCAACAACAGAGAACTTTTATGTTTTAAAATACTACCAATAATTAAAAAGATATGCAAGAACCCTTTGATGAATAATTATTATTCCAAATACCAATGAGAATTTCAAATTGATTGTATTCAAAAAACCAAAGTATGTATCACAAAAAGAACTATTTACTACAACGCATGACAAGATGAACAACGCATTAAACGCACGGATGACACTTTTGATGTAATTGAACACAGTTATATAAAGTAGAAATAAATAAATAGGGAATAAAACACCAGCAGAAATAACCACAGAGCACGTGGCATCGGAAACACGTGTCCTGCTTTTACAGGAAAGGTTCCAGACTACCTGCACCGAGTCAATATAATATAAACCCCGAAAAGGACAGGTGTGAGTTGTGCAACAAGCGACACACATACACCATTGAATACACAATTGTGTTAGTTTATATGGACCACGAGACTTCTCTATTTACTTGCCGAACAATACACTAACTTTGGGTACCAATAGATCCTAAATCTGTTCGCTGGGATCACCAATTATTATATGCGAGTTTAATGCTTATATAGCTAACATAATTAATTGGAGATATCGCCTTTGTTTGCAACTATATTTGCGATAGTTTCACATTTAATAGAAAAGGAGAAATCATATAATCATATCTTCGATTTTTGTACATTTTGCGTATAGCAGAAGCCGGTATAGAATTATATGAATGACAAATGTTATTATAACTTAAAAGGTTGCAGTACTGCACGTGCATCTTACACAGGCTTCTATTTTGTGCAATCATTATTTCTACTGCATAATAATAATTGCTCCTGTGGTTCAGACTGACAAACACAAATTTGTTAAAACTGCGTGTTTATTAAGTCCTTTCAGAATGAACATCTTTGAGCCGCAATATAAAATACCAAATATGAAAACTAATTCATATGAAGTTAAACATCGTAATAATGAAATATATAATATTTAAACACACCATTCGGGACTAATATCACATCGCATGAGAGCGAACCAGAATCGAGGTTCACATCTCGGCCATGGGATGCTGTACGAGCGCTACGTATCGACCGTAGAGAAGCTAGCGCACGAAGCTCACTCTCGTCTGGACCCGGTCACGACATACGCGTTGGCAACAAAGATAAACGCTTTTCGAGTTTTCAGAGTGCGATATACAATAGACACTACGTCTCAACTAGTCTCGTACACAGAAGACAGAGGTCCTGTTCGGGCTTTCGATCGCGCCTGGTTTTTTAATTTGATGTTTTTAGATAGAAGCAGAGGACATATATACACGCCGACCATTGGGGACGAGTAAATGTGTGTTTAACAACGAAAAAAGGGAAGAGCAGCAGCTATCGATAGGTCGAGAAGTTGATTAAATAGTTTATTGATACTGGTTGTATTGATTTTTTCGGTTTTGTATACTACAGTAAATTAAATAGGGCTCAAAATGCATTTTCCGATTGAAGAGTAATTTAACGAAAATAAATATGTTTTGCTTTGGATCGATATAGAATACTATTTTTCACGAATCACATTTAAAGAAGTCACTGATGTGAAGCTAACGCTGTGCTGTTGAATATCATCATGTGACAGTATGGCTATCCGGGATTTGGTAACAAATCCACGGAACAGCCTAGCAAAAAAGCAGTGAAAAGTGGTTTGGGACACTAGTTTATGAAATTTGAGGATAATATGGCATATATACGGGGCCCTAGACTGCAGTAAAGGATTTACACTGCGGCAAAACAACGTAACTCGTGGTTGCTGTATTTGAGCCATTCATAATAGAAGCAGAAGACTAGTGGTTATGTAACAAAAACTCGAATATTTATGCAGTGTGAATTGAAGTACAAGAATCAATGATCGATTTGTAACAAATTTTGGCACATGGCGCAAAAGTGACGTTAGATTCTGACTCTGAGTTTCTACTTGAGAAAAGATTAGTGGCACAGTAGAAATTTGTTATTTACGGAAGGAACACTCTCTCCTGAAGAACGGAAAAGAAAAATCGTGCAGTTGATTTAGTTAAAAGTAGCAGCGCTTGTTTTGATAAGTTTAAGAGCAGCTTGTGTTCTTTTAACCCACACCACCGTGAATGTTGGTACATACGTAGTATCTCTTTTAATCCGTTTCGTTTTATTATCCTTATAGCGTATACGATGTTCCTTTTGATAAGAATTTCATTAAACTCGTACTGGAGGCCTCAGTGCTTCAATAAAAGAGACAGATGGATAGAGAGTGAGAGGGTTTCAGATCAATTAAAGTTGTGCGAACTAATTAGAGAACAGTGTGTTACTTCATTAAATTAACTATATCGAAAATCAATACGCGAAATTAATAAGCACTTAATATTTTAAAACAAAGTTACACGTAATTTCCTCTCTCCAGGTTTCGCACAAATAAACATCTATCATTGCGCGAACATTTACGAAAGATTGATGTATTGTATGGTTACTGATTGGGATATTTAACATTAATTTGAATGTCTGTAACGTGAGGTTTTGACAATGCAATAATTTATCTGTGACGAACATTGTGAACTTACCAATCTACAGATTGCAATCGGCACAAAAACATATTTTCTAAGTACCTACTAATGGTTATTGAACACCATCAAATTTAAATTTTAAATTTTATAGCTTCAGTATATACCTAGTTAATATCGCTGAACCACAAAAACCTGTTCCGAATCCGTCATACAAAAAAAAAATTCACCATGAGCTTGTGGTGTGGATAATTCTATGTCAGTGGTACCATCGTTTAGACAACCCAGTTTTTTTTTATGACAAGCTTGTTACAACAAAAACCCCCCTCACACCAAATGATATCCAGACTGAATGTGGATTCTTTTCTCACTCAGTCTGCAAGATAATATTACCGGAAAAATTGTCTGCCGTTAACCCATTGTCAGCCGTCGTTCGTCGGTGGACCGATCACACTGAATATTTTACTACCGTCATTTAAGACTTCAGAACCCAACGGGCATGCCATGATCTGTTGAAGCACATGCGATGTTAGAATATGCATAATGCACTCTTTAAACGGTATAAGTACCACTTGTAAGGGGTGCCAATGACAACCGAGGAGTTCTAGATGATTAAAATGGTACTGGGAGTGGTTTCAACGGCGTTGTGTTAAATAAAATTTATTGTTATTCTTTATTTTGATACGATATTTAAATATTTCACTTAGAAAATGCACAAATAATTTTCTTTAAGCACTGACTAAACGCGTCAGTTAAATGCAATGGAACTCTAACTGTAATCATTGATATCATCGAACTAGGTGAAGATATACGTAGGTACAATGCTGTGATACCATTTCCGTAACAAATAATTATTTCACAATTTCCTGCCGGATTACGGAGAGATGATCTTTCTAGCTGTATGAAAATACTTCAAATTAAAATGTAATATCTTCGTAAAAAGCACAAAATAAAGCGCAGCGCTGTTTTATCAATAAAGGCATACTCTGAACAGATTCCCGTTTTCATATTTAGAATTGCCAATGATGATTGCATATTTTTGTGGTACCAAACCGAGGAAATACGACCAAAGAAGGCAAAGCATGGATTTACTACCAAATTGCGTTCACAGATGTCCAACGTTAATGTTGGTCCGTTTTACGTTGCGGCTGTGCTCTCTTCTTTTTGTAACCATACAAGTGTGTAAGTGTATATATATTTCAGTGTGTGTGTGTGTGTTGGCTAGAGCTCCTTCGTCCGTCCTGTCAATCAAGGATAACTGTTAAGAGTGCCCGTTTATTTAAGGATTTGTTACTGCACGAACGGAAAGTATCTCAGTTCAGACTCTCTCATTTGTGTCTGGTACGGTTTTTTTTTTTTCTCTCAATCACAGTGGTTAGTTTGGTTTCTAACCATCTCGCGTTTGGAAATATGTCACTTAGATAAATGATTTGAAAAATATAATACCTCATTTACGGGAAAATATATGATATGTGGTGTTATAAAAAATATATCCATATAGTCGTATAGGTATATAGTTGATCAACAAAACGAAATGAATAAAAGTTTTCACATAACATTATTTTCTTAGCCAGACACAATCATTCTTAGATCGTTTCTACGTACTACTCAAATAAATTGATGACGTCTTAAATAATAAATTGCGTCTATCAACTCGACCAAATAATGCTTATACCCACAGAATAATCTATTCCTAATAGTTTTGTTTTTCAACATCCAATTTTTCTCTCATCATAATCTCCTGTTGTTTCAATTACTAAAATGAAATATACATCGCCTGTTGCAATTGGCTCACACACAGAAGAATCAGACTAGTGGTGGCGGGCAAGGAGAAGAGTATTGTGTCCGGACCCCCTACGGATATCATTGACCGAGCTAGTAATTAGTGTCTACACAGTACGATTCTCTAGTAACAAAAAAATGGGATATTTCTATAGAACATATACATACATGTTGACAAGAAAAAAGGATAATAACACCAGATGAGTTTTGGTTTTGTTATTCATCCCATACAAGTCGAAAACATATGAAGTATTTAACTTGGTTTTATATTTGTTAAAATAATATTGTTTTATATTTAAAATTGAACAGAGATGAATCTCTAAACCGTGAATATTTGATATGTGTTATATAAATATTGTGTGGAAGTGGCTTTGAAGTCAAATGTCAAATGTAAAGTGTGATTTCTCGGGCAGAATGAAACCTAAAGATATTCTTTATTTATTTAAGAGAAACATGGTTACCCTTTTAACCCACGTTAATTATATCGAATAGTTTTCTTCCATTAGTTGGAAATAATGACAGTGCCGAGGTCGATACTACTTTTGTATTAGAGTTAATTCTTTGGAAAACTTACTGGATTTTGAAAGAATATAAAAAAATATATAGGTAGGTATTTATACTTATAAATAAAATATTATAGTTATGCATTGAATAAGATTTCATTTAGACACTTTTATATAAAACTTTAAAATGTTTATAGTCTAAACTATAAAATGAAGGTATAAAACTAATATTAGTTTCTAGAATATTATCAGCGCTATAAATGTTATTCCTGAATATGTGCCTCCATAAATATGCGCACGCATGATTGTATATATGTATCGTTCCCATCCATGTACACTAATGATTTAATTAACTTGGATCACATAAATTGATACATAAAACCCGCCGAGCTCCAATTCATTTCACCAGCTGAGCGAGTAACTTGGTTCTCGCTCTTTCTATTCAGCATTACTGACAGAGCAAGTATGTGCGCATAGCATACAAAGGATGAAAGTCATGTGCTGTAAAACTGACTTTTATTCTGATACTTTTCAAATATTAGAAGAGCAGAATTGTTTTCTATATCTAATACTATTTTATATGATTTCTTTTACTAATGTAATACAAAATGCCGTTTGACATTTTCCTGGCATTAAACTGAGATTGCTAGTGCATTGGACACTATTACTTTTAATGTAACAATTGTCTCTGACATTTTTCCAACCAAGATAATCTAATAGTTGATACATTTATGTTTAAACCATGAGTATTCTATAAGTAGCTTGACTCATTCCATATACGCATACATAATTCGATTTTTCCTGCTACATTCGCAATCCGTTTGCTTTCACACCAAACGAAATATATTTTCATTGTACACATTTCATAAATATAGTACTGTGTTTCTGACAGGATCATTATAGAATTGATCATTGCTCTAGTATAACTAGTACCTATACATTTAGAAACATGGAAATTGTTTAACATTATTTTGAGTACCAGTGTGAAGATATGAACGTATGACTACAACATGAAACTAATGCATAACTAGGTTACCGTTCAAGAGACTAGAACTTGCTATCCATTAAGAAGTTTTATGACAAAAAAGTATTTGTTACGACGGAAATCTTCTGCAACCCAACTCCGTCCAGATATATATATATATATATATATATATATATATATATATATATATATATATATATATATATATATATATGCTAAATAATGGTCCATGTTATTTCTGCACCATTTAGATACGACCAGTTTTATTTTGATTTGTTTGTGTGTGTGTGTGTGTGTGTGTGTGTATGAAGTAGCATCTTGCACTGGACAAGAACCGTTGCCAGATGATTTCTCCAGGAATTCCATAAACTCCCAGCAATATCATTAGTCATGTTTTTGACGTTATATTTTATGCTAATGAACAATGCACAATATGAAAATGTATAAATTTTGTTATAATGTATTTTCTACGTTTTACAAAAGATTATTTATCATCCAAGTTCTTTGAAAATTATTACGAAAAATAAATATCTTTCCGCGACAAATGATTTAGAATCTATTTGTTTCTTCTGATTTACCTCGAAATGTATTTGAGAATGATGGAAATTAGAATAAAAAGAAAATCTCTGGCTAGGTGGAATGTGAAAGTTTTGTGGTAGAAGTTATCGGTAGTGGCCGAAGTGACGGTGTTATCGGACGTGAGAGCAATGGCAAGAATTGCAGAAGTAGCATTTGCTGTGATTCGCGGTAGTGTCGCAATACCCTGGAGACATCCTCCAAGCAAAAGAGAGTCGTATTACCTTTATCATGCCGTCGTCGACACCTCTTTCTAACTTCATCTCACTTTGACGCAAGAGATGTGAGCTTTCGCTCATTTTGGCAGTGTGCCGTACTTGTAAACACGCGATCGTCGTCGATTCTTATTTCTTAAGAAAAGATTTTCACGTGTAAACTGAATTGGGGATCGAGACCACAGTGAGGTGCAATTGATTTTTATGTGAAGGAACAAAGTTTTGAGTATACACACAGAAAAGAAAGAAAAAAAAAGCGGACCTATCTATATGGTTTAAGATCGATACGGTAAATTATAATTTGCGTGTCTCATGATCTGGCAAATAATTTGCTATTACAACCACATTAGTCAATCTGTGGCACTAGTTTAATATTGATTAAAATAAACGGTGATTAATCCGCGTGCATCAGTTGAGATGTTCCGCGAATCCATCAGCAGCAGTAACAATGCAAAAGGCAATTACTTAACTAGTGTTGGTAATGAAATAATAGTTGTTTAATAACAATGCATAATTTCCGTAAAATGTTACAAATCATATTTCCGGTTGTGCGGGAGAAAAGCAACGCGTCGCAATGGAAAGCGAACGGAACTTTGTGCTAAGGCACAAAAGGAAAGAACGAGGCCACGATAAAATAAAGGAGGTCAGAAGCAACCGCCACCGCCGTCGACGGCGCTGCAGTCGCTCGCTCGCAAGCTTTCACGGCTAAATTAACACAGGTTCTGATTGTGTCGTGTTCACTCTTAATGTCCGCCTAAGTGCACTTGCTGTTTGCAGGCCCTAAGGCTCTATTTCCCTAGCTCTCTATATATGAGCGCCAAGAGTATTGTCTTGCGAACGCCCAGACAATTTCTTAATCAAAAATTCATTGTGCTAAGTATCATATTAGTCTCTACTATTTGAACTGTTTCTTGTTTAAATAGATTGTTTACGAGATAAATTCATTCGGAATGTAATAAGACGTTTAAATTCAACTTGGAATCTTGATTCTTTTATTATTATCATTATTATTTTCGGTAGTGTACTTATGTATGTGTGTACGCTGCAATGAGCAGCAATTCTGTGAAACAATACGTATTCACAGCACATTAGGATCCGTAAGACTGTGAAGCACAAGCACCAGTTTGATAGTTCATTCTTTCGGATGATGCGCCTTTATATATGCAGATTAACAATTTATTCAAAGCACATTGAAGCTAATACTTATTATGCTTTGCAACAGCTTTTCGTAGACATTTATAAAAAGATTCTCTTGTGTTTTAGTCAAGTTTAACTACTCCACGGACCAACGTAATCCAAGTATTACACTTAGCGAATTAAAAATAAATTAACACTTTCACTTTGATTTTAATATCAATTTTGCATCCATTTCTACTTTATGCAATATTATTAACTGTGTACCTAAAGTATAGTTGTTGAGAAGCCTTATTTTCAAAATATTGTTTTGAGCGTTTCTTCATAGAACATTAATCACTTCAAAACAAAACAAAACAAAACAAAAATGGCAACTCGCGTAACCCATTATCAAACAATTTCTCAGTCGTAATATTACCAGGACTGACTCTTGGATTCATTGCACGACTTGACCATTCCGTTAATATCGATCAGTTAGTAAACGATTCAAAATATGATTCTAATTTAATGCTGGAAGTTGTATTTAATATCTGTGTTATCTTATTCTTGAGGATCCTTTAGTTAATGTAGGTAAATATGTAGAAGTACCTCGATTTTGAATGGCATGCTATAAATATCTCTTAGAAATATAATAAACTGAAGCAATTTTTATTTTCATTTCATCTTCAAATTATCTCGTCGCTCGTGAAACTGCACTGACATCAATGTTTCTCTAACAATATTTCATTTCTTACATCTTTCACTTTTTTTCGGTTGCAAATTAAAGAAATGTTCTTTTGTTTCTCGATATTATATTTATGTATCAGATTTAGCACGAAGAAGAGTGTAAATACATTTACTTAGGTGCTATATGCAGTTATGTGGTTTATATATGTATGTACATACATACATACATAGGACATCCACATTCTAGTTGTCTCTTTTTGGCAACCGTATTATATTTTGTTTATTTAATGAAAGTATACTACGTAAGTTATTATTGTAGAAGCACTCACAGTTACACGGACGTGTTGACATTTAAGTCACAAAGCGTAAAAATAATTGTTTTATTAAATACAACCTTATATCTACTGGGTATTCTTTCTACAAACAAATATTTTATCATATATCAAACTGTAATCTCTATATAATGCACATATACTTTTTATCTCAGTTTGGTTATGTAGGTAGGTATATGAAGCATATGACAATTATATCAGTCATCAATATTCAATACAATAATGTTGACTATACGTTTCCGATTTCAAAGTTTGAAACATTGATATAATTGTGATTCTGCGTTTTGTTTGTGGCAAATCGATAATACAATTTACCTGCGATTGTCACACATATTGAGTAACCAGTCACTTTCAAAACCAGACTGATTAGATTATTTGCGCTAATTTCACTTGTGACCATCATCAAGTATGTCCAACTAGCGATCGGATAGGATGGGCCCCATGGACGAGAATGAATTATAAACTTGTTAATATTATGAAATGCATCGCTTGAGTCCTAGTTCTATTTCTATTTCAGTTGTCAACTGCAGCGCTCACTTCTAAATGCATTATGCACCGATTTTGTTGTACTAACGTTTGGATACTCATCAAAACCAGCAGCTTCATCTATTAAATTGTTCACTAAGAAATATTATTTTCTTTCGACTTCTGCAGTTAAGCACCCATACATTAGTCTATATGGTTACATTTTAAACAAACTTTTATATTTCTCATCACCTTTATGTTGAGAAAATCGTTTGTACACATTCTTAAACTATATTACATTTTTTCCATTGTATATAGTGTTTTAAGTAAACTACTTTATACTTGTCGTAAATTACAACACTTTTAAAACTGTTTAATTATCCTTTATACAACTTTATTCTATACTGTCCTCAATGTGAAGTTGCCTACGAGTACTTGCCCATGCTCAGGTGATCAAAGCCGTGTTCAAGCACGCGAATTCTATAAAATTGATAAAAATAAAAAAGCACGCCCGTTTTTATTATAATACTAAGTAAAAAGCGTATGAGTACACCTTGTTCATTATGTCAAGTGGATACAGTATACGTCGTGATGAATATACATATCAACAAAACTATCAGATATGTTTAAATTGTACAATCAGATGACAGTTTTATTTGTAATTAAGATAAAGGTTTATACAAATTCGTATAATAGTAGTTTCGAATTAATATATAATTGGTTATGATATCACATCGTTTTAATGTTGAGTTAAAATTAGAGCACGACTCTTCGTAGATGAATTATTAATATGAGTTTCAAACAGGTTTAACAGTTTAGTTAATTAGTTGCAATGCTTCATTGCTGACGTTCTCTAATCAATTACATATTTAAGGGTGTTTTTATTTTGGTGATTAATCTAGGTAGGTATATGCTTTTTAAATGATGGCGATTGATATTGCTGTAGTTGTTTACCAAAACGCATTGTGCATAAAAAAAAATTGATAAAGACAATGAGAAAACGAAACACCTTGTTTTTTGTTGTTAATCAAGGCAGAATTTGATTTACTCGAGCAATTGTATGGTTGGTTTACAATGTATGCAGTAATGTTGTTGCACTACTTGAAATCAGATTCTCATTAATCACCTGGCGACGACATGGACATGACGTCACATTAATTCTGTCATATACCAACCCGCTATAAGCCCCCGTGGCCGCCCTAACCCGCGCAATCGTGGTCTGTCGAGGTTTCATACCGTGGTCGGCGAAGCACATCAATATTCCGGTAGCAAACTCTAGAGGACAGAGCGCGCGGACATGGAAATATGACCGGCGTATTTTGATGAGCTTTATGAGAAATTGTCCGCTCCTAAGATGCTCAAACATAACCCCGCGCGTCCAGCATACGCAACGCTCGTGCGACCCCACTAGTGTTACGGCGTTGATGATCATGCTGAAAGGTCGATTTGATCCCGAACGCGAACGTACCCCAAATCTTATAGATAGATAGATATTCATTTACTAAAACACATGCAATCCATCTTTAGAACAATTTCCAAACGTTATTGAAACAAGTATTCATTCAACGTTTCTCTAGAAGCACAGAAGCAATCATAAATAAATTCAATGCTTTTATTATTTTCGAATTTTCAATTTTATTGAGGTCAGTGGTCAGTGAGATTAAATAAAATTTGAAAAGTAATTTCATTCAAGGAAAATTTGTTGGTATATTAGCGTCGTTCGATAGATGCGAGTTGGGAAACGTGGAGAAAAGACGCTGCGGGGCGTAAAATAGGGGAGAAAAAGTATACCTAACCCCCATTATATAGGTATACTTGACACCGAGTAACACCGTCGTATACAGTATCGATTTTACACCACGCGACGTTTACTTTAACATAAACCGAAAATCTGGACCGTGTTGCAAACATACGATAAGACAAATAGCCGTTTTGAATCAGGTTGTAAATTGCTCCGTTGTATAGTCACCACATATAAGGGTTTAGGTTTTATAAGTTTTAAATGCACTCAAATAAGTACTAGCTTCTTTTTGAGTTTCTTTTATATAAACATGTTTCTATCGGTAAAACTTATATCTTTATATAGCCGTACCAACAAAATATCATAGTATAAAGGATGATTCTGAGAGAAAGTTGTAAAATAAAATTAAAAAACCATAAATTAAACTAGAGAATTAGCGTTTTCAATTAGGAGTGATGAAGATGGAAATAGAGGAGGTTTGGCTGGATGGCTGAGAGAAGCTTATTAAAATATTCGTATTACGTATAATAATAATAAATGTTGGAGTCGCGCAGAAATTAATAACCGTCGACTTACATTAGCCGGGGAATAGGTTCAAATCACTTTCGTTTTCGTGTCGAGGCGACGTTGATGTTATTATGGAGACTGTAAGAAGGATTATTTCCAAGAATACTTCAACAAGTTGTCTGCTCCCAAATACGTAACGTGCGGTATCACCGCGAGTTTTTGCATTTTGTCAAAATAAAGCGATACCCAAATAAAAATAAAATAAAACTTTTATTGCGCTATCACCGCCTGAACATTTAAGCACCAGATTCGTTTAACTTCGTTTTAAATTTATTTGCTCCAATGCTATTTTAAGACCTGTTTTTATTCTATTATTAAGTGCGAAAAACGATTAATAGACAATACTTTATCTTTATCCCAAAACATGCAAATGCATAAGTGTTACTTCTAATTATAGTTAGGTATACTAAATTCATAAAAAGCCGCCATAATATTAGTGTGAAGTTAGCACATAGCTAGACAAGATATGCGCACAAGAAAGTCAGTCTTACAAGTGTCAAAATGTACGTGCAAATGGTTTTTATATCGCTACAGAGTACATTGTGCAAAGTTAAATAACAAAACATAGTAATTTATTACGATTAGTGCAGACTAATATGGCAAAGTTAGAGTTAGTTGGCTATCGAACCGCGATGATCAGTTATCTTTCTGTGTAAAACGAAGCGACCCATTTGTTATATGTAATGTTACATTTCAGGATTCGTATTGAAAAGCATATCGATCATACAATAAGCCACGAAGGATTAAATTGATTTGCATTTAAATTACGAAACTATTGAACTCGGCTCACAACACTCGTAACTTTATAAATAAAAGTTTTCACATTAACATTTTGTTAATAAAAATAGATGGGATTGGAATGAGAATTGACGAAATTAAATAATCGATAACATTAAAACGTGAAATCCAGGTACTTTCAGGTCAGGCAGTCAAGTATCACAAACTAATATCCAACATCATGTAAAATGGATGGACTAGTAAATGAAATGAAACAAATCGCCAGCAAAAGTAACATGTGTAACATCCTGATCGGATGCTGAATAATAGAATATACAACGTAGATCTATAAGGCTGGCTTCCATGGGCAATTAGATAAATATTTTATGTGTGTTCAAAGTTGTAACATGAAGTATGTACAACCCAATAGAGATGCATTCGTTTTTTATTGTATTATGTTTTTGGTGCATTATCTTCACGTTATGTATGTATTTTTAAACATGTACCAAATTATATTATGATATGGTGAAAATTGTTAGCAACAACTATAGAAAAACAGTGCCAAGTATTAGGTATCCGTAGCAGCAGCCAAAATCACGCAGCTGCTACTGTAATTTTGCCCATTCTATTACTGTTCATAAAACGGAATTATAGCCGATGTTTTATGTCGTATTAAGAGAGGATACATGTGCTTCCAAAGCTACAGAGATGTTTGCCAAAAGTGACTGGTTTACAAATTTATTCGGAACGTATATTATATATCATAAAATCATGATGGCATTGTTATTTAGTTATGCTTCTGTATTTTTTTTTTTTAACAAAGTTGCTAAAATGATTTGAAAATACAACCAAGAACACATTTACTTTTTCACTTAAACTAGTAGTTTTTCTACTTTATTTTCATGTAAATATAGTGCATAAAACATGTTCGACAAGTTCTAGAATAAATTCAGTTAGACATCGCATGGCACGTCCCTCAATAGTTTTTGCTACCGGCAAAACCAAACTTCAGTGACCAGTATTCCGGTCACATTTCCTAGTATAAAAGCCAGGGTAGACGACTCAACATGATACCAGGATTATAAGAAATTAATTGTATTCCGTTTTCAACATTGATAAATTAAGTTGAAATTTTGGTTTAAGCAGGCGTAATTTTGTTAATTGACTTAGATTGGCGTATCGGTTTTGATAATTGTCTAACAAGATATAAAAAAGCTTCATTTCATTTCATGTCATACGGATTATGTAACCATAAAAATAAAAGAATATTTAGTAATATTTCATTGATTGACAAGCAGTCTCAAGAATAATTTTTTGTAAGGATAAATGTGCCTTTTAAAGCTCAATGAAAATCTTCTGGTGCGCGAGGAGGCCATGAGGTACAAACATACAAAATCAAAGACATGGAGGTATCGTTGCTACGTAGCAATTTCTAACGTTTGGTTGGTCGTCTTGGGGATACGAGACGAGAGCCACACTGAAATAAGAAAGGTGACTTTGGAGAAACCAGACCAACCAGCCTGATGCCACTGCCAGGACGAGAACAAGAAGAGAGAACAGGAATAACTAGCGCACGTTCAGCGCAGTGGCGGGACAGTAAGCCAATTACCGGGACAGCTTATTCTAAAACATATTTTCGATTGAACAGACATGTGTCCAGTAGCTGCAGCACATTTCCAAATCGTTCTATCTGTAGAGGTTTGTGGAAACGAGGGAATACGAAAAGAAAATAAACTATGTAAAGAAACTGAAGATAATAGAACCATCAAAGCGTGCACGTGTGGTCATGGACTGCCAACAACCAAACACTTGCGAGTAACTTCGAGGTGCATAATATTCAAATTTACGTTCAGAACCGGGGCGAAACTTCAGAAAATAATAGTCTTCATAAAAGAGGCAAGCATCGACGACTGCGATTTATGCCGGGCCAAGACGGTGGTAGCGGACTACGTCAACAAGAATTACGTTTAGAACGCACCAGGTGTAAATAACGATGTGTTACGCCACTGGTTGAATAGTGGCGCGTACATATATATATATATATATATATATATATATATATATATATATATATATATATATATATGTGTGTGTGTGTGTGTGTGTGTGTGTGTATGTATGTGTGTCCGTGTGTGTGTGGAGAACAGTTGAAGACTACGGTAGTGGAGGCGTCGTCGTCAACGATGGCGCAGAATAGAGAGAGGCCGAGGGTGAAGTGGCTGAAACTGAAAGAGAGAAGAGAACCGCCCCAGCTGTGCACGGTGTGGATCGATCATGGCAATGGTACGGCGAGGCTGCGAGGAGACACGCAACGGTGCGGTCAAACTCCCGGGCGGGAAACCAGGTCTCTACACACACCCGCACACACATGGACATGAATGAAATATCTTATTATTGGGTAGAGAGGTGCACTAGACTACTCCAACCGGGACTCCAACTCGCTATGAGGAGCAGGAGAATTAAATCGTTTTAATAACTTCCGCTTAAATGATTATAATCAAGATTATCTGGTGATATCTTTAAGTTTCCTGACACTAGTTAGCGCTGTATTCTTTATACCGGAAATATCAGTGCTCTGAACTGAGGGTACAGATCATCCGGATTTGGTTACTTTAAAAACTTATTTAGCTTGAAGTTACATTTACCACGACGGAAATCGGGGCACTATTTGGTTACATTATCACCAATATTCTATAAATCTCCATTTTAGTTCTACTTTAAATTAAAAATATATTTATCTATTTTTCTACTCAAGCCATATACCTATGACTTTTCCATCTGTCTATTAATAAGTAGTTTGCTACTATATAATCATCTCCTTAGCATTTTTCTGAATAACCACATCACCTTAAATATCCTAAATCACATGTAAACTGATGATCTAATTCTGGATAGTTAAGAATATCTGCAATAATATCTTTCTAGAAACGCTAAGCAATATCGAATGGACTTGAACTACGTACGATAGATATAATGTACCGTTATATTGGGTTAATAATAATAAAAGGGCGATGCAGAAGAATGATAAACGTATATAGGAAGTTCGTTTCTACACCACATATCGTACACGTTATGGCAGTGATGGTGAATCAGATACCTGCGCTACCGGCGCGAGCAGACCGTCATGCCGTCGTGTGATTGTCACACGTGAATTATGTGTGATTGCTGATTGCCGATTACTCGGCCCATTTAGCACTGATAATCAAACTCTCTATGGTCTACTTACTTCTCATACCCAGAGGTTTATATATCAGACTTCTGTATTTGATTCCTCCATTTTTCATTTTATATACCCACTCAATATTTAGTACCGAAGTAGTGGAGTGATATATATAGGTAGTGTTAGTTTATTTATATTATAATACAATTTCCAGAAAGCGCATTTGATTTCACTTCATTTTCTTGTCCTTCAAAAAATCAGTAGAAAAGTGAATCTTTGGCAAACATTAACAAAATCCCTTGATATTAAATATTTCTATACTTTTACTTCACTTGGCGTAGAACTTCACCCCTACCCCTCTTCCAGATGCCAGCTGTGGAAAAACACGCGGAACCAATGAAATCGACGAAAGATCGACGCGGATTAAATCTTGTCGAAGCTGTGGTGCACCGTGTCTACGGTGTCATTGCGAAAACTTACATTTTAAACTTTTCCCCGAAGTTCATATCTTTCTCTTTCTATGGGGCTTCAAGTTTCACACTTCTTCGCCACGCATTCACCACATCAATCGTGGAATGTAACCTCTTCATTCTATAGATTGATTCTCTCTAATGCTCAAGTAGAATTTAACATTGACGAACTGGGGTTGGTTCAATTGTTTTAATTGTTCTAGATTACAGTGGGTGCCTTGCTGTATTACCTCACCTTCATTTTCCTTCCGTTAAATCTAATCGTTCTTTGGTTTTGTTACAAACTATACACTATCTAAATTTTCATTTGCTTCTATTTATATATGTTAAGTAATACAAAAATATTAAAAAGAACTGCACCAATGCCTGAAGTTACCTATATTTCCAACATAGTAGTTAACTAGAACAATTGTATACTTCTGTTTCAACAATAAATCTATGGTAGACTGTAGTGATGTATATATATATATATATATATATATATATATATATATATATATATATATATATATATATATATATATATATATATATATATATATATATATATATATATATATATATATATATATATATATATATATATATATATATATATATATATATGAGCTCAAGAAGTAAAATTATGCTAGGCATATGACACATATACTTGCCTTACATTAATATTCATGTTACGTTTTCTGTTGTTTGTTGGGTGAAGGAGTTTCACCTGAACCCTCTCTCTCTCATATCCTCCAGACTTCAACAAGCTCACGTGACCAGGATAAAAATATTACTTTTATTATTAAAGCATCATATCAATTTTTGAAATTATTTTATTTTTCGTGTAGGGGTCTCAAGTTTAATGAATCAATAAATGATTCATAACGGGGTTAATAAATAGATGGGACTTACGGTGTCTTTAACAGGTATTAACGTTCAGAATGCGCGGTGAATATATATTCGGTGTTGAATCGATTTTAATCTGTAATTTGTGGTATAATTTTTCGAAGATGTTCATGGTTGAAATGATCAACTTGGATTAAATAAATTAAAGTTGCATTTTTTATTATATAATAATCAAAACAAAACTGTTGCAGTGATAAATGTATATGCATTTGTCAGAATGGTTAATTAGATTCGTTAAAAGAGTTGCAAAATAAAAATAGTAATTCACTATAACTGTATAAGCCTCTTTTGAACTCTGCCTTTTTCAGCAAGCAAATTTAATCTTTGGAAAGAATAAAATACGATGAATTGAAAAATAAAAACTTCTGGTAGTGAACGCACGAAAGATTAATCTTTTAAGTAGGAACGAGGAACGGTAAACGTTAATTACAAAACTCGAGCAATTAGAAATATAAAAACAAACCACCAGTTTACAAAAATACCTATATATTAAAAGAAAAAATTTCACAGTTTCAGAGTAGTATTTCACTGAAGTAGTAATTATGTAGCGTCTATTCGGATTATTTTTTTCTATATATACATATATATTTATATTTCAAAGGTAAATAATTAACAATGAGTGATATTTATATATGTAGGTAGTAAGTTCATGCCCATTCTAGTACTTCCAGTGTTCCAAATAATTTAAAAAATTTACTCATCACTCAAAGAGTAATTGACGTTTTATAATGCCGATGACACCAATTGATTCTCCGTATTTAATTGAAATCCTAAATTCTGTGTCCAATTATTTTCCTATAACATTGCCACTCTCGTATTAATTCCTGTGTATGAAGTTTTTTTGTTTAATAATATCAATGTTGATTTTGTGTGTTTGTTGTTGTTTCAGGAGGCGTATAGACGTTGGGTATGCAGTTCCCTGGTGCCTCACCTGACGGAGACGGGTGGTCGTGTACGGCCGTGTCGTAATGTATGCCAAACCGTGGAGCAACGGTGCCCTTATATGCTGCCCGGCGACAGGGCGCCCGCACATCCCACACAGTATGCAGGGGAACCGACCTTCCTGTGTCTCGGTAACCACAGCACACTTAATATTTTATTTTAATCAATTTCTATTTGTCTACTCAAGAACACCGCCACGCCACACCAGTATCATTTAGGTATTGCGTCCAAGTATTACATGGCATTTTCTGTTGTCGGATTATTTCCAAGTTTTATTGAAAATACCACAGACAATACACGTGCTCACCACGCTTCTTATGAACAATCAACATTCTAAGAATTCTTTATCCTATTTTGAAGAATGAATGTGAGTGTTGTGCACGTGATTCTATTACAAGAAAAACCAACAGAACTGTATACGAATTCCACGAATCAAAACAAAATCGTATTAATCGCTGGATGTATCTCACTTTTGATGACATTACACACAGTACAAGGAGTATATGAAACACAATCACCACCCCAAATGTAAACAAATAAAATCTGACGTCACCGTATTATTTGTGTGGCCTCTCAATTTGACAGCGTAGTAGTTTGAGTTGAGAAAACAAAGAGGGAATGTAAAACAAATATTATTTCTTTAATTTGTCACGATTGAACAATCTATAAAACCGACTGCACATCGATCATTTGCGGGCAAACAAAATATTGGGAGCCAGTTGGTTTTGTAACTTGGTCACTCTGGAGAAATTTGCAAAGCGATAAATATGACATTTCTATTTGCATTTTATTGATGGGTTTTAAATCATTTCGGAAGTTATTGCATCTTTTGTATCACTTCAAGAGAAGTAATTTAATTTTGCAAATACACAGCACTGCATTTTCTAGATATATGTGCTAGAATTAATTATTTGAACAACAACACTAGGGAGAGTAACTAATTGTTTAATTTGTAAAATAAACGATGATACAGATATTATAAAAAGAGGGACGTAAAATATTTTAATTAAAATCGAAATGAAAATCTGATGTAATCCTTATCTGACTGTAAGAGATGAAAAATAATTTCCCATTATTTTCCACTTTTAAATCACATTGTGACCACACTGGATTTTTAATCTGTCTGTTGTCATGGCACCTTGCCTCAAATTTATCTAGTGAACATAACTACTATTCTTTCTCAAAATTTATACCATCTTCTCATCATTTTATGACCACTTCTATGCGAGTACCTTACGATTTATATTTAAAAAATAATTTTATGATCATAGGTATATAAATTGACAAATTTGTCAGATTTCTTCTCTTCCAACAGGAAAAGCTTTTTATATAATGCACAGGGCACTACGTCAGTCACGTTAACCGCACTCTAAGTGGATCTAGCCGGGTAGAGTGTGAGTATCAAAGATATCGCTGTGCGTCCGTATTGAAACACCTTGTAATTCCATCAGGTGTAATCAATAATTCACAGCTTCTCCCTCGCTGAAATCGGTCAACCATATCTTCTATTTCTCTGATTCTGTATCTAGGAGTATCATAGTCCTTCACTTACACCCTTTCATAAAAGAAATAAGATATTTTTTTAAATTGGTGGAGTTGCCAAGCTCAGTGTGTATTGGTTAAGAACCAAACATTTCCATTTCCTCAAATATAATACTACGCCTTCCATGTCGCATTTTTCGACCGGTTCATTTTTTATTTACCAACGCACTGATACACTCTGAAATTTAGACAGTCCGGCACTGAACTAGCCCCTGAGGATGTGCCCTCACGCCTGCTAGATGACATATATAATACAAAAGTTCGGTCGCTGGAGAATTTCAAACAAAATATTACTAAAACACCGGGTAATTCATTAAAAAAATTCAACAAGTTCAAATGACATAGCGCACAGTGCGTTGATATTACGTTGAAATATTGTCGATTTAACGTTACTTCAACAAAAATTACGCTTATTTATCGTTGTTTTTATACGTAACAATTTATTTTTTACTTTAATATTTTAGCTGTCACTGGCATGTTGTGTAAAAAAAAGTACATATTTCAGATAAATGGCTTTGTGTGTATTATATGTGAGGAACAGATTTGCCTCATTTAAGTTTGACCACAAAAATAATCAAATACCACTTAACAAGCCTCCAACTTAATTTAATCATGCTATACGATTTATCATGATCTTCATTTAATCGAATTCAAAATAGTAGGAATACCTAATGCTTTTATTCTAAGAACTAATAAAAACTTTTTTTCTTTAAAAAAAAATGTTAAAATTTTTCATAACCATAGACATTTGTCAAAAGTTTTTATGTTCAACTTTGTAATAAACATGTCTCCCGTATGTTATTAAATATTTAAACATACAATATCCTCTTCTTTAATGTAGTTGGTGTCATATTGTCATAGGTATAACATGACAGAAAAAAAGGTATATAACACGGTCTTAACACATTTTCATTATTTTATACTTTAAAAGAGTGCACTATCCGAACCAAGCACCATGGCTTGCTGTTCGTTAAAGATCCATCGACATTTCATAAATGGTATCAAATTTTTCATATATTCGTCTACTCGTGCTCTTCCTTCAAATTCGTTATTGGCTTATTGATTCCAGGAGATTTTTTTAGCGCTCGTTCCATGGTGCTTTACGATTATTGGTCAATTTTTACCTACTCGTGCTGGACGTCCAAATGGCGCACGTAGCAAGCGGCAAACTTTTTATAACTCCCATACTCTTTCCTCTCCAATATATTTGCCACTGGTACCAGTCGACGTTATTGTCAGGATATACTTTTATCGTTTCGCATACTTTTAACTCATGGTACCAAAATGAATTAGAATTCGATATTCCCCTGTGGCACGTAGGTATACTGCAGTATGTTTGTTTTAAACTCCAACTACAAGCGGTGTAAATGAGTATAAAATTTCTTTAGAAGCACCTCTACAAATTAAGAAACTTTTGCCTTGGTTTCATTGCATATAGCGTGACCAGTCCGCAAAGTGAAACGATACGAGAGGCCATTGTGTGTAGAACGCGGCGAACCTAACTTGGCGCTGCTAAAAGTTCGTACGAACACGTGACCAACTCATTCGTATATCGTATATTATAATGATAGGACCATGTAGCGGCACATTGGTGCTACCTCATGCTATTTAAACTTTCATAAACGCACCGTGCATTAATCAAATTTAACATTACACCCTTCCACCGCTCGTGTATTTATTGTGTCTTACATCCTATTTCCGTTGGAGAAGTAGGCATCATTATTAAATGGAATTTTGCAAAGTTTACTAATGGCTTTTACTTAAACGTAAAATACACCGCAATCCAGAACAAGTGGAAGCTACTCTTTGTATGTATGTATGTATGTATGTATGTATGCACATATACGCTCTAAGCACCTGCATCAAATCAATCAATTTCCTATTTGTATTTTGTGGCCTCGTGGTCGATGTTGAGTAATTTGAAGATCGGGCTATGTGTGCATTGCGGTGGGGAACGGAGTAATGGATGGCTTTCTATGTTTTCTAGATCCGAATATCCCGGAAACGGGAAGACAGAGGCTGAGGTCGTCACACGGTGATGACGACTGTTGTTACACGTACTGTGGCACGCCGGGTCGACCGTGTTCCCACTGTCCATCGGGTGCGCCGAACATCACGTGGGACTTTGTCAAGTGCCCGCCGCCGACGGGGCTATCACGGGGCACATCCGAGTGCCGGACGGTAGCCACCGCAGGTTCTGTGGCATCGAGTGCGCCGAACCACCACCTCCGCCACCAGCAGCAGAAGACGTGGATGATGATGATGACATTGAGTGCTACGGTAGTGCTGTGCCGCTGGACGACCACCATTACCACAACCACCCCACCCACGTGGACTATTTTAATGATAGCACATGTTGTGTTGTTGTTATCCTCATCACGCACTAACTATTTAAATATTAACAATTATTATTACTACTACGCGGACATTCTATTACACTGTTTGTTGTTGATGTGTGTGCAGTGCGCGAGGACACCTCACATCGTCGCGCTTCGCATAAAGACGAAATGGAAATCGCGCCGGCGCTCCTTCTCCTCCTCCTCCTCCTCCACATCATAGAGTTTACTCAAAATATACTCTATCGTATTAAGGATTATACAATTATAAATCATTGTGTTCTTTGTCGACTTGTGTGGCCAAAAAACGAAAGCCTAATGCGAAAAACACACATCACCAACACCTGCATATTATATTATTAACTATAATATAATAATTATTAACACTATTACTATATAGGTCTATTCAAGTATATGTATGTGGTTTGACATCCAACACTCACACTAACACTGCCCGGTTTCATAAAGGGCGTGATCAACGATTAAACTCACATCAAGCTCAGTAGCATTATAGGTATCAAAATATACTCATTTCGAAATCCGTTCAACAAATTGTCAAATAAAGAGAATAAGCCTATTATTCATTCAATTACATATTTTAAAAGATATAGGTATCTACATTAGGAAAATATAAATCAAAGTTAGAAAAACTAAATAACTATTATATATGGAAAACGTAGAATGACTTTGGGTATCAGACCGTTTCACGCAGCTAAAATAATTTCTCTGATACCACGAATAGCCCAATCGTGAAAAGCAGAGTATTATTTTTTCTGCAATAAATCGAACATCCTTTTATGGAACCGGGCATAAATATCTACAAAGTCATTTCTTGAGGTTTGGTAATACTATTTTTGGGGCAAATACCTATACTCAAAAATAGTAAGAACAGGCCTAATTCAAATAATTTTTAATTGAAGAAAAGCGCAGCTTGAAATTAGATTAGTTTAAACAATTTATGTTGTTTTAAATATAATTTCGTTTAAATCAATCAAATTTACAGTTGTGTACTCAGATATTAGCAATTATAAGCAACAACATGGGTACTCACAAGAGATATAAGTATCACTTTAAGATTTAAAAGATTTTTTATCATTACTTGTAACATTTGAATGGTTAAATTATTTCAATTATAAATAAAAATCACTAGAGTGAATAAAAAAAATTTAAATGATATTAAATCTTCTAGAAACTAAAGTACTCACTTCAGTGCACTAATGAAAATAACTCTGATCTCATTTTTCGAGCAGGTTTTATTTTTATTATTGTACACACTTCTCCCTATCCCTCGTGGTAAATCGCTAGACGCACACAGAGTTACAAAAGGCTCATTATTACTTAATAAATAATTATTAACTAACAAAATCACGAGGTACATCCCCCAATGTCATCCACTATATATAAATAAGGAAAATATATAAGTTTTTCTCCCGAATGTTCCGAGCATTTTTTATGTAAAATAAAAATAAAACGGGCAAGTGCTGTGTGTTTATTGCATTAGTTATTAATAATAATATTTAAAAGAAAAATGAAAAAGAAACACTGTTGACAAACAATTTTAGATTGAAATTTAAAAATGCACACTTAGAGTTTCTTTAGGACTGCAAAATAAAAATAACAAAAATCCGTGAATGCCGTTTTCGGACATCGAAACTGAATGTTGTCAATTAGAAAAATGTGCTATTTCATTGGTATTTATCAAGATTCTTAACGCAGTACTTTATACATCAATTTTAAACTCCATAAATTGTATAACATAAACCAAACAAATTACTGTGAATGTGAATTATACGACAGATACTTAACAAACATATTTATAAAATTATTTTACGACAATTTTTTAAAATGTTGATTAATCTAGTGTTAGTGGTTAGTTACTTTTTGACGTTTTAAGATTACTTTCAAAAGCCTGTATTACACAAGCAAAATATCTTGATGTCACTGTTTCATCATTGATTTTAAACATAGTAGAAGCCGGAACTCATATATAAATTGTTATTATTATGAGCCTTTTTCTTTTATGCATTTGGTCAATGATGAAGCTTCGATGACCTCGACGATATAGGAGATAGGTGAAAGAGTAAAGTATCTTATAAATATATTTGTTCGAGTTTTCGGACGGAGGATAATATCAATTTAGCTCAATGATTTCCCGGGTTGATAATTTTATAAAGGGTACTGTACGGTTACGGTTGATAATACCCAATTGAAAGCAGCTATTCATGGTGAGTTTGACGAGGCCACGTGGCACGGTGCACGCGTTTCGTTGTTCGAGGCATTTCACATTGGCTGTTGCGAGGTATATACCTAACTAAATACACACACCCCATAAAATACACACATACACACACACACACACTCACACACACACATACAGAAGAATCGTACGAGAATGTTTCAAGAATAAAAATACGTATATTTAAAAAATATAAAATATAGATTGTTATTTGTTAGTGAATTATTAACTAATGATATATATTTATTTATTAAAATTTTGTTGCAATATTTTTTAGCAATATAAAAACAAAACAAAAAAATATATTATAAAAAATGATGATAATGATGATTGAACTATTCTATAAATTGAAGAAACAAACAAAAAAAAATTTTACGTTGATGGGTAAAACGATTGATTTTTATTCCGAGAGGGCGCTCCAGGTCGTGGACGGCGCACGCGCGAACTACATAAAGTAAAGCAGAACCCGTGGTTGTGCCCTCGCTCGATTCATTTGCAAAATCGAATGTACCCGGCGACCAAGAGCGGCTCGATACATTAACTCGCGCGCCACGAAATATTTGCAAAACGAGGGAAATTCTATAGAAAATAAAAATATACTGGACAAACAGCCATAAATTTTCCAAAAAAATATTAAATAAAAATAAAATAAACGCAGTCATGATAACAAATAGGCCATTATTGATGGGTTTTCGACAATATTGATTTTGCGATTTTTATTGTTAGACAAAAAAAAAATCATAATGCAATTTATTAGTCGTAAAAAATGCAGAGCGAAGTAAAAATTATAAAAAAAAAATATTGTTAAATGTGAGATCTACGTAGTAATTGGAAATTGTAGAGTAACGAACTGAATATAGTAGCAGTTATAAATAAAATTATTATTATAAAAACAAAAAAAAAGATATGAAATTAGCTGCAGAACACCAGAATATTTCAGTTATTATAAATATTATATTTCTGTTAATTATTAAAATAATATACATTATTATAAACACTTCCCGACTGCCAACAAAAGTCTATTTATTTAATTGTTTTTATATTTTTCTTAATCTTAAATTTTCTTTAAACAAGAGTGCTTAGTGTTATAAAATCTATATGGATGGATATACCTAACCAGTGTTATTTTAAAAGACTTTTAAAATGTCAACGATTTTGAACAAAAAAAACGGCACAATTACTTCATATCAAAAAAAAAAAAACCAAACACAAAAGTTATTTAACTAATGATGGACGTTTCCGCAGCAGTGTCACAAAAATCACTAACAGATTATAATCATCACAATAGTTTGACGAAAATTGTTAATCTTTTTCTATAACACATTTTATAAATAATCTAACATATTATTTCATTCATATGAGATACTTTTGACTGTGTATATTTAAAAAAAGATACGAAATTTTGTATAATTTAACTTATAAAAAAAAAATTTAATTGCTAAACCAATAATGGTTTAAGGAAAATAATTTATAATACAGGGTATTACATTATAAAACAACAATGTTCGTTAACGTTATACGAGAAACACACGAAAATGGTATACTAAATGTTTATTGGGGATTTTTATTAATCTCTTTAATATAGTTAAAAAAAAATACACGTACCTATTAACGAACTTTATTGTAGTATTTATACTTGAAAAATAATCATTTTAAACATACACAGTCATATATATTATGTGTTTATACTGGGCCATTTTAATTTAAAATGCTGTGATTTTAAAGATAATGTTGATTGTTTATTTTATAAGATATTGTTAACCTCTTACTAATGTCCTGACTGCACCACGCATGTAAGCTAGTAAAGGTCGGAACGGAACTCTATCAAAAGGGACTAGCACATGCGTAAATCTAGATAATGAAGTTATTACCACAAATTATATTGAAGGAGTATGGTCAAGACATTCAGTTGTATAGACGGCGTAATTTTGTTAAAATTTGAAACTAATGCAATGCAACCGAAATATAATTTTGTTGACTGGAAAAAGTACAAATTGAATTTTAAAGTATTATTAATTTTTAAAGTTCGATTTTTATGTATTGATACCCCATGTTATCTTGAGGTGGGGATTATCATTACATTTTAATTGGCCTATAAGTATAATTATTCTAGTTGTAATTGTATTAGTATCAAAGTTTTAGTTTAAGTAAAATAAGAATTGGAAATGGTCCAGTAGATATGGTTTTCGTTTTTCTAACTATGATACTTTGTTTCTGCATATAGGGAAGTGTTGCAAATGTACATATTATTTCAAAAATATTGTAAAAATAAACTTGTTCAAAAATGTGTACATTAAAATAAAAATCTTACAAAAAAAAAACTAGATTCAAAATTAACTTCCCTTTATGCGGTGACTCTCTCTCTTCATCGATTGGTAAAACACACGAGTTTCAAAAAAAAACATTCGTCATTATTTGTTTAGTAACGTTTAAAAAGAAAAAAAATACCAAAAAAAGATATATAAGCGTATGACTCGCATATTGTATAATTATTAAGAAAAAATTGTGAAAAAATACAATGTTTGTGTGCGAATGTTTTAGTACAGAATCAAAAAAAAAAAAAAAATTATAAATATACTGTAATATATAATAATACTAATTAATATATTGGGAACGACTCTACGTAGATGAGATATAGATATGTCCACACTAAAAAATGAGGATGGTTCACCTATGAATATCCCCAGAGTAGCAACAAGGGTGTCTACCCGATTTGCAAAATTTTGAAATTGTTTTAAACATAGACGCATTTCTGGGGTAGCTCATGCGTAGAGCCATCTGTGGTCACTAATAGCTGTGTTCGGTAGAGGTCTCTGCATTCGCGACCGTATCGAGCGCCAAATGGAGCAACTGTGTTTATTGAAATTACTTGAATTTTCGCGCGACATAAATTAAATAATAAATATACTTCAAAACTGAATGTTACATTTTTTCATTAGTAACACCTTCATATAGAGTAGCATAGAGTATAATTCTACATTGGCGTTTTAAGCTTATATGGGGTTAAGATTATGTTTAGTGTTAGTACAATTAATATTTTGTTGTTAATATCCTCAACTAATCGGCCTATTATTTAGTATAGACAAATCTCAAAAGAAGTAAGTTTCTAATAAAAATGTTACAATGTACATGTGCGAGAAACAGGCATGAATATTTGTTATTCGGTTGCCTAATCACATATTTCTTATTAAAAAGGCATCAAACGCTTCAATGTTAGCTTGAAAATAAAATCATTTTTATTTGCTAGTGTAATTCGTACTTGTCTGATGTTAGGTACGTACAGAAAGACCATACCCACACATGTGTTATCCATGGGTTTTTAGACTGTTGCACGACGTAAAATAAATTCCACTGTTAAAATTCAAACTAGACAAGGGTTGCCACGAATGATTTTTAAACTAAAAACAGCTTGGGGCGTTAAATAGCCTAGCCTTAAAGTGCAATACATTTATAGATAAAAATCACTGTTTCTATTTTTAGAATAATAAGTATAACTGCTACATAAGGACGCATTTTACGAGTCAAGTCCCATTTTTAAATGTAGCTATCATTTTTATTTTTATAGGATTTTAGTGTTAGTAGGGCCTTGAAAATACTAAATAAGTAAATAAATAATATAATTAGTCAATGTGTTTTGATTCTTTTCGTTTGAAACTAATAAAAATCGTTGCTCCACTTGGTGTGATAGGGGGCGCTATGTTATTTTTTTAAATTCCACACATACATACACACACACACACTTACATACAAAATTTTGAAACGTTTCCATTTTGAAAACTCAAAACCTACCCTAAAATACATTTATTACATGACTGGTTTGAAATTAATCTGTATAGAGCAAAAGATTGTCGAAATAAATAGTGTTTAATTTCAAGACTATACTGTAAACAGTCTGAAACACACTGAAAAACACAGTCCTTATAGAAAGTATCAGTTTGTGTATACCGCAAATATCTGACTCGTCTTAATAATAATAAAAAAAAAATCTCACTCCAAATATAATACAATTCCAGCCAATACGGCATGTGTTTAGTAAAAGAAAATACGGCTATTTTGTAAATGATACTTTATTATTATACACCATATTGTTATTTTCAATAATATATATATATATGCATATTCTTATGATTAAAGTTGTAATTTTTCAAACATTGAGGAACATCTCAAAAGTAATATACATTTTAAAATATTTAAAACAAATTTTAAACATGAAGTGAGTATTGGCACCTCGGCTAATACATTTGTTTAAGACATTTGCAAAATAGCCCAAATAAACGGCTAACTAGTTCTTAGGAGTATAGCTCAATAGTTATATATGAACATTAAAAAAAACCAATTTGTATTGTAATGCCTTCGACAACCGCAGATCAAAGTAATGTAAAGGTAAAACATGTTCACTGTAACTCTTAAATTTAGATGAAACAGCTTTGCATTGTTGTATTTTATTGTTGTTAAAACACAGATAACTATATTGTTGCTAGAAACAGCGAGTAATTGTTATTCCATTAAATGGTAAATGAACTTAGAAGAATATTGATTGATAGTGTGAATAGAGCGACGACTGATGATTATTGTTGGGAGTTTGAATGATAATAGCAAGTTTTTTATTTTCGTATAGGTAATGCCAAAAGAAATAAGTACCTATATTTTTATTTAAAAAGTACTAATTGTAAAACTAATGGAATTATTTATTTTACTGTATTACAAATTGTTTTTATAGGTAACAATAACAACTTTTTTAGAGTTTTCAAGGATGCAGTGTATAATTGAGCATTTCGAATGAATGAATATTACAGATAACAAATGGATTAATATAATTGTTGTTTATGTATATAAGACACTAGTGTATAAGGGACATAAGGATATTGAAACTGGTAAAACGCACCAGTAATTTTTTACGTTACCAAAAAATGAATATCGTTCGACACTTGTACATAAAAACAAAGGTACAGCAAATGTATCGTATTGCATTTAATTATTGATAAAATAATATAATTATATTAACTGTCCGAAATTGTCGGTACTGTACACAAACAGGGCTCACAATAATTTAGTTATATTTTTAAATGTTTAAATATCGAACAGGCCCGTAATTTTAAATACCAAAACAAAACTGATTGTTAATTTATTAATAAGTATTAAGCGAGTGGCCAACCTTATAGCGAGAGTCAGATATTTGCTGTTTTAAGTAATTGTGAAGAACAACAAATCGTTGGAAGGTTAAAATATGTTTAAAATCATTTTTGACGTTGTCCAGTTACATTGTTATTAAATATGACACATAAATATGCACCCTATAACATTATTCTATATTTTAAATAGCATTTACTCTTCCATCGAAGTCTAAGTTTAATATTTTTATTTGGAAACGTTCATTGTATAAAACTCGGATCTAGGAACTAAGTCATCATTAAAAAAATAACAATAATAAAAAAATTCAAAAAAATGAGCAAAGTCCCTTTTGAGCATTGATTATTTTAAAAGTTGACATGAGTTTTTTATTAGTGATGAAACTATTATTATTATTATAAATATTGAAAAACAAAAAAACGATAAAATAAAAATTTCAAACTAGTCTTGATTAATGTTGTTGATAGTACAGTTTGACAATAAAGAGCATTTCGGGAGAGTTGTGTTTTGGGTCACTTTCATTTTACTTATTATTTAACGGTGGGGTCGACGAGAAATTAAATTTATTTTCAAGAAATTTCGATCATATGAAATATATAAATAAAAATAGTTGGCGGGAGTTTCACTCATAATATTTGAAATCCTATATATTTTATGACTACTTTTAGAGCCAAGCGTTTTAGAACAACATGCGGAATTTCATCTGATTTCATCATTCATAATATTAACCCAACTTTCATGTAGCTAACTCAAGTTTAACGTGTTAGATTTACTGGTAAGCAATGGAAGAATTTACAACAGAACAGTTAAAAATACCCGACATCAAATATGAATGTAAGTTAAATTACTTTTATTAATATATTTAAAATGTTATGTTAAACAATATATATTTTTCTTCAGATTTGGATCACACTGCCGATGTACAGTAAGTATAAATTATTCATCAATAAAATTAAGTTAAAATTTGTTTTTTTTTTATATTTAGATTACACGCGTGGGGTGACAATTTGAAGGAAGCGTTCGAACAATGCGGCATGGCAATGTTCGGGTATATGACTGAAATTGATTCGGTAGAAATAAAACAAACTGCAACGATCGAAGCGACCGCGGATGATCTACAGAATTTGTTGTTTTATTTTTTAGATGAACTATTATTTTTATTTAGCGCAGAACCGTATTTAATCGCGCGTAGATTAGAAATAACGGAAATGTGCACTGACGGAGATGAGATGAAAATTTCATGTATTTGTTACGGAGAAGAATTTGTCATCGGTAAACATCCACAAGGCACCGAAGTTAAAGCAATTACATACTCGGCAATGCAAATTCTAAACGAGCCCGAAAAAAATAATTTTGAAGTATTTGTTATTATAGATATATAATTTTTAAGTCTACTAAAATAATATGTATTGTTTTTATATTTGTACGAAACCATTTAATATTTATTTCTTGTATACATTTATTAAACGAAAATAATATTATTTTTAATAAACGTTATTCTATTCAATCTATATTCTTATTCACTACAATTACATTCTGAGATATCTAAACACATTGAGTAAAAATATAATTTGTTACTATTTTGTTTCAAAACGAACATTATTAAAATCCTCAACATTTTCCGATCTAATAAGAGCAATCTGAAAATCTTACATTGATTGAACGATCTGTTAAAAGTTAACTAGTTGCCATTTTGCATAAATATAGCAAATTAAATTTAGCGAATGACCCCTGTGTGTACGCATAATAAAATGTAGAAAATAAAAATGACTTGGCATTCCTAAAGAATATATAATTAAAGCATAAATAAATATATAAATTCAGACGCCCTTTATAAGCCTTGCGGCTATAAAATGTTTAAAACTTATTCTTTGGGGTCGTTTTGGCGTTTATAGGAAATACCAAAAACTAATAATACAAGAGAATTTGATAATTGCAGGGTGCGAAGGTCAAACTAGAGGCGTTTTCAAGACAAAAAAAATCGGTTGTCTTATGAAGGAGCGACGGCTATTGCTATGGCGAACCCTAATACGTATCAGTACGTCTTAAGACTCGGCGGGAATCAGAACTATTCGGAAATTGAATTGTTGATAAACAAATCTAGTGATGAGTGTTTTAAAAATGTGTGATCCGTAAAGCAATGGATATAAAACTAGCATCGAAGTACATCAAATTGTTGTTTGTGGTTTTTATTTTTGTGGTTGATTATGGCAGAGCAATCAGATGGTTGTAAGTATTTTAACAAAATATATTTGTACAATTCAGTTATAAGATTCACATTCTGAATATCTTTCAACAGGCAAAACTCTTAAATATACTTTACGGAGAAAAGAATTTTCATATTCTAATGCGTCAATACGGTTTTTGTCACTCCTTTTTAAGAGTTCGCATATTATATACAACTCAATATATAAATATTTATAATAAATTAATTAAATAGCTTGGTTTCCATTTTTTACTTGGGCCGTTCACACAAATACTATTTATATTTATTTCGCATAAATCGTAAAAAAATAAACAATTTAATATCTACTGTAAATCTCCTTCATTCCCATTTTGCTTAAACTGTGAAAAATATTGCAAAATAAACATTGATATGTGATATATTTCAGTACTTATACGTTTCAGTAGTATAATAAATAATTCGTGAATATGGGCCACTGTTGTTATTTATTCTAGGTATAAAAGAATATAAAAGTTTAGCGCATGTGAAAATTTATGCAATAGACTAAATGTAAATTTAGCAGAATTAATTTAATTTTACGGCATAGATAAGGAAAAATAATAATAATAACGAAACATATATCCATAAATAGATGTAGTAATAATATTAAAGATTTCGATGTTCATTTTCTTGAAGAGTTTTTGTGTTCAACGATGGAAATTGAAAACACGAAAACACGCGAAATTCGCATTAAATGTTAGTCGACACCGTTACAAACTGTAATTACTATGATTCCATCTTTCACACACACACACACACACAACAATCACTTTTAAAAATTATATTTTCTAGATTAGAAAAGCACAGTGCTGTATGTGATTTACTTGAAATTGATGCCATTATTTTTAATGGACATTTAAGTGATCTACACCCAAATAATTTTCGGCTTTTCTTTGTTTTGCGTTTCACAAATATATTAACCTACCCTTCCAGATATCGTGAACATAATTACGCAGATTACATCAGCTGATATACTTCGACGCGGATTAGATGTATCTAATGCCGTGATTTAATGCCTGTCGTAAAATTATTAACAGCCACACGCAAAAAGGGTTATAAAATAGTTATTAATATTATCTTAAGGTGTGTTTGAAAATAAAACACCATGCAGTTACAATCTTGCAAAGTATTGTCACAGAGATATAACAATTAACACCTACAGCGCTATGTCATATTACGGAGACCGCGCCTGAATAACGTTTTGATTCACTGTATATGTTTATTACATGTTTTATAACTACGTAAATTGTGATAAAGGATATACGAATTAGTGTTTCCGCTTTCAATAAATTCCAAGAAACGACATTATTTTATAGTTTTTTTTTTACTTTAACTTGCGATAACTGTAACATATCTTGTGCAGGTATTGTGTGATTATTTAGGTGTGACAGTGAAACACGAACACATACCTAGTAATTATATACCTATACCATTATTATTAGGCGTGCCGACCGATGCTTTACTATTCTTAATCCCTACCAAAAGCACTTAAAAGTATTTCATATTTCAAGAAAACATACTCCCGCTAATGTATTACTATAAATTAAGATGTATTTATAATTATAAAGCGATTTTATATCTTATGATTTATAAACGCAAATAGTTTTCGTATCAGATTTAGACGACATTTTTTGTTTGATTTATAACAGAGCGTTACAACACTCAAGTTTACCATGGAATGCAACTTCGTTAACTGGACGAATATTGTGCCACCAAGCTCGGATTAGGTATGGTTTAGGTCGCAAACAAACCCGGATTTGTAAGGACTCCGTAGAGACAATGCCTCATGTGACTACTGCTGCTGTTCTGACAACAGATACTTGCAAAAATCTGTTTTCTAATAGAAGATGGAATTGCAGCTCTATTCAGAGTGCTCCAGAATTAACACCAGATTTAACAAGAGGTACAACTCAAAATTATTCCCATAATAAACAATGCATTTTTGAAAATAATACATTTAATAAAAAATACTTTCATTTATGACGCGTGATTTTGTTACGTTATTTTTTATATAAATCTATTTCCTTGGAGTAATCCCTTAGTCAGGAGAGATTGTATATACGTACGTGAACTGTTTGATAAATCAAAAATCATTTTCAGTAGTTTCACAATACTGAATTGTAATGTTAGGTCTTACCCTCGCATCAGTTATCTATTATCGCTTCGTTAACCCTGCCCACGCAGAGCACTGCTATTGAACAAGTTAAATTGCGATTTTCGACTCTTTTTGTCTACCAGAATTGTGTATGTAGCAGACAGTTAAAGAATGTTAAGCAATCCCATTTACAATCTAACTAGAAAAGACCAGTTTCACGAAAACCCTCTTCGTTTGTTAATGATAGTTATACGTGAATTTTTGACTAAATTTATAAAAATTCATTAAAGGTACACGTGAACAAGCTTATGTTTATGCGCTAAGTTCGGCTGCTTTAACATTTAGTATGGCACGAGCTTGTGCCAGCGGTACCCTTTTCCATTGTACGTGTGCGACCCCCCCGCACGATCCTCCCAATGGAAATTTCAAATGGGGCGGCTGTGGGGATAATGTGCGTTGGGGCGCTCAGTATGTGAAACAATTCGTTGATTCGTTAGAGCGAATTGAAGTTAAAGCAACCAAACGAGATACAGATGAGAAAGAAAAACAAGAAACGTCACAGGAGAGGAAGTTGAAGAGACTGAAAGCTCAAGTATCAGCGATGAACTTGCATAATAACCGAGTTGGACGTAGGGTATGAATTAATTCAGAATTATTGTTCTAAATTTAAAAAACGCAGTAGTAAATATTAATTGTTATTATGGATTTTACGATGTTTTTTTACTGTCTATAGATTGTGGAACAAAGTCTAAAAATCCAATGCAAATGCCATGGAGTTTCTGGTTCTTGTAACATAAAAACATGTTGGAGAGCATTACCGACAATGCATGAGATAGGAGAGCAACTTCAGAAGCGATTCTCAACTGCTGTAGAAGTCGCCGGCCGAAGATTGGGCACAGGAAAACGGGTATTGCCTGCGATACCAGGCAGATATCCACCAACGGCTGATCAGTTGATATACATTAACAAATCACCCGATTACTGTACGAGGGATGTAAGATTGGGCAGTTATGGAACAAGTGGAAGGTGAGTTTTCAATAAATGTAAAATGTTTCTATAATTTTCGGATATATCTAGACCTGTTTAGCTTTAGGTTTTCATGTATCCGTATATAGTTTGGTTCCTGGCACATTAAAAGATATGAATCGCGGCCGGGTGTTAGTTTGTTCATAAGAGATGATGGTTATTCGATTTGTTAAAGATAAGGCATCGCGATACAACCTAGTTGTGTTATAAGTGTGTGCCGTGGCTAAAATGCGCGTTTGAGTTATGTATCTTCAACTCCGCCTACCGCCATGTTTTAAAATCCTAATGTGCAATGGACACTCCCCGATTTCTCACGCCACAGTACTTTTTTAACACAACAACAACCACTATATTCAAATTGTTTCTTTTTATAATAATTTAACTTTCTTTCCCAATACAACTGTTTGTGCCGTTTCGCTAATACTACGCGCTCGCGCGTATATAACATGTCAAGTGTGAAACGAATCTAGAATTTTAGGGTTGAAATTTACGGCCGCCTTCTCGAAATTCCGTTATTTATTTCACGTGAAATTCAATGAGTTTAAAAATATATTCGCTACATCTGCATGACAAGGTTAAATATGGTGTACTGCACTTTATATATTTATGTTAAAATCGTTCATTTTCCCAAGATAACGAATTGAAATCGTGGGTTTATAATAATTACAAGTACCAAAAATGCGTACGCCGCTTAATTAGGATTTACAGAATATATGAATATCAACAACCAATCGCCTACTACCTATAGAATAAATTATTTTTCAAATTGCCATTCATACTTGAGACTGAAACATTCACAATTACCAATAGTTTTTTTTGTAAACAATGAACGAATAAATAAATCAATTTGACATAAAGTAATTGCGAAAAAAATTCAAATTATTTTATATGAATCTTCTGTGCAACATATTTACGAAAAGATTTAGAACATTCAATAATTATAATATACATTTTTAAATCAACAACCAAGTTGATATCATTATTTATATTTTATATACCGTGCATAAAAATACCATCAGATTAAGTCCATTAGTTAGTATTAAGCGATCATGCGAACATCGGATAAAAACACAATTTTTAACCATATATGCAACTTTCTATAAACAACCTCTAAAATATAGTCTACATTCTAGAAATGAACAAATTTTATAAATATGTTCATCGCCAAAAGCAATAAAATTTATTACAATACCGGTTGTACTGACAGCTACATATAAAAAAATATAATTATCCTGTAATTTCGTAACCGTCTTTGGCATAGCATAGAATGTTTTGTAGCGGAAATAAAAATACTTGTCCACATTGTTTTACCGCAGAATTGGCATTTCACGATGCGATGAGTCTTTAGGCCCCGCTAAACGTTCGTAAGATTCCGCGACGTATAAACACGTTTGGTTTTTTATCTTATTTCGCGGCGATAATAACCGAGACAGACAGAATAAGGATTGCGCGTGGGAACTCATAAACGCTTCTGTATGTATATGTATGTGTGTGTTTACGAATCGTGTGTTCCACTATAATTAACATTCTTCTATTTTTCAATCATTTTTTTCAAGAACAGTGATTGTAATTTATTTATTTAGTCAAGATGACAACGGATATTATGCATTTGAGATATTAGAAGCTATGTTTTCACTTTGCAGGTGTGTTTCTTGCACTATTATAAATCAGAATTGCTTGTGCTTGTGTCTGTCGTCGTTCAATTAAAAATGAAATGTGTTACATATTCTTTTCATTTCCTGTTTACAATAACACCTGTTGTAGATTTAAATGCCACTTATGATTGAAATTTATAAATCATTTGATACACACTGGAATTTGTGTATATTTGTAATAACATTTTCGGGATATTTCACGGGTACAACGGATTTTGTAAATATTATTTTTAAGTTTGATCGTTGCATTCATTAAAATTAAAAAATATAGTTGTTGAGCATAAAATGAATAAATAAATCTAAACCACGTAAAAGTAATAACTAACATTTAATTTGCCAGCGCTAGGCACTAAATTAATTTATTACTTCAATTAATATATTGCAAGTGACATTATAATTTATAATAGCCAAGCCTTTTGCATCTATTTTACTTTTAATTGTCACACAAATGCGTGCTAAAACAATACGTAGAGAAAACGATAATACTAATGGAAGCATTCCATCTTCCAATTAATACAACTAAATCTAGAATTTATCTGGAGCGACCCTAATAGGCAACATATATAACTGAGAAAGATAACAGATTCGTACCACTTATAATGCAGGTGGTCTGCAAATAAAAACATAAATTGACTCACCAATAACTGCACTGCTTTGCACCCATGTATGTAGAGTCCCTCTGCTATTACACACACACAGTTTTCTGCAAGTCCATGAAAGTTAGATTAACACACGCACAAAAAACACACATAAAAAATCGATCTATTAAAAGTTTTTACACTTAATATTGATTAGTTATCAACAAAAATACACGCACACCACGCACAGCTCTCTAGCAACTGATAGCTAGTCTTTCAATCAAACAAACCTGTTCATACCAAATTTATTAGTGTAAGGGTTTACATAAGTCTACAGCGCACGGAAAATGAATAAAACACACACATATTTTATCAATCACAATAATGCATACTATAAAACCAACATTTTTTAAATTTGAATATATTTACTTATAGTTGTTTTAAAATTTAAATTAAATCTACATTACTCTAATGCAAATAGTTAAATTACGCATTCAATTCAAAACAAATTTAAACTATTTTATGTTTATTGATACAAAATAACAATTACTTTTTGTTTTGTTTTAGAATATGTAACGTAAGTTCTACTGGTACTGATAGCTGTAGATATATGTGCTGTGGCCGAGGATATCGTACCGTTGTCGAAGAAAAAATTGAGAGATGTCATTGCAAATATTATTGGTGTTGTTATGTTAAATGCAAAACGTGTCGTACATTGATACAAAGACATGAATGTAATTAAAAATTTGCGCTATAAATTTACATGTATAAGTTAAGCCTGTTTTGTACGGCCCATTTCTTCGGCAGAGAATTATATTACAATTGTTTTCATATCAGCTATACAATATACTATACTTTAGAGAAGAGACATGAAGAAAATGTTTATTTATATTTTTAAACCAGCTTAAAATTCCCGAAATACTATAAAAATATACTTCATCTATAGATGTTTTGATATAGTTTTCTGTCAGAAAGCGGGTCGTGTTTAACGTAGTTTAGAGTAAAATTTAGAAATAAGTTTTCATAGTTTTATCCCAGATGTGATTTTAGTGAATCATGTATTTAGATTATAAGTAATGTATCGATGTATTTATTTGTGTAAACCACTGTAGGACATAGGAATTTGTAAGATGATAAAAAAATGGAGTACAAAAGTGAATAAATTGTAATACTTTATTTAGTGGAAAAAAATTGATGGCGTAAATACACATTTATGACTTAAATGTGTATTATTTATTTGAAACATTTTAACTGTGACACATAAAATAAGGGAACAACAAATTTGTGTAAAAAATTCAACTAAAGGAAATATGTACGTATCTAATGTATTAATTTAACACAGGCACGTCATAATTCCGAATGAATATCACTCGAAACTGAAACAGAAGAGCAGATTATTTATTACTTAGGTAAGTATACAACCATTATGGAGAGGGTCACAACACGTTTGCGTTCAAGAAAGATTTAATATTAAATTACCTATTGGAACCGTAGATTCTGCCGATTCCGGATCCAAGACCCCTGAATCAATCTTCTGCTGCAATTTCCGAATTTCATTATCATAACCCTTCCACTCCGGTAAAATCCGCATAGCTGCAGTTAATTTTGCTTCTTTGGTCAATGGATTATTACACTATACAAAACAATTAGAAACGCATTTTTATAAGAGTAAGATTAAATGTTAGAATACCAAATCTATAGTTTTCGCTCTGCCTTTCGTCGAGTCATCGCACCAAGTTTCACACCAAAGCCACTCTTGCGGTAAGGATTTGATGCTAACTTGATGGATCATATTGTTAGGTAGATCCTGATCCAGATTAGCTAAACTGTTGGGGTCTTGACTTAATGCTTGGTATTGACCGCGTAGACGGTCGCCAGCGGCGATTCGTCGAAATCTTTTTAAGTCGACGACATACAGTGCGGAAATATGGTAACGACGACCTTGAAGATGATTTCTCCAATAACCTTGTTTCCAGAAACGGAAACCATCCATTTCGGTTCTTGAATCACACATAGGAGTGTAGCCGTAAGGGGCGCCTCCTAAATCGAGTTGTTGTAGTTCTTTCATATCAGCTCTGACTACCTATTTGCAAACATTAAAAATATACATTATTTAGATGAATACCGTTTTGTGTTCAAGCATTATGATTGCTTCTTTCTTTCTCAAACTGTTTTGTAACTGAAAAACATAGTGATTAACATACTTGATCGGCATCAACAAATATGAATTTCTTAACATCTAACGGGAAGAGCACATCGAGGAATAAGATTTTATATCCCCAAATAATACGTTGTTTTTCTGTTTGCTGGTGTAACCACCGCGGCCATTTGTACTGAACCAATTCGTATTCGAAACCGTATTCTTTGGACATGTATGGTAAAAAGTCCTACAAATAAAAATTATCTTTTGTTAGACAAATTATAATTAATAATATTAAATATGTAAGCACTTGCACAATATGTATCTTACTTTAAAATGCGGTGATAAATAATTTTTCAAGAACCAAAACTTGACTGGTGTCTTAGTGTGCTTAAGCACAGACAACATCATGATACGTAAAAATCGTTCGTATAAATGTCCTGATGCGAGTGAAAATATATTCAATTTTTCCTCTGCATCTTCATCATGTCCCGCAAATGAGCTATAAATAAATTTAAGTAATTTTCTTCATTTTATTTATTTCATATAATACCTTAAAACTCTGAATGCATGCAATGTAAAATTTGTGTATATACAAAAAAATAAATAACTATAAAATAAGCAATATGTAAAAACCTTGTAATAGAATTCCAAATTCCGGAATTAGTCTCATCTTCTGCTAGCAAATCTACGTTTAGTTTATCAGCTTTTTTTTGTACTTTAAGTTTAAGAACATGTGACCTTAAAGAGCTGATTAAAATTTTAATATCAACACTTTTCTCTGGTGTATCACTGCCTTCATGACTACAAATTTAAAGTAACTATATAAAACTTTGCCAATTTAAAAATGTGTCTGTTCTGACCTCACGATATCAAACAATTCCGCACTTCGACCTTGCCGAAGCCTCAAAATCCATGCACCTGGATTTGCTTTAAGTTGAAAGTAGCCCAAATTAGCCATAACGATAGTGTCAACAACCACGGGTTGATGTTCAGTCCCAAGTGTCATCTGCAGACCGCGAGGTGGATTGCCCATAGTAGATTCAAAGCAATGACCTTCGAGGAGCAAATACTCTAGCTCATATTCGCTATGTACTACACTTTCAACATCTTCTAAACGAATATTATCGAGATCGTAGACGGCTCTCACTACTTCTACTAACCAGTTTTCCGGGACTAACATATTTTGTGTTAATAATGGTGTAGTGGGCATGTTTGTAAATTTGGCTATTGGCCCAGAAGTTTGTTTGCCTTCTTCATTGAATTGGATTTCGGGTTCGAGAACGAAGCGGTAGAAACTAAATAGTAAAAGTCACACATGTATCGTTTACAATACCATATTTATACAAAAAAAACTGTGTCAGAAGTGTTTTACATAAAGCTATTGATGATTGTTGAGAAACTCAAAAATATATATTATCATTTTACCTTTTTAACGGCATATCACTGTTCTTTTCGACACTATTTAAAAACACCCGTATATTACAATTCAATACATCTTGTAACACTTGTAAAATTGGTCCCAATTTCTGAGCACCCCTGGAGACGGGATCCACAATCGCTGTTATATCAAATGCAGCCTTGTCCGGATGTGCTGCTGGGAGCTTTAAAACCGAATGTTCATCTCCATGGAATGTAATATCAAATCGTGATCGAGTTGTTGGACGTGATACCAATAGTGAAACAATACGCAATATAGTATTACTTGTTACATCTGTAAAGTAAATTAGAATTATATTGTTTTACAATAGGATAAAATGATATACCGTTAGTTTCATCGTCGTCCTCTTTAGCTAAAGACTTCTGGATTTTTTCTCCGTAAGTTGTTAAACTGAAACGTTCCAGTAAAGAAAAGTCGTCGGTGTTAAATTCTTCATCTTTTTCCAATGGGCCTAAAACTCTTCCATTTGCAATTATACCCCTAGTGTTTGGACCCATTAGGAGTACTCTTTGACAGTATACTCTTAATATTTTCAATGACATATCTTGAGCTTTTAAATTTGCTTTAAGTTCAATCTATAGAACAACATTTGTGTTTATATATCTGGTTATAATGATTTTATAATAAAGACCTACAGGAATATCGAAACTTTTTCCATTTTCTATTGCTTTTCCTGCTAAATCACCTTCTAAAAGAGACATAACATATTGTGTAGATTTGTCGGTAGGTAAAACTTGTAATGCTGAAAGCACAACTTTATTCAACAATTGCTCTGAATCATCATCTCCATTTACATTAGGTAAGAAAGAAATTCGAACATCTCCACTCAGTTTCTACAAAACAACTCATAAGATTTCAAATACTTCTTCATTTAACTTCGACATACCATATGCTCCAAAGCCGCCAGCAACAATTGTCTCGATTTCAAACAACTCAAATCCCCAACAATCCAATACGTCATCAAATCAAACAATTTTCCTTTTCGCGGCACGCTGAAATACTTCAAATTCGCTACTGCAGTAGCGGTCATCTCCCGTGACGAAAGCTTAATTAGAACTCCCACGTCCAGGGTATCTGCAGGTTTGCCGGACATATCCAAATAGAACGAGTTGTCTTGATTTAGAATACGTTGGTTAAGACGTGGCATGACATTGGGTTGGTTCATAATATAATCAAGAGTATCATCGGAATCGACGAATTTTCCACGATACACAGCTTTTTGAAAGACTGGCGTTTGTTGCATTACTTCTTGCAGAATAGTGTCTTCAAAATCTTCTACTGATAACTGAGCAGCCGATAATGGCACACCATTCATCAAGGCTTGAGGTAAAGTGCGCAAACCGGTGCGTAAGATGAAATCTTTTGAAAGACTTCGACCGAAATCATAATCAGAGTCTTCGCCGAGAATATCGTCGACATTAAAGAGGGAGAATTTTTTCTTTAATTGTTTACTAATATCGTCAACTGTTATATCGCGGCCTTTAGTTGAATCATGAACCTAAAGACAATCTACGCATTGTAATTACCGGATAACAAACTTATAAATACAAATAAATAACCCCCGCCATATAATTGTATTTTGCAATACTACAGTAAGTTTCAAACTTGTGAATGAGTCGTTGAAAAATACTTACATCAATAATAAAATTCATTGCGCTGTGAGCATCCTTCGTTTGTGCAACATAGTTAAACGCGCACAACATAGCAACACCTGCATCATGTGTACCGTAAATTGAATTATCAGATTCAATTGCGAAAACCAATCCAACTCTAATGGGCGCTGAATGCGCAACTAACGATTCAGACAACTTTAACAAATTACGAGTGTCTTGAGTCACAGGATCCACAATCAAAACCTATAAAACGAACCTCAAACACTCAACATCCAACTCTTTATTCATCATTTATTACCAAATTAAACATATTCCTCCTAACATGTCTCAACATTCCTGGGAATGTAGGCCGTAAGAGTTCCATTAAACTGGATGACCAACGTTTGTATCTACTATCAGTTTCGATGTCGTTCACCCAATTCACTGCAGAATCTCGAATATCCATCGCAAATTCCTGGCTTCCACTACTAGCTTCATTAAAGTCTAACGCTAGTAAAGAATTCATTCGTTTGTTACTGATTCCAATATTGTGTAAGCCTTCCATGGTTCGTAACTCTTGACGAAGTACTTCTAGTAAAGATATAACATCAACTACGTCTAGATCGAAGAACAGACCGTTAATAAACAATGCGGTGTCTGATGGTTGGATGTTTATCGAGTTCGAGAAGATCTCTTGGTTTTGTTTCATTTCTTGTTTCAATTCAGAATTGACGATAGTTCGTACTAGTGATTTTGCTTGCATTGGGAAATTTTGTGCGATATGAGTGAAGACTTTTAATGATTCGTCTTTAGGGGAGCTCATTATTCTAGCAGCAGCCTGAAGACTGAGCTCCTGGAATTGCCAGACTTTTAACGGGGCCATCTCGTTAGATGATTCAACGAGATGGGTTTTGAATTTTTCTAAATCTGGTTTGATATCAGGGTATAACGTTCTATGGAAGTTAAATAATTAACATACAAATATTTGAGGGTTTTAAGTAGTTATACTTTAGTTTATTGAAATTGAACCCTTCAATCTCTTCATCTTGTTCTTCGCCGCTAGTCTCTTCAGACGAACTATCATCTTTAATTTGCGTATCGTCTTGTACTTTATATTCAGTTGACTTCATTTGTAATTCTACACCATAGCCTGATAATCGTAGGCGTTTATTTTGACGTTCCTAAATATTTTATTTATTACGATTTCCGACACATAAATAATAGAGCTCAAATAAAATATAGCGTAAATAATAATATTCAATAAATCTTGGGTATGGGATAAAAGAGCACATATATAACAAATTTTATTTCGAAAAAATGAAAACATGAATAATGCTTAAGAAGTGGTATTTCGATGTTTGTGGTATGTTGGACAAGGATTGTATGCGTATGTTATAAAGCACAGTGGAAAAAATAATTTCATAAGCGCAATTTTTAATATTTTTAAATACCTTAACATAATGTCGAAGTATATAATCAATTTTCCCATCTAAAGCATGTTGTTTAAGCGCTTTATGAAATTGACTAAATTCAGGAGAACCTAATTCTCCATACAAAACAACTGCTAAAGACTTATTTTCTGAACCAGGGTAATGGTGATCAACACGGAATGTTTCGACTCTATGATCAATCTAAAACATTTTAGGTTTGATGTGTGCGAATTTCTCGAGAATTGAGCATATATGCGCTAACCTTATTGATTAATTTATTCATATCTTTAATATCGCAAGTTAGTCTACCGCCGACATCAGCCACGATGGGGCAAGCGGGTAAACTACGTTCGGTCGCGATTTGAGCAAACATTTGAACTTTAGGCGAATAAATGTGCAAAGATAAGCCTAGTTTAAGAACCGCTATTTCGGCTGGTGTTAATAATTTGGCAGCTTCAGATATGACTACATTATATCGCTCTTTATCATTGTCTAAGTACAAAAAAATCCGAACAACTTATAATCACGACACTTACAAGCAAATTATAAGTTATGTAAATCATTCTACATTTCCTATTAAAAACAATAGCTACAATTTGTTATTGATGCAACAAATATTTTCTTTTAAAATTTTGAATTTTTATTTGCAATTTCTTTAAATAATTTATTTTCAAATAATCACTACTTGAAAATAAATTTGTGTATAGACAAATAATAAAAGTATATCTAAAATAATAAATTAAATTTGTTTAAACTACAATTAAATTTCGTGCAGATGCGTCACTGTTCGATAGTTGCGAACTTCACTTCTATTCTATATTCCTTATTATTATTTATACAAAGTGGACTTACCAATATCTACTGGTTGTTTTCGGAGAGCACTGATCGAATCGATGTAAGACCACAAAAAATTTACATTTTCGTCGGCTAAATATTCCGCGACCTCTAACACTAGGGGAGAAACCTCCCATTTTGCATCTAACAATGTTGTAACTGATTTAGATTTTTTATTACGCGCTTCTACGTTAAACAACAATTGAGGACTTAATAACAAAATAACGAATCCTACTATCGACCACATGCTACAGTAAAAAATGATTGTTTAAATTTATTGTTTAGATTCAAATAATATAACCTAAGAAATTTCTTATTGATATGTTAGATAGCTTACTTTATATAAGTGAATCACAACATAAGTTACCTAAAACCATTAAAATAACCACGTCAACGTACACCTAATCGCACATTATTTAATAATTATATTAGTTCACACTTTGACATTACTGCCAAAAACACCGCTTGTCACTACCAAATATCGACCAATCAAAAATAGCCAACGTTACATCTACTGTGTGTCGCACAGATCTAAAAATTGTATCTAATCTATAATGTTCTAAAAGTAGTCAAGTATCATAAATCCAAATGATCGAAATTTTTTAACATTTACTAAACTAAGAAAAACATCTTATAAATTAAATTTTATTTAATCTTCCAAGATATATTAAATTTTAAAAAGTTCATAAATAATTCATTCTTTAAAAATAATTTATATTTATTTAATAAATGCATAAGATATTATGCAAAATACACAAATATTATTTTTGATTTAAATCACATAAATATTGTAAATTAGTAGGAGTTCTTATGGTTTATTATATTTAGGTGTTTTGTTTAATTATTATTTAAAGTTTACAACACAATCATTTGTTTATTATAGTACTTAATTCATCAAATACAACATTATAAATTGAATATGTTTGTACATATTCAAAATTATTTACATATTTACTCGAACGTCCATAATATAGAAATAAACAATTCAAGACGATGAAGTTGAAGTTATTAATGTTTGATATATTTGAATGGGTGATACTCTACTTTTAAAGGAATTCATTTTAAAATTTGCATTTTAGTTAGCATATTTACAAAAATAAAAACAGATTTGAACATGTATACATGAATATTTCTAAAAGTTGATAAAAAAACTCATTACGTATATATAGTATATATTATAATTTTTTTTTGAAAATATATTGCCTGTTTTTGAAACACAAGGAACTTATTGTAATCAGCCTTATTTCATATAGGAAATAAATATTTGTACAAACGAAGTAATACTTGAAATTTAAATTTCGCGTTTCGCACCATCTGTAATATTGAAAATACCTAAATCTTTCTCTTTCACTTTCTTAAAACTAAATACTTTAATCACATGTTTCTTATAATCTATAGAGTAATTTGAATACTCAAAGTACCTAACTGTTCACATATCATTCGCAGCACCTCGTTGCATAGACGTGAAGTTAGTAACATACTTTCAAATTAAAGCGAGTACCGCGTTCAAAAAACACTTAGGTAATTTATTCAATTATAAATCCAGTTCATTGGATGAAATGTGTTTGGTATTGTTTTTATCCGGGAACACATACAATTCCGTTTGAACTCCTTTGACGCCATTATTATTATGTTGACGAATCGTTGGCTGTCTAACAGCAACGCCACGATAAAATGCAGTCGAATTCTTTACACCACCCGTAGCATTATTTGCTACTGTGCCATGTCGAGACGAGGAATACGAACAACGCCAATCGTAATTTGAACGAAATGAGGTTGTTCGTGTGTGAGTTGAGAGATTACGGTCTTCTGCACTATCGTCCGTCGGCGGCGACGGCGACCAGTTGCGTCCGCAAAAAGGAAAACGGAGTTGAAATTCACGTTTAAACTTTTCCTTTAATAGCCAAATGAATCATTTTACTTTAATTGTTTAATCATGTAAACAATGGACAAATCAATTTAGATTGTAGCCTTGAGATATTCTCAATCGCAAAACCACGTAACACAATAATTTTTATTTTACATACATACATACATACATACATACATAAATTCATGCCTATTCCCATTTATTGGGGGGGGGGGGGGGGGGGGGGGGTGCATTCTCACACATTCACATCTTGACAATCTTTCGCTATTAAACCGCTATTCTTATAAACTTCTTTTGCTTCATTTCGATTCGTAAAGTTTTGACTTAAATATATAGGTACTATATGTAAATCTGTGTTAGCGCGAGACTATCGATTTTATAGATATTTAATTATAAAATTCGAAATCTTATGAATAAAATATGTACGTATTTAAAGAAAAATGCACAGAAAAATAAAGAAATGACGTTTTATATCAATTAAAATAAGTATTGCAATATTCTACGTGAACTTGTCTATATGCCCTATCGTGTCCGAATATAGGTACATTTATTTTTATTCTACCGACAAGCATTTTAAGGACAACCAAGCACTTGCACGTGATATGAATACCCTGATTATGGAATTTGAACATATTCTAAATATGATCACGTATTTTGCGAATATTCTAGATGGAATTAAAATAAATTTAGACATCGAACTCGTAATTACTACAATAAACCGTTACTTAGCTACCACGCGTACGCTTTTTGACAATCGGTATCATCGTATATTCATGTATTGATTTTACAATAAAATAAATGTTTATAGTTAAAAATGAGTAAACTTACGTTATAGATGCCGTAGATGAAAGGATTACAGCAACTATTGCTCATCGCCAGCCAATCGCAAACGAAATAAATGATATTAATATATTTGTAGCTGCAATAAAAACAATCACATGTATCAGTTAATTATTTTTATTTTTTCGCGAAACTACTTACTCGTTTATTTCATCAAACACGTTCTGTAGTGAATTATAGATTTGCCATGGTAACCAGCATATATCAAATAGTACAACGACGATCACTAACATTTTGACCACCTAAAATTAATTGTTGTGCGGCTCAAATATTTACTTATGTATATTCAGTGATGACAAAATATGGTTAATTATATTATAAATCAATACATTTACATAGTCACAAAATGTATCTACTGAATTGAAGAAAATTTTAATTAGATTTTTTTAAATTAGAGAAAAAAAATGTTTTGTGTACTTTTAATTAAAAATAATAAAAAAAAAGATGTTTAATTAAAGTAAAAAAATATATTCAATTTTATGTATGTTTAATGAAAAGATAAAAAAGTAATTTAAAAAAATTACCTAGTAAACCGTTAAATGCGTCAGTAAAAAAAAAGTATGATGTTTGGTGTAACCGTCTGAATCACACATGTCAAAATGATATATTATTTTTATTTTTTAGTAAACTTACCTTTTTCTTGTTTTTCATAAGGGCTGCATCTCGCGTATTTTCCGCATTGCCTGGCGCCTTGCTTCCCCACAATTGAAACGTTATCCGCGAATATACAAATGATATCACACAAACTGGAGTTAGATATTGTAGAAACACCAAAATCCAACGATAAATAAGCATCTGTTCATTTGATAGCAAAACATTCGTACAGAATGGCTTACTATAGTTTCTTCCAACTAAAATATTCATAATAATATATTGTTCATAAAAAAACTCGAATGGAATAAGATGCAACACATCTTATTCCTTTCAGATACTAATATATTACATTCGTCTTCATCCTGCACAATAGTAACTCGTAAAGTGATTGAAAATGGAGACGCTAAAATTGCCGATGCAATCCAAATAGCTGCTATGATGAATTTCGCTCTGAATTTTGAAAGCCTAGCTCTGAAAAGTTCATTAAAGTTGTAGTAAAGATCTTTGATGTTTTGTTGCGAAAAATAGAAATGATGGCTGCTCACCGAAATGGATTCAGAATGGCACGGTAGCGATCAATTGCAATGGCTGTCAGTGTGAAGATACTGACATTCACTGTCAAACATTGTATAAATGGACAGAATGGACACATAAAATTCGGGAGTATCCATCGTTGTAAAATTGCGGCCTGGAACTAATAGAAACCAGTCGGATATTGGATTCTATTCCATTTTGATTTGTTTGAGTTCGTAGTAAATGGACTTGCATTCACATAAAGTAACAATCGAAAAGTATCACAAGCATGCGCACAGATTGTGTTTGCTTAGTCCGGGTTCGAATACTATCATACAATATCAAAATGTGTTGACTGTGACTGACAAATAAGATAGAATATTTCTTGAAATATGAACATGGCATGTTGTTGCGTATTTTAGAAATATATACGAGTATCTAGTGATACCTGCTGCGTCGCTTTCGACATTCTAATCTTCAGATTTTCAAACTGTCAATTATTTTATTTTTACAAACACGCTATCAGAATATTCGTTTATTTTTACTCGAAAATCTATTCATCATCTCCGAATATCGAATTGTTGACATGTGCAGCGAAACGGTAAAAATCTTTACCAGCAAACTACTTTTTGTATTTGTTTCTTTTGCGTTCTAAAGTTTACATGCCATAACGTTTCAAGTGTGCTATGATATATCTATTAAGGAAACTGTTGACTTTCGTCGTTATCTACATATAATTTTGTTTTGAATATTGCACCTTACCATAATAGCATGAAGTTAGCTACATGTTCTAGATCACAAGTTTAAACAAGATAATGTTCAGTAAACAGGTTATGTTACAGGTATGTTATTATTTTTTTAATATTAGGTTTTTAAAAAAATTATTCAAAATATGAGCTAAATGAATATAGAAAGTAAGAAAATTAATTTTATTGGAACGGAAATGTTGAATTGTATGTATATTATATATAAACACAAAGATTACAAAGCTAACCAAAAGCTTTTTAAGGTTCAAAATGTTATTAAACATACGTAATTAGATAATATTTTGTTTGGTTTTATTTAAGTATCTAAGTAATTGGAATAATGCGCTTAATAGAATTGGCGAATTTCATTAAATATATTTTCATAATCACTCGTTTTATGAATAGCATATTAAACAGAAATTGACATTAATTTAATTAAGTTATAAATATATTTCGTGAACAATCATAGTAATTATTAATTACTGCGAAACGCTTTTAGAAACTGCATTAATATTTCGAAATACAAGGATTTTTCTTTGTTAATTTTATAAGCTCAGGTAGTTCGCTCTGAAGTCAAAAGCATATATACTAGCGTAAGTAATTAGTCTCGGTTTTAATGAATATATCTCTCTTCAAACTTAGGCAATGGAGCGTGCTACATGTATCGTGGTTCTGGTTACTGGTTGTGGATTACCGCAAAATCATTACCAGACTATAGCAATAAGTACCGTGCTAGTGGCTGCTGAAGCAGTTAAGTAAATATATACGTATATATATATGTACCTATATAATACATTCATTTTGTAGTTAGTGTTAACTTTTGTAACAAAACGTATTCGATTACACTGACTGGAGAACAAACGGCAAACGGAATATGTAATCTTAGTATGTTATGCTAATTAGTTTCTAGTTATATATGTTATCTAGCTGCAGACATACCCTTGTTTTAAAGTATTAAATGTTATACCCATTTTGCAACTTTTAATTCATACATAAGCAACAATAGAGCATGTATTTTAAAACAAATAAAATGCTTTTCCAATGTAAAAATATATAGATAATATTTCCAGATGCTTCATGGTTTCTATACCTAATTAAAAATCTTTGGTGTCACTACTTTGGTTTAACTAGATTACATTTCAAATTACGAAATGTAATTATAATTCAACGAATACTATAAATATGTCAGTGTTATCAGATATTGGAGTTTATTAAATTTGCGATAAAATATGAAAGTATCTTTCAATCTAAAACTAACGCTGCAACTGACACCTGGAATATCGGATATTGAAGTTCGCAATGTCGTCTGTCGGCGTAACTTATACTTCAGAGTTTGACTTACTTGAAACGGAATCGCAAATAAACCAATAACAATATCGGCTAATGCCAAATTTGCGATGAAGCAGTTGGTGACATTTTGCATCCGCCTTGATGTGAGGACAATCCAGATTACTAACGAGTTCCCAACGACTGCAAGCACCGATATGGAACCATAAAATATGGAGAGCAGCGCGATGATACCAGCGGGGACATCATAAAGTCCTATAACAGAAATTAGAAAGTTGTATTGGTACGGAGCTCGGAATTAACGTCTGCTAGAACAAATAATCGCACAATCGGCTTAATAGTTATACAACTTTATGTGGTTGCTAGTTCAAATATTCTATTTGCCAAAATCTGGTTACCAATTTTTCTGCGCACGCTATAAATAGTAATTCCAAATTCAAATCAGTTATGGAGTCAAGAGTAAATATAGTTAGGAGCTCTAGTGTCCCATTGCAGTAATTACATTATCTGTAGTTGTACTTGAGACTGAATGCATGAATTCCGAATGACATTCTACGCTGTAATGTATGTTATAATATTTTTCATATAAAAGTCAAATGAACGTCAAATATAAAATGGCTGTTCATTTTTCTATTCGACGGCAAAATGATTTTTTTTATTTACTATGCAATATTCAGGAAATCCGCCAAATATAGTCGGTAACATCTGTGTGAAGTTAGAAATAAAATTGTGCAGTATATATTTGTTGTTTTTTTTTTATAAATGAAATATTTAATAAACTCACTATCATCTGCATATGTTGTTCCATTCGAAAAGTGGTTACTGGAGTTTCCAGGAATATGTCGATTCCAGGAGTTATTCGACAGCGACCTGAACAGATAATTAAATTATATAATAACAACATACAATTAAATATATTTGCACCATCACCAAATTGTACTTATTGCAAGTTTGTTATTATTTTTAAGAAAAGTATTAGATATGAAAACCATCTTTGTAAATAATGGCAGAGTTGATAAACCCATAGAATAAAATTGAGAGCAATTGTTAAACGGTTTGACAATGTGCTAGTTTTCGTCACAGTAGTATTTTCTGTAATACATCCATCAATTTTAAGTGTTTTTGGAGTCAAGGCAAAAGTTAAGAACGTATTGATTGTCACTACGGTGCTCGTGTTATTTCGTTATAAATGCCAGTATAAACAAGCATTGGCTTGGTCAATGCTCAGAGCTCGCCTTCGGCAAGCTATTTAGCATTGGCATGGCGAGTTTCTGAATAAATAATAATTAAAATAATCGAAGTAACAATCAAATCAACAACGATATAGTAATCAATCTAAAATATCAACTGTCATATATGCATTAGTTAAAGTATCGCGCAAGCCGGAAAAAAACAAAAACAGTTCAATTGTTTTTTTATTGATTTTATTTATTTCAAAATTATTATTTTCCTTATTTTTTTACGGCTTTCAGTTATAACTTTTTTTGTAAGATTCTCCGCAATTCGTAAACGGGAGAGCCACTCCTTAAGCCGGACCTGTGCTAAACTACCAAAATACACATGCTTAGTTCCCTCTAAATACATATGCAAAATATATAGCAGTATCTCACAAATACAGGTTTTTTAAAATTTTAAATAATATGTCACTCTTACGTAATTCATTAAAGTGAGCTAATTGATTCGAAATATGTGTTTTTTATTTAGTGTTTATTCATACTTCCGACGAAGAGGTTCATTTGTATTTCTGTATACAATTTCCGGATATTTGATTGGTTTTTTAGTCTCGGATTTAAGTGTTTCGGCAATTCGTCACTGATAATTGGTACCCAACAATTCGTCCCCAACCATTCGTCCCCGACAATTCGTTCCCGGCAATTCGACCCTGATAATTGGTCCCCGACAATTCGTTCCCGACAATTCGACCCTGATAATTGGTCCCCGACAATTCGTTCCCGGCAATTCGACTCTGATAATTGGTCCCCGGCAATTCGACCCTGATAATTGGTCCGCAACAATTCGTCCCTGATAATTGGTCCCCAACAATTCGTCCCCGACAATTTGTTCCCGGCAATTCGTCCCTGATAATTGTTCTCCCAAAACTTTTATACTTAGATGGCTAATATATGTTGACCTTGCATGGATTTTTATGCATTATGTTATTTATATACCCAGGTGTATATATTTTGATAAATATATTTGTGTATTAAATGAAGTGATGAATAAATCAAGTGAAGAATAAATATATTAGTGTATAAGCTAAAGTAAATAATAAACAAAGTGAAGAATAAAATAATCGTGTAGTGTATTAAATAAAGTGCTAATAAAAAAGTGAAGAATATTGAACAGTATTGACGGTAATTATGAATGAAATATATGTTACGCACTAATCTTTTATGTTCTAGAAACGCAGCAGTTTGCTCAGAGTGTCCTTCAACAGTGAAAAGTTAATCTAGAATATTGTAGGTCAGATCAGCGTATGGGCTAGATCCAAAATATTAAAACGCTCCCCTAGTTATTTTCCAATCGCAACCTTACTGAACCGGTTATTAGGCAATCTGGAGCTGGACCAGGAAAGCGATGCTCCAGCGATTCGGTAAGGCGTTTCCAGTCTCTCTCTGGAGAGGCGAAACGGTGTGTCGCACTAATGGGGCAATGTCGCCAGGAATGGATGAGTTTCGATGGAAGTCCTATTTAACTTTAGTAGGCATAACCGCTGTTGTAAAATGGCTAGGAATCTGGGTTAGTATGATATGGCGGCTATCCCATATGGTGCCATCTACAATGCATTCTAGATTAAAAGTAGCAGGAGAACGGCACTCTGATGTGTAAGGAAGATCAACCCCGAGAAGGAAGGAAGGATGTTCCAATGTTGGCGGGTGGGTCGGGCCTCTGTCGATGTGGAGCCGACCTTGACGTGGTGACAGAGCTTACGCACTTAAGGATCATTTACAATACCACCTCAAAACATGATAAAACGGGAATCGTAAATGATCCTTCAGTGCAAACTAACAGGCTCCATACGTTTCTGCTAAATATTCAATGGGACGTTTGTTTTAGAATAGTCGAATAAGTTTTTGAGTATAAACAAAATTCAGTTATAACTTGAATAAACTTTAAATACATCAAAAAAAAATTGTATTTTACGTACATTTTTTGATATAATTAATATTTTTATAATTGATTTATTTTAAAAAAATATCATGTTCATTATATTTTTACGGCTTTCAGTTATAATCTAAAAAATGTTTAAATACATCAAATAATTTGTAAATTTACGTAGATTTTTTTGGTATAACTATTATTTTTCTAAGTGCTTTTTTAGGTGTAAAATTCTTTTTGCGGATCCAATATCTCCTGAAGTACGGCTTTGATTGGATTTAATTTACGACCGGATGGAATTGGGCCCTTACACAATATGTGTGCCAAATTTGGCTGCGACCGGTTTAGTATCTTCAGAGGAGAAGAGGTGAGGATGGTTGATCTTACGACTAACGAGCGAGGGACCAACATGTTACCAAGTATTTGAGATATTAACATTTTCGTCATCAGGGAAATTTTTCAATCCGAGAATGTTACAGACTAATTATGCTGACAAACACTTAAGCTCTTCGATACTACGGACGGCGAGCTAAAAAGGTGGTGACGTGAGAATGCGTACATTTTTACGACTTATACTTTGTGATACTAGAGGCTCTGATACATCATCATCATCACTGATGAATTTGACGGTTGAACATAGAACCTGCCTTTCCGGGCACAGGAAACAGATTACTGGGAAAGTTCGAATTGATGGTGAAAAAGACAACGGAAAAAAGTTTTTTTCCGTATGAATTGAGCCAAAAATATCGACCGAGTTGGCATGCTGTTTTATAATATTTATTTTAGATATAACAAGCTTGTGTCAAACAAAATATTTTCTTTCTAAAAACAGACGATTTAAATGATATTTGTAGAGAATACACTCGTTTCCGGTGCTAATGCTCAAGAAGAACGTTTGATTCAGTTGATTTACGAACACTAGTAAATTTTCCAGATGCAATCGACACGTTTGTAATCATTTACTGACACTGTAAATCGCTTTTGGATGCATTACTTATACTATGTCCGTTACGATTGACAGGGGCGATCTTCAAGCAAGTTAGAAGTAAATAATCTACACCTAAGGTAACATACAAAATAGTCTTTTCAAATCCATTATATGATATATGCATTGTTTTGATAATAAATCTCACTAATCTGTAGATGTATAGCAAACTTTTATTTAGTCTAATACAGAAAATAATAATACAAAAATATTGACAGTGATAAATGTGGTCGTAGTTGTCATTCGTAAATACTATTCAGTACAATTTATAACTGCAATTTTGTTTACATTTGTAAATTCATATTTTATTGGGTATATTATTTCAATACTACAGGATGAAGTTTTTTATTACTACTTGTAGATATAATATTAGAAGATTGTTACGGTATCAGTTTTAAACAAATATAAAAGTTATATTTTTCTTTTACTGTACAGTTTTTTTATTTCATTCTTTTTATTGACACATATCGTGTTGAGTTTCAAATTAAATGGTATTTCAAACGTATTTTACACTTAAAGTCAATATCACGTTGTCTTTTATACGTCTTTCAATCTTTATCGTTCGTGTATTTTATTGAAGAACTCATCCAAGTAAATATATGTTTCACTCATTTTGTATTAAGATAACTGAAAAGTTAGTTTCAATAAAAGAAAATACTATATAGTATATAAAATATAACCAAAGAGGTTTTTTTTTCAATCTTATACAAGTGCAATATCTACATAATGAGGTCTACAGAAGTCGTTATGGGGTTTGTGATACTTAAAAAAAATGGAATGCAAAGAAAAGCCAGGAAAAATAATAATAAATATAAACTTTTGAATTAAATTATGAAAAGATTGATGGGGCCAATTTAGTTATTTCACTTGCAAGTGAAATTACGAAAATGGAAGTAATTCCAGTATATTAATCTTATCTAACTTTTTATAAGTGTTTCTGAACTACACCGCGTTTAAAAAAGTCCTCTTTGCGTAGTAAACATTGTCAAATTTTGTTCAAACAGACACGTGGTTATGATATGATTAATATTGAGATGCAAATATATATTGCTTGCATAATATATTTCTGCCTACTCACTAAACTGGAACAAAAATTGTGTTTCTACAAAAATTTGTATATTTATCAAAATGTATAAATTGTCACAATAAAAAACTTCAGATATTGAAATTCTAGTAAAACTTTTAATTGAATAAGTTTATAAATGGATGACTATTTGAATGTAGTACCTATAATATAAATTATAGATTTGGTATTCCGTATTTTACAGTATTCCATTCGCGCTTGCAGACAATGCTGTATTGAATATGGAAAACGCAGACCAACAATATTCAAACAAATTTATTCATTGCAATTCCGTTGGGGCACATTTTGAACATAGTATTTAGTCGAAAACGAATTATTATTTAGAGCAATACAACTAAACGTCGTGGGACAATTTACTTTGCGCTGTCCTTTTCGTGCTATATATTTTGGTAAGGTTGATTAAAATGATAAGGGGTCAGCGTTTCTTTACGCTTTCGCAATGATTTATATTTAAAAAAATACTTACACATAATGCCTAACAAGATGACTCTGATATTCATTTGACAAATGGCTCACAGCTGTGATAATTTCATACCAATGTTATTATTGTTAGTTATGCTGTGTACTACCCAGTTGTTAAATGCCAACTGATAAGTCAACAGTGTAAGTATTATGTTAACTAGATTAAAGTGGCATAGAAATTACTTTATTTTAAGTGACAAGTATGTACCTACCAAGCAACATCATTTCCGCTCTGATTGTATGCATGGTGGAATACTGTCTAATGAGGAAACTTCAAAATCATTTGATATTTGGAAACATATGGTATGTTTTGCTACCGAATTATTAGTTTATGCGTTATACATTAGTATATTGTAGTGAATTTAGTTCTCGTTTGTACAATAACCACAAACGGTTTGTGTCAGCGATGAAACAACTAAAAACTGTTGCTATTTGTTCGGGTTTCTATCGAATAAACAGCACTTAAGTTAGTTAATGCTTTTGCTGAAAGTTCACAGTCAACATTTCTACAAATGTCAATGTTAGCATTGTTTATTACAAAATAGAAACCTACCCACGAAGTGCTATTGTATTTTTGTTTTCCTAATTGAGATACTTTTCAAACAGAATTTTATAGAAAAGTTTTGTGCAAATGGGAAAAAAAATAAAGTGGTTTTCATAACTTTAGTTATTATACCGGTAATGACAAATCGGTTACACATCGGCTGCGTTTCGAATAAAATATAATTAATATAAATAAGAAGATATTTCAATAGATGAAATAATTTCATAAAAGCGTACACAATTCATTTTCATTATATGGGCGACCCTACTCCATTTACATCATTAATTATTAGTACTTGTCCACCTTTCATTTGAAATTCTTATGCAACGAAGAACCAATTTTCTCAAAATGTATACCTATATATATATATATATATAAAAATGAAACTAACTTTACACTTAATTGAAAATCAATTTGAGTATTCGATGCTAAATATTTATCAAATTGCACACCATTTTCGTTATCAGATATTCGTTTTTCATGAAATTTTTAACGGTTGGTATAACTTATTAGAGTGTTTTATAGTCGATATTAAAATTCAAAACACGCATAGCTAAAGAAGATATTTTGCTTCTGTAACATTTTCAACAGTATTACATATCTACATTTAAAAAGTGTTCTTAGCAGACTAGATTTATTTATCTTTTGTTAAATCTTGAAGCGTATTATAGATGACAAAAGCAATTTGTATGTCATAGTCTTCATATATATGAAAATATTTCATTTTAAATACTTTTCACGAATATATGAACAAGAAACTAATTTATATTAAACATCTTATTCTTGCGTTTTCATTTTCTACAAACATATTAATTGCTATAACGTGCGTAGAGTTATTAAAACTTTAGGATCCAAGACAATGAAATACAAATTATGATAAAATAATCAGATTTGGTTAAAGTGTGAATTATTTCCACTTAATTTAATTCTTAAACCAAGTTTTATTTAAAAAATGCATTTTCAAGCAAATGCCAATCTTTATTAGGTATATTCCAGTTATAGAAATACAATTTGATAATGTGTGGGTTGGAATTTTTTATTCTCTAGCACAGTTTACTAATTGAAAATCCTCTTTATGTGGATTTATATTTGCGATAGTATTAATCAGAAGTAATAATCCATACAGTTTGAAGTTTATATAAAGCTTCAATTAAAAACTGGACTAGCAGACTGAATATACTTTCATAGTTTTTTAGTTAGATATATTTGTAATATTTTAGTAATATCTACAAAAAACCAAAAAAGTTTTCCTAACGCACAGATGTGCCTATACATAAATGTCTATTATTGTAATGTTAGAATTTTATACAATTCTTGTATTTGAATCAGCAACATTATTTCTCCCATGGGGCTGTTTGATGTTTCCCAATGTAAACATTGACTTTAGATTTTATTCGAATGAATAGTACCGAGGAGCGCGGGTTTGCAATTTAAATATACATCTGTACATGATATTCTGCCACATAAAGGACGAGTTATGTAACCTGCTATATACAGAGTATCATGATGACGAAATTCAGGTTTTTCTCAAGGGTAGAAGAAGTTCTGCTGCTGTTATTACGAGAACTGATTGAAAAAGTGTTTCATCCACAACATTTCGCGAGTCATTGCAAACCCAAATGTGAAAATGTTTTCGAATTTATTTCTAGGATATCTGGTTGTGATTGATTAAATCGTAAAAGCGTTGCGGCGTAAACATATAGTTAAAAGATTATTGATATTATACTTAGAGAAAAACACCTTCGGTGTGTATGTGTACTCAATAAAAAAAAATATATATATATATATTTAAAAATAGTCATCTAATATAGTCTCATCTGACGTTACGCGTATGGTACACATTGCTACAAGTGCATACATTTATGAGTTTGATTAGCCGGAATTAGAGCGGCAGTTTGTACACTTTGCGTAAAGTAAATATAAACTGTTTGTAGTTTTATTTACTACCGCTAGTACCATCGTGTTTACTGTCTTCTTTTATAACATATCCAATAACTTATATTAATTTAGGTATAAATTAAAAATTTACATACCTACTACATAAATTATATATATCTTGGTAAACAATATTCTATATTTATAGATACATTGTATTTAATATAGGAATAAAGCATATTCAAATAAATTCATGTTTGTTTGAAAAAATATAATATATGTTATTCCTGCGTGTATATAATAATGAAACTAAAACTATTAAACCACCTTTAGTCTGATAGTTTCAGGTGAACATACCATCTAACAATACACTAACTTTATTTTAGATTATCTCGTTCCGTCTATACGACAAAGTTTTCGCGATACGTCGAAATAAGTCCAATAACTAAGGCTACATGCGTGTCCGGAATATAATGATGTATGCATTGAAGTTTTAAACAGATTTATAATACCCGGACTTATTCAATTTTTCTACAGCAATTGTATAACTCCATTGTTACGATATTCGCATAACGATTTTAAACTCGAAAGTAGCTAAAACAACTAAACCTCACTCAAATTCTAACTAATGAAGCATATTTAATCGAAATTGAACTAGAAGATTGATTAACATACTGTGGTTTCACTGATAACGGCCGATGGAACTTATTTGCAAGTTCTATTCACGTCATTAACAGCGATCTTCATACTGAAATACTTTATAAACTTAATTATAATTTACAGTTTTGCTGTAATGACTCCATGGTTGCCAAAATATATCAATACTAATAGCAGATATTGTTTTGGCATATTCTACATCTTAAACAACTTCGTCTTCTTGTTTTGTATAAGGCCAAATCACCATATACACCGAGGCATTATGCATACACACATACAGAGCTGAATATTTGAATATTAACTAATTTGAAGTAGAAATCAAACAAATTAAATGTAAATTATTACGTCTGTAAACTCTTACTGTTGCATAATTAGGGAAAAAATAATGGCGCAAAATTTAATGAAAGCGATTGAAGCATAAGAAGTAGACGGGTTTTCTGCCACCCCATTTGATGGGAATATGCATGTGTTTGCTTCAAGAATAAATCACTCGTTTGTCTTTTTATTCGTGTAACGTATGCGACTGAAGGTGTATACAATTCTTAGAATTGTTTACACTCAACTTAAATTTTGTATGACAGTTGCACTCAAATACAAACTCATGTTTTCTATTATATGAAAGCTGCACTATAGTTAAATATAAACGTCAGTTTTGTATGTCATGGTGTCTATTGAAAAATGGTTTGAATATTTTATTAGCTCGTCACAGAATTAAAACCTGTATGCGCTGTACATTTATGGGGGAGTAATTTTCCCAGTTATTGTTTGGTTGGGTACAAATAATAATAATCGTTTTATACCAGTACTAAAGTCTAATAATAAATGTTTAGCAATAATGCAAATTAATAATCGGATCATTTAAAATAATTAATCTCGTATTAGGCGTGCATTAGTCAAAAAATAAATGACTTTATTGCATTAACAAGTAATTAGACCAATCAATTGCAAAATTGTTGCTGTATATCCATGAACTTATATAGTTAAACTGTCACATACATTTCAATTTTCCAATATGATTTTTGTGCTAACATAAAAATATATAAGTATAAAATAAAATTGATTTTATTCGAGTGCCATTGTATGTATATCGGTTTCTAGAACAATACGTTGTTCGAAGTATGTGAAATAATATATTGGTATTTACATTTGAAAATGTATTGGTAGGTATACATATTTGTTTTCAATATCTGTTGATTTTTCTATTTATTGAATACTTAGTAACATTAAATATTTTGTCATTGAAAATATGTTTAATTTTAAAATTAAATAAAATGCTGACGCTCAGAATAGTATAAAATGGTAATGGTATAAATTGGCGACCAAACTTGGGTGCTCCAACTGGCACGGATACAATAACATTACACATTTTCAGTATGAGTTGTTTTCTTTCTATCAACCAATGTGCTTTGTTGAAAGAAAAAAACGGATAAACAACTACTTATTTGAACAGTGAACACAATAGGTCCTGACTGGGGAACCCACGAAACTAAGTCTTGACAGTGGTAGTTTGTATATAAGTTTTGCTCAATTCAACGCGCATAACAAAAAAAAAACCTACCACAACCATGTTCCCAGAGGTCCTACGCTCAAAACTTCAATTACACTAGACCTGCTGCGGAATATATGTATTGTTTGATTCCTGGAGTAACATTCCGAAATTAAAGATATACAGAAATGACAGTCCAATCAAAACGGTATTTCAGAACAATCGTTCAACTATTTTGATAATTACAGCTACTTAACTTATTCGCGATGCAACTCGCATTGTCATTCGTTTCATAAACAATTTCAAAAACGTAAATAATTTAAAGCACTAGAACTTCATGGCGGATACATATGAGGTCACCTACGCTATTTTATAATGTCAAGTGTCAACCACAGCGCCATTGCACTTTCGTATAACGCTATATAGATCGTAGGTATGCGTATGGTGGATTGGCCAGATAATCCTTACGGCAATATACATATATCCCTAAAGTTACCATCATCCATTATAACAAAATTTATGCAAACACCACACTGTGTTTGCATTAAATATAATTTCAAAAGCAATAAATTTTCATTTTCAACAAACCACATCTATTTTCTTCTCAAACTTAAGTTTGCAAATTTATTTTTTATTTTAAACTAACTGTGTTGGAACAGTTATTTATTGTTGGCATTACTCTTTAGGTCATTTTTCTATTTTATCTTCTTGAGACTTTTACTATTATAATATTATTCTTTCCAAGTGTTATAAATCGTAGTTTTTATTATGACATAAAATAAAAAGTGGTTTAATTTATATTAATGCGCATCGCAAAAGTAGTCGATTTATGGACTCGAATTTCAATACTACTAAGAACGTAAAATATATTGAGGAATTTTTGAAAATATGTGTTTTAACAAAACATTTCTAATCTGATCTGCAAATATTGTTGATGTGAATATGCATTTTACAATGTGTAAAAAATATTTAGAATTCTCGCAGTTCTGAACTAATGGGTATTGTGTAAACTGTCAATGAAATAATGTATAAAATCCTAGCTTTGTTTCTAATGACAAATTTGTTTATTTCACACAACATTCAAAGTGCGTGATGTTTATAAATAAACACAATAGTCATCTTTTTATCAGTTTTCTATCTGTAAGTTTTTTCTCTCTATCGTTTTTTTTTGCCAACAGAGCTTAAATGTTTGTTGATTTAAATGCAGTATTGTACCACAACAGGCTATTTCTATATATGCGACCAGTTAAATATAGTTTAATGCATGTAAAACGGATTACTACAGTATTTAATTCCAAACCAAAGTACTTGAATAACATAGCAATTACCCCAGTTCTAATGACTAAATCAAATAAATATTTAAATCCGAACTATAATAATTAAAAGCATCATCGTTTTTGATGATACTTAGTTGTAGCTAAGTACTAGATAACAGTATGTTCAAGTATCATACTTGGATTAAAGTAAATACGTGGTGATTTATTTCTAATACCTATATGAAACTATGTTTATATGTTGCATTCATTTAAACTAAATGTGAAATGTTGTTTGTGTTAAACTTAATAGATAAATTCAGTCAAAACGCAAATTATTCATTCCCTTTTACGTATTATGTGTCATTCATTGAGTATTACATATTTGTATGCAAATAAATGTTCAAAAATTAATTAAACATATCCCCAATATATGCTAAATACAAAATGCTGATTCATGTCGATAATATAGAGAACTGTAAGCGACATAATCTAATGAATAAAATATCGTGTAAAACTGCCTTTCGACTAGATAAGTATAGAAAATGATGAATTAAAGATCTTTATTCTGTGATATTCTCACATGACGTAATGAAAATTCCTCTGGTTCCTAAAATGAAATTCTTTTGTTGAAAATTACGAAATGGAGTAGCTTCTACTGTGCAAAAAAGTGTTACGATAACATTGTTTTCCAGTGTGTCCCTTCTCCTATTCCATTCTTTCCTTTTTTAGGATGTTTATCCTTAAAATAACTTTCTATGCTAATCAACAATAACATTATTTTTCAGAATAAACAAATCTTTTTGCAGAAAATTTGCTCCAATTACTACTAGCACACGCCATTTGAATATTAACAGAAATGGTATACAAAAGTGTGATACCTTTAAAGAACTACAATCATCTGGAAAAAGTGTCTACCTTTGCTAAAGTCATTAAAGAAATTCGGTAGATTGCTATCACACCCACACAAGCACAGATATTAGAGAACATTACTTCAATGTTAACAAACATTTTTAATAAACTAATCATTTTAATGAAATAAATATAAAATTATAGTCTATAGTTCTAAAAATATATTTTCCATCATCAGAGGACACGAGTAGATTTTCCTTCTTTAATCATATTTAATCATACTCTTCTTCTTGATACATTTACACTTTCTCAATATAATTTTTTCCCAGTGGAATTTTGTCATTTTATGCATGACAGCGCAATACAATTTTTTTTTCATCACGTAAACGTAATTGTAATTTAACAAACTGAAAATGTGATATTGTCACTGCTAGAATTTGTAAAATTCATATTTGCTAGGGAAATATCTAAAAATTGAAATTATTCACTTTGTGTATAAATTTTCCTGTCAGCAACAATAAATATTAATTGTGAAACGAGTAAAAATATTTTCCAATATTGCATGCCTCGATAAATTGTTTTAAATTTTTTTTAGTACTGTAAATTTGTATAGCAATTGTTATATACGGCATAAAGTTTCGTGCGTGCGATTGAATACATTTATGATCTATAAATCGCGGTGAATCCTTAACGAGTTTAAATAAGTCTGATAGAAGTTTAAATGTATGAATCCTGCAACTTTGTTGAGAAGTTTTCTGAAGTTTATTTCTGAAATGTGTAAAATTACGAATTCTTATGTATGTATGTATGTATGTACTACCGTCGCTTAAATTTCATGAATATTTCAGTTTATTCGTTATTTTAAAACTGTTTGAATAATTTCATTGTTTTATGCATAACGACAATACAATATGAAACTTGTTGTAGTTGTAAAGTTTCTATTATAATAGTTGGCAAAATGGAGGAAAAAAAAGCGAGATTTAAATAGAACTGACCAAACAAAACAAATATAATATTATAATTAATTCAACTTTCCTACTATAAAAAATGTAACCACATTTAGATAATAAAAAAAATTTGACAATTTAGAGATAGCATGTTTGAGCACCATTTTCACAAATAACCGAAAGAAGTTGAATTATGTCTAACAATAGATTTCAGTCAGCTGAAATAAATGGTATAGATAATCATTTAAAATAATAGGTTTCATCTTCTCCAAATATCAATTCTAATTTAGTCAATATACGAATTTGATTTCGTTTCACAATTAAATTATTAGATCAATTGTAAAAATACTTACATATTTAAATCCGTCATTTTGTTTCAATAAAATAATTCACATATTTAAATAAAATATAATAAGTCCACATAAAAAGATTTAAATATAATTATGATTAATAAATTATAAAATATAACACTCGATCTTTTTTTTTATCACGAAAAAAACTGTCACTAAAACTAGTAGCATAAACCCAAATAAATCATTCAATAATTGTTGGCCAACAGTTGATCAATTACGTAGAATCACAGTTGCATATTTGCAAAAGTACGCTGTGATGTTGCAAGAGCATCCAAATACGAATGCGTTGGAATATCAAAGTTAACATGAAGCTTGGTTATCGACGCCTGCGTTCTCTACGTGTTGTTCTCGCCGTCGTATTCACCGTATATTGTCGAAAACGAATTCAACACACACACACACACGAAAGCCAGATGCTTACCATGTTAATTGGTAAACATGTGTTGTAGACTCCGTTATATTGGGTTTGATAACGAGTTATAAATGAATAAATAAATATTTGAGATGAAAAAAATATATAAATGAATAATCAAATAGGTTAAATTTATGTCACGACATAGGAATGTATTTTGGTATAATTTGCAACTAATGTGTATATTTTTATTAACTATTAAAACAAGTTTGTTGCGATAGCGTTGAATCGAGAAAGATTGTCAAGTAGGCGATGGATGTATAGGGTGTTCTGCCACCCAATTTGATGGGAAAAGGTATTAAATTACGTATATCCGGTTGCTATTCGATAGCTCATATTTGGTGTTGTTGACAATATTCACTAAAATCATTTATGAAGACGTTTCTGCCTCTGGTTGATTTAACTTTTTTTCAGCAATTTCCAGATTTGATTATTTTCCTCTCCGTAACTGTCTATCATGATTTCCAGAACGTGACTTGGAATTCAAATGAGACTATTTATGATATTATAAAGCTTGTTACCTAGTAAATTGGAGTGAGCTGTGTGCAGAGTGGACAACCTGTCGCATTATGCGAAATGCACACTTTTGTACTGTGTCTCCCGTTGTTGTAATGAAAAGGTAAGTAGAATAATAAGCACTTAAGTATTCCGTACAACTGCTACCTGCAATTACGCGAACGATAATGACCCCGTTGTTATATTGTTGTGATCACCATTGTACTTATTTATGGTGCAACTCGAGATACAAACAATTATTCTATTTCTATCGGTTATAGCAAAGTACCGACAACACTTATACAAATTCAAATTATTTCATTTACGTATCAGTTGAATAATTAACTGGAACTTTTATTGCAAAATAAAAATCCAAAGACGGAATTTAAATATTCAAGCGGAAATCCGCCAAACATATTATGACCAATCTAACATGAATTAATATATTCGGCTATTATGATTAGGTATTTTGCATTAATAAATGAAAAAAATGTTTTAAAAATGTTGATACGTATAGACATGCATATTTTAAAAATAGAATATTCTATTTATATAAAACAGGTAGATGTTATTAAAAATAAATAGAATACCAAAAAAAAATCTTTAGGCAGTACTATAAAGACGAGTTTGCCTTACGATTTAAAAAAACAAATTGCATTCCACGGGTCGCCCATCCACACTTAATGGCAACAGTTATTTACTAACATTACTAACAAAATAAAAGAAACATTCTTTCGAGCAAGGTAACCTAACCACAGATGTGGAGATTTAGCGATGGAGAAGTAACTTAGGAAACAGATGTTTAAGTTAATATATGTGGTGAAAAAATCGGCATAATTTGTTTTCATCACCATAATTTTAAAATAAACAACACTAATTCTAATGTATTTACGACGCACTCGTTGATAAGTTTTTTAAAACATTATAATAGTTGGTAATGGGTTTAAATTCAAAAGTTAAGAATTTACTTAAACATGAATTAAATTCGTTTTAAAATGCTTAGAATATTTTAAATATTCATGAATTATGGTTTTACAATACTAAAATTAAATATTTACTAGTCTAATTCACGCCATAGTTACCGAATCTGTGACGTACTATTTAAACAATTTATTGTTGGTAAATTTAATTAAATATGGTTCGAAATAAGATATAATCTAGCAACACGTAAACAGAAGTTCGGCAAACAATAAACATTTTCATTCGATTCTCTGTCAAAATATTTGGGTATTTATTGCGCATTTGTGCTGCCGAAATATAAACAAATGTGCATTTTTAGCGCTGGAAATTGATTTTAAATCGAATACCAAATCAAGCGAGAGATGTGATTATCATGCATTATTAAGTGGCTAAATGAAAAAGATTTTTTTTTTTCTTCTTGTAAAACTGCTTTGTAATTTTAATACTGTTACCAGTCTCTGCATATTTAAAGCTCAAACATTTTGGGATCGTGTTAAAGATTCTTAAAAGCACTTATAATATTTTAATAAAAGTGGTTTTAATTCAAAGCATTCTATAGAAACAATTCTTTATCCAATAATTCAATTTCTCCGTCCAATACAACAAAGAAAGAGTAGAGTATGTGGTATTTTATTAATATAATTAGTGCATGTCGGGTATATGAGCTGTGCGATGTATAGCGCGAATTCTATAGCTTAGGTTGGAGTTAATAATTGTTCAATTCAACAGAGTAGCGAATATACAGCACTTTGTGAATATAACTATGATATAAAGCCCTAGGTATTGCGTACATATGTATATACATTTGGTATTCATTGATGAGAGTAATCGATATATCAACTGTTGAACCGACTATAAATAATTACCACACTTGGTATCATATTTCTATATACGTATTTGATAACATAGTACCTACTCTATTTTCAAAATATTAAAAATAGAGCAGTTTTAATATATTTTAAAACTTTTATTCAATAGCATCCGAAATTAAATTGTATATAAATATATTCTAATAAATCACACAGTTTGTGGCACAAAAGTATACTTAGCCAAGTGATTCATAATAAAAGTTAAAACAATACGCTTTTTGCTATAAATAACAGTCTCAGTTATATCTTACGTCTTTGTCAAACAATGGTTGATCATAATACACATTCATTATTAATACAATTATACTTTTGTATATCTAGAACATTATTAATAATATACTATCAACAGTATCTATTCAAATAGTGTGCCTGGACATTTATTTATAATAATCAAAAAATATTTATCTTAAGACTCACCTGTCAAACACATACCCTCGAGTTAGGTATTTATTCACAACAATTGGTAGTAACTAAACTGATTGTGGTAATACCTGCGCAACAAGCAGTCCGTAATTAAAGTGACGTTTGGTGGTTGTACAGTTTTTACATTTCGTCAATTTCATATTCAAATCATTGTTAAAACATACAAAATTGTTATTATAACAATATTAAATGACTCGTCTATATAAATATGTGATTTTCTTGAACCATACACATATTAAACAACTGTGCTCTGAATTCAGAGTTGTACGAACAAGTTTCGTAAGTGTCCAGTTAGAAAATGAAATAGTTGACTTTTGCATGCTATTGTATTGATAGTATTTAACTGTTATACACATTAAATTGATATTTAAATTGTTTAAGTATTAGTTTTTAACAAATCTAGTGAGTGAATTGTGTAGTGAAGTGAAGTGTAGTGTAGTGGGACTTATTTCGTTGAAGAAATCATCCAGAGCAGCGGAGAAAATGTTGCAGAAAAGGTTAGTTTACGCATGATTATATTACAAACCTGTTACACTAATTGTTGAGATTCTAAGTAAATCTGTATAGAGGATCTATACGATTTTAATTCAACCAATTGTATTCATTTTCCAAAAGTATAAATATGTTCAACATTGCAGAAGTATTGGAAAGATTTTTATAAACGTTGTTACATATCAACATATTATTATTGTTAGATTTGAAAGGAAAAGATTATTATTAAAAATCACCATGACTTTAAGGTACAACCTTGGAGTTTTAACTTTTTTGACACAGTTTTTTCATTTCTTCTGTCAAACGTATCAAATATGTCGTGAGATGGCTGTTATTATATGCCACAAAGCGAAATGAAACATCTATTATTAACATTTTTCTGTATGCATTCACGCTCTACTGCTGATAAGCTGTTAAATTGTTTGATCCTTGAGAATGCACCGAAACGTTAAATAAAGCCGCGTCCCAGAATGGGATTCAGTTTGAATCTCATGTAATAAAGTTCAGGGAACCAAAGCATTGGTTTGGCCTTTCGCATTTTTGATGACGCAGTAAAACGCTGTATTTACTAGTTGTTAGATCGTAAGCAATTTCACCCTTTTTACGCTTATACGAATAAACTAATCTTCGCATGATACCCTGGGCAGGCGGCACGAACTTCAAATCAGCTTAATACAATTCTGTTTAGAGCGTATATGAGTATGAGTATATATTTAGGAATACAAAGATAAATATTTATTTATTTTTTATTTGTGTTTTTACTTTCTAAACTATTGTGGATTTTTGTTTAAAATAACGAAATAGTAAATATTTGAATGCGTGTAGAATTTGTCAGAATTACAAATTCTTTAAAATGATTAACTCATTTATACGGCGCTGTAAAATCCACAGATAAACTCGAAGATAAAATCAATATTTTCAAATGTGTTTTTCTTTAGTTAGAGTTGAATCATAATAAATATATTTCCACAATGTTTCCCCAAGTTAACAGTGGCAATAATTTTACGACACATTTTTTTTGTGTACCAATCGATTAAATACACAGATTTTCGAGAGATGATAAAACAAACATTTATATCCAATGTAATTTTCTTTCATTTCCCAACGTCCTCAAACATGTACGTTTATTTTCATAAAACAATAATTAAAACCTTGGTTTATATTACCTTCAATTGAGATGAAAAAAATGGATAGTTCAAAAAGTAATTTGAACAACATCCTCTCTGTGATCAAGTTCGTTTTGCTCCATATTATAATCTACATATTACTAAATGTATAAAATAATATCAAGGCCGGCGTAATTTTTTTCGCTCGACACACGAATAGGAGGTAATCTTAGAAAAGTGAAAACTCTTTATTTAACACATTCGCGGTTTCCTGTCGCACCCACAGACCTAAGAGTTTACGAGACTTGTGTTTGATTAACAAACACACTAACCTAGACTTTAGGTGACACAACTCTGCACATACATACATAGTGCGGATTCGTTCATCAGTGTGCGTTGGTGTGTGTGTGTGTTATTACGTCACAATTGTGACGTTTACCACATATGCAATGTATATATATAAAAACAAATCTCAAGACTACTTCCAGTGTATTTTTGTTAGCTGTTTACAGTGTCTTTAAAAACTTTTGTGAAATGCTGAAGGTAAGTTTGTGTTTAAAAGTGCAGTTTGAAATATTTAACACCGGGTTTCTTATAATTAGGTTGGTTACAAACAACCACCATTAATCACATGTGTGTTCATTATATAGGTTGTTATTTAAGAGCAGGTGTTTTTTTGGATTGTTTGTTTTATTTAAATATTTTTAAATAATTACGAAAAGTTCTCAAGTCTTTGTATATTTTTTTGATATTAAGTATTTGATGCTAAATATAAATTTGATTTAAACAAATTGTGACTAAGCTATTTAAATATTCATTTATATATACGCTTGAAATTGTTTAAACCTAATTAATTTTTTTTTATTATATATTTCTTAGTAATTTTTTTTAAAATTATTATCTGAGATAGCACATTTGAAATTTTTAGGTAATTATCCTAACGTTGACTGTATATATTTCAATAGTACAAGCAGTACAAAAAGAAGAAGCCGCAGCAAATCAGATTGATGAAACAACTGAAGTAAATACTAGAAGTACGTATTACCTACGTACATATATAAAATGAAACGTTGTTTATACCTACACTTTTTATTTTGAAAGAACACAATTCAATTAAAAGTACTTTAGTCTCTGGTCTTTGAAAAACATAAAATATGCATTTCCGTTTTAAACAACTTCAACACACATTTTTAAAACGTCGCTTACTTAGTAGGTTAACAATTTACAAAGAAAAAAGTATAAACAGTGAATTATTTCGTTCTCTGAATATAAATTCCCAGGTTATGGTATAATTATCTGTATCATTAACAAAAGGAAATAAAATTAACTTAATTAGATTATATTTAAAATAGAGGTCATTATTACTTTCATATTGATCTGAAAAATAATTTCAAAGCATTCTTTGATGTTTATTCCAATTAATTGATTTTTATTGTAAACGGATATGGATTTATATGGACATTATTATAGTCCTTGCTATGAATAAATCATTTAAAAAACACAATTTTTCTTTACACTGTTTGAGTTACATATATGTCCCCTATTATGGTATTGCTGTTATATATAGATACGAAAAGCGTAATTTAGCCAAAATAAATATTAATCAAATATTTATCATATATGTTTTTTTTTTTATGTCAATTAATTGTTCAGTTTATCTTCATATATTTATTGATCTTGAATTTTTTTTTATATTATAATTTATTCTATAAATGCATATAATTATTTTTATTCCGGCGTAGAAAAAGTAACAATCCATTGTTTTATATTATTATCTTATTTTGCATTCAAGTTAGTGTTAAATATCAGTTATATAATTGTAAATTGCTGTTAATATACCATTTCCTTTTGATCAATATATGCACGTATATTACAGTGCGTACCGCCTTCTTTCTTGTGTTTTTTAAAAAGAATTAGTCATACCTGACCTTGATAATTGACAATGCAGTTTTTCAATGCTCTAGTAATGGAATAAACTGTTGTTTTCTTTACAAATATTCATAGAAAATGTCTCATTCTAAATATTATTCTGAATTAAATATTATACTCAGACAAGTTATGGATATTTATTTAGAAATTCATAAATATGTAAAATATAATTACTCATCATTTTAATCGTTGATTATGAGTATTTATATTGACTTTATAAATTCGTTTTAGATGCTAGATATGTTAGTCATGGTTCGGTTAACAGTTACCCAAATCCGGGATATTCTGGATATCCATCCAGAGACTTATTTTATCCCAATACAAGATACCCAGTTAACAATTACAATCCAACGGGAACTACTTCATTTTATCCGACACAATCAGGACAATACCCAAATAAATTTGATCCGAGTTATTGGTTAAATAAATTACCAGGCTTTGGTTCCGGTGGTGGAAACCAAATCCCTAATAATTATCCCGGGCAATATCCTGGAAATTACCCAAGTTACCCAGTTGGTTCAAATTACCCTGTTGGTTCAAATTACCCTGGGGGCACAAACTTTATTGGGAACTATCCACCTGGTGGCAGATACCCAGGATATGCTGGAGCTGGATATCCTAACTCAGGATATCCTACAACAGGAGGCTACCCAACAACAAGCGGATACCCTACAGCAGGAGGATATCCTTCCACTGGAGGATATCCTTCCACTGGAGGATATCCTAATACAGCGTACCAAGGTTCAGGATATCCGAGTGTTGGGAATGGAGGGTATGGAGGATACCAAGGAAACGGAGGATTGTATAGTTATTCTGGTTATGAAGGGTATGATGCAGCTGGAAACCGACCTGGAAACGTTGGATTTGGATACCAGAATACTAGAACAAACGGATTGTTACCTGGTAATAGATATCCGTCTACTTACCCATCTATTGTTACTCCTTCCAGTGTTTCCAAAGATGCCTAATGATTTATACACTGCATGAAGTGTATAAGTCATCAATATTTGCAATTAGAACTATATTGCAAATTGAAATAATTGAATTGTCATTTTAAAATTATACAAAATTTGCAGATCAAAGTAAGAAAAGAATAAATTTGTTGAACTTATACCTTCTTGGTAATGAATTATTTTAAATATTAACCTGCCAATAGAATTTAGTACAAAGGTACTTTGTAAAAATTGTTAACATATTGTTATATTTATATTTTGTAGTTTATTTTATATTATATTATTAAATAATTTGTCTATTATTGATGTACTATTTTAATAATAAAAGAATTATATTCTGTCTTTTAATTTTGTTTTAAAAATTACAACTGCAGCCGAACGCATAAAGAGGATATACTGTGCATGGTTCTAATATATTAAAATTAATATAATTAAATGATTATTTATATATATGTAGGTATATATTTTTTATTCTTAAATAATTGTTATGGCAGTACAACTTTCCTATATAAAAGGACACATTTTGAAAATACATAGCAGTTTTCTTGTTTCAATACTGGCAGTTCAATCTATTTTATATAATATATTTTTCATTTACTTAAATCACATGGTTTTACTATTACTGCATAAAAAAGTATAACTAATCGAGTTTTTCTTCTACAATAAAATACTACTGTTTTACTGTCAATAAATAAACAGAATCGATGAGAGTATATACCTGATAGTATCAGGGTATCGATAAGTTTAGATGTGGGGAAAATTTATTATCCTCGAATTGAACAATATATTTTCCGGACAGTAAAGAACATATAAATTAATCAAATGTGTAAATCGAAATTAGTTACTATAACTACCTCTAGCTCTATTACTTCTTACTTTATTACTTTTTCTATGGGGCGACCTTACATTCCCGTCAAAAAGTCCGACTCCGGCCTGTGCCAGTACTTGATTAAAACTATCCCCACCAGCTGCCCCTAAATCTAAGAACTTAAGACCGCTTTGTTGGCCCGCGTTGCACTGTGAACATGGATATGGTACCTGCATCGCAGTTGGGTGAATACTTTGTATCGCGTTCGGATCTGTTGCGTTACCCGGGCAGTATGGGAAGAAAATCACGGGTATGAATCCGATAATGCCGTACGGAGAAGAATAGTTTGGTGGGTAGCCTCCGGCGGCCGTCGTTGGTCTTTGAGTAGTTGGGGCAGGTGTCGTGTTGTTGTTTTCGGGTTCGACTAAGTAACATGGGCATGATCCGGGAATTGTGCCCACGGGCAGTGGATATGGTATAACGTAGATTGGAGGAACGTGTGGACCTCCTGGTACCAAATCACCGGGGTTTGGTGTGCAAGGCCACGATGGAGGTTGTACTCCCAATGGCCATTCGCATGGATAAGGTGGTCGACCTAAAATGCAATCAAATTAATTTCCACATATTTTATTTTATTCTATTACATACCTGTTTGTGTACCAGGGTATCCTGGTTGAGTTGGTCCTACAGGATAAGTTCCGCCTGGGCTACTGGGGCTTCCTGGATATTGTCCAGGTCCCTGTGGCTGTTGTGTTCCTGGATATTGACCGGGCCCTTGTGGTTGTTGGGTGCCTGGATACGTTCCGGGGCCTTGAGGTTGTTGTGTTCCTGGATATTGTCCTGTTTGTTGGCCAGGTATATATTGTCCCGGGGTTCCTGGTGTTCCAGGACTACCTGGTGTACCAGGTGTTCCGGGAATATATTGCCCAGGTGTACCAGGCGTTCCTTGAGTTCCCTGCGTTCCTGGTCTCCCAGGTATATATTGCCCGGGTCCTCCTGGAGTTCCAGGAGACCCTGGGGCTCCTGGTCTGCCAGGAATATAATGCCCTGGCTGTCCTGGTCCCCCTGGAGTACCAGGAGTGCCCAAAGTTCCTGGGCTACCAGGAATGTATTGGCCTGGTTGAGCTGGAGTACCGGGCGTACCTGCTGTTCCTGGTGTTCCTGGTATGTATTGTCCAGGCTGTCCAGGGCTACCTGGTGTTCCTGGGGTACCTGGTTGACCTGGTATATATTGTCCCGGTTGTCCAAAACTACCTGGTGTTCCTGGAGTACCTGGCTGACCTGGAATATATTGGCCTGGCTGACCGGGTCTACTTGGGGTTCCTGATGTACCTGGGCGTCCTGGTATGTATTGTCCAGGTTGTCCTGGTCCTCCTGGCGTTCCTGAAGTACCCGGGGTTTCTGGCCTACTAGGAATATATTGACCTGGTTGTCCAGATCCTCCTGGTGTTCCTGGAGTACCAGGAGCTCCTGGTCTACCAGGAATATATTGTCCTGGTTGTCCTGTGATTCCTGGAGTGCCCGGCGTTCCTGGACTGCCAGGAATATATTGTCCTGGTTTACCAGGACTACCTGGTGTTCCTGGCGTACCCGATTGGCCTGGTATATATTGGCCTGGTTGACCGGGTCCGCCCGCCGTTCCTGGAGTACCCGGTGTTCCTGGTCTACCAGGAATATATTGTCCTGGTTGTCCTGCGGTTCCTGGAGTACCCGGCGTTCCTGGACTGCCAGGAATATATTGGCCTGGTTGTTCTGGTGTACTCGGCGTTCCCGATGTTCCTGGTCTGCTTGGTATATATTGTCCTGGTTTACCAGGACTTCCTGGTGTACCTGGTTGGCCTGGTATATATTGGCCTGGTTGACCGGGTCCGCTTGGTGTTGCCGGCGTTCCTGGTCGCCCTGGTACATATTGTCCTGGTTTTCCTGGTCCTCCTGGAATTCCTGCAGTACCCGGTGTTCCTGGTCTACCAGGAATATATTGTCCTGGTCCTCCTGGGGTTCCAGGAGTACCTGGTGTTCCCGATTCTCCTGGAATATATTGTCCAGGTTTACCGGGAGCACCTGGGGAGCCGGGTGTGCCAGGTTGGCCTGGAATGTATTGTCCGGGACCTAGTGGTTGTTGTGTTCCTGGTGATCCAGGTTTACTAGGTATGTATTGTCCCGGTTGTCCTGGACCTCCTTGATTTCCCGGAGTACTTGGTGTTCCTGGTATATACTGTCCTGGGCCTTGAGGTTGTGTTGTACCCGGTATATATTGTCCGGGTTGGCCTGGTCTTCCTGGAGAACCAGGCGTACCTGGTGATCCTGGTCTTCCCGGAATATATTGTCCTGGTTGTCCTGGAGTACCTGGAGTTCCTGGAGATCCGGGACCACCTGGAATATATTGGCCAGGTTGGCCTGGTCTGCCTGGTATACCAGGTGTGCCAGGTTGGCCTGGTATGTATTGACCAGGTTGGCCAGGACCACCTGGTGTTCCTGGACTACCTGGTGTGCCTGGTATATATTGTCCTGTGCCAGATGGTTGTTGTGTTCCTGGATACTGACCAGGTATATACTGTCCTGGTTTTCCTGGAGTACCCGGCGTTCCCGGAGATCCAGGACCGCCTGGAATATATTGGCCGGGTTGGCCTGGTCTGCCTGGTATTCCTGGTGTACCAGACTGTCCTGGAATGTATTGACCAGGTTTACCGGGACTACCTGGTATTCCTGGTGTACCAGGCTGTCCTGGAATGTATTGACCAGGTTGACCAGGACTACCTGGTGTTCCTGGTCTACCCGGTATATATTGACCTGGTCCAGTTGGTACTTGTGTTCCTGGATATTGACCCGGAATATATTGTCCAGGTCCTCCTGGGGTTCCAGGTTGTCCTGGTCTGCCAGGAATATATTGACCTGGCTGGCTTGGTGTACCTGGTGTATCGGGTCTGCCTGGTATTCCAGGTATATATTGTCCTGGCTTTCCTGGGGAGCCAGGTGTACCTGGAGAACCTGGTTGCCCTGGTATATATTGGCCTGGTTGACCTGGCCCACCTGGTGTTCCTGGGGTACCTGGTCTGCCTGGTATATATTGTCCCGGCCCAGATGGCTGTTGTGCTCCTGGATATTGACCAGGAATATATTGTCCTGGTTGCCCTGGAGTGCCTGGAGTTCCTGGAGATCCGGGACCACCTGGAATATATTGGCCAGGTTGGCCTGGTCTGCCTGGTATACCTGGTGTGCCAGGTTGACCTGGTATGTATTGACCAGGTTGGCCAGGACCACCTGGTGTTCCTGGACTACCTGGTGTGCCTGGTATATATTGTCCTGAGCCAGATGGTTGTTGTGTTCCTGGATACTGACCAGGTATATACTGTCCTGGTTTTCCTGAAGTACCCGGCGTTCCCGGAGATCCAGGACCGCCTGGAATATATTGGCCGGTTTGGCCTGGTCTGCCTGGTATTCCTGGTGTACCAGGCTGTCCTGGAATGTATTGACCAGGTTTACCGGGACTACCTGGTATTCCTGGTGTACCAGGCTGTCCTGGAATGTATTGACCAGGTTGACCTGGTCCACCTGGTGTTCCTGGTCTTCCAGGTTGTCCTGGTAATATATTGTCCTGGGCCCGAAGGTTGTTGTGTTTCAGGTACATACTGGCCTGGCTGACCTGGAATATATTGTCCTGGTTGATTAGGAGTTCCTGATGTTCCTGGTGAGCCAGGTGTATCTGGGATATATTGCCCAGGTTGTCCTGGTGTGCCTGGACGTCCAGGTACTCCTGGTATGTATTGACCTGGTTGAGCTGGTGTGCCTGGTCTATCTGGTATGTACTGCCCAGGCTGACCAGGACCTCCTGGTGTTCCTGGAGTACCAGATACACCTGGTATATATTGTCCTGGTTGGCCTGGTCCTCCTGGTGTACCTGGTATTCCTGGTCTTCCTGGTATGTATTGGCCAGGTTGACCAGGGCCTCCTGGTGTTCCTGGAGTACCTGGTCTACCAGGTACTCCTGGTATATATTGTCCTGGCTGGCCTGGTGTACCTGGTGTCCCTGGTCTACCTGGTATGTATTGCCCAGGTTGACCAGGACCTCCTGGTGTGCTCATTCCTGGACCTTCTGGATATCCGGGAATATATTGGCCAGGTTGTCCGGGTGTACCTGGACTTCCAGGTGAACCAGGTCGACCTGGAATATATTGGCCTGACTGAGCAGGACCCCCCGGAGTGCCTGGTGTTCCTGGTCGACCTGGTATGTACTGGCCTGGTTTCCCTGGTGCACCAGGAGTTCCTGGTGTACCTGGTTGTCCAGGAATATATTGTCCTGGTGTGCCTTGTGTTCCTGGTGTTCCTGGATAGCCAGGATAGGTTTGTCCTGGTAAACCAGGTGTACCTGGCCGTCCTGGTATGTATTGACCTGGTTGACCTGGACCTCCTGGTGTCCCTGGAGTGCCTGGTCTTCCTGGAGTATATTGCCCTGGTTGACCTGGTGTTCCTGGAGTGCCTGGAGTGCCTGGTCTGCCTGGAATATATTGGCCTGGTTTTCCAGGAGTTCCAGATGTTCCTGGTCTACCTGGTAGTCCTGGTATATATTGGCCTGGTTGTGATGGTGTGCCTGGTGATCCTGGTGTACCAGGTTGCCCTGGTATGTATTGTCCTGGTTGCCCGGGAATGCCTTGTGTTCCTGGTGCTCCTGGATACCCTGGATAATATGTGCCAGGTGATCCCGGACTACCTGGTGTACCTGGTGTTCCAGGACTTCCTGGTATATATTGGCCAGACGTTGCTGGGGTTCCTTGTGTTCCTGGTGTGCCTGGATATCCCGGATAGGATGTTCCGGGTTGACCAGGTCTGCCCGGAGTACCAGAAGTTCCTGGTTGTCCTGGGATATATTGACCTGGAGTTCCTGGAGACCCGGGTGTGCCTGGAGTACCAGGTCTGCCTGGAATATATTGTCCTGGTGTGCCAGGCGTTCCTGGTCTTCCTGGTGTTCCTGGAGAACCAGGGTAACCAGTTCCTGTTTCATAACCTCCAGTACCTTGTCCTTCTGACCCAGGGCCATATGGTCCATTAGGGCCAAATGGACCACCAGGACCGTTGGGCCCCCCCGGACCATTTGGTCCTCCAGGGCCGTTGGGACCCCCAGGACCATTTGGCCCACCAGGTCCATTTGGTCCTTGTGGACCTGGCCCAGGCCCTCCAGGTCCTTGTGGACCTGGCCCAGGCCCTCCAGGTCCTTGTGGTCCTGGACCTGATCCTCCTGGACCTTGCGGTCCAGGACCTGATCCGTTTGGTCCTTGTGGTCCAGGGCCCGATCCGCCAGGTCCATCTGGTCCCGGTTTATAGCTTCCATCGTCGCCACCATCTCCTGGGCCCTGTGATCCTGGTTTTCCAGGTCTGTAGGAGCCATTGTCACCACCACCACCACTACCTGGGCCTCCTGGACCACCTGGACCTCCTGGACCACCTGGTCGACCAGGCGTTCCAGGACGGCCGGGAGGTCCTGGATATCCACCTGGTCCGTTTGGTCCATTAGGTCCGCTAGGTCCACCACCTCCTGGACCACCTGCACCACCTGGTCCTCCCCCTCCTGTTCCGGGACCACCAGGCCCTATTCCAACGCCGGGGGGGCCTGAACCACTCGGTGTTGAACCTGCGGGTATTTGTACACCAGGAGGTTTTACACCGTTCGGGAAATTTCCACAACTTTTCGGGAAATACAATTCTTTCCATGGTGTGATATGGCCTTTTTTCGTTTGTTGTAATTGTTTTTCAGCTTCGATTTCCTTCAACCTTTTTTCTTTCTCTTCTTCTGAGACGAACAACTCAACAGGTTTACCTGGTTCCACAGTTCTGTAGCCCCATGAATCAGCGATATAATGTGTTGCTTGCAGTTTGCCATTTGGGTCGATGTATCCGTAACAACCATAAGTCACTCCGTCCGGACCGCGATTCTCGTGATGAAACTGTCCATTTGGACCAACTTCGTATCCAAACTCGTAGGCATCTATATAACAATAATATTATTGAAAGATTTTTATATTTTCCCAGCGTTTCAGCTACTTACTATTATTGAAATTCTGCTCTAAATACTGTGTTTTGTTTCCATCATCAATTGCGACAACGACTTCTTTTTCCAATTGCCGTTTAGTTCGGTTGTCTGATGCTTTGATGCCTAACAGTAAAACTGCCAAGATCTGAAATAAAATAATAAATCACTATTATTCAGAAATGCATGCCATTTAAAGTAACTTAAAAATTAAGTTATTTCTTTGTAAAAGAAACATTTTTATAATAGTTTATTAACTTGCATTACTAAGTGATATCTTTATAATTTGTCATTTTTATAGGTCATACCTTTTAATGTGGGTAATTTTATTATTAATAAGTTGATCTTTATGGTAGGTATATTCAAAAATAAAGCAATGCCATTTTTGCGAAAATCTTCCAAGAACAATACAATCCCAATCAATCAATAACTATATATGTATTATTGTTTTTATATTTCAACATTTGCTTTTGGCTAAATATATTTGCATACACAAGCATTCTTTAACAGTAATGGATTTTTAATTATGTTTTTAATTTGCAATGGAGAATCCATTTCACATTCAATTATATGTTCAAACAACTTTTAATTTATATGAATTTATTTCAAGATGTCACAGACGTCGAAGCAATTAGTTTTAAAAATAATTAAAATACAAGACTACCAATTTATATTTCTTAAGAATTGATGCAATTATTCTGTTCGTATTCCTTTTTATTTTCAAGTGGTCTACGTTTTTAATACCTTATGACAAACCAATGTATGCTAAATTCCATTCTTTACTATTTTATCATTTTCTATAAAGAATACATTTGACATTATTGTCAACTGTGACCCTCAAATTCTTCACTATATGAATAGAATAACAAATGAGCTTCTGCTAATAGAAGATCCGTTACCTTTCGAAGCAACTTGTAATGAATATAAGTTTGGTGGGTGCGTTTGATATTTAAGATATTATGACTCACTGAAATCAACATTTAAAACATCTCTAATCGGATTTAATAAAAAATACATTATATGCCATAAAACTATAATTTATTCGATAAATGATTTTATCAATAAATCTAAACGATGAGTACACTTTCATCATTTTGGTAGCAAATGCCGTTAAGCTTTGAAAAAAACATTAAAACAATAGTTTTTTTTTCGAAAGTGAAAGGTTATTTTATTATATAATTAACGAATTTAGTTGACATTTAATATTTTCTTCAGTGACTTTTTCTGAACAAGTTAAAAACTGGTTCCAAGTTTAATAAATCAAATGTTTATATTTTTTTAAGCTAAAACTTAAAATGACACTTACTATTGAAATAACAACACTAGCAAGTAGCAACAAATAAAATATAATTATGATCTCAGAAATTCCATTGAACAATTACAATAATTTTAATATAATAATTTTTATTACTGAAAAAATGCAGCTGCAACTCGTTATTCAACCTAAAATTTCTTACAATCTAACTGTAAATGTAATTTTTTTTTTAAATTATGGTTAAATTTTTAAATTCCCATTTTAAAAGGTTTTAATTACGCCATAAAATGTCAGAAAAAAGAAACAATAATTTATATCGATATAACATTTTTGTGTAACCTTTTGAAAAACATGGTGATTTTGTAAAATAATTGAGAAATATCAGATTAGAAAAATGATAAGTTGGTTTAGATGAAACATACTCAGAAATATTGACACAGATGTGTATGAATCAGTATGAATTTACATTTTTAATCATCTCAAACCCACTTTGTATTTGAAAATAAAGGAAATATTACAACGAGAAAGTTAACTCATAATTTCTTTTATAGATATTATGAAATTTGTCATTGCACAAGTATTTACAGACATAAGTACCCATAAAATTTGATTTACAACAATGCTCCATACGTAGAAAAGAGAATCCGTAAAAAAACATGCTTAAATGTCAATAAAGATGTATGTATGTACCTACATGTATATTTGTACATATATGTTTTAATTATTATATTCATTTAGTTTGCAACATTGACTCAAGTGACATCTTACTACAAATATACTGATATTAAATATGCAATGCACCCGTCGCTTTGCTTATAAAGAATTAGAATTTCGCAATATTATAAGAGCTTTGGCGCAATATACACAAAAAAACGTTCTAAAGACATTCTTCTCAAATTTCAAAGCCGTCTATCATTTACACCACACAAAACGCTATTTCCTGGGCGCAACTCTAATAAATTGTGTACCAAACTGTGCAAATGATTTGAAAAACGAAAATTGAAAATGGCATATAAGATATTTCATTTCACAACTAGACTTATATTTCACGACGTAGTGAATTACGTCTCCCGATGAGTACTTTGAGAAGAAATGCGATGTTTTTATATTAAAGTTGCAAACTTGGTATACCCCTATACGAGTATCATAGATTTTCACTGTACACTTGTGCAATATTAATCAGACACGACGGGGCATTTCCGACGAGGAAATTCACGACAATACTGTACCAAAATAATGGATTAACCAACATGGTGCACGTGTACTAAAAACATTTATTTTTCTCTAAATAAATCATTCGTTATTTTATAGTATGAATTGTTGTATTTTTAAAAGAACTTTTTGAAGATAAACCAACAGTACGCTAACATAAAGCAAGTATAAGAATTGTACACATTTCAATTAATTGGGAGTGGCTTGGGAGCACGGCTTAGTTTATTGGGTAAAAATAGCACGAGCAGTTAACAAAAATAATAGCTGTACCCAGCAGCTCAATTTCCATAATTCTGCACTGGAAATGGAAACAATAATAGAAAAAAACTGAATATTTATGATGAGAACGCGACATAGATTCCAATTCCAAACATTTGCAAGCTCGGATTATAAGAACTGAACCGAATCATGTTGAAACAGCATATTAGATAGGGATTTCGAACATTTTAAAATGATTTGATAATTTATGTTTTTTGACGATGCATCTATAAAAGAAAGTTAAAAGAATCTACATTTTTTTAAGAAACAACCTTGAATTTCTTGTTAAAATATTAGTTGGTGTCATTTCATACATTATTCAAATTATTTAAAACTTGTTATATACATCGTCCCACAAGAAAACTCGTAATTGACATAAACAAAAAATTATTAGAAACGAACAGTAACTATACTATATCTTCCTTAGGCTACAATCTGAAAGTCAAATATATATGTGAATCGATAGCGTTCGCCCACAGGGAAGTCTTAAAAATATCCAACATACAGTTGACGGTATAGATTTATATATGACCTGAAGAAGAGATATGATACTGAAACCCAAAGGTTTGCTTTTGCAAAAATATGTTTACATCATTCTCCTTTAAGCCTTCTGATATATAGATGAAAGCAGCTTCCTTCAGTTGCTATACTTAGAATGCTTTTAAAACTGAGGGATATTAGAATATGCACTAATTGTGAAACAACGCTCATAATATAAAAATGAATGTGTTGTTTACATCATCTTACTATTGCGTCCATGAATTTTTTTTTTATATGTAGGTATTTTATAAAAGATTACTGAACACGTTGCTATATTTTAACTATTATGTTATAATTTATAAAATATTCTTCAGCTTCATGTATCTAATAAAAAAGGTTATATGGAGACATAATGGACGACTGCTTTTTATCTTTTTCAGTTATTTATTAAGACTGTTTAGAACGTGATATACTTTAATGGTTAAAAAAATAGCACTTTATTTGCCAAAAATCAACAAACGCCTCCTATATTTCTTATAAATTAGGAAGACTTGTATCAAGAACAAAAAAAAACACATTTATACAACAACAATTTATTTAATTTTTTACGATTTTAATAAATGATTCATTCAATTTGACATTGAGGCCAGGATCACCAAAAGCACATGTTACACGTGGGACTATCCTTCGATGAAACTTTGATGCTGAAGTAGGTGGATGTCAAATACTTGATAACCGTTAAATATATACAATATGTTACTGAAACTAATCCCTACCCAAAAGAAGTATTTCTCAACAAATTGAGATCCATAACAAATTCGTATATAGGTATATTAAAATATTAACTCGTACAAAAATGTGTAATCGCAATTAAAAAGTTTAAAGATGAAACACGACCTTTGCGTACTATCTCAAAAATAATTAGTTTTAATTTTGTTATAAACATCCGAAAAAAAAAAATGTAAGTATATATAGTATGCATTGAAACAATGGTACAATCACAACATATAATCAAATTTAGCATACTCTATCCTAATCATAAGTTCAACAATGGCATTGCAACAGAAAAATCGATATTTCTATGTATCAATATCAATCAATTGCTGATGTGTAAATGTTACATGCAAGTAGGAGTTGGTGACGTAATCACGGTCACCTATCTGAGCATATAGCTAGACATGATTCGGTACTTTCTCTCTAGGATGTAACATCGACCTTCACGATCTTCACAGACCTTTCCCCTCCCCCGCATCTCAACACCAGAGGAATATATGCGTGTGTACAGTTGTGACGCCAGTGGTAGCAAATCGTCGGTGCACTACGTCATTTATTGTTTATTATAATAGTGTCATTAACTAATTTCCAGTTTATTACTATTTTTATATTCGAAACTATTCACTCATTTCTCGATTCTTAATATTCTGATGACAAATACGTGCTCATAATTTGTTGCGCGTGCGTTATTCTTTAATAGGAAGATTAGTAATGATCAAATAACTAATGTAGCTTTTGATCATCTCAGTCATTTATAACTATAAAAATATAGCTTAGGAAAGTATTGAGAAATGTGTAAATATTAATAAAAATTATATGGATATAATTGTTTGTAATTTTAAAATGTATTTTAACACATATACCACTTCGATTATGTCAATAAATTTTAAAATTCATAAATTTACTCACGAACCATACGAAGACATTATAGCTAGGTATATTGCAAAATATATTTATTAAATACATTAACAGCAATGTTATGAAAGTTCATGTTGGTAATTGTAAGTCATTGAAACTAATAAAAGATCAACTTAATAATAAATATATTTATAGTAGGTATGTTCACTTTAATACGTCATTTAATTTTTTTTATAAACTTAAACCTTTGTTATTTTCTACTAAAGAATAATTAAGAAATATATTTTTTATTTATGACAAGATGTTTGTATCCACTGCACCTTCAAAGTAGCGTGCCATAAAATTTATAATCATAAAATTAAGATAACTAAGATTAAGTATAGTTATAATACAATTCATCATCTTTTTTTTCGTATAACCAACAAATTAATTTATTAATCTATTTAGGCGCGTGTAACCACAATGCGGTTTTGATAGCATTATAATCGGTATTTATTAACCATAAAACCACGTTGTTATAATAATAAGATATTGTTAAAATGAGCACTGAATTGTCACACATTTCTAACACTTTATAATTTATTTTCAGATTACAATCGTTAACGAGGCTGTGGACGCGAGAACAGGAGCTACAAATATTGTAAGTACCTTTTATTGCATTTGTATGATTTAGTGATTTTGAAAAATGATTAGAAATAAGAAAGTTTTGCGGGCTTTATTATGTGTTTTGTTTTCGATTTTTAAATTCAGCATTTGAATAATCCACGCAGATTAACCGGTTAGGTGAAGTAGGTGTTGCAATTGTTGAAAAAATGCATATATGCTTAGAATTCAAATGAATTGTGTAAGGCCAAAGATACTTCCTCATTATAATTAATAAATTTTTCAGTTGAAGTGAAAACTTTCATTTGAATTAATGACAATAATCATCTTTTGCTGGAATAATATTTGATGACATGTTATTGTTTTAAAAACGGAATTTTTGAAATGAAAATGTAAAATATGCAAATTGGTTTTTAAGTTAATAAAACAATTTATCATGAATTTTAATTCAAATTTATTACGTTTAATTTAAATATATTTTCTAATTTTCGTATATATAGGTATTTCAAAATAAACAATATTGTATTTATTTTAATATTAAATTCTAGTAGTAGGTATTGAAAATTGCATAATATATTTGCACAATATTAATATTTTAGTACATATTATTTAAATATATCTTCTTTATATTGTTAAGACGTTTAGAAGAAACTGAATATTAATTTATTGTTTTTATATAATAAAATTTCGGTATAAATGATTACGCAATACGAATATTCGATGAATGAAATTTGTTCTGCCGTGATGTTCTTGCATAAACAATTTTATTGCGTAGTAAAGTTAACAATATTTTGCTGAATTTTTTAAGTGTGAATTACATGAACAAGCTATGCATTTGCTACTAAAAACCTAATAAAACAGGTTGTAAAATCTATAAAAATAAGAGTTAATTTGTGGTTTATACACGTTACACTGTTACCAGATGTTACAACGTTGAAAAAAATTAAATTATATGGAATATTTTACAATATGGCTCGCATTTTCTTTATCGGAATATCGGAATATTTGCTTTGCGATATCTATAAGTAAGCAAATGTAAATTCGATAAATTCACATGATTAAGCCCCATAATTATACTAATAAAGCAGTAGTTATTCGCTTGAATAATATCTATTATTATATTCACTGCATATGTAATCAAACATTTGTAAATGTTAAGTTTAATTAGAGAATAATTAGTCAGTTTAACGCACCGTTTTATCATATACGCCTGTTGTGTTTAGATACCAAAGAAGTTACGGTAAAATACGCCATTAGACGCTTTGTTATTCTACTAATACATAGTTACGTCATCCCCCGATTCAGCTGTATGAATTGTAAGTAACAAGTCAGTGTCAAATACCTTAACATTTACTCGCGAATAGCAGAATCAATATAGCGAACAAATTCGCACATAGAATTAATTAATTTGTACAAGAGGATCATTTGAAAGAAACATTTCCTTATATATATATATATATATATATATATATATATATATATATATATATATATATATATATATATATATATATATATGTATATATATGTATATATATGTATATATATATATATATATATATATATATATATATATATATATATATATATATATATATATATATATATATATATATATATATATATATATATATATATATATATATATATATATATATACATAATTCTGTGCAAGCACCAATGATTCCAGCTCATGGTTATAAGCAAACTTAAACTTAAGCTCTCTTGCAGTACAGTAAGATTAATTTGAAATGGCGTATATCTCTTTTTAGGCAAATAACAAATTTTCTAAATCATTGAGGAAAATAATGTTATATTAAAGTTTTAAGTATTATGTGTATGGAAATATGAAAAAAAAACTTTGTAATACTGTATCAGATATTATTACCGTAAGCCAATTAAGTTTTTATGCGTTTCATTGGCAGTGAAATTCTATGATCGCGTTCTAGGTCATTGACGGTCTATTTTTAATATCGTTCCAATCTCAATAATTGTATATATTTGGTTGCTTAAGGCTCAGTTATTTCGGAAAAAAATATATTTTTTATGGGAATTTTTATTCATTCATAATTTAAATATTTACATATTTTTATATGAAATTTTGTTAAATATTTAAAATAATCTAGGAATATCTATTTTTTCTTAGATTACGAGAAAGTTTTTTTATTTCTACTTTTACGAATTATATTATTTGATAAAAAAAAAAAAAATTAATATCACTCACCAAACAGCGATCAATCCGAAACATATTGGCGGCAAGCCGACGAAATTCAAAAACTCAAAACCAAACAATCAGTGTGTGGTTAAACAGATAATTGGTTCGAACACCAAATCATATTATTGAGAGTATGTTTACTTTGACGGCACAATATGTACGCGCAACCGAACAACCGCTTAACTAAACATGGTATCATCTGCGCCATGCCTTTTATATATAGGTACATATGCAATCCCGAAGACAGGTTACTTCGAACTCACCTGAGTCGAACCGAGATGACACATACACAAATGTCTGTCGTCCGACAGAGATGCAATGAGAATCTTCGCGACGATGATGATACATAAGTGGGGTTCTATCTCTTACCTTTAGCGATCACTTACAATCGAATTTTTGACAATGCATTAAGACCGATTGTTTGGGTTTCTTTTTTAGATTCAGTTCCTTGACACTTAAAATTAGCTAATCATCTTAGTGGTTAATACCGCCGGAAAGATTATTTCAGTAGATACACTATTTAGATTACGCACTGTCTTTTTAATTCTTCTCCCTTCTTCCATTTCCTTGATTACACCTTTTATATGTCTTTTTATGATTCTTTATCTTTAAGAAATAAAATCCTTTTATTAATATACCTCTACGATAAGTAACAAAAAACTTCGGTATAAAATAAAATTGGAAGAAACAGTTGGTTTTTCTAAGCAGGAAATGGAGGCGTTGACCCATCCCCTGTGTGAATTTTGTCTTATTTTTCTTCACCTTGAATATTGATATATTTATTAACATGTCACCAATGAAGAAGATGCTTATTTTTAAATTAATTATTTCATTAAAACATCATAAATCAGTTATGATATATTGAGATGTTATCTTAAATATGGCCATCATTACTCTAATAAATATATACTTGAGATTTATTGATAAATTAACAAATTAAATTTATAGATTTCGTAGTCTGAGGTAACGCTCGAGTCTTTAGTTACTTATAATAAATTGCTTCTTCATTAAGATTTTCTCAGAAATGTTGTTTATTAAAATATATTTAAATTAGTTTATTTTTAATGTACTTATATTAAATTTCAGTCTATTTTAGATTTGATTAAATTTGATTAAACAAACTAGCAAAATGCTTTAGATGAAATAAAACTTGGATAGATACTATTATTACTAAAGTAATAAGGATTTTGAAAAATATTGCGCAGGCGCAGTGTTATAGTTTGTAAAGCTACTATTAGATGGCAGTAAAATATTTCAATTGGGTAGTTTTAAAGTTGTAAGCATATAATATTTATTCATGCATACATACTATATTTTATTTATACGATTAACTAATGAATTAAATGAACAAATATATTTGCGGTGATCTCATTTTAAAATTTTCCTGTCTTGTATTAAACATAATTGCCTATTAATAACTGTTGATATGATATAGTTTAATTTTGGAAAAGTAATTTAAAATAAATTATTTATTTTAGATCCTGTTTAGGCTATCAATTCAACACAGTATCAAATAAAATATTGAACTTTTTAAAAATTGAACATTTAAATATTTTTAATCATTACATCATTGCAGTATCATTTTTTTTTTAAATTTAAACATGAAACAAAATATTCTAAAACAAATACCAATTGTGATAAGGTGTTTCTATGAATATTTATATGCATTTTCCAAGTTGTAGAATGCATTACTAAAGTATCGTGCATGTATATATGTATACATCATACATTTACTATGCAAAACGAAATAGCATTGTTTTTATTTTTTTATAAATTCTGGTGAATATCATCATTGATTGTCCATTTGGGTAACAAAATAAAAGGAAATTGTAAAATGCTTTAGGGCAAGAACTTTGAATTCGATTTAGATTTCAGTGCGTGTACGAAAGATATTGGACATGCGAAATTTCCTCGTACTCTGCTGGATATCCAACGTGCGTGGGCTTACTGAAATTATATTATCGTTTCACGCGCGTTGCTGCACTATTTATCTTCAGATAAAAACCAACCAAAAAAACATAAATGTAAATTGTATTTATTTTTTTTTTTGCAACGATACCCGCAAACACTTTGAACATTTTTAACTGTTACGATACTTAATAATAATAATTTCATACGTTATAATGGCTTTATTATACTTAATTATATATTAAACTTCATCTATAACGATTGTTGAATATTGCGATATACCTAATTCTATTTTTAAATAGTACGAAAAACATAAACATATTTTTCGTTATTATTTATTTCATAATGTAATTATTGATTCAAAATAATATGCGATACATATAAAAATTATTTAAAATGTCATTCGACTTCTCAGTTAGTAAAATGTTTTTATTTGATAAATGTATTTATTTATAAAATTTGCATATTATAGTGTGATTTCTGTGTTTGCATATAAATAATTTGTGATAGGAGGCGTCTTTATAAAGTGTGATTCACCACTGGTTTTGTAAAGACCCGTTTTTCTTTTATGGTAACACTGATTCTTCTTCTAAGACTTTATTGTAAGCCTATATCACTAAGGAGCGTTACACGTATCTGTAGTTCAATATTCTAGTTATTGTCCTGATTTTCAAGTCAGTTGCATTACGGCCATAGAAATAAATTGAAACGCGTACGCATTTACCTAACTAGGGATAGGATTTATGTGCGCGACTGCACCCATACCTATATATATATATATATGATTGCACCTTTTAGGATTTATTTATTTTTAAAGATTAGGTATGCATAATAAGCTGTTCCATTAGTTTTAAAAAAATTATATAGCGTATTCTTATCAATTCATTATTCAGAGTTTTAAATAATAATGTTTCTTTTATTTTTATTAAAATAGTATACTATTTACGAACACTCAAAGTTAACAAAATCGTATGATATTCTTGTAGCAAAGTCGGAAAATTATGTTGTGTGCAGTGTATGTAATATCAAAATTTTAACAACGTTTATAAGCTTAAAACTTTTTTGGCAGTAGCCTGCAGATTGTGCCGCTGATAAGTACGTTCGCTTTACGAGGCATGATACTATTTTGGTTTGCATACGTGTTATTCTAAACATTCGCGAAATTCTACGCGCATAGCGGCTTCCTACATATTATGCTTTTATTACAATGAAGGCTTTATATTTTCTGAAGAGATGAATAAACTTGAGTCTTTTTAGATGTTACATCTTCGGGTTTTCCGTATTTACACACGTAGTAACTACACTCGAAGAATTTTAATAAGTATTCGTTTAATATATTTCTAAACCGCAGATAAAAATATTAATTATTTCGTATAGGTAAATAATTTATAGTTTATAAATTTTTTATTGGTAGAACCTTTTTTTATTGATCTAATATAATATTACACGTTTCACACGTAGTAGAACAGGATACAATTTAAGTTAGTATAAGTAAATGAATTTCTTCTGAAACTTGTGCTAGAACAAACAAATCGTTATAAATAATAATTGAAATCAAGTTAAGTTTAGAATAAATAGTCAATTGATCAAGATGATAGATCATATTTATACACTTAACTATAACATATAAAGATGAAGTCATGCCAAGGTTTTTTCCGAAAAATGGGGTCAATTTCTTATGGAAGATGATGCTATTCGGTTCGAAATAATAAAGGCAACCGAAACGAACGTCTCATACGTGCGACACACTAAGTGAAAGCATTTTGTAGCCTCGAGACACAGATGAACGAACGCTCGCTTGTATAACCAGTGTTCAATATGCAGACGCAAATTATTAGTTAACACCCAGTCATTATTCAATCGACTTGATAATATTTACAGCTCCTTAACAAACTAACGAAAGACATATTATGTGCTAAGCCCCAAAGCCTAACAATCAACAAACAAACGATCAATTTGAAAAATATGTTTCTACAACTAAGGTCCACCGAGCCTTGATAAATAATTACTCCTTGTAACACTAACTCCTGTAAATAATTCAGATTGTTGTCTATATACTTAAAACAATTTAAAACATCGGAGAAACTTGTTCGACGAACGATCATCATAAAATGTTAAGTTCGTAACATAATTTCGTAAGAACCACAAAAATGCATCGTTTCAGTATTTTTTACTTGAGTTTTTCGTTATTTTATGGAAACAATTAAAAGTTATTCACTTTTGTACACGCGGCTTTTTGTTTTTCCAAACAAAGTCACGCAATAAATTGAAAAGACTACATTTTATATCATCCTGTTGTGTATGCTTGTTTTGTGCAAGATTCCGACTCATGCATTTCTAATTATTCAGCAGACTGAGTTTGGTTTTTATGTTTTTTTTTGCCAATCAAGTCAATTCTTTAGAAGAGGTAACGTCAACTAATTTTTAAATAAAAAAGAAATTGAGTGCTTCAGATCACATTTTACAAGCTGTTATTTTAGGATAAAGTGTAAACATTGAGCAAGGAATAGATAATGAAACACCTAAAATAACTAAGTAACTGAACCATTCCATGAACTTTTAGTAACAATAGATTCACAATATGCATTGAGCATATATATCTTATTGTTCCCCATCTATTGCGACCTCTGATGCAATGGAATGGCATTAAAGAATTATCATGTCTAGGAAGAATTTCAGCTTGTCCATTTGTAATTTAAAGCGTCAAACATCATTAATTCAGATTCTAATCTCTAGAATCTGTAAACATGTATTTTTGAAGGCATTGATTTTCATATGACCTTAGTGAGGGTTACAAGAAAAATCACTATTTAAAAATGGATGAAACAAAAGAAAGGTGAATGACTCAAATATACAAATTTGTTTACCATCGCTTACTGAACAGGAATTTAACGAAATGGTGTGATAAGTAATTGGTTTTGATTTGAGTTTCGTAAGATTAAAAATCGGTTAGAAAATCTAACATACAAGTTACAAGCACGCATCTATTTAAAATTAATACTTAGGCTGGAATTAAAAAGTTGATGAAGAAATAATGTTAAATAGGATCTTATCACAAGTAGATTTAATCGTAAACAAACTCAACCTTCTTGTAAATTTACACTGGATAAAATAAAAATGATTCTAGAATACTGCGTGTACGTATAAATGGACATGCATTGACCCTAAAGGTCAGCTCATACGTGTGTTGGCAACTTTGCCAAGTCGCAGACGGTCACATTGTCAAGTTCAGCAAAAGTTCCATTTAGTTAGATTACTCGCAATGCGGGATTTAACTTACGCACATTATTTTCAATTCATCGATTTAAACTGTTACGAGTTTTATATTTGCGTTGTAATCTTTATCCCATTTAAGAAGAGTATCCGATTCGGAACTAGTAGTCCATGAGGTCCTTGGGGATTCTCCGGGTTTGAATTAAAATAAATAAGTGAATATACAAGATGGAGAAAGTGAGACCAGGAAAGGATAAATAAGATAATTTCGATTAAAAATATACTACACACCACCGCCATAAAAAATAATTTATAACACGACGATATAAACTCGTGCCTTATTTGGGTTCAGTTGCATCTGAACTGAACGAGAAAGTAGCTGAAATCGATCGAATACCAAGACATGTTTTGTTGGAAGAACTGGGGCGGTCCTCTTCAACAAGAGATGCTTCTGTTATATCATCTTTCAGCTTTATCATGAGGAGAATGAGTGAAAGTATACGACCCAGAACGTTTATTGCGTTTGTTAATCCACATAATTCATTTTGCGCGTACGTCAAAAAAATAGTGCACACACAATGCTGACAACTTCTACCGCAAACAAGAAAAATGTGTATATTCATTTTCGTAGTCAGTTTTAATTGAGTAATAAATATGCAATGTGTATGACAAGAAACATGGTCTGGTACATAAAAATATTAAGATATATGTATGTACAACATACACACCGAGAACGTGTTAATAATTGGAGAATTCTTAGTAATTATAATGATTTTTAAGTAAATTTTACTGGACGAATACAGAAATAAAAACTAGTGAATAGATAACAAAGGATATTTTACATCTTTATTGAATTTTATTGTAAACGTTCGGTTGTGTATTGTGTAAATTAAATTTAAAAAAAAAAACTTGAAAATGTTATTTGTTCCTGACATACAATTAAAATCACAATGTTTTGGATTTAAAAGATTGTGGCTATTTCATATATAAATTGGTATTTTATCAAAGAACATCTAAATTGTGTTTATGCTGCATTTATTCTAAATGGCATTTATATAAATGTAAGTTTTTTAAATATTTTGAAAAAAATCGCAAAACTATATATTCATAGAAGTGGAATTAAAAAAATGTTGACAGACAACATAAAGTATAAAACGGTACTTTTGCAAACGTGGCATGAATAAATTTCGGGATTTTAAACTTTCATTTGTACAAAAAATTACTTTTTTCAATGCTGAATATAATATTTAAATTTTTAAGGAAGCAATTCTATTCATTTTGCCAGAGTAATTCAGCAACTGGTTAGTTTCCGATGAAAGATTCCAGCATTCTAATAATATAAAAAGAACTTTAGAACTAGTTTTTTAAAGATGATTTTTAATTTATTTGCCTATTTTTTATCTTACAAAGACCCGGACCAATAAATATAATTTATCTAAACAGTCACAAATATTATTTGTCACTATAATCGATACTTGTTTAACAACATTTCGCGGATATTTCATTCTGGTAATGAACACATTTAGAAATGACTTTTAATTAAAATTTAGCGATGAAAACTTCTTGAGTTTAATTAGAAAATTCACAATACTAATTGTTTCACTTTTGATTATTTTTTGTTTCAGATTCCAATATACGATTAACTAATGGTGAGTTTTTTAACATTTTTATGCATGAATTTTTACAATTAAAATTAGACGGCGAAAATAAAAATAAATATTAAAAAAGTTGTATTAATTAAAATTAGCAAAATTACTTCCAGTCAAAGAAATTTAAATATGTATGTAAAAAAAACTAAAAATGTTGTGGTTTGAACAATATGTTTTTCATAACAGTATCTTGTGTAGTATTTTCCGATATTTTGCATTGCAAATAATATATGCAGAATATTAATTTATTATTGGTAATAATTTGCAGTGTTAAATTTAACATACAATTTTTTGTTAATACTTATAAATATTTTGCGATGTTGCCACGGTAACGTCCTTGATCAACCGTTAGACAATGAACTATCAATTGCCAAGTTTTCTCAACTTACCTGTTGGATTATATATCTAAGAAAATTCAACATGAGATGATAAACCTACTATGTAAATTCTTAACATTTTATTTATTTCTTCTACGACTATCACGATTACACTCCCAGAACTTCTCATCCAACGCGCTCAAATTACAAAGACATAGTTTTGAAAGTGATTTGTATCTTAGATGATCGTTATTATTCACTTCGTACATGAAATTAAATTCAATTTAGTTTTGTTCATTTATTTAAAAATATCGTTTGCAAAATAAATCTAAATATTTAAATATCACGGTGAATCACAAGATAACATTTTAAAATATAGTCAAAAAAAAATTTAAGTCACTTTTACTTTTGGCTGACGCATTTGTAATATTAATATTAGCAATATTTTATATTACTTTATGAAATGAATTCTTTCAGTTTTACAGCAAATTTGGTTAATTTAATTTGGGTATTGTGCATTCTCCAGTCTCAGAAGGTAATTTAGAGACTAAAATTTGCTTTATTATAAATTTCATATTTCGCTTGGTTAATCCGGATTTAATGAATTTCTGGACAAGTTAAATAAATAATATGATTCATACATACATATATAAATGAAGCATACGTTTAAAGGAGTTATAACGCATTTTAGCGAATTTATCCAGTTAGCTCTACTGTAAATACAGTAAATTATATTTCCTAAAAGGTTAGCATATATATAAGGATAGGTGAGAGGTTAGAATATTCTATATGTGCGCTTTTATTTAGGGTATAATATTATATATCTACATATATAATTTCTCAATTATTTAAACCTCAACAGAATATAATTTCATTTATATTTTGAGGTAAAATGAAATATAAAACAGTTATTGTTTGCTGTCAAACGAAAAATCGAAAACTATTTATATATATGTAGGTATTGTTTCATTCTTGAAGTTGCGTATATTTTTTGCTCGACTTTGGAATCAAAGAAAAGTATTCTCCGTTGAAATTCTGCTGCATTGAACACCGTTAATAGCATTAAATTCTATTGAAAATAAAAAATGTCTCTGTCGTTTATGTGCTCTGTATCGATTAGTCCTTGAAATGTTTTTGGTACAAATCTCGACTAGAGATGAAACCAAGGGTGGATTGGGCGCTTTATTACTAAAGTAGCGATGATAAATATTAGCAGTAATCATACTTGATAACATCGGTAAGGATTACAAAGTTGACTAATTTAGCGTATAATATACGAGTGCTCATTAGGGTCAATAGAAGTAATTCGAAGAGCGCAGTATGATGCAAAGAAGATTGCTGGAAACTGGTTGCGTTTGTGTGACGAGAATCGATGAAGTCGATTGGAATGCCATCCTTGATACTGTGAGCAGGTTAAGTAACTCTACTACTAAATACCGGATCTTGTGATGTCTGTACGTTGTTTCAGTTTTTCGTCATCATTTACGGTGAAAATAACTATAACCTAATTGCACATACATCCTTGGCGTAGGCTCTGACTAACTTTTTAACAAAAACAAATCGTTTATTACTGATTGTTAAACGTGTACAGCATATCATTTCGTATCCTGTTCTTTTGTATTTACTAAATATTTACACAAAATTAAGATGATGATAGTTCTTCTTTAATTCTAATGTAATGAAAATCATGTGAACAAACTACATACTTTTTGAACTGCGTGAATACAAATTATAAAACAAAAGAGCACATACAAGTGACTGCTACACTTTCCCTAGATTACGTTACACTATATTACGTTTACATCTAAACGACAGTTCAAGGTCATTCGATAAATCTCAAGGCCGACACGCATTGTACGCTGTAGCCATATTATTCGTATTTGTTATATAGTACATTTCTAGACAGATAACAGACGTTAACATACAGAAACTATTAAATTAACGCTGTACTCTGTTACTACGTGACTAAATAATAAATGATGTTTCCTGTTATCTGAACGAATACATGATAAATGAGGTACAAAGTGAATACAGTGGTGGCAGGACAAAGCTGTAATTTAATTTTCAAATTTCTATAAAACTATTTTGATTTAACGATGCGCAAGCGAAATTATGTAATTACGTTCTCAACTGACTTTGTGATCATTCAAATTATTTTTAATGTTATGAAAATTAGGTACATTTTCTAGAGAAAATAGGAGTGTATGTTACATCTCTGATTTCTATTTACCGTCAACTGTTACGTAATTCTTAATCAATCAATCAATTTTTTTCGCCTGTTAAAGATAAAATGAAAATTACGAAATTTGTGTAAATAACGCGTTGACATATTCTAAGTAGGAGTGAAGAGATTATGTCAAAGAATAATATTGAGACTCTTTAGAAGTATATTTTAAAAGATGAATTTGATAATAATAATTGACGTTAATTAATTCTATATATTTATAATAAAAATAGACGGCCTTGGCGACCTATGGCATTTTGGGAAACATGTGGTGTGTACTGTATACATTTCACGGATATTTAACTGGAATCTTTGATTGTCTTAAATGTAGAAATTACTAATAAACATATCAAATATTTTATTATACATTCAAATTAAAATTCCATTGTAAAAACCTGTTTTAATTTATAACTTTAAATAAACAACTAATGCCTGTTATTAATAGTAAAATTAGTTAAAATTAAATATAAAAATAATATGATGGTAGAAAAAAATACGTGTTAGGTTAAAATAAAAAAATCAAAAAAGTAACACCATTAAATACAGAATCTAAGCCATCAGTTTCAATTAATTTCATCTGCAACATAAGTGATATTGCGTAAGACTTTTAAGACCACGACATTCAAGCTATATCTCATCATCTCAATTTTAATGTGTATCTATATATATACATATATATATATATATATATATATATATATATAATATATATATATATATATATATATATATACCTTTCGTATCAAGCAACCACGCAAGGTTGGTTTTCGTAAATCAATTTGAACATCAGAGCCGAATAAACACATTTTTATTTATCGTGTCTTCCTTGACTTTAATATCTGCTGACATTTGCCTGTCAGTATAGAGTATATCGCGAATGACTTACAAATGATCAATCCGTCGAATTGATAAAAATCTTAAACTCATTTTACCACCATGAAGAATTTGTTACATTCCGGAAACTCTACACGTTTTATAAATCAAAATGATATTGTTTTTTACGTTCAAATATAACCAGCTACTATATTTAAATTTATGACTTTATATTGATGCAATCACATACATTACTTAATAATTTTATAAACGCTGCTTACCTATTTGCTAAACAACATGAACACACATTATAAAAATACATTTGACAAACATTTTTTGTGCATTGGAATTCTTGAAAATATTTAAGGAAATTTTTATAACTTTATTTACAGTTATACATGTATAGAGAGGAATGAAATTCATGTAACGTAATTTTGCAGATTTCGTATTCAATTCGCGATAGTTTTTGTTTTTGCAACAGTTCTTTATCGAAATACGTGCAAAGCCAGGTTAAGTGCAAAAGTACAGTATTTATTTACTGTTAATTTAATAAAAAAGAAGTGACCGATATATTTTGATATGTTTAAAACACTGCAAATAATTTGTAAGCTTCTTTTATCTTTCTGGCTTCCATTTGAGACAACTATTACAAAGTGAAGCTTCACATACAGAGAGTTAATTTAAAACTTTATCTTTAAAAGGCATATTATTTGAAGTAAATTTAATAGTAAAGTCACTTTGTTTTGTCAAGTTGAAATGACTGAAAAATATGTTGGTATAAGAATAGGGACACTCATACAAAAGGTTCAAAGCTCCTTAATTAGTTAAGTGCTTTCTTTGTTCAATAAGTTTTTTGGTTTATTTTCTATCATATAGAAACCGCTATCTAGTACACGTAATATGACACAAATTCTAAATTTAACGTCACAATGAATAATTATAGTACAAAATTTATTATTTCTTAAGGTTTCTGCGAGCTATAGCAATATTTCAATTTCAGTAACAAATTTTTCTATTATTTATATATATTTGTTAAGACATACAGACTTTCACGATAATTATAAAATTCTTCCCATCTTAGTGAACTAATTATCTCAAAAATGATACTAGATTAAGTTATATAACTACTAGAAGTTTCATATTAACTAATGAATCACTTTATTATCCGAATTAATTTAATCAGTCCTACAAATCTGGATTAGATCAATTGTTTAATTATTATAAATGGCTTGAATTAAGTGAGATTACTAACTTTATTACAGTAATATAAATCTAATGCCACTGAAATAATACAAAAAGAACATTTCATTTCTGAAAAATGTCAACAGTTTACCTTTACACACAAATTTATATAAGGTGTCAATAATTTTATCTAATTAAAGATATTTATGTCTAAATCAACCAAATTTACGATATTTGTGTAAAAAGTCATACTATTTATGTGTATCTATAATTTTACCACAAAATTAAAACTTATTTATTTTAGAAATTTTTTAGGTGTTCTTCTCAGTATTATGTTCCTCGTATTAAGCCCCATATTTAATATTCAAACCACATAATCAATAATGGTATTGTCAACATAACAATAAATGTTTAACCGAACCAATCATGACTATAAACGATTTGTTTTGTATTAACAAATTATAAGTCGCTCATCAAGTAATTAGGTGACCTTTAATTAAGTAAAATCTATGTTACACACGGCATTAAAATCGTGAAGGTTGAATGCTTAAGTGTTGTTATTTTTTAATTATTTTTCTCATCAATAAATATATCATAAGAGATCTCTTTTTCTTTAGTGAAAGTTAATACCGATTAAAAAAAAAACTAAATAACTATCATAAATACTTATAATAAAAACTATAGTTAATTATAATAACTAATACAACGATATTTCGATGGTAATGCAACAGTAATACAACGGTAGTACAAGAGTAATACAACGGTAGTGCAATGGTAATACGACGGTAGTATAATAGTACCACTGTAATGTAACAGTAGTACAACCGTAATATAATTATAGCCCAATGGTAATAGGACGTTTGTCTACTATACTGTTTTGCTTGTAGTAGAATAATTCGTGTGGTAATGCCACCGAAAATTGAATATAATTATTTAAATGTATGATGCAATTTTTAAACAATTGTCAATAAATAAACTAAGTTGATATATGCAGTATGCTAAAATAATGCAAATTTCTCTATTTACTGTACTGTTTGGTGTTAATGTGTAAATCATAGTATTATAATCTGCATATTAAATTAAGATTTAGTAGTGAATTTGTTAGTTTTGTACTTGACTATCCCAAAACGGCATTCTTTTAATTTTAATTTTGCAATTCATTGTTAGTTGGTGTTCAGGATATTAGGATGTAGGTATATGCAGTAGAAAAATATAGGTATAATAACCTCACTTTTATTAATGTAGAGGTTTTTCATTAGTCGAAACGAGAATTTCACCTTGGCAGTGTAAAAAATAACTATAGCTTACCATTTTATATATATATATTTTCAAAATATAGTGGTTATTGCAAAAATAGCAGATTTTGCGTAAAGAATTTATTAATATAAAAGCTTTCTATTATGATTTATATACACTACATAAAATTATTTCGATGTAATCTGATCTCAAAGAAATCAATTCAGTATCAAATTATTTAAATTACGATTAGCAAATAAATAAACATACCTACTTTCTTATTTCATCCAATATGCAAGTCAACAAAAGGCATTCAAAACTTTCTCATACTCGAATTTGACAAAGATCAAAATATAACAATAAATATCTAAATGTAAATGCAAAATATTTAAACCGTGTTTAAATAAACTACGCCTGCACAACTTGGTTACATTTCTATTGACAAAGTTTCTTTGGGTAATAGAAATGAAGTTATAACCAGTAACACAAAATAAATAGTTCTCACCCACATTACAGAATATAACGTTGTTTTGTGCAAATGAACGTAAACATTCCAGCTTTCCAAGTAATGTGTTCGTAGGTGGTTAAATCAGTTAAAGTACATATATTTACATAAGGTTATTAACAATTTAATATGCACATATTGCAATGTCAATACCTAGAAAATTTAATTATGTATCTGCATATATATATTAATTTTATTTTAAAATTACGTCAATTTTTTTATTTTTTGTGTGATTTTATTAGAATTAAATAAATTACATCAATGTTTAGTGCTATTTTATACATAAACTAATCGATTAATTTTTACGATATACCCATAAAAAAATTATATCTATTAATCGAATGTCAAATAGTCTTTTTCTTTCTCATTGTTGTTGAAACTTATTTACTTTATATCGGTTTGAATTAAGTATATATGTAGTTATCTTACCAATCAAAATTAGCATTTATAATCTACCAGATGGATGTTAATTTAAAAAAAAATCAAATATCTTTGTTTCGTCTTTTTTTTTTTTTTCGTGTTAACAATGCTTTATGATTTATGATTCATTAAAAAGACATATTAATTATTGTTTTGATTAATAATTTCTGATTTTGATACGCCTACAGATAGCTTAAAATTATATTTATGCTGATGCTTTTAGACGTAAATATCAAGTGGATAGAATATGAGAAACCCAAATATTGTCTAGAAGGTCGTTGAATTTCTGTTCCAAACTTTCTTACTTTGGAATATTCTTTAGTGTAGTGTTTTATGAAAACCGGTGTCCATAGAATATTCGACGAGTGTTTACTAAAAATTATACGTTTACAATTTGTCATTGTACACGATAAAGGCTCTTGAATTAATCAACTATTGTAATGACAATTATTCACGATAATTACTTTTCGTTGTTGTCTTGTATTGATCGATATACTCACCAACAGAAACCTATATTAAGGGACAATCAGTTGACGAATCTCACTCACAGAATCCGGTTCTAAGACTTTTACTTTCACATATACCATCATTTTTCACAACATGTCATAAATTGTGCGTATTCCTCATGGATAAAATCCGTTACGGTTTCTTTTAATAACCGGTGGTAAATACAGAGGGTCATACGAAATTTCTTCATTTTTAATAAAAAAAAATCTTATAATTTTTTTGTTAAATCATATTTTACTATAAGCATCTTTGTGTAACCGTGAAGACTGAAGACAAGGTTCAAGGTGTAGTTAATAGATGGTTATGTGTACACTGTACAGACGAAAAAAAATCTGTTGTTTAAAATCCGTGAAACTAGCAATTATAATTGATGATTCGGATGCGAGTAGTTGATATAGAACTATGTCCGAAACAGGATGCGTTAGTTGCTTGATTTTATTGTTCTATTGTTCCGTGTGTGCAAACCGTCCAGATATATCGCTAAATTTACGATCACGCCGGCCAAAATTGCAATTGATCGAATAAAAATGAGAATTACGACATATGTGTAACAGTTGCCGCACATAAAAAAAGGTTTTTTTGGACGTTGGAAGATTATTAAATTTATGTTGACAAACACTAAGTTTTATTACGATTTACGCATGCGGATTTTTGTAACCGTAAACGCAATATATTCATTTAAAACAAGTGTCTATTTTGCTACCGCAGTGCGTATTAAGAAATTAAGCAATAAATCAAAATCCTATTAATAACGAATGAATTAATAGTTATGCCAAATAGAATTACATTTTTATGAATATATAAGCTTTATGATAATATAAATTTGTGATATTATGAAATAATCTATCTATATTTGTGATAATTAAAATATATGATAGGAGAGTTTTGGTAAATAGTTATATCATCATGTTGCAAAGTAATAGAATGTAAATTCCTTTGTGTATTATTTAAGATGATTGAATAAAGGTAATCCGACGGTTTAGATACGCCTGATTAGCTAATTAAATAATAGCATTTACGCAGCTTATCAAATTTAAACGCCAAAACTCTATACGAGATAAAAAATTCAAAGTGTGGTTAGAATTTCGATTCGAATCCCTAACGGATGCTTTCGGCATTTTAAGATAATAAAAATGTGAGAGCTTAAATTGATTTAGAACTGGTACACTTAATTTAAAAGCAATCCAACATAAAATCTGTGTGAAATACAAAGATAGCATCGTTTGATCTTTATATTTCTTACAGTGTACAAATAGATTTTTTACGAGTAATTGGATTTTCGTTTGCTTCTTATTTAGTGACGAATCCCGAATACCAACCCGGATTGCACTTCTCAATGCTTAAATGTGATGAGCTTTTGAAGTATATTCGCTAATCTGTCAAAGCATTACAATTTATCTTGTCTGTAAAAATTGTATTGTACTTCGAATTTCATTCTGTGAATATTAATTATAATAAAAATCTAAGTAGGAATTTCTTTCGGATAGAAACACTATTTTCTTGAGTGTTTCAAAAAAAAATTAACAAATAATTCAGTAAATATAGAAAAAAAATACTTTGAGAATTCTTCTAAAATTATATGTTGACAATTTTAACGAAGGTGAATAACACCAATAAATTTTTTTCTTACTAATTTAAATAAATCCAATTATGATTCGTATGGCTAACGGCAAATTTTAATTTATTACGCCTGTATATGTGCCTAATATATTTGACACCCACACTGATACAGTTTCGTTTCATAATATATATTTAATTAACACTGACTTATTTGGTAATCTAAACTAATATTTAGCCAACCTAATTTAATTTATACACAGTTAAAAATGTATAAGCTTTAATGAAAAATTATTCCTAAAAATAGTGTAATTTCGAAAGATTACTAAAAAAAATTGTAGTTTATCATTGGGAAATAAATATGTTGCCATGTTGATGCGAAATGACTTTTACGGCAAGTAACCGCAGAATTAAATGTAGAACTATAATGTATGTCGATGCGACTAAATTCTGAGAAATATTAAATTTATTCTGCGGTTTTATCATTGAGGTTTCCAAAAACGTATTTTTTTAAATTTAAAATTGCCATCTTAACCAACACCAAGTCTAAGTTATAACCCGGATTTTGCTTATAGTTTGATATAGTTTTCCACACCTTGCATATTGGATAGTTAACAACAATAATAAATAAAACTATACATTTTATTTAAAATCTAATCTAATTATTGTAATTCTAATTATTTGAATTGGATTTAACAGTAGGGAAATGAGTGAATCTAAACCCAAATTTGTCACCGTGAAATTGCGTCATAGGAATTTGTGTATTTAAATAAGGCACTAAAGCAACCCTAATTATAGATGTTCTGCAGGTCACCTAAATTTTTTTACGAATCATTGTTACAGGGTAGAAATTCTATCCTTGAACAACTATACAATTTGTTTATATCATACAACTGACACAACAATGAAGTTATAAATATTATTTGGTCGATTTAACACAATTATACATATGCGATCACATCTGATCCATATAAAGTATCCGAATTAAAAAACATCAATCAAACTGCAATAACCCACATGCATATTTATTAAATAATAATAATGTTTTATTGTTGATACTGCCACATAAATTATTTTGTGTAGTACTCGACGCCGATTGATTTGTTTTTCACAGCTTTTTGATTGAGTGGGATTTGTATTTTCGTTCTTTTTTGGAAGTGGAAAGTGGTTGACCTCTATTGAACCATGATCTTGGCGAAAAAAACCACATAGTTCTTCCCTAACAAATGTGTCAGACATAAATTAATTGTTGTTGATAATAAGTCGTGTTCGGGGATTTTCTGAGATAAATAAAATAAATCAATCATGTCCGGTTTCACTAGTGTCATTTATGTTACCAGCAATATTTTTACGATTTACGGGTGGGCTTAGAGTTAAATCTATGATAAATCTAATATTTCACGGTACACGAAGACAAATTGATTGTTGAAATAAAGCCAGCAATACAAATTGTCAATTGTACTATATAAATTGAAACAACAATATGAATTGTAGTACTTACAATTTATTTAAAATCCGAATACTATACTACAATATTTATTACATCTACTATCCCTAATAGAAATAATTCAACATGCTTAGACGTGGAATAAAAGAAATTTAAATTAATTTATATGTTCGACAATTTAGTTTATTTTTATTATTGATGTATATATATATATATATATATATATATATATATATATATATATATATATATATATATATATATATATATCTATATCTATATATATATATATATATATATATATATATATATATATATATATATATATATATATATATATATATATATATATATATATATATATATATATATATATATATATATATATATATATATATATATACATATTTGGTTAAGAATGGTTGTTGATGTAGTTTCGATGTATTTGCCAGCAAACACGTTTATTTTTGGTATCGTGTAGGCCAAACAATTTACCCTTTTTTATTTTCGAAGAAAATAAAAAAAGTACCTTGTTAAGTGCGTTGACCCCCAGCTGGTATTATCACGAACTTCACTTATTATTTATTGACAAATCCGCAATCGTAACTTAAGTTCTTTTACGTGCACTTTGTAAATCATTTGCAAATTTTAATTAGAGTCACGTTGCGAACATAAATATTATAAATTTGTCATTGTAAATTATTGTATTAGTATTAAATTAACATTTTATAAATACCAATCCAACATTATTTGTAGATTTTTATTAAAAATAATTGTTTATTATTTATCGAAATAATCTGTACATATATTTAATAATACCAATACAATATTCATCAATTAAAAATATATTTGCAGCTGACCCTATTCGTGGTGTGGTTTAGTAATTATATTTATTAACCCATGTTCATATTGTATTTTATCTTCTGATTGCTATAATTAATTTTCGATAATGAATGTTAACTATCCAATAATTATTTATGTAGATAATAATTGATATAATTTTTATTTGTATTGACTAATGAATAATTAATGCAATTTATTCGGGTTGCTACTTTAGTATATAATTTTCTTAGAACAAATAAAAAAAATATTCTGAGAGGTTAGCTCATTTATTGTTTTAGTAAAATAAACCGGATTCGATGGAATTTCTATTACTTTTTAGTTATTACGTTGTATAGCGACCTTAACCTCTGAAGAAAGTAAAAGCGGAAAATACTTTCACTCTATGCGTGTACCCAATAACTATAAACAATCAATAGATGATTTAATTAATTAGTTATGAAATAACTAAATTGTTCTATCACACATAATGACGATCGTATATTATTATAATGAATGCAATGTCAATTATAACATTTATAATAAGGAATGCGAGGCAGTATAACGCGTTGGTTTACCTCCATTTATTAATGAACCGATAAAAAAAGTTAGGATGCACAAACGAAGTTATCTCCTTTCGAATTTGTGTTTCCGTTGCGCATTCGCATTTGTACAAGACTGTCCATGAAATTGTTAATTATAAGCAGTTTTTTTCCAAAATTTAAGATCCTTCTTGTTATCCTTTAATTCTTAATTAAGATTGTAGATTATTGGTTTAATACGTAAAGTTTTTAGTAGTTTACATATATTACATGGATTGCATAAATTTATTAGCCCATTTCTGGCTACTTCAACGCTTTTTTACATAAAATGGAATTACTTAGCATTTAGATCATTTTGATTTGGTTGAACAATTTATATATATTATGGGCTATACAACCAGCTAAGCATTGGCGTGGAATAAGTTACTTAGACCATCTACTTTATATATTTCATGCAGTTGGAATATGATGTGATTAGGAAATATATTAATTTAAATTTTGTTTACAAATACTACGAAAATATTAATGAATAAAACATAGTTGAATACTTCCGCCTAAATTACTAAATAAAATACTTTCCCTTGGGTATTATTTACACTGAAATTTCATTAAATATATGCAGTCTTATTATGGACATTACATGGGCAGACATGTTGTATGAGCACTAAATGAATATATTGAGTATGTGTAGTTAAACAATTTTCAGTCGTGTGCAATAAATTATATAATGTTGTACCAAATTAATCATGATATTCGAATAGTTTAGTGATATAAATTCCATCTAATTCCAATTGTGACGGTAACTATTTTGTTTATTTTATTTATAATTAGAAAGGTTGACCCTATGTCACCTTATCAGCATATATCACCAACTTCCGACAATGAAAAAGAAAGCCTAACTACATTTTATTGAACAAATTAAAATCATTCGTGAATTATGACAAATTTCACAATACAATTTTGCATAGTTAAGAAATTGCATTTAAATAATTTCCAAACCTATTTGTAAAAGGACACCCGAACTTATATATGTATGTTTACTATTTTGATAACAAATCTATCTATCGGTATTTCATCTAATCTATAACCATTAATATAATATGGTTTTTATCTCCTACCAATTTATATCTAATAACATATCAGTAAATATTTATTTATTGATTTCTTTTCGGGAAATTTGAAATGAAGTCAGCTGACTAGCTCACGAAATGGCTACCTAAAGGAGACGTGTGTGTGTAGTGATGGTGCATGAATTAGTACAAAAACCGGTAAATATAAATAACTTCTTTGTATTATAAATAAAACTTAGCATATAGGTAATTATAAAACAGCTTTAGTTTCCTATTTTATTTGTGATGGATAGTTGTTACATCGATCCTAACCTATATTTTATATATTGACCTGTAATAGATAAAGCGTTGTGTAGGTGAATATTAAAAAAAATCGCTTTTAAGTGAAACACATTTTTAAATAATGACTATAAATTCTATTATTTTAAAACTAACATCAAATTAATTGTTTCTTTACTTATTAAGATTAAAATTGCATTTAAAATTTATTAAATAGTATATTTTCAAAAATATATACTATATTATTTTCAAAAATATAAAAACAAGTTAATTAGTTTTTATATGGGTATAATAATTTTTTTTTTTTATGAAAATATACTACACAAATTTCCAAATGCAGTATTAAATTTTATAGTATTTATATAAAAAAATATATAATTTTATTACAATATATTTTTTTTATATTTAATATATTTCTTTGCTCAATTTTGAATGAAATACTAACAACACTTTACATTGGCAGTATGTTGTAATAGTGATAATATAGTTTGTAATTGCTAGCCCGATAATTAATGGAGGAGTCTGATGATATTTTGGAATCATCCAAAGATGACACCAAAACGGAGGACACTCCATCAACATCATCAATTGACGATACGCATAGAAAATACTCAATAAGCCATGGTGATTTTGATATAAAAATAATAAATAACCGTTCTCTAACCGATGAAGATGGCAATAAGAAATTCCCCTATGGCGAACCGTGTATGATAAAATTCAATGATAGACCCCATCCTGATATACATGCGATGTCGGTTTTGAGTTTATATGAGAAAGATCAAGACACTCTAGAAACTGAGATGGACACAGATAGAGATCTTTCTAATATGCCTAATAATGTCAACCATCTTTATTTAGAGGAAAATGAAAATTTAGTTCCTGGTATTAGTATCGAAGAAAAACCGGTAGTGTTTGGGAGTTATCAATGCGATTGTAGAAAACCAGCGATCTATTTCCGAGATGGAATTAGATGTGTTGATTTTGTCCTTGTTTGGGACACTTTAACCAAAGAATCAACCACAGATGAGGCTTATGAAAGACGAAAACTATTTGAACGGAATCTAGTCAAAGAAGGTTTAGACTTAGAGTACGAACCAGTTGAAGATAATGGTTTAAACTTTATCAAAGTATTGTTAATATACCCTTAAATAAAGTCGAATTACAAAAATTCTCTCTTTAAGATTCATGCACCGAACGAAGTGTTGAGATGTTATAGTGAAATACTCAAACTTCGTATGCCAATGAAAGAGGTACGATTTAATTTGTTGTTGTAATTTTTGTTATTTTTATTGGACATTTCTATAGGTTCTTATAAATCCTACAGAAACTATGCGCCAAAATAGTCGACTAAATAATGCTGCCTATTATATTACCCAGAAGGTACTCGCTACCTATTTGCCTGCAATTTTTCTGATCATGTGTGTTTTTTTACCTAAACTTCTAGTGAATCTATTAGTAGTCCCAATTGTTATGTTAGTTGTGTGATATTAAATAGTGTTAGAGTGTATATTAACACACCCAGTTGTAAGTAATTTCCACCTTCAGTGAATATGCTTAATTTAATTAAAGATCTTAACAAAATATGGTTAAACTGAGTCTTTTCGTTGGCAATCTGACGTTTAGTAAAAAAAAAAAATGCCCGTTGAAGGCTAGTTCACCGAAAGTGTTTGCTTGATTTTCACAAAAGACGCGCGTTTTTCGAAACTTTCAAATGAAACAAATTATTTATTAGCGCGTGCTTTTTAAGAATTTCAAATGATTTTTTGGTTAAACTGAGTCTTTAGTTAGCAATCTGACGTTACACGCAAATAAAAGTGCGAACATATTGGCGATTGATAGTATTTTAGACAGCGTAAAACACACTTTTAACGGTTAGTGAAAATCATGCAAACACTTTCGGTGAACTAATCTTGAACGGCCATTTTTTTTTTTTTACTAAACGTCAGATTGCCAACTAAAGACTCAGTTTTACCCAAAATATAATCACAATACTACAAATAAAACTCCCGACTTATATAATCAACACTAAATTTGTAACGTCAAGTTGCATTTGGTAGGCTAGATCGTTATAACTACATTTATATGAAATGCGCGCTTTTACTACTAACGCCATTACTAAAGTCAGGATTACACTGCAAAACTCATTCAATTTGCCGCTATTTATTTAAATCAGGGAAGCACCGAGAAACATAGATATGATTAAATATTGCGCAAGTTAGAACGCTATAAAGACAATTGAAGGATAGGAAATTACTTATGATACATTGTGCGGTGACAGAATTTCATTTTCCAAACATTCAGCATCTTATTTATATCATTATAAAATTTTTGCCTACCCCCAATATAATGCACTAATATTACTGGATAGAATGGTATATTTTAAACATTGATGCATCCAATTTATCATGAATTTCATTTTTGCGCACACTCCCAATATGCACTAATCGTTTGATTTATTTTTGAATTGTTTTACTTCTGTGACAATCTATATTTGAAATGTGTTTACTTTGGTACGAATATATTTATAAGTTCTAAACTTAATAGGTATAACATTGCATTTTGCATACAATATAAAAATGAAGATGATTACAATGAATTTTTTTAGATTGGTCTTCAAGGTGTACACACTCAAACCAATTATTTCATAGACACAATTAATTCGCAATGGGAGCGCTTAAAATCTTATATTTTGGTAGACAATAAAAATTTCCCTGATAGAGGACACCGTTTTACTGCAGTTTATAGTCGCGACAAAGAATATTTGTACGTAGTACATACATATTTGAAAATAACGCGGAACGACACTAAATATATTGATTTTAGATTTAATGTAGATCATCCATGCTTCTTTACGCCAGCGATACATTCTCGGATAGTACAATTTGTTTTAGATCGTAAACGATTTAGTGACAATTCCAAAGATGATTTTGCATTTGGCATTGAACGTTTGCTCGAAGAGCAAATCTATTCAGCCGCATATCCATTACATGATGTATGTTTTATTAAATCAGAAATAATTGTTTCTGCAGCTTTTAATCATTATGTTAATACATATATTTAGGGTGATCTTAGACAACCAGGTTCAATGCGTCATTTGCTTTACACGGAATGGGCTTCATTGAAAAGATGTTACCGTTATCAACCATTAGATTATATTAAAGAATATTTCGGGGTTAAAATTGCGTTATACTTTGCTTGGTTAGGGTTTTATACTCATATGTTGTTCTTTGCGTCCATTGTTGGGCTTGCGTGCTTCGTCTACTCCTGCGCTACACTCTATTCGAATGTCCCAAGGTATGTGCGTGTTCAGTGTTGCATACTCTGAGGATTAAGCTTGTTTTTAATTAATAGCGAAGATATATGCAACAAAGATTTAGGTATACAAATGTGCCCGCTATGTGACCATTGGTGTGACTACTGGGATTTGAAAGAAACGTGTCTGCATTCACGTGTGACGTATTTATTCGATAATCCGACCACTGTTTTCTTTGCTATATTTATGTCGTTTTGGGGTAATCTATACGTTTCATATATAAGAGGTTGTCTCATTCCCATAAGTTGAATGTTTTGTAGTTAGCAGAACGCGTTACGTTATTGTTTAAACCCAGTAGACATTTGTGAATGGTTTATTTATTAAATTTTGTTTGCTCGGAATTAGCTACGCTTGGGAATATTGGATTGAGGCAACCTGTTCTATGCGAATGCCTTGTTTTCCGTCTTTACTTCTTCTACTTTTACAAACAGCTACTTTATTTCTGGAACTTTGGAAACGGTACTCAGCTGAAATAACACATAGATGGGATTTGACGGGCTTTGATGTTCAGGAGGAACACCCAAGACCTCAATATCTAGCTCGGTTATCGCATATAAAACGTCACCAGGTGAATGTAGTCACCAACACCATGGAACCTCAAGTTCCATTTTGGAAAATGCGACTCCCTGCGACCATCTTAAGTTTTTCAGTTGTTTTATTGCTGGTACTGTTTATAAAAGTATTTAACACAAATAAATTACAAAGTTGAAATATACATATTTAGGTTGCAATGGCGGTGGCAGCGGTCTTAGGCGTAGTACTATACAGAATGTCTATAATGGCTGCACTTACGTTTCATAGGGATTCTGTAATCACTAGTTACGTTATGTTATTTACCACAGTAACTGCAGCATCTATTAATTTATGTTGCATTTTCGTGTTTAATTGGGTAATTAAATTGGCATACGTGTCTTGAAACATCTGATTCGTATTTCATACATTTTAGATATATACTTTTGTGGCTGAGTACTTAACAGAGGTGGAACTCTTACGTACACAGACTGAATTTGATGACTCTTTAACACTTAAAATATACCTTTTGCAATTCGTCAATTATTACGCTAGTATCTTTTATATTGCGTTCTTTAAAGGGAAATTTATCGGGTATCCAGGGAATTATAATAGATTTTTTGATTATCGACAAGAAGAGGTACACACAACTCATACCATCTCAAGCAACGCAAATCGATGTATTTATTATTACAGATACAACATTTGTTATTATAGCGAAAATGTATAAAACTTTTTAACAAATTTAAGAATAAAATTATAATTGGATATTATTATATATATTTTTAAAAAATCCCCAACACGCAAAATAACGTCTATGCAACTTTTTGGCGTCTTAAATTCGTCGTTTGGTTGCTTGAGTTGTTTTTAAACAACAACAAAAATACAATATACAATTTTGCAGTGTGGACCTGGGGGTTGTTTATTAGAATTAAGTATCCAACTAGCCATTATTATGGTGGGTAAACAAGCGATGAATACTGTTCTAGAAATGTTCCTTCCATATGTTTATAAATGGTGGAACACGTTACGCGTTAAAAAATCTACTTTTGGTAGTAGTGGCAAATCTAAACCGTTCCAATGGATTCGCGATTTTAAATTAATCGAATGGGGACCGAGAGGTCTATTTCCTGAGTATCTAGAAATGGGTATGATTGACAATACAGTTCCCAAAAACGAACTAACTAATAAATATCCGTAGTTTTACAGTACGGATTTGTGACAATTTTCGTAGCAGCATTTCCTCTAGCACCATTTTTCGCGTTGTTAAATAATATTTTAGAAATGCGTTTAGACGCTCAAAAATTGTTGACGTTTTATCGTCGTCCGGTGACACAACGTGTTCGAGATATTGGAGTTTGGTATCGCATTTTGGATTCTATCGGGAAGTTATCAGTTATCACAAATGTATGTGTTTCATTCACTAAGATGAGAATAATTAACAATGATTGGTGTAATTTTAGGGTTTTATAATCGCGTTCACTTCAGATTTCATTCCGAGATTTGTATACATGTTAACTGTTAGTGAAATTAAATCTTTGGATGGATATTTAAATTATACATTAGCGTCTTTTAATACATCAGAGTTTCAAGTACAATCAATTAAAAACGTGACTGTGTGCAGGTGAATTATTTAATTAAATTAAATAAAAACGGGACTAAATTTTAATATTTTTTATCCCAGATATCCTGATTATAGAGAGCCACCCACCGCACAAAATAAATATCAATTAACAGCGATGTACTGGCATGTGTTAGCTGCTAGATTAGCATTCGTTGTTGTGTTTGAGGTATTTAAAACCCTCTTAGGTAGATGAGCGATATGTTTATATAACTATTTTGCAGAATGTCGTTGCATTTGTTATGATTATGGTACGCTGGTGTATACCAGATACTCCTTGCGAATTACGCGACAGGATCAGACGTGAAGCGTATGTAACCAACGAAATTATTATTAAACAAGAGACAATGAGGGCCCAATCAGGTTTGTGGTACACAAAAAAAATAATGTTTAACGATTGGGACATATATTAATAATTTTTAATACTACATCCACTTAAAATTGATTCAAATGCAAGTTTTTTTTAACTAATTGAAATTTAGTTTTCTTTAACAAAAGCATATTAATTTGATTACCGCATGGCTTCTTTAACAGGGCTGTGTTGCCACAGAACAATCAAAGGTACTAATGACACAATTACAAGTTGCCAATTTTATATTGTAACTAAAATGTTTAGAAATGACAGCATCAGGTCCTATTCAAAACGGATCTGAACTAAAACCAAAGGATCCATCCGGAACTGAGTGTCCTACGACTCAGGAACATTGGGACAGATTAGTACATAAATCAATGTCCGCTTCGGATTTTGATTTGATGATACATAGTAATAGTTTACCGTCAATCACTACTTTAGATCAAGAAAATGATTTGAATTTCGGTAATCAAATTAAATCTCCTACTACTTCGGTTTAAATCTAGTCAGAATGACTGATTTTAATTTACTTAAATACAATATAAAATAATCATGATAACCTTAAATCCTATTTTTATTATTAATTATTTTTATATCAAATCATATTTTCGGAATTCATACAAAAATGGTTGATGGGTAAAAATAGTCGCAAGCACTTCCTAGTTTATATATCATGGTTATTTTGGACGTTTAGACAATTTCCTATTAGATCTGATTGTTTTTGTGATATTTTATGAATTTCATCGGATTATTTCGCTTTGTCAACTAAACTATACGTGCAATTTATCAATTAAGATTCTGTTGTGATTTTATACTGAAAGTTATTTTAAGTGATAGTTTTTAGTGTTTTTTACTATTACGGTTTAATTTAACTCGGGATTGTTGTGCCTTTAATACTATGCCTTTTCAAAAATGCATTAGTTTCATTATTTTGCTTTAAAATACTGAATGTTTATAAGTTGCTCTTGTAAACTTTTGGACTAGTCGGGGCTTCTTAGTCTTTTTACTTTTGCCAAATTATATACCAATGTGTTAAAGTGCCAAAGTTTAGTTCTACGCATAATTCGTTACTATTTCGCACTAATTATAAGGCTTTTCTCATTATATATACCTCATATAAATCTATATGGCTATGATGTTAAAATATTTTTAAAAATCAAATATTAGATACACCATTCAACTAGACTCATGTATTTTAGGATGATACTTATATTATTATATCCATTATCATCCATATTATATATATATATATATATTTAAAATATTAAAAACAATTAATTTTACCCTTGAAATTGTCCTTCTACAACTGCAGTTTTTAGGAAAGGATACCTAAATATATTTGAAAGATTACTTAGTATGTAAAAAAAAGAACCATTTCCGACACTTTTAAATTTTTATTTACAGTTATTAACATTTATAATATTTTTTTACAACTTATCCGAAACCATAATTTAACAATAATATATTAACACGTCATTTAGTTTAAAAATACTGCAATACAAATGTGTATTAATTAAAAAATATATATAAATGTAGGAATGTTTAATACTTTTCTTCTTCTAAACATTTAAACAATAACGTACACTTTAGTTTCGATTTGCTGCTTGCAAAATACGTAAAATATAAATAAACAAATTCAATATATCCATATACAAGTTAATAGTGGCTAAAATATATTCTTCAGGTGATAATTGTTTCATCATCATTTGCGTGTCGAATAAAATAAATAAGCAAAATAGAAATGCTCCACCGATTGACAAAACAATTTCAAATCCGTTTGATTGCATAAAAATTTGAAGAATGCCACCTACTAATAAAATGCATAGCCCTGCAAATAATCTGAAAAATAAAAGAGTTCATGAATTTAATTCTGTGCTATGTTAGAGAGTTTAAAAATTACCCTGAAGCCATAAACGAAAAGTCTTTTTTGGTTTGAAATGTAAATAATGTAAGTCCACCTAAAACTGCTAAAGTCAAAATTAATGCTTGAACCACAATAGCTTGTGAGTAAAATGTTACTACGACACCAATCGTATATGCTTGTACAACAGTCTATAAAATAATTTTAGTTAAATAACATTTTCTATGAATACGAATGCTAGATTTTACGTACAAATGCAGCAAGAAGTATTAAATTCGTCGGAGATTCTCGTCTTTTAATATGAAGTCCAATCAGCAAACCAATACTTGCTATAAATGCGACCATCAAAAGCCAGTTACTGAGAAATATTATTGAAAAATTATTACTATATCATCTTTTTCTCTTCAGAAATATGACATACTTTGTATGAATAAATTCTTTGATTTTCGGAGTCAGCATCATAGCTCCAGCCACAACTATTGTTAACAATAGTTGCAAACTGAGTAATCCGTACACCTTACGGATAAACGCCAATCGTACCGATTTCGTTGCGTTAAGAACATTGTTGCGATACGCAAAATCATCTTCGATTCCTTCCTCGTAATCTTTACCACCGCGTTCACAATCCTCTTCCAGAATTAGTGGAACTGAAGCCATTGTAAACTAAGAAATCAAAACTGATTATGCATGTAATAGCCATATGTCAACATTAGTATCATACGTAGACAGTATCAAATTTTAGGCGTAATACCTTCTTTAACGTTCTACGATAATTACTCGCGTTTTAGGCAACGAATCTATTATATTTTATATATTTCACAATTCTCAGGAATTTCGATACTTAAAATGTCAGCAATCAGCTGACTCGTATTGAATATCCCTACGTTTTGACATGGCAACAAAAATATTTATATTAATTTAATATAGATAAAAAGGTCAAAAATAATAATAAGGTCATCTAATTTAAGTATTTTTTATTTAATATCCAGGCTACTAGAACATTTTCTTTGAATATTTAGTGAGATTTTATAAGATGAAAATTTAACTCCTAGGAATATACAGCCAATGACTGGCTTTAGACATGTTTAGACAGTATGAGTCACAAAGTCTACGGCTTGTGATTGGTATATTTCGTTTGTGACTAAGCTCGGGCCTATAACATGGGTTCTTTCAACCAATCTGATAATTATTTTGATTAATTAAAGGGGTCAAGAAGGGAAATCAATCAGATTGGTTATTCATATGAAAGAACGGACCTATAACGTATTTGATTTTTGTTTGTAACATAAAATTGACATAAAGCTACCGGTTAATTAGCAGGTACAAAATTCAAGGCTGTTTTTGTTGTGATAAATTTTGTAAGGTAATAAAGTGCATTTTCAATAAAAATTAAAAATTATTTGAATACGTGTTTGATTATATCGCAATCTTGTAACTTTATCGCGGGTTTTTAATATTATATATGACCTACTGAAGGTCAGAAGTATTACATACTGCAAATTTCATATTTAGTTTCGTGCAACAATGAGTGACCGTTTCGGTGCTATTGAACAGGCTCCTCCAATTGAGGTTTTTGCTTTGGGCAAAGCCTATTTAGAGGATGCAAGTGAAAATAAAGTTAATTTGGGTGTCGGAGGTATTTATTTGAAATTCAATTAAGTCGATATTTTGTAATTTTCGTGATGTAGCTTATAGAACGGATGAGGGCAAACCATGGGTATTACCAGTTGTAAAAGAAGCCGAAAGGCAAATGGTAAATGATGATACTTTAAATAAAGAGTATCTTAATGTTTTGGGATTAGAAGATTTTACTAAAGCAGCCACGTCGATGTTGCTGGGTGCGGACAGTCCGGCTTTATCAGAAAATCGAGTAAATATGCGCGTAAAAATTTAAGTAAAAAATTAAAAATAATATTTTAGGCGTTTGGAGTTCAAGTACTTTCAGGAACTGGTGGTCTTCGAGTAGGTGCTGAATTTTTAGCGAAAGTTTTAAAATATTCAATATTTTATTACTCAACACCAACATGGGGTAATTATTACTTCAAAATTATTCAATTCAACATGAACAAATTAAAAACTTTAAAACAATATTTATACATTCAAAGATATTTGTTTGGTATATATATACATATATTAAAATTATTACTTAGGAAACCATAAACTGGTATTTTTAAACGCGGGTTTCGAAGAAGCTCGCGAATATCGTTACTGGTCCGAATCCAAACGTGGATTGGACAAAAACGGTTTATTGGATGATTTGCTTAAAGCGCCCGAAAATTCTGTGATAATTTTACATTGTTGTGCTCATAACCCGACTGGATGTGATCCAACTCAAGATCAATGGAAAATGATCGCTGATATTATGGAGGTATATACAAATAAGACAAATGTTTCTTTACATATTTTTTTAAATTAAATATTTTAGGAACGTAAACTTTTCCCATTTTTCGATTCTGCATATCAAGGTTTCGCGTCTGGTGATCTAGATAAAGATGCATGGTCCGTTCGGTATTTCGCCGAACGTGGATTCGAATTTCTATGTTCGCAATCATTTGCGAAAAATTTCGGGCTTTACAGTATAGTGTTTAAAATTTGAAAGTTCCACTAAGCATTTAAAACGAATGATTTCAGATGAGCGTATTGGTAACTTAGCATTTGTGATGCGTAATCCTCTTTCTACGCTAGCGATTAAATCGCAAGTAACAATTTTGATACGTGCAATGTACTCAAACCCACCGAATCACGGTGCTAGAATCGTCGCATTCGTTCTCAACAATCCACAACTGTACGATCAATGGTTAGGCTTGAGAACGAAGTTTCTTTTCCCACAAATATTTAACCGGGCTTAGTTGTGTTTTAGGAAAGAATGTATTAAAACTATGTCACATCGTATAATAAAGATGCGTTTGGCTCTTTATCAAGAGTTGAAACAATTAGGAACGCCTGGTACTTGGGAACACATCACTACACAAATTGGGATGTTCTCATATACCGGACTCAGTGGTAAGATTATGTTATCGTTTGTGCTTTATAATAAAACGAACTTTAATTTGCGGACCATTGTTTGAAATATTAATTTATTTTAGCTATTCAATCAACTTATATGATTGAAAAATATCATATATACATGTTGAAAAGTGGTAGGATTAGTATGTGTGGAATTACGCCTAATAATGTGAGGTATGTAGCGAAAGCTATTCATGAAACTATTGTTGGTATACCTAATTAGTACTTGCCGTACTCTACTAAAGCTCAATTAAAACCATTGTAAGGTTATTAATTTACACTTCTAGCCTTATCAAACAAGTTCTTGCCAATGTACTAGTTTATTTTTCTTATACAATTATATACAACAATAAACCTAATTAATCCCATTTTGATTTTCTTTTCTCAAATGTCTCACTCCCATCTTCCTTAACAGCTGAATAATAACCCATACCTTCATATTTACTTCGCATGTAGACGATATAACCCGCACATCCGCTAATAGCAATCAGACCCAAGCCCATAATAACAGCATTCTGTAATGAAAGTATTCAATATTTATAAAATGGCGGAAGTGATCTAAAGATCAAACGAGAGTGAAACTTACAGGTCTAGCGTATAATTCAAAATTAACAGCTCGAAATAGACTTGTGCTTCGAAGTGACCGAATACCCTCACCCGGTTGATGAGGTTTTTCCTCAGACATTTTAATGATTTTATATAGAATTTATTACTTAATAGATGATAACCTCTAAACGCAAAATTTTATTTATAGGGAACTTGTAGTTTTTAAGTTATCCAAATCATTCGTGTAAATGAGGAGATCATTTTCTAAAGTGAACGGTTCGGTTATATTTCGGCGCTTTGTTATGTAGCTAACTTCAAGGCTATACGTTTATATATACACATTTAAACAGATTAGACTTCGATTACTCAGTTTATACCCTGGCGCGGTTTGAAATAAATTGCATTAGTCCATGTAAATAGAAGATATAAACGTATTGTAGACGCAACGTTTTAGATTCGATAAGGTGTTTAGAAATATGGCTGACGAATCGTTTACATTAGAAAATATGTATAAACTAAAGGTAAATATCATGCGTCAACGTGCCTCATTACTAATTATCGCTATGTAAAATGATAATTTTGCTTCAATACTTTAATTATACGTTTAGTGGCATCTTGGTTTCTTTATAAATTAGCGTTTGTATTCATTTTTTATGCCAGTTTTATAACAAAACACGAGATTCAAAATAGTTTTGAGTTAATTCATTTGAGGAATTGTTTTTGCATTTACGGGTAAAATGGCACTATACTTAACCGAATAATTGAATAAAAATGGAAGGTTTTTTTTTTCATGTCGCTTTAGGTTCCTGAGTTAAAGCGGGAGTTAAAATCACGCGGTCTTAATACAATGGGTAATAAAAATGAATTAATCGAGCGTCTAACTGAATCGATGAAAAGCGGAAAAAATGATGATGGTAGTGCAGATTCTGTGGATGAACTCATAGACGAAGATGACGTTTTAAATGTAATATACATATATATTTGTTTCTCGAAAAACAATATTAATTTAATTTATATATAGGACGATGAAATAGAACAAGAAGTCGACGAAATGAAAAACATAGAATTAGAAGTAAGCGACAAATCTTTTGAAGCTGATACAAATTCTATTTCTATAAGTACCAAACCAACGAAACGTAAAAGTTTCGAAATTTCAACAAACAATACAACAAAAGATGCAAAATCTGCAAAAAAAATTGTCCTCAATAGAAAATCGTCAACAGAAGTACATTCAGAGGAAAAAGACATTGAGACGACGAGCTCAACAAATGGGTCAACTGATGAGAAAAAAGTTGTTAAGTTATCAGAATTAAGCGCTAAAGAGGTGAATATATTACTTCCAAATACCTATAAAAAAAATCCTAAATTAGACTTAATAAAACTAATTTATAAAATGTAGCGCCTTGAAATGAGAGCGAAAAAATTCGGTGTCCCCCTATCAACAGATGCTAAAAAAGAAGTTAGGGCACATCGCTTTGGTCAAAGTAACACAACTTCAACAACAGGAAAAGCGACAATCACACTAGGCAATAGTTCAATCACAACAACTACAGTAAATATACTCGGACATTTAAATGTTGAACTCTACATTTAAATACTTTTTAGGCGACCCCTAATTTAGATATGTTGAAAAAACGTGCCGAACGTTTCGGCACGGTGTCAACACAATTATTAAAAGTTGAATCTGCGGAAAAATTGGAGAAACGCAAAGCCCGTTTCGGAGGCGAAACTGACACATCCAACGGTTCCACAATTACAACAACAACTACAACAGCAATTGATCCATTAAAAGCAAAACGGCTTGAACGATTTAAAATAACACTTAAATGAAATTTAAACTAAGTTCATAATAATGATCTTAAAAGGTGAGGATAATAAGGATGATTTCAATTTTTTTAATAATCTAAAATCAATTTATAAATATAACATTTCGTTACCAGAAGTATTTTATTTTCAGTTTATTTAACCAAATTTTGTATAAAATTTATACTTATTCCGTTTTGAAATTAATTAATTAAATACAGTTTATTTTGTGTATTGTGTGCAAGAGCTTGATTGCGTTGAATACTTTTTATAGACATGTACAATAAAAATTACTTTTTTTTTTCTCGAATAATTGTTTGATTTCTTTCAACTATGAGTTGTGTTTCAAATACCTCAAATTTCATTAATTCAAAAATATATTTTGTTCTTTAACTTTCAAAACAAATGGTTTAACTTTATCATGTTCACTTCCTACCATAGATAAGCCCTTCTTTATACTTAAATAATCTAAAAATATTCTTATTGTAAACGTGAATATTACTTCAAATACGGACACAAACGTAAAACCTAAACACAGCCCCAGCAGACCTCCAAACAAACCTAAAACATAATAAAATTAGCGCAATATAAAAACATATTCGAAAATCGTACCAAAAACTTGCGACCAATGTATAGAAACATCTTTTTTTACCCTGGTTGCTGTGAGATCCTTAAAATATATACTTACCGCACTCTGGTACTTTATTTTTTCCATTATATCACTAATTGCAACAACAAAATTATATTTCTACATTTATTTCTAAGTTAGAACTTACTAAAATTGTTGATTAGTAACTGCAGGCTTCTTAGACAAAGTCCCTCTAGTACTATGTACTAAATAAGTCCGAGTTTCACAGTCAGGCTGACAATTACATTCACTAGTTTCTGTACCCCATTGATGTCCCCTTTTTTGGGTTAAATATGAGTCATAACCCGGAACCGAACTCATAAATCGTGCTGTAATAGAAATATATGCACTATTCTACTTTTAAATTAGTCGCCATCTTGTTCCCCAAACGCAATTGAAATCCTTTACATATTCATGAACTGCGCAATTACCAAAACTTACGTTTATTAATAGACAAACAAGAAATGTCTCTTAAATTACACACCCTTAAAGGATGAGTCCAATTAGCTATAAAAACATACTTTAAAATCAAATTTAACACGTATTTATTCCATATTACCCCACTCATTTCTAAAATACATCGGCATACACCCACAAACTTGCTCAACAATGCCTATCCGGCATTCTGTTAAACAATTTTCGTAAGAATAATTCGAGAACAACTGCAATTTTCGTTCGTTTCGAAAAACACACTCGCGTGTCTTTACATTCATTGCACGAACTGCATTAGTTGCATACTTCAATTGAGGGTTTATGTCGACGTAAACCTCGCTTAACGCTGGAATAAGCACTCGTTGGGCGCTCCATTCCGCATAATTATATGTGTCAAATACTACAACCTATAAACATATACGAGCATAATAGATTTTAGTTGTAGCGATGTTAAAAATGTACCTTAGTACCAACAGCAGATATTTCGCTAACTAAATAGTCGTCAGGATCATTTATAATTAGTATTTTTAAGCCTGAATCAGGCCCGCAAGAAGCTACTTTTCTTGGGAATGGTTTATATCTATCAGACATATATCTAAAATATTTCATATATTTTGTCAAAACGCATTTTTATATTGTACAATTTATTACGGTGTCAAATTTTGTATATGTCTACATACCCAGCAAACTTACGATTTTTTAGTGCGAAATGGTTAAAAGTACAACACATTCCTTCCGCCGATCTAGTTGCTTCAAATAATCTATCACATCGAAACTTTCGTTGCTTCCAAATACAATTATGTAGTAGTTCTGTACAACTATATAACACAAAATAAATTCGTCAAATATCCATTAAAATAACATATACCTAAGAAGAATTAGTATTTATAGTTAAAATACGCGGTGTTTATTTAGTTTTAAAAAATTATATAACGGAATGAACCATTTTTTATTATTACTTAATAAATAATTTTTTAATCAACTGTCCATAATACCTCGGTGTTATTTCTAACAAAGCGTCTTCAGCAGTAACATTATTTTCATCTAATAAATCTTGAAGAGTCATGTAATATCTGGCGTCACTTGTGTCGTAATTTGCGAAGTACATTTGTGCTAATAGATGCAGTTTACTTGCCCAGTACGCTGGATTAGATACATTTAATCTTAATTTATATATAAAAAGAATATTTATATTAAATCGTGTTGTTAAAGTCATAAAAAAAAGTTTGGTTGAATTACTTTTCAGAAGCGAAAATAAACGCTTTTTTCTTTGATACCTTGTTTAAATTACAAATAGAAATAGCAGGTAACAGAAAATCAGATATTGGATGCTGCATTGAGTCAGTTGCAGTAATCGTTGGGTCTTCCATACCATCAAACCAGCTCATTGTGCTCAAAGTCAACGCTATTATTAAAGCTCCAAAAGATATAAATGTCCATATGAATCTTTAACACAACTAAAGTCATAAAATGCCTCTATCCACGAATTATATACACAATATATCAAAGCACTTATTCCAATCACTCCTAATTCAAAATATGTACCTTTCCGTAGGACTGGTTCCTTTCATGGAAATAAATTTGAAGCCATGCAGTCCAGTTTCTGCACAAAATCTGCGAGCTTCATTTTTAACAATTTCGTAAACCGAAATGTTATTTTTACGTCGTTCTCTACGATGTTCTATCCTCATTATTATATTTGAACTGTTTTAAAACGACACATTGCATGATGATTGTATTTGTTTAAAGGAAAAAAATCGTGTTTCATGCGAAAAGTACATTGAAAATTATTTATTTAATTATACATAATAAATAATACAGAATAATTTTATGTGCTACACTAACATAAAATTTGCCTGAATAAAATATAATTTAATTATATACTTGACAATACACTGCATTGGATAGTTTAAATTGTGATAAATACCTGTTAAAAAAACATTTTGTAGTTTAATCTAACTGTTCAAAAACTCAAATCAGTCATTTTTTCTTAGCGTATTTGGGGTGTTAAAACTTATGAAAATAATCATACCTCTGGAGCCTTCTTGTTGGTAGCATTTCAAAGTGAGCCAAGCGGTCTCGCAATCGTCAGCTCCCTCTAAAAGAAATATAAATTAAACTTGCATTGACTAATTTACAATTTCGTTATTACTTTTGGTTCCACAAGTTTTGATTAGTTGGTCAATTCCACTAATCATCTGTTGTGGTAATGCAGACACGGCTGCTTCAACATCTACATCGCCGTTGCCGTTTATCTATTAAACGAAAATTTCTATTTTAAAACATCAAATATAATAAAGCTATTTTATATGGGTACAATATATCTAATAGTGGAGATTACGTGCATATACTTACGGTCCCGAATTCAATCATGGTACATTTCAGATAACATTTATATTCAGAATCTTCTGCAAATGCTCCACCATGAGCTGAACTTTGAATAGATTCTTAAATTAATAATTCTAGTCAACACATATATGTTTAACTATATTTAAGTAATCTTGAGGAACTTCTGTACTTCGAGTACAATTTTAATATTGTTTTTGTACCACAAGAAGACTTCAAACACAAAATATTACCATCAGATGCACCACTTTCAGCTTTACATTTATCATATACTTCGGCAAATTTCATTTGCAATTCCGCTGAATATTCATATCCCTAATTTGAAATTAACAATTTTTTAAGTTGAATATTCTAAAATGTTTAAAAAATATATTTACCAATGCAACTTGTACCAAGCTGTGCACCATCACACATACTAACTTTGTTGAGATCATTTGCAACTTCGACGTTTCGGTAACGCATTTATCTCTACTGTCTTTTTATATACTTACCTGTCAACATATCTTCTGAAAATTACTCTTATTTACGCGCTAATATCCACTGATGTTAATCGCTTAATGATATAGACGTAATTGTGAAATTATACACATTTTTTGCTTCAAGGCTTGGAAAATAAATTAGAAGATTGTTGCTCTGATGTTTTAATATTACTAAAGATTATGTATACATGTGGAAATATTATAATACTGATTGTTTATTTATGTGATAATCCAGTGGTGGATAGCGCAGTAGTATACCAGATTGCAAGCAGGAGGTTTCCATGTTATATAACAAAATATTTCTGGAATATTAATTAAATATTTTATGGTGATTAATTACGAAAGATTACGTTTACTTACTGTCGGGTTGTCGTCATAATAACATTTTGATGTACGGTAGGCCGTGTCACAGTGATCTGAACCCGCTATCAAAAATTTAAATTTTAATATTTTTATAATAAAATACTAAATAATTGCATCTTTAGCGATGCAATTTTATAATGAATAAAAAGAAATACATGTTAGTGAAATAGCTCCAGGTGTATTTATTATCTGTTTAAATGAGAAAATACTTAAGGCGAGTAATTTGAAAAAGTATTTCGTGCAATTATTCACTTACTCTGTGTCCCACATTTACGTATCGTTTCTGGAATGCCACCCGTCTGAAATTCGTCGGGGAGCATAGCAATTGTTGATTCCACATCAATTATACCATCTTCATCCATCTAAACACACAAATAGAGCAATTTATTTACATTTTAATTTTGATTGAAAAATATTTTTTTAATCACAATATTAAGATGTAAACTTATTTAAACAAAATTAATATATAAACTGTGATGTTTGAAATTACTTACGCTAGCCATTTCCGTCATAAGGCATTTCAAATAACATTTGAGTCTGTTGTCATCTGGAAATTCGCCTTTCAATGTATTTTGTATCATATCTATTCCACGCAAACAAATAATTAAATATTATGAAATATAGATTAATATATAACATATAAACCTTCAGGTACATCGGTTTCCGTTTGACATGTGTTATGAAGCATATTTATAACTTCTTTCATTTCATCTGACATACCCTATAACATACACAACTATTAATCACTCTGTTCTTGAACTGGGAAACAAGTTCAAATAAATAAATGTGTAAAATATTAATTTTACGCGTGTCAATTCTTACCAAAACATATTGGAATAAAGTTAAAATAAACAAACCACGAATAACATGATCCATTGCTATTCTGTGCTAACACACTACGCGGTTTCAAACATCAATTACTTATAAAAGAATCTCCCGTTTCTGTAACTATTAATTAGTACCTTCGGGTTTATAATTAAACAAATTAATTACTGCTAATTCCATATATAGAGTTTTATTTTTAAATTTGTATTAGAAGGTTTTAAAAAATCGTTTTAATAGCACTAGTGAGTTGCAAATTATTTATATTTGTCTGAATTATGACTTAAGGATTTACAAATAAATTAACAATTATTTAAGGAAATATATTTTATTAATTATAATGCATATTTGTTACACTGGATATTGTAAAGAAGAAAATAATTTCTAAGTGCAGTGAGATTAGGTGTGAAGACGACTTAGATTAAGAAATATTTCTAGAAAAAAAAATCATTAGTTATTTTTGAATCATAATATAAAGATGCGGTTATAATCTTACAGTAGGGTTGCTGTCATACCAACATTTATTGGTAAGGAAAGCAGTATCGCAATGATCAGCTCCAGCTAAAACAAAATATTACAATTATATATTCGAAATTAAAGTTTTTATCAACTGCGCATGCGTTAAATAGACAAATCAATCAAATTCTAAATATTTTAAAACAGATGTTTTAAGATAAGTGTACTTACTAACTGTACCGCATTTTCTCATAGCAGCAGGTACATCATCTTGCATACCATCTGGCAACATAGCAATTATTCCTTCTACATCAATAATGCCGTCTTCATCCATCTAAAAAATATAAACATTTATTTTTCTAGTTTTTCACATTTGATGCGCATGTAACTTACACCAGCCCCCTGTATTAAAATGCATTTCATATAACATTTTAATGCTTGATCTTCTGGAAAACTACCTGTTATTGTACCCGAAATCAAATCTGAAAATAATAAATTTATATTTATATGTCTATGTCTAAATATGCGAAAATCACAAATATAGTATTTCTTTTAAATTATTTTTAAATAATCGCTTTAAATAATATTTCATTCAACTAAGTAATTTAACAAAATAATTATTTAATTTCGTCCAAAATGTCTATTTTAAAATACAAAATATTGAAATCAACTTGATTTATAAATATATATGTATATACCTTCTACAACGTCTGTTTCATCAACACATGTTTTATGAAGCATAGCCATCAATTCTTTCATTTCGTCTGTAACTTCCATGGTCTAAAATCGAATAATATATAGATAGTATATTCAATTTTAAAACAAGTATATAATTTTTTAAAAATTGATTAAAATATTAAAAATGTCAATAAATACGTACTGATACTTGATGGCTAAATAACCCAACTAGAACAATAGCTATAACAAATCCTACTAGTGACATATTGACAGTATTAATTCAACAATACTTAATACAAATGAAATGTTGTTCACTAAACACAGTCACAGGTTAGTTTGATGCACAGTCTAAACGTTGAATACCTTTTATACTAATAAACAATGGCGTGTTAACGTATATTATTTATTACAATTATTTCCACAAAAATCGGATATTCTTAATAACCTCCGAATCAACAGAAAACGGGGGGTCTCTATTTTTGGGCCATTTCCTGTTATTTGTTTATATATTCAGTTTGACAATGGATACCTATAATTTTCGGTTATTTTCACAATAGTTCCCGAAATTGCATTGGGTGTAAGGTGTAATTTTGTTATGTTATACTAAGAGATTATGTTTGTATTTCGCTGAAGGTTGTATTTAATTATTGTAATGTACTTAATTATAAATTATTTCTACTTTTCAATTGAGCTATTATATGTTTTTTTTTAAAAGAAATAGTAATTTTTAGCATGAATGAATTCGCTAGTATTTATTTAAATAATAAATTAAAATTGTTGATATCTTTTGGTGGAAACGCGTATCATATTATTCCAGAAGTTAGGTCCTTGCTAGATTTTTTTATGAGCTCCCTTGTGAGTCTAGTAATAATACAACGTTTTAATTTGCGAATTAGTTAAAATTTGATTCAATTAAAGTGCACCCACGCCCATTTGATTCAAAATCTCTATATGTTGTAAATGAACTTTTAAAAATCTTACATGCTGTCTTTGTTTATAAATTTCTTGACTATAATTATAAAGATACGTAATATTAAAAAAATGACTTGCAATTTTCTTTATTATATGCTTCAACGTTCTGCTAGAATACTCCCAACTGTATTTAGCAAAACAAATTTATATATAAATATTTATTTGTAATATTTTATATATCTTTGAAAATGGAAACCAAAGATATTGGATGTATTTATTTTTACAGAAATGATGTAGTAAATATTTATAATCTAATTCCATTTCTACGTCCATGTTCTTTCAAGATGGATATATATCTTAGATAACTTTAATTTTGTTCTAGGTATATTAAAAGAAAATTGAAAAATAAATAGACTATATTTCGTGATAAATAATTAATTAACCAGATCGAATAACACATGTGGGATTGGACATATGTATGTATTTTTATCATACAATAAATACAGATGATGTAAAGGTTAGTGACGACGTTATAGGTGGGTTTGAATAATCTGTACATTTAGTGTATACCATTCAGCAATAAGTCAACCTTTGACACTTAGACATATTTTATTTTATAATTAGACTTAATATGAATACATTACTTTAAGCGTATTTAACCCCTATGTACATACAAGAAATCACATAACATACAAGGAATTATATAATATTACTTTTACAAAGTAATGCATTTATAATATTACATTTAATACACAAGAGAGTTATATTTTAAATCTAGATGTAAAAATATAAGTATTTTAAGTAACACGTACTAAGTATCACATATATGTTGATAGTTTAGAAAATTGGAAATTTACTCAAACGAAATATATTTTAAATTTAAATTGAAAATGCTTGTAAAGTAGTTTGAAAACTGTAGAGTGCAGCCATTTGTTTAACGCGTATATAACATTAGGTTACGTAACGCGAATTCACATATAAAGCGAGTAATTTCATTGTACGTTTTACATTTATAACATTTTATGAGTGGTATCTTCAACGCATATAGGAGTTTACGTTTAGCAGGTTTTATATGATTATCTTGGCCGGCACGTGCACTTTTTAAGCATGCCACATTGTGCGTCCTGAATATTAATAATTGTCCTCAACACAGTTTCACGCGTCATATTTTCCGTGATATGTCACATTGTGAATTCCGATTTCAAATTAATCCAAAAAAATCAACTTCACCACGTAGACTAATTGAAAAACCTCTACATTTTTTTGAAACCACGATTTTACACATTTAATGTTTACATCAATTTTATCTTAGAATTTTGGAAGAATATTTCTACGACCTTATAATACTGTTTTTCTATGATAACCCTGTATATGTTTTATTTATTTCGTGTCACGATTTGACTAAGTTGCTATTTGCGCACGACGGGCACTCGTCGATTTTGAATTTCGCGTTAGTATCCGTGGCAGGGCGTGCATTCACACCACGACATCTTTACTCTGTGTATTTCCATTAGCGACGATTCCTAAACTGTCCACCCCGGTTGTCCTGGTGCGATCCAAAACATCTGGACACAACCGCTTTAACCGAACACCCAATGTTTGCAGTACGTCTTGGTTTGCGAAACAAAATAAACAGGCTACGCAGAAACCCTATAAAACCGACCATTTAGAACAGTAAACGGGAAATATTTAATAATTCGGTAAGAACACTAATCTGCAACCGTCACAAATTAGAAAGAGCGGAATATTTATGGTTTGCAGTTATATAAATTAGGTAACACACACCTGTAAAGATACGAATATAGCAGCAATAATTTCGTAGGTGTATTCAACAGGTGAGTAGGGCGCTGGCCGATATGGTGTGAAAACGAGATGCAATCCAAATAGTGGTATTAGGATTAATGTAGCGCGAACAGCCTTCCGCATTGCAAGTGGAGCCGGTTGGGCTGAACAAGGATGTAGTTTTGTTAGTAGCACACGGACCACATTGATCAGAAACACTGGAAAATAAATATTTATCAAATGTAACTCGAGAAACTAATACCTAGCTAGAATCAGCATTATAAGAAACAGGGCAATAATTGATATGTGCAAAGTACGCACACCTAATCCCACAAGCGGATATTGATGATGTTCACCGAAATACGAAGTAATTTCCGTTAGTAAATGAACTTGAGACTATATTCCTTAGTACGTGATTCTGTTTATTTGTTATTCTCATATTCTTCAAAGTAACATTTTACATTTAAGTTATTCAACATTACATATACATAATATGTTGTGTGACATCTAAAATAAACGTTAGTGGATGAGGACTCATCTTCGCAACACAAATAACCGTCACTTTCACCGTGTTTAGATTTCTATAGCAAACTAACGAAAATAATACACTAGAACTCAACTAATCTTACCTGTAGAAGCAATGAGCGAAACTAGGACCGGTATTGTCAGTATCCAAGTGGTGTCACTATCTTGGACCCAGCACCTAAACAAATATTTAAACTGAAACGGGGATTTTGACTCAAAATGCTTATTATATTTAAATGTACCACCCAATTTATTACGTTTGAAATTTTAAATATCAATTCTGAGTGTTGTTGTGCGGTAAATAAATTTACTCAAATAATTGAGATATATTTTGTTTAATTGTCGGAGGTGGGTAATGAACAAGCCAACTACCGTATACTGTGTCTGTTTCGCCACACGGTGAAACATTCAATAAATTATTTGCCTCCTGCAAGAATGTATCTTAAACCGTTCCGTGTCGGTATATATTCTGATTAAGCAATCTTCCCCACAAAGGAAGCAAGGAAACACCAATGCGCCCAAAGCACGTCCGAATAAATATTTTAAATTCATTAATTAAGGAGAATAAATTCAGATTTACAATGAAGAAGGATTGCAAGCGTATCATGTTGTTCTGCTATTATTTAATTAAATTTAGAATTGCTATTAAGGAGAAGTTATATTTTTAAGCAGTATGATTTTAGGGAGAAGATAAAAGAAAATTAAAATTATATTCGCGTTCCAATCATTTTCTTTTCCAGTAAAGCAAACTTTAGAAAAAGCATTTAGTTTTTTTGTTTAAATGACAAAATAAAATTGGTGAATATTATGCGCCAGGACTTTTTCCATTTTAGAATTCCAAGCTGTTTGTTATATACTCGTATGTGCGAGTGACTATCTAATGTATTATACTGTTACTCCATTTCCAGCTGGAATGTGGAGACTTTTGTTAATTTAATAACATTCCATGAGAAATTATTTACTTTATATTAACTGACTCGCCCAATGTTATTACCAAGCATTCCAAATAGATGACAAAATGGTTATTGTTGCGGATGAAGTTATTCAACCGAATTATTTTCGTAATATACCTAAGTGGCAAACTGTGCCACGAAACACAGTTTTGTTTACACGGTATACAATTTACAATTACATGTTATGAAATAATTGAAACTAAATGCAAGTCAATATTTATTACTAATTGAAATTAAATAATTTTTAGAAATTATTGTTTTCTGTGTCTTTCGCTACACTCTCATTGGTTTAGTACCACTGTTGGTGGAAGTAGCATATGCTCATTCTGTGGAAGCTCGGTCTGGGTGCTATAATAATTGTACTTACAAGTTAAATACTTACTGGTCTCTATTCGAAGGAATTGTCGAACGTACAACTGCGTAAATGATGACAAGTATTGCGGAAACAACCCATCCTAATACGGTAAAGCATTTCATAGCCACCTCGTCCCTGACAAACACAACGACTAGGGCGAGATACAAATGCAAACCTTCGCAAAACATCCATAAGTAATTGGCAACCATGAAATATTGGATTAGTATATGAAGTGCTTCGCACCAAACCTACATCGAAATTAAAATTTGCTTCACATATATGAATTAAAACAGAAATCATTTACTAACTGTAACAACATATAACTCGAGATTTATAGAACACATAACAACAACGTCACATCATGTTTTAACAACGTCAAGATATTTTATAATATAATGATGGTCCTCGACGATGTTTCCTAATGTGACTGTAACCATTTAAATTGCATTATAAAATATTTTGATGTGATGTGACGTGACGCTAACGTATAATATGAATCAACGTTCACGGAGTTGTGTATATTATTTCTAAGATTATTTCAAGCACGAAAACTTCATTGTAACCTGAACCCACTTCAGGATGTCTAATAATAGATGTTAAAGCTCGATAGAGAGATCCTTGTGGTCTCTGTATCACGATATTTGTGGTTAGTTCTAAAGTCTCTATCTCGGAGATGTTTCAAGTAAATTATATATACATGCTGGTAGAGAATAAAACTTTTGAAACGACTTATTATAACTTTGCTATTGTGTAAAATGACTTGGTAATGACATGCTGAGTCACAAAACTAATATTAAGTACACAGCTAAAGGTAATAAGTTAGATACGTGAATTTTGTATAATTTACAAGTCGAAAAGACTTCAATCATTTTATTTAAAAACTTTAATGTAATTGAGTCTAAAAGTTTACAGTAAAGTAGGTTTAAATTAACCAAAATGAATATCGGGAACGCCTGGTGGTTGCAGAGAATTGGTGTATTTCTGAGTACTGTATAGCATTTACTGTTCAGAAAATCCCTAAACGAATTTACTGTTAATTAGTTTACCATTCGGTGTAAAACAATTAAAGCTAGTTGGGGATTTTCAACTACATATATAGTTCAATTCTAATAATAGACAATATGTTTTATTGTACTTAACAAAATTGTATACATTTTCCAAATCAGTTTACTTGTTAATCGTTTTCAAAATTATTAAAATGTATTGACTAAATTTTAAATGATTTTTATTGACATTTTGAAACAAAAACAAGAAAGGGAAAACAAATAAAGTTACGTTAGAATTTTGAAAAATATCTAAACTTTATTTAAAAATTTGGGATATCTATGCATCCATTGTGTAATCTAAAAACCAAGGTTGCTCTGAGGTTGTATTTTAAAACTGTAGTTTCAGTTTAAAGTTTACACGGTTGTCTAGAATAAAGGCAATTCGTTTGAAACAGGAAATAAAGACCTTGCCGGAAACAACTTACCGGATTTTCTTTTAATACTTCAGTTTCCGGAATAACATGGCGATACCATATCAACCACATAATATTGTTCAGTGCGAATGACACGAATAGATGAATATGAATGCGTATCCTTGTACATTTGAGTGATCTAACGAAACGAAATTGAAAAATTGGTTTATTTTCTGCTACGTAAATTATATTGAGCTGCTGAAAACGAGCTCTATTCGAACAAAAGAAAAGCCTATTCAGTTCCAATTCTAATATGCGTCAAAATTAAAGATAACCAAGAAAATATTTGTTAGAACTAATTATTAATAATTAATATAAAATGAAATTTCATAATGCACTCGATATACACTTTAGTGCTAGCGGTGTAACCCAGCGAAGTAACCTGGTTACTCAAAACCACACAATTGTGGAGAACAGGGAAGACATTAATAAATGACCCCTAAAGTTTAGCCAGACTAAGATGTAGCCATTACTCTCTGTTGGAAATGTATACATTCATTAGTTAAGCTTCCGAATTACTAATGCATGCAATTATGATGCACGTTGATGTATAAAAGATGTGCTTCTCTTACCGAAACGAAAGGAAAATTATTAACGAGATAATTATAGCTGCCAAAGATAACGAATAACCAATTATGTATAAACGATTCACCAGCTGTCGAAACTGTAAACATAAAAAAAAACTAAAATTAATTAAATACTCCAATTCAATTATGTTATTTTACAACTCTTGTGTAGGCTATTGGCAACTTTGGGAAACTTTACCATAAACATGTCTCATGCAGATGCCTTTAGTATTAACTTTTAATGTAGCAGTTAAGGGACATGATGATAATTGTATGTTGCAACTACATATACGCGATTCGATATTAAACTTTGTTAACAATGTGAGTAGAGTAGTGCTTTCGTGCAAAGTTTTTGACCGGAAACTTGGAGCACACGTGGCTGCATTCGGACTAGTAATACATTTCATAACTTACGTGTAAATCTTCAAAATTTACACACGTTGTATAGTTGGACCATTCCTTATACGGCGGCCGCGGATGCCGGAACCAAGTGCCGTTTGGCATACACTCCTTGAATGCAAACCGACGTGAATCCCAACCAACTACTTGACTTGGACATTTTTCAAAAGCTAGTTCGCCTGCTTTGGTTGCCGGCCAGCAGGTGAAGCCATCGAAAACTATCGGACACCATCCTTCTTCGGTTGCATTTTGATTTGTTGAGTTCTTAATTAACGTATCACATTCCACATGTTTTTGAAGGATCTCTTTCACTGCTTTGCGCATCCCTGCATTTATTTCATCACCAGGCATTTTCAAACTATAACACAATTAATAATACATCTCAGAAAAAACATTTATAAAAGTATTGGCCTTCTTTTTAATCAAATCAAAATGGTTATTCTACGAAGATATATGTATGTATATTTTAAAACATCACATCTTGATTCAAAAGCAACACTATCTAATCTACTCGCTAATTTTAATAATGTCTATTGTATTATATGTTTAAAAAGTTCAATCAATTATCTGGGTCAATTGATTTTTTGAAAATCTTTTTAGTTCCATCCTTTGTAAATAAATTCAATCGATAGGAAGGTATCTCTTCTAAATGAGAATGTTACAAAAGCGAAAAATAAAACTAATAAAATATATACTAGAGATACAATCACAATCAACCATGATTTATTATCAATCTTTATTTTTAGACAAAAATAAATTTCGCAAACTTTTTGTTTGGATTGTTTTGCTATTATTTACGAGCGAAATAAATTTATAAGTTCCCAAATGTGCTATAAAACACTCCAGCATCAGATTCCTGTTCTCAGTTTCACTTACTTCCCTTTCATCCACTTCCCTTCAAAAATCCTCATCTGCCCGAGTAGATTTGGATTATTGGCATATTCTGTTTTTAAATACACCCACGCAAGGGTCAACTACAAACAAAGGTAGACAAAAAGATTTTATATTTATTTCAACCTTGCATAGGAGCGAGATTAATTTTTGAAACAGTTTGCTGCGCAAATATGTTTTTTACTGTGAATTATTTTCTTTTTCATCTCGTTACACAAACAGTGATACATTTTCCCAAGATTGTTACACATTTTTAGCTTTTACATATACACGCGATATTATCACGCCATTTGACATCAAAGTAATTACACACAATTTTAAATAATCTATTTTTGAGCGACATATGCTGAAACTTCAGTTTTCTGTCGGAATTTTATACAATATAGGCTGACATTTATACAATGAAATATGTCATCCAAAATTGATGTTTTATAAGGCGTGTTTCCCAATAAAATCAATCACGCTACACTTGAGTTGAATAGACAAATATTTTATTAAATTTTATTTTATTATTTTCACTATTCTTTTGGTGATAAAAATAATTGGAAATGTTCAATTTTCTATTATGTGCAGTCCTATGAATATAATTTTAGTTATTGCAAGTGCAATGGTGCAAACAAACACCGGGTTATACTTGTAAATGTTTTCAATCCAAAATATGTACTGTAAAATAATGAAATGTGATAGAAACTCAACAAATTAATATCCAATAAACGGATGTTTACTTTCACGTACATATTTACAATATGAATTGGTAAAAAAAAAAAACACTGAAATAACGGTGGAAGCTGATTGAGTCGATTATATATTACTATTTTTTTGAACATCTTGTTTTTTATCAATATCAGAGTTTTTGCCATCCCTTCACACACAAGTGAATCCGATATTACTGGTTTTCATAATCTTTTCCAAATGATGAGACTCTTTTGACTTTCATATGAGATTCTATATAATATATGGCCGTCTTTACAATTTTAAAGTCTTTGGAACGTTAATCAATACGCCAATTTATAAGCAATAAGACTGACTCGCTTTCGGAAATAAAAATATGTGTAAACATAAATTACTGACTTTACTCTAGTTTCCAGCTCTAAACCGTTATATATTTTTATGTTGTCCATAAAGCTGAATAATTTCCGAAACATATCATCACGAAACTGTAAGTTTCTATCCAACATTACTCGCATGCAAACTTTTAACATTCATACATTTGTATTTTTTTTTTAATTTGTCTATTGTTCTGAAGTTTATACAAAACAAAACTAAACCGAACAATATATTTGTTGGGGAAAGAACAGACAAAACAAAGTTCATTTTTATTTGTTCGCGTCAATCAAACACGAAATACAATTGCGTATATCGTCTATTCATATGTGTAGACAGTAACGTCCAAAGCCAGACAGAAATTTCATTAAAAAAACGAATTGAAATTTAAAAAATAAAATGGTGATAGATTGTTAAGATCCGAATGGATGTAAAGGATTTTCTGCGATATTAAGATTGTCAACTGGGCTATATTTAGACAGGTCTTGTTAATTTTTATAATAAAATAAAGTGATGCAGGTTACAAAATTAATATGGTCTACACAACAACGTCATATTAATTAAATGTTTTGTATGGGTTTGATACGTTAAATGTACAAAGCAATTAAGGAAAATTAATGTGCGTAGTTAATTGAAGTTTGAATGTTATATATACTTATATATGTAACACCGCTAAAATATATTTTATGATTTCTAGCAATTAAATATTTCTCACAAAAGAGAAACTGTATGTAATTATTTTGCGCCATGTCCTAGAATAGTAGGATTTTATTTCCTACATTTACGAACCCATCAATTCTGAATTTTATTTGATTTAAAAAGATTTTCCTACTCCAGTTGACTTTTACTCGTTAAATAAGAGCAATCTTTATAACATGAATTGTACGTCAGCTGTTTTGTTTTTGTAACCCACCTAGATTTTACAACTTACAAAAGTAAACTGTTGTAATCATATTCAAATATGTCTAAGTTTATTTATCTCTACTCGGCGAACCGTATTAACATTCATTTTTTGTAATAATAAACATTATAAATTAAATAAATAAACATTATAAATTGAGGCCTGTTATGACTACGTTTAAATTTTTGCTACTTTTAAGAGGAAAACAAAAATATATCGCGTGTACAAAAAACACACAACTCAATCCAACTAAGTCTGCAGTGGTACCACTTGATTATTGATTTTCTTGTTGCGTTAAATACGATTCGTGATGAAATGCAAACAAACCAAGTTAAATAGACACGTGGATCAGATAAGTGAATGTTATTTTAGTGCAACAATCAACAGACAATGAACACAGACTGAAACTGTGCACACAGATAATTGGATGCTGTTTTGAGTTTATAAATAATGACTTAAAAGACACGGAAAAGAAACTACAGTTTATAGCAGCGCTTTAAATTGTTGCAAAATATTGAGATTTTTAATAAATAAATCAAATATTTTATTATTTATCATAAAGAATATATATATATATATATATATATATATATATATATATATATATATATATATATATATATATATATATATATATATATATATATATATATATATATATATATATATATATATATATATATTGCCTTTTAAAAATCCTCTTAATCTTGGAAAGCTTTTCTTAATATACATATGTATATATTACAAGTTGACTTACAATATAAAGCACTAGTGCTTTTGTTGAAAAATGAATATATATTCGTAGTACAAGCTCAGTGCTTTTCAACCGGTATTCTATCTTGTGTTTAGAAACCTATCAATCTGTTCTAAGGCACCTAAACAATAAACGAAAACTGGCACTTAGATAAATTATAAGCCAGAATTTATTGTTACGTATCTGTAATTTATATGTATTCCTGAAATGATCCTTTCCATAAAAAGATTGAACAACACTGGACTACTTGAATGTACACTGTACAGTCGTTGCAATTGTGTTCTATTGTGTTGCTCGCTTGGTTAAATCGAAATTCGCGATACATTGGTCTGTTTCGCCTTGTTAACGTATGTGGAAGCGAAGCGAACAAAATCGAACTTGAGTCCATGCCACGTCTCTCGTTAAGTATCTTTGCGCGATATTCGATTCTTATCAATCTAGATTCTAGAAGTCAACTAGGTCCCATTTTTAGGTATAGTTAGCCACAGGGTCGGAAAAGGATATAAATATTTAATGTTGTTGTTTACGAAGTAAGGGACACACCCAAAGATTAACCGGCTCAGCGTGGCATTAGATAAGAGGACATTTTATTAGATTCTGGAGTGTATTGCCAACCATGAGCGACAAATAAAAGTATTACTAACCTTGTACGACAAATAAAAGTAAGCAATCTGAATTAAAAGAATTGTTCATATTTGGAAAACAATCTGAAAGGAAGTAGGAAGACAAAATAAATATAATTAAATAACAACTGATAAAAGCAAGGACAATTGCCATGATGTTAACGCTTTGCTAACAGTGTATTTAAATTCAAAATAAACAATTTAAATAAATGAAAACAAACTGAATGTTGACGGTTTTCGATGTACATACATACATACCTCCACGAATATTCAGCCACTGTGTCGCTAATAGCTATACGCTTCGAATAAAATCTACAGGGAGTTATATTTAATGTAAAACCAACGTAATTACCTTTGATGTAGGGCTTCAGGGTAGTTATATACAAACGATGAAAGATTAATGTATAATCTTTTCGTATGAATGATTTAAAAAAATAACAATTTAACAGATACAAGAAATGGCTTCATCATTTTATTTAAATTTTAACTTACCGTTCTGTTATTTGGGTGTAGCATTTATAAAATTAACAAACATAATAAGAAATAAAAAGTAATTTAGCTGCCTTCCAGGAGATTATATTTGCTTTAGAATCTGGTTATTGCGTCTTATTTATATGTTCTATTCAGACGACAATTTTCTTCTAGAATTACTACTACAAAAAGCTCTTCACAAATTTAGTTTATTTACACATTTAAACCTCGTTAGGTGCAAAACGAAGCTCTTTCCGGGTGTTTTAGTAATGCTTGAAAAAAGACGCGCTACGGAAGTTGATAAAAATAAGGAAAACACAGTGCTGGTAGTTATTGTTAAACTGATTAAAACAAAATGGGAATACTCCTGCTAATAATATGTTGGTGCAATATGTCTTACTTTTACAATAATGGCGAACTGTGATTGTATGGACTACGATGGATGATGCACAAATTTATCAATGTCCAGCGGTGAAAAGAATGACTCTTGTAAGTTTAATGGTTATTTCGTAACTGGAGAACCCATTAGTAGTTTTTGGTAGACGGTCGAATGTCATTCGTAGATTGTAATAGGAATTCCAAGAGCACTATTTATTAGGATAGATTTATTTTTTAACAATGTTTATTTAATAAAGCATTTCTATGTGTTAATTAAACAAAATATAAACTCAGCTACCTAATCTATCAACAGTAATTATAAAAATGGTTTAATAATTAGTCTGTGTTTTCCATAAAATTATCACAACCTAACCTGACCTACTACCATAATCTACTATAAAATTATTAACAATTAGTGTAATTTAATATTATTTCGTAACTAAATACATATTTTATGGAACAACAAATTATAACAGTAACTTAGGAAAATTATAAAGGAAACGTCTTATTCCTCACAGAAACTGTGAAGATAAGACTTTGCCTTTTCAATTTTCCTAAATTAATATCATCACGATGAAGTTCCTCCACAAATTATATAACACTAACATCTGGTAAGAGACTGATATATTCAACAATATTGATTGATTTTAAAACTGATATCTTCCAAACTTTGAAACGCAATCCATCATTCGATAAAAAGATATAAATTTACTTTACACGCAACGAATTTATAGAAGCAAAGTTACTCTATCAAACAGAACAGTCTTTTTCAAGGTGTTGAAAAGTTAAAGATATATACATACAAAGAAACCTCTAAATGAACTTTAAGTTTAATTCCTCGCTTGACGTTTCAAATGAAACAAATCAGAAAGTAATTACCATAATAGAAGAATCAAGTCCAAATTCTGATGAGGTCGCCAAAAACTTGTCATTTTGTTATTTTCGTGTCGATCAAGACCACTTAACAGTTTCATTGTTCATATTATTTATTTGTTTTATATGCGTTATTTTTGCACATTGTTTTTTACCAGCGAAAATTCCAATCAAATTTTATTGTTCTTCGGGAAAAAAGTTATTAGGTATATACAATTCCCAAAATAAAAGTGATTTTAAAATTAATTGATTTAGGATATGAAATGTCGTTTTTTTTTTTGCTGAAGAGCTCTTATGCGTTTGATTTGTACACAACGATTACTGTACAACTAGATTATCCATGCATTTGAATAATATTTTTTAGAATTCTAGCCGGATAACTGAAACATCACTATTGCATAGGCTTGTGTGATATCAATTATTAGTTTTTTTTATTTGATTTCGTTTAATTATCATGCAAATCCATGTGCATCTAATCAACCAGAATGTATTTACATTGGTACATATTTAAAGTCAACACGATTTTGATGCTAGCCTCAATTGGAGTAACCAAATGATAAATTTGTAGTGTACACTATGCTGCACAACTATTGAACGTTTAGTTATTTCCAAGTTGCATTCCTTAACTTTAGTATCCGCAACCACAAATGGTTGGAGATAGTTTCGGTTACGTCTTAGAAGTTGCGGCGGTTGTTTCATAGTACAACAGCGCGTGATAACCTCAGTTAGGTTGCAGTTTATCTTCACCAAACAAAATATTAGTAATTCTACTTAAATTCTAATTTGAATTTATTTATTTGTATAAAAGAAATATCTATACCCAAATTTCAAGTAGTTAATACTTATGTTTATATAATAACTTATCAACTAAAACAACATTTTACAGTAATTTAGAATTCTAAAAATACCAACAAGTTTATATCGAAAATTTTTAATATATAATTTACAAACTAAGTTATGATGTTTACATGAACTATTTCGGAAGCCTAAAGTTTTATTTTCGTTTAAATAGGACCATGTTTATTTTATGTTCAGTTTCTCAACTGTCTTTGCTGTCAAACATGTATTCAATTTAGTGCCTTTATAAGAATAGGTTGGGAATTTAATTTTTATTTGAAAATTTAAAATAATATTCCACTAAACGAACGTGACACACATCGTTTTTTAATAGTCTAATTGCCATGCTGGGCTTCAAACATATAAGATTAAAAAAATCAAAATTGTTCTATAAAAAAATTCTAACATCGAAACACAAAACGTACAAAATTCCAAACGTGATTTATTTGACAACTGGTGGTAGCTAAGTCTTTCAAAAATAAAATGACGCAGGCAGCCAACTTTTAATTAATACACCCATGTTCGTGATTGTCCGTGATTTGAAGCAATTTGCTTTGAAATGATTAAAATGTTTAATAAGTCCCGTAAAATGTGGAGTCCGTAGACCGCGCTTGTACGATATGTACTACATTGAATATTCTGTGCAAAACCCTAGGCGCAAATCAAATTATAAAATTTAACTTGATCAAGCCACCATTGTCAGTCAATAAAGCTCGTCAATTTACGTATAATTAAGTAAGGAGAATCAATAAGTAGAGAAAAATGACCTATCCATCAAATATATACTGCAAGTTTGTTATGTTATATTGATAAAGTGCAATTTGGATAGCACCTAATAGAATATTGCACATATTGTTTATTAGTGCGCAGAATAATATGTCAATATATGTTGTCGTTAATGCCATCTAATTGTCAGATTGAATTGTATACTACTTTGATTATCGGATCCAATATAAACCTGTGGTCTATGGTGTGCCCCTCAAGCCTCACTCTCCTCGGCGTATAATATGATATTGCCATCACGCATTTACACGAGTTCGGGTACTGTTTAGAAACCATTAATTACAAAATATAATTGATTTCATTCTTGTGTATATAGATTGTTGAAGCGTGGTCGCCGCATTAGGTGTTATCCTGCATAAATATGCGATAGAATCATATTATCTCGATATTTCGGCAATATTTCAATTATCCCCCCAGCATATTTGATTCGAGTTGTAACATCAATTACAAATTGAATGTATACCTAATATATACATATATAAATCTATTGTATTCGTGAATATTCCATTTTGTAATACCCGCTGTTAAATTCTATTGTGAATGCAGCAGCCACAGCTTTAGACTTCTCAGACCTCTCGATATTTACATATCAGATCATACTGTATTAATTCATATTAATGACCAATGAAGAATTTTAATAAACAATTTCGCCATATTGATGCATTGTTTTCATTATTTTCGCAACTGATTTAAAATCTGTTTCATTTAATAAAGTTTTTGAGAAAATTATGAGGGAAGAGGTCTTTTTTCTAGTTTTTTTTTTAATTTTGCAAAAGTATTTCTCAATATTGGTTTTGTGAAAATATGAATTAATCTAACTGTAATCGAAACCAACCAACACTCTTTTCGTCTTTGTGTTGTCATATCGACTAGAGTTCCTGAAATAATTGACTTTAGTAATGTGGATTGCCAAGGAACGAGCTTCGTGTGCGATATATTTATTCCAACCGACTGACTTTGAGGCTAAAATCATCCGCAAACCGTAATTGCCATAAGTAGTACTAGAAATAATTCGCGACGCTATACTTTGAATAATGATTACCTATGACTTTGAAATTTCCATCAGCATTTAAGTAATTGGCACGTGTTTAAGTTTGGGAGTGAGGACATACTGAAATCTGCATTTATGTTGATTACGATTAATAATTGATGAACAAGGGCTCATCTGGCCGAAGTATTAGTAAGTTTAAGATAATCAACGATAATCTAATCACACAAATGAGACAACTACAAATCTTCTCTTCTTTGCGTACGAATTCAAATAAGTGAAAATGTTCAAACACCAGTATTGTATAGTCGTTTTCCATAACATAATTGACTTTAGTTTCATGCGGAAGGGATTGCAAAAAATATGATTCGTTTCTGAAAAGTTTTATACAAATCAGTCCAATTTTGTTTTAATAAGAAATAAAGCTTTTTTGTTCAATCTCGTTTCATTTGAAGATTACTTCATGAAATAATAAACACAAAGTGATACGTAACACTGTTTTAATCAAGAAAATGAATTTCTTCGAGAGATTTAAAATATATTTTTCTCATTTCGCGAGAAGAATTATTCTTAGTATATTGCAATGAGATACATTTTATAACGATGAATTTAACCACTCATGGTGTTTGCCATGGAAAAAGCTCACAAATTTGAAATGTAATTAACGTTTTTCTATAAAAGTCATTAAAAATTCCTCGTTAGACATTTCTAACGAATGAAGTTATTCTTTTACGTAAAGTTGTGGTCATACCCTTTGACAGTAATCCGCTTGCTATACACCAACAGGATTAACATACAAATAACCTCTTGTTTATTTTATAAATCAAAATTTATAATCATATATTCCCCTAACTGAAGTTGACTTTATGATAGAATACGTTTTATAACTTATAACATACGTAGCTGAAAGTGACTTGTTACATTTCAAAAGTCTTATAAATGTCACTTCTGATATTTTATTCAATTTGAGAAAATAATGATGAAAAAGGTTGCATTTTTCTTAAAATGCATTCGCATTCGTAATGATGAGTCAATAGCTAGATTTATGTAGAAAACATCTTTACGTATACACGGATTAATTTATTTTATTTATTCGCAATTTATTGCAAACAGATTTTCAAAGAAACTTTGTCTAGTCTAAAAAGCAGTGTGTGTATTTACATTTTAAATTCCCGAAATAAATACAACTTATCTCTCTTTGCTAACAGAACATTCAAAGCAACAAATTTTAAACGCACATAAATCACTGCAAACACATGTTTTCCTATTTTTCTTTTTGAGATAAATTACATAGTAAATCGTAAAAATCTTTTGTGTAAAGTATGTATTAAACTTCTTGGGAATGTTGATACAAACTGCGAACATTTTAGCAACTTTTTGATGACATACACTAATATTATGTTTATATAATATAGCCAAAGTTTTGTCACAAACACATATAATATTAATACTGCAATCATATTTTGTGTAGCACAATTTTATCACGCGCCACTCTAAAACCTTAATTTAACAATATTTTTATTTTTTAGAATCTACTGAGAAATCCCAACCTCACTTTCTGTTAATAGATGCTAAATTAAATGGCATCATTATTTATTGTATAGAAAGCAAAAAGAAAATAATATTCCAATGCACAATGTTTTAAAAGTTGCTCTATTATATTTTTTTGACCTCGTGGTTTCTTTGTGCGTTGGAAACATCGTTATTTTTTAGTAAAAGGATGTTCGCAAGCGCATCACTTGTTTTCTGTCAGCAGAGCTACAAACTTTCGCGAATGACAACTCATTAGACTTTTTGTGTTTTCCTACATCTTAAAAGATATAGGAAAATCTATAGATACTATTTCTCTGATGAACAATGTGTGTATTTGTAAAATCACGTATTAGTGCGTTGATTGAAGAGTATATAAATTGCGCGAAGAAGAACTTGCGCATTTACGCGTACGGTTATTTAACTTTACAATCAACGATGCTGCAATGTATGTGTTTTATCCGTCTTTTTGTCGATTTGAGATGGTGCGTTAGTAAGCTAGTCAATTCGGATGAGTGAGTTGATGAAGGAATGAATAAGTAAAATAAGTTTGTCTAGTGTGTGGGTTGTATGCGTTTCTTGTTATTCTACTCTTTTATTCAAAAATCCAACCGAGATACTGCTTTATGATTTCATTCTAAACAGCCTGCGATTTTTTGTGATATAACTTCTGTTGTTTAAACTTTTTTGTAGCTGTGCATGACTTTCACTATACTTTGAATCCAGGAGGAAATAAATTTAACGTCATATTTCTATCTCCTTGAATATTTAATTGAACTGTTATTCGTGTGTATACTACAATAGGCATTATTTCACAAACAGCAATAGAATTACAGTATAAATAATATATAGTTTATACATTTGCGAACATTCAAGATATGAAATGTATCTATTTGTATTATATCGTATGCATCAAACCAATATTTGTTCCTTGATATCCGACCTGTAAAGAATCGTATAATACACAATCGCATTTTTGTTATTCAATATTGATATTTTATATGTATGTACAGAGAATCTGTATTTCACAAACCTATAGGGACATATTTTCAATCCTACCTAGCTTATCTTAAATACCAAAAAAGCTGACAAGAATAGAATGTCTAAATTATATGTTTTCTCGCTTAAAAAACTTATTTATTCTACTTTAACTAACATCATCAGTAAATAAAAGTAGAAAAAAAATATTTAGATTAAAACAATTATTTATTCAAGTCTCAAAAATAACCCTGGTATCTTTTAGCATACACGCAATTTAATACATTAGTAAAACCATAAATATATCGTTGTATATAAACAAAGAAAGAATCGTTCATTCAACAAGTGTTAGAAATCGCGTTACATCTCAGATCCGTCGCTATTATAATATGACATGTAAACTCTCTTCGCAATCACACTTAATCTAGATCAATTGAAAATGTAATTCTTACCCAAATAATGACACTAACGACAGAGTACGTACACTCTTCTTGTATACGGGCACGTTTATATTGTCAAATTGTTCATTGTTGTATGATAATTTTGTCGTTAACTTTGTTTTAATTTTATTAAAGTCACCGAAGATATAAATTTTATAGTTATTTATTGTTAACTATCGGGTAGCGATTTGTTTTAGAATAGCTACTTATATATTTATAATGAATAATTTATGAAAGTTATGTTTAAAAATTTGATTAAATTTCTATATGTATACTTTTTTTCAATATGTAGGTATTTTTTAAATATAAATTGATTTAATTTACTACATTAACATTTTTAACTTACATCTATTTTAAATTTAAGAATCTAATAATTTTTTATTCAAAACTGTTTTAAATTTTATTAATAAATATATTTATTTATTTAAATTTAATTTGAATATTTTTAATTTACACTTAGTTTAAATTTCTGTAATATTAAACAATTATATATGGTCACAATTACTCACTAAAAAAATTTACATTTATTTAAAAAGTAGATATAATAATCAATTTTTTAAAATTATTTTGAGGACACTCGTACGTAACTTTATCTCACAAACTCCAGACACAACAAATTTAACGCGTATGAAGTTTCAACGAATACTGCTATGACCGCCGAGAGGATTCAGTCTTCCTTGGTCCTGCGATCCGAGCGACGACCGTGTTAAACGCGCGCACCTTTTGTTGGAACACATATATACGCTTATAATGCTTTTGAAAATTCGATATTATTGTGACAACAAACAATACTTGAAGTTCCATTAGTAAAACATACTTAGTAGACATATGCCGAACACTAAAAAAATTGTAACTATTTTTAATAATAATCATCTCATAATAACAATTTTTTTCAAGTTTTATTCGGATGACGCAAGTAACATTAGTTATTTTAGTATGACAAAACTAAGTTAGCGTTTTTTTTTTAGAAATGACATTTATATCTCATAATATTTATAAAAAAAAATCATCTTTGTCTTATTCAATTTTAGACTACAATACATTTAATATGCTCTGCTTAATACAACACGTATTTAAATATGGTGGTTATATAGGTATATAAAGTCAGATAATCGGTGTTTTAACCACGGAATGAAGCTTGATTTTTTCGTGTCACGACCGTGCTATTAAATTCTTTGTTATATTTTAAAATGTGTAATTTTAAAATGTATCATAAATTTGGTAGTTTCTATAAAAATATTCATTCTAAATTATATAATAAATATTATGAACTAGTAAACGATTTATAAGTCCATTACATTTGATAGTTACTATCAAGTAATAAAATGAATAAAATTGATGGAATTCTCAGTTGTTTCTGCAATAATATTTATTGAAAGCAATCAAAATGTATTATTTTCATCACATGAGTTTCTCTCCTGCGCTAAAGTTTCAAACAGCGCAGCGGTGGCATTTGAAGAAATGGTGCGCTCCTCCCAGCAACAACCTCCTCCTATGACGAATTTGTGAATATGGCTAGATTACCGAGGAAATAAATTCAAATTTAATATTATATTTCAACGATTTTACAACTGAGACGAAACTGTAAAAAGTGATTTATTTTCCGATTTTATTTTATATGATATTCCGTTGATAGACACACTTGATCGAATTTTATTAGGTTTTTATTTCATACTCTTTTGTGCGCCGTACCAAATAAATAACCTAAATTATCGGTTAGGTGTGTTATTTCACATTTCGCATTGAGTAAAACTTAAATATTTCAATGTAGGTCACTCAATGTTGTACAGTTTTCTCCTCAATCCATTACATTTCAAACTCATACATTATGTGTACCAAATTAGGTTAAAATCGGTACAATGTATTTAAAAATAAAACTACTTTTTAGAAATGTAATTAGTTACCATACATCAACTCTTATTTTGTAATTGCATCTCGCTTACACTTTACTGCCACACTATAATCAAATTAAGTTTAAATGCAAAAAAAAACCAACATATAGATACCCAAAAAATTAACTATTTTTACTTCATTTGCAATTCAACATCTTAAGCTACTGTAGGTATATAGAAATATTTTTAATAAAATTATCCAGAGGAGATATTTGTAGGTATAGGTAATGCAGTTTTTTAAAAAATATATTTATTGTCAAAAACAAAATTATATTATAATCCTATATAATGTTTCAAATAATATGACATTAATTTCATATTTTATTTCCAGACTTTAACATATTGGACTTGGAAACTTGGAATCATCGAAGGGGTGAGTTAATTTTGAATTTTCTATGACGAATATCAGCATATTTGTGTATAATTAATAGGTATGTTCTTCCATGATAAACACCTCAAAATTAATAATAAGGAACCCTGCCGAGTGTCTTACTATATTATCCCGAATGATCTATCGTGTACGCGGTGAGACTCCATACTCCGAAATATTTTGCGAGTGGAATTCAATTCTTAGAACTTAAACTATTTTTATTATTAAACTCGTAAGAATTTAAATCTTGTTTTTTTTTGTGGACACTTTGATTTTAAGGTTGATTAAATCGTTTCGTTTTATTGCGTTTGGTTACTAAGGACTGATTGCTGATTGGAGTATTAATTTTTGGTATGTTGATCAAAATAATTGAGATTCCGTGCAGTCTATTGTTTAATAAAACACTCAGGTTTGTTATCAAACATCCGTCATATACTATACAAATGTATTACCTAAATCAAATAATAGTCATTTCAAAATTATCATAACAATAGTATGCCGCGTAAGTTATACAAAAAAACTATATATAATATCAAATTAGAAAACTTGTTAACTTGGCAGAATTATAAGTGTAAGGTTTCGAGTATTTTAAAAATGTATCACTAACAAGGTAAAAGTTTACCATCATAAAGCATAAACATCTCTAACGAAATTGCCATGGCTAAAAATCCCAAATAAGACAAAATCAAAATATATCCGATTTTTTTGTTGAGTTTAAAACCATTCAAACCGACAACAGCATATAGCACTACTACAGCTAATATTAGAGCAATGATGGTGTAAAATAACGACTCAGAGCTCATTGGTATCGCATAGCTCTCTTCATTAGATGCGTTGATCATAGTCTTTATGAACCATGGAAATCCTAAACACAATAGTATGTCCAATGTGTTGGCACCCAACGAATTAGATACTCCCATACCGCCTTGTCCTGTAATAAAAAAAAAACATTGTTGTTTATTTGACTAGTCAAGTGTTTACTTAAGGGAAATTTCAAAATTGAATTGCACATGTTTGGCTGTGTACGTATACGGGGCAAATATCGAACATTATTATTTATCTAGTGTACGAAACGTAATATAAAACGTGCATATAAGCTGAAATATTGAAATCTGACGCTGCTCGAGCACTAAATAGAGTATGATACATGGCGCAAATCTTAAGTATAATGCTTAATCAAGAAATATTACACAACAGAGTGTATTATAATTGTCACTTTATTTCGTAAGTAAATGTTAGTTTCGTTCTCTATTCGAGTTTGTCTGATTGAAGATAAATATACGTACATTGACAGAATTGTCAATAGTGCTTGTAAACGAGATATATATGTAGATATAAGAAAGAGCGCGTGAACTGGAAAATTTTCCAGTATATAATTAGCAGTATTTGTATAAAACGAGAGCATGGCAAATTTGTCTCCATTTGTGTCATTTCGTGTGACACATTCGTTAATTAGTTTGCAAACAAGGAAATTTTCGCATATAAATTATTAAGTAAATATGTAACTAAATATATATGTAGGTGACCCTTTTTTTCAAACCAATGATAGCTACCTATGTATAGTCTCAATCTGTGATGGTAACGTCACAATAAAACGTCATCGTCACAAATTGTATGTATAGATACTATTTACTTTTGTGTAAAGTCTGCTTGGAATTGTCATGAATGAAATTATAAACTTACCTCGTTTACATACGATAACGATAGATATGGCCTCGGGTAAACAGCCGCCAGCAGCCAAGAACGTAAGGCCCATTACGAAATCAGGAATTTGAATGGTATTACCTAAAATAGCATTGACCATAAATATTATACCTAGTACCTAACAATAGAAGTTTCGTTAAATCTTACGACAGCGGATAGGGACATAAACAAAGTTCGTTTAATTAGACAAGTTCTAATGTACTCGAAAATGGAATCATTGTTAATATGGACGCGGCAGACCTCAAATTACTCGAAAACTGATCGATAATTTGATTACTGAATAGATACGCTTTAAGTTAATTAATATTGTAATGATTGAGTACACGATTATGATGAGTTAAATTATTTCGAGTTAGTGAATATTGAAAATCCAATCATTTAAACAAATATACATTTATTTGTATTGAATTTTATTTAATTGTATAACAATTATTTACAAATAATCCGTGATTGTAAATACGAATTAACTTATATTCTACGGCTGCTGAAAGTGTTACTGAATAACATCATTAGGAGAATTTTGCATTTGAAGAGATCATTTTTAAAATCATATATTTAAATTTTACGTTTTTATATTGCGAACATGTATGAAATATTTTTATCTTTTACAAATTTGTAATAGATAAAAATTTAATAATTTTTGTTTTGTTTCCACATTTAACAATTTATTTACTGCGTTTCACATCCTATCGGGCAATCTTTTTCATAGTTATAAAATCAATTTATTGCTATTGTCCGATCGCATGATTATTTGTTATATAATCATTAAAAAACCTTACCAATAATAGCAATCATCCACGAGACAACATACGAATTGGTGCCTATCCACACGACGCACATGATAAAAGTAATCGGATACCATTTTGGGTGCTTTCGACAATCTGGTATAGTACAGAATAATAATAACCGTACAGGCCATGAGAAGATCCACCATATTTTTAGCATGCAACTACCTTCAGGCCAGACCCACAGACATAATGGTATATCTTCTGGTTGTGGTTGATTTTCTATTGAATAAAAATAAAATATATGCGATGAATACCACTTAAGTACAAGTGCTACTGCACTGCTCAGTTAACAAAAGATAATTTTAATTTCAATTTATGAATGTAGACCTAGGACAATAAATTTATAAATATGGCCTTAATTATGATAACTTTTAATATTAGGTTCATCGTACGAATTTTTTTATTTCCACATAAGTTTTTATCAGTTTTTTTTTATTAGGAAGCATCAATTTGTACTTCGAAACTACTGGATAAATATAACTGATTTAATTCAATCAATCATGCTTAGAGATAGTCTAATGATAGTTATTGTTTAAAAAAAATTATTCATGTTATTTATTGCTGATTTTTATATCTTTATAGAACATCTGCGATATCTAAACAATTATAAATAGCAACAATAGATTTAAAAATGCATTTGTTTTATTATGTCAATAAGCAAAAACAAATACATTCTTCAGTAGCTTTGGCACATACATACCTTGCACTGGAATTTCAGGATCTATCACCTTGATTATTGAGATGGCCGAATTAAAAGTGCCTATCGATTCTGCAATTTCAAAATATCAATTTTAGATCATTGATTTTATTTCACCTTCAATTAACTTACCATTAGTGAAGCTCATACTTTGTCTATGAAATAAGCTCGGTATTTTCATAATTACTTTATAAATACGTTTATTTTGCCACATGATTAAAAAATAAACAATATAAAAAATTAAAAGAATCAAAGATTCATACCATTGAATCAATTCATCATTACACATTATCACCAACATACTAATTGTGCAAACATAAATTAAACTATCTCTTGTGATGGGCCACCAATCTAATTTTATATGCTACAAAGAAAAACATTTTATCATTTATTTTAACTGTAACATTTAACTATAAAAGATTGGTAATACTTACGGTACCAGCTGCAATGCCTCCCAGGGCTGCAACACCCAATGTATTAAACATAGCTGACCCGACAATGGTACCAACACCTATATCAGATTCAGTGATAAATGTTCCGACAATATTTACGAAAAATTCGGGTGCTGAAGTTGCTATGGCCATAAAGGTAGCAGCTGCTACATCCTGTCAAAACAGTATAGTCTAATGAAAACCTATTTTTAGCCGTCTAAATTTTAGGCATTTATTATACGAATATTCAATTAATTACGCTTTTGATAGTTAATTGGTTGTAGAGAAGAAAAGAAAACTTATTTAAGTTATTCCTGGAATATTCTCAATGGAGAGCTCAGAATACGTATAGTCGATATTACAATTTTAATTTGTAAAGCATAAAAAAGTTATTAAATCAAAATCATATTTTTATATAATTGATAATCTTTTAAGTAATATTTAATATATTGATTCAATTGTCATAAAAATGTTTATCATACAATCATAAAACGCGATAAAAATTTCTGATTTTGATTAAAAATAAAAAGATAACAATACCAAAAATACATACCTCTGACAAATCTAATTTTTTACATATTTCTTCAACGGAAGGTAAAAAATAGTCATTGCATACAACTGCAAGCAGTGCAAAGCAATAAATTCCTAATAGAAAATGTAGTATGATTGCCCCTTGTCGTTTTTGTTTCAATGTGAATAGGTCTTTCGGAAAATCGTCACTTGAACTCTCTAAGCATTCAGTCACCGTACTATTTTGGTCACTAAATGGCCGAATCGAAAACGGTGTGTATCGGAGCTTCTTCTTTTGTAATGTAGTATTAGTTGATTCGTCATCGTCCAGTAATGAGTATTTCGATAGATCGATATCTTCGTTGGCGTCTCCATTGATATAGCTTTCAGTTTCGTTCGTTTCGAATGATTGGGTTAGTAAATCTATTGATATGTCTTCCTGAGTGTGGAAATGAGTATTATCTACGAATCCAAACAATTACGGTTTGATAGTATTGAATGAGGATTAGTTATTTTTTGTTACAAACACAAATCAGATAATTATATTACACGTGAAAAGGTATTTGGAGACTTAAGATACTATATCCTTATGGCGTTGACGTCCGACACGGAACTTTGACAAACTTTTGAAAAGCACACGTAGCACGAAGTTACTAATGTTATTATATAAATTAAAATGTATTTCTGTAGTATTATGAACTACTTTTAAGTACCTATGTAAAAGAAATCAGGGTTTAATCATAAATTTTTTTTTATTCTTGGAAATATTCCACATGATTTCGTCGACATAGAAAAACCCCTAACAAATAAATCGAGCTGTAGAGATTAGATTAATAGAATTTAACACTTCAAGTCGTTTAAGTTTATTCAAAATTAAAATAAAAAGGTGATACGTACACCTATTGTTTTATCTGTATAAATTCACGCTACTTCAACACATTTTTTCTCTGTTTGTTTACACATTTATTACACATACATACATTCACAAATATTTCCCGGAAAAGTTATATCTAAGTCATCGTCAGAAGTCACTAAATTTGTTTAAGCCGATTTATCATCAAATATTTGTATTCATAATATATGTTTAATATTTTAAAATACCTTGAGTTGAAAACGCTCCTGAAAGCCCGCAACACACAGCCACAATTATCACATGAGCACGAAATTTTCCCATATTTTCGACGATTTCTTGACCAAATTCACTAATTCATTTTTACACCGTCCAAAACTGAAAGAGAGTGACATATGTTAATACAACGCATTATTAAACATTTCGTATTACGATAAGGTTGTGTAGATAATCTATATTATATTTTGAAAACAATTTTTGGAGGAGCCCTATTAACGAAAAGTCCAAAAATTTTTTTTATTCTTGTATTTATCTAGGTATCTGTGAGGACGTACTTTATTAATAAATCTGGCTTTCGAATCGTACATTGACCGTAGGTAATGAAAAAGATTGGAATTTTGATTTATTTAGTAACAATTAAAAAGATATATATTTGTCATTGAAACTCTAATTGTGAGTTTATGAAATAAATTTTTGCATACCTATATATTTAAAACAATTATTAGGTATATATAAATTACTTACATTTACTTTTTTTATAGTAGATTTATGTAGAAGAATATGGGGAAAGTATTTCGTAAATTGAACACAGTTTGTTCAAGCTACAAATACAATAGAACTTTGCCTATTTCTTATCTGCGTTAAGCAAAAATATTTCGTTGCATTTATTTGTTTAATATATTATATTTTATGAATTATCTAACATTGAGTATATGCATATTATATATAAGTAGTTATATTTTATTTATATAATAATAAATTTTATAAGAACCTAAAAAATTGTTGGTTCTCATGTCAACAATAGGCAAAATAAAATAATATATACAGAATTTAACAACTATAACGTATTATATACATATATAAAATAAAAAATTATTACCAAATAAATCGTATGATAAATATTTTGTATAGGTATACTATAATATATATATATATATATATAGATATATATTAAATTCTTTTACTATTTCATTTAATAGGAAATTTGAAAAATCATATAGGTATATAATAATAAAAAATTACACAAAAACATACCTTTTCCGAAATATTCCAAAACACCAAGTATTAAATTTAAAGTATTTTTTATTCTATGAAATGTTGATGTTAGAGGCACAATAGTTGGTCTTAAACTAAGTAGCGTAATTTTGCAATTGGCTGTTATCAAAGAAAATTCGATATCGGCTGATATCAATTGATTAAAATAGATAGTATGATAAAGATAAAAACAACTGAGTTTTTTTAGTATTTCAATATAAAACAACCTATCAGACTTTAAAAAACCTACTGATATATGATTATAAAAATTAGAAGCGTTACTGTTTTAAACGTCGTTTTTTTTTTGACAATTACATGTGTAAAGGCACAATTATATTGTTTACGTTATGAATAAATATTTTTTAATTAAGTATTTATTTAGATTTCGGTGCCAGTTAAAACAACCAGTGATCTTTAATTGGAATTTCCGATTTTAATTGAAATACAGATTCCCTGATGTTTCAGCATTTGAGTTTAAAAATTTACTACCTAACGAATTGATTATTATTATAGTAACCTTCAAATTTTTAATGATCTTCACAAAAATCATACACGTATTTATATAGATTAGATATTATCAAAGATCAATCACTTTTTTGTAACTAAGTAAAAGATATATTGTTCTCTTCAAAATTTGATACGTGTTAAATAAAATTACATTGTTAACATTATTTTAACAACTTCACCAAAGAGCAACATGTATTTTTTTACTGTAAATTATTCACAATCGTCAACCCGAGGAGGAAAAGGTATAATCGGTTAATTATGAAAAATTCTTTAACTTCTCTTTAGATAATTATTAATATTTAATAAAATATTTTTGAAATGTATTCTATTTTCGATATACGTAGGCATTTAATTGTTAATTATGCATCACCCAAAAATCAAACCTATATACACAAATATATTTAATTATACTAGATCACACAGCGCTATGTGGCCATGCATAAACTTTAGATAATAAGGTTGCTCCCACAGATGAATCCATATTTCTGGAATAATCATATTAAAAAGGTACGAGCTTAGAAGTACGTATTCTGCTTTAAATCAATACTATTCTTAAAGTGTAAATTTCCTTTGGAAATCTTCTTTTGCGCTCGGCGATCACGTAAAAAGCTAATGGATGTTTTGATCCTCCAATACCCTTTTTTCCCCCACATTCTTTTTCTTACCAGGTCAATGTATAAGCGAACTAGTGTAAAGGTGTAATTATATTTGCCATTATCAAGTTAAAGAACCGTGCCAGCTATTACGACACCTAATGGACGCTGTTTACGAAAGATTATTCTACTAATATTCAAGTTAAAATACGCCATAACCAAATTACCCGTGATACAAATAGGTCGTATGAGTTGCTATGAACATTATTTAGCAAATATAAACACATTTTATGTATACATATAATAACTGAGTTTAGATTAAATCATAATTAAACTAGTTCATTTTATTGTAATGAGGCCAAATATTATTAAAATCCACATCAAAGAGAGATATGTATTTGTTTTCCTGTTTGATTCTTCTATTTAAACAAAATTCTACATAAGTTCTATTTGTTTTCATTTTAATGTAAAAAGTTTTATTCAAATCTAAACTATTTTATATTAATGATATACATGTTTAAAATATTAAATTTGTTCCATGTTATCAATCTTGAAATACATGCAATTCTATATTTAGCAACTTATAAGAGTTTTATGTTAGGTTCAAGTAAAATTTGGTTGGGTTATGAAAGGTTAAGTAGGTCAGATTAGATTAGGTGTTTAAAAATTATATAGAAACTATAAATTAACAAATTTGTTCCCTAAAATAATTTTTATGGTTTATGTTAAAATAAATGTTATTGCAATTTTTGTGTAAATATATTTATTATATAAAACATAATTTAAAATAAACTGGAAACTATATAAGGGAACAAACAAGTTAAGAGCCAGTCTTTAAATTATAACAATTAATTCTAACAACATTATCGGTCTTTAATCTTCATCTTTTGTTACCGGTCGCATGTTGGTTGATTCACTGGAAACAGTACATTCAATTCGATCACAGATGCAAATCCTAAGAATGCCATGTACATCAACAAGCATGTCAAACCGACTTTCCAGTCTAACCTGTGAACATATTATAAACAAAACATGAAACATTTCCAATCAACGCGAATGTGGCTTTCGCAATTTACTTCAATAAAAGCGCCTACGGATGTTTGGTAACATAAAGGTAACACGTCTATTACCAACACAGCGGCTATTCACATTCAGTATTACACAAATTTCTTTAAATAAAATAATAATAAATCAAACTTACTTGAAACGATTACACGCGAAACTAGTATACAGCATAATCAATGTAGAGAACAAAGAAATAGCACTATAAGTCAATCCAGAGCTATTGATGTTAACAAAGTGTTGACCAGGTAGAGTGGGCCAATACCAAGACTTGATCAACCACGGTAAACCCAAACACAACAAAATATCAAATGTATTTGAGCCTATCGAGTTACTGACGCCCATTGAGCCAAATCCTAAAAGTGAATACGTTAAACATGTAACAAATCACAAATCAATTGGGGATTTATGTTTAATCATACCTTGATTCGTAACAATAATACTAGATACAGCCTCCGGGACACTAGTACCGGCCGCCAAAAATGTTAGACCCATAACAGAGTCCGGGATATTTATTGTATCACCTTGAAAATAAAAGCTTAGTTTTAAATTTATATTATTCGTATATGTTTCGTGTATTTATATAATATAAATAATTATTTGCGTGTGCATATATACATAAATAATTTAAACTCAAAGTAATTGAATTATAATTTCAAACGTATTGGTAAATCAAAATTAGGTTGTGTATTATACTGAATAATAAACAGGAGTTATAAATGATAATGTACGAAATATATACATATTAATTAATTATAAATTATAAATCGATTTATGAAATAATCACTTACCAATAATAGTGATAAGCCATGCAGTCATATAGGACGTGCTCCCAATCCACAAAATACACATGAAAAATGTAACTGGATAGAGTTTTGGGTACTTCCGACAATCGGGAATTGTGCAATATAATACGAATGATATGGGCCAAGTGGCCATCCAGTACATTTTACCCCAGAACGTCATCTCGCCAGGCCAAGCCCAAATCTCCGTGGATTCTTCTGTAAAATTATAATTTTTATTCGTAAGTACAAGCCAATTATAAATTCTGAACGGGACCCAAAGTAAAATTTAATTACAGCGATTATTGTGCAATTAATGCATTGATTAAGATTATTAATTACGGCTCTTCTTTCGTTCAGCTTTGAACATTTATTAAATATTTAATTCAGATAAATTGAATGATATTTTGGTGAAAAGGTTAAGATGTGCTCTAATATAAAACACATAATTGTGAAAAGCAATTATAATAAAAAGGCTAACACAAATTTGGAGTCTGCGACGTTTATTTCATTTCCAGTTGACTTATCATGCGTAAAATATATACCTATTCTATTCATATGACGACAACCAATCTTTAAGCAACATCAAAGTGATGTTTGCAAAGCTACAGAACTAAACATAGCATTACAGAAACACATGGTTCGTAACATTTAAATGTATTCAACAAGCAGTATTATTTTCTATGGAAATACTGTATACAGTCTCAATGACATCTATGTATGTGTGTTTATTTATTTTATTGCAAAATGTATTAGTATAAGTGTTTTCTCAAAAAAAATTACAAAGAATTTTTACATATCATTAACTTCGAATCTTCAATACGACCAACAAAAGTCAATAATGGTTTTAGCATAACAGATCCTATTTCGGTCTTGGTTGCTGTCAAACTCAGTGCCCTAAATCTGATATAATATGCGACCCAATATATGTGCTCAAGTTCTAGGACTGTAGCTCGGTTTTATCGTACCCAATGCGTTACGCATATGTAAGCAACTTCACTTATGATATTTAGCTTGTGGTGTTGAAAACTTCTCCGGAATATATTATTCTTTCAACTGACATTCGAATTTTCAAATCGCATAAATTTTAAAGAAGATTTCTTATGTGTAAAAGTAGGAAGGAAATTATATTAAAATAAAACTTTGAACAAAGTAAACAGTTGAAATTGGAGAAAATATATAATTTAAAAAAATCATACCTAAGTCTTCACAATCTTTAAGTGTTAATACTTGATTATGTATTGAAGCAGCTTCAATATTGTCATTTTCTTTCACTGAATTTTTGTCTATTTCTTTTTCTTGGCGTAATAATGGACTATGTTCAGATAATTCAGTATATCTTGGTTTGGAACCTCCTATACATAGTGCAACGTACTTATGCGCGAATCGGCTTATGGAATCGTTGAAAAACATTGCTAGAAATAAAAATAAATAGTTACAAATATCCATAAGTTTATGTAAAACTAAGGACTCAATAAAAATGCCATACGCATTTGAAATAAGGAAAAGTAATATTGAGCGATTATTACTAAGTATCTTATTATTATTTGGAGAAACCGAAATTTATAATTAATTACTAGCTCAAACAAAATAACTATGCTTTTGTTATTACGCAAGTAATATAATTATATTTATGAAGGGTTGTACGTGGTTTCAAATCATTTGCTTGTACTCGCTTTAGGTGCTCTAATTAATTTTGAAGAGGGTTTAGTTTTTCCATAATTGAGTAAAAATTATACTAAATGTGACGTAAATACATTCAAAATTGTTAAATTCTCTAAAATATTAGTTTGATTAATTACAATTTTAATTAATACTATAAAATATTAAATTCATCTAACTAATTATATTTTGTTGGTTTGAGCCAAACAAATTTCGTAATTAATTTTCTTATTGTCGGTAGTACTTACCAATAATATAAAATAAATATGCAGCCACTAATACTAAAGCTTCATACCACCATACTTTTTCATCACGTAAAACGAAAATTAACATAATTACGGCTATGCCGTACATAAGAGAATCTCTGCTAACTGGCCACCAATCCAATTGCAAGACCTAAAAAAATGTTATTTAATAAAAAATATTTTAAACATTTTATATGTTTATCAAAAATTTGTTTGCAAGTTTTTACAACACATACAAAAATATGTTGGGTTTTTTAAATTTTGTTTTCACTATCTTTCAAAAAAAGTACATTTTCCAAATATTTTATCGCAAATTTTAAATGATTTGGGTATTTTTATAAACTTGTACATACCATATTCGAGAATAAACCACAACATGCTGGTACAGCGAGTACATTAAAAACAGCAGACCCCACTATGGTACCGACCCCCAGGTCTCCTTCCGTAATGAAGGTACCTACACAATTGATAAACAACTCAGGACTAGAACTTGCGATTGCCATGAAAGTTGCACCAGCAACATCTTCAGCCAGTTGTAAACCTATGTCAAAATAATTTTAAAATGTATATGCAATAAAAGTAGTAAAGATGTATGCGTGCACGACATACACAAATAATACAGGTTAGACTTGCGTCGTTCGCGTTTGGCACTTGCCAAGCATTAAGACGTATGCGCGCTGAACATACAATGATTGGATTCGTACCTGTACAAAGTTTTTTAACAGCTGGCACAAAGTAGTCATCGCAAACTATGGCAAGTAGAATGAAACAGTAACATGCTATGATTGCATGTACAGCTGCCCAACCTTGTTGGCGTTGTTCCCTTGTGAGTCCATCTGGAGGAAATTCATTGATTGCAGCTGGTGTGCAATTGACACCTTCCATAGCCGCCATAAGATGACGTCCTCCAGATTTGGGAACATCTTCAAACAATCCTATTATAATAAATTTATTGAAACGATGGGTGTAACTCATTTTGCCTTACGGTCAAGATTGTAAATCATTAAAGAAATCATAAGGAAAAACAGTAATATAAATTAATAAAACACAAAGATGTATATTAATTTTATTGATATCTTAAGCAAGTGGTATAATTCCATGTTTATACACTGATTGCCAGTTTTTTTCCATTCAATTCTCAAGTGTTTCGCGTAGATCGATTAAAAGCTGCTAACAACAATTATTAACATAGTGACTAAAGACGATATATTCACCTGTAGTATCGCGCTATTTTTCAAGTGATCAATGGTACGTGCTACTGATTACAGTTATTGTATTCTAATCATAAAGAGATCACGTTTTTTGATAAATTTTGGACTAATGACGCTCTTAAATTCGAGATCAGGTCACTGGTCTTTTACGCGTCAAATACTAACAATAGTATGACGTCTGTTTATACTACTTATCGAATAAAATTTTGAATTTGGTATAATAACAATATTTAATTAGCATTTTTTATCTATAATGATTATTGAAAAAAATGACTAATAATTTGTCATACTAACCTAGTAATTACTCAATAGTTGCTAGATTATTTATTTTTCACCAGATTTTAGGTACTTTTAACAATTTGTTTTATTTAAACATAATATATGCTTTTAAATAATAATTAATACTTGTCGATTATAAATTTAAATTCGCGAATCATTCGAGTTAAGTTATTTTGTTTATATAAAATATTAATATTATATAAATAAACATTTTAGTTATTAAATTCTTAAATTATAATATTTTTTATGGTTGATATATATTTGATGATAAATAAGTACCTATGTTTAAGATAATTAAGATATAAAAACACTTGTAATTTTTTTTTATTCCACTTAAACTTTTTTTTTTAATCAAATAAAGTCTAAGAATTTCTTAAATAATCAAGTAATTTTCTAACAATAATATAAGAACCTACCATGAATCTGCGATCTGGTTGATGATGGTCTGGATAATGCAGCAATAAGCGTGTATGTAGCCGTAACACCTAACACACAAATCACGCGAAAAAACAGCGCGAATTTCGTACGTTTAGTCCTTAATAACATTGCCATACTTTTTATTTGACCGTGTGTCAGCTAAGAGCCACCCTGACTATAAATAATTCACTAAAATAAAACAGAATTGTTTCGAAGTAGGTAACTAACCGATCCAACTAATCCAAACTGTTGGTTTCAAAGACACTACGTTGTGTACTGAATGTAGAACTGTAGTGTTTTTAATTATATCTATTGATGATGATAATAGTGAACAAATAAATGTTTATTTAGTATCGTTGATGCGTTATCAATCGCTTTTAAATCATTTTATCTTTTTTAACTGGTTAATGGAAAATTATTGGAGCGATTACCAAGATATACATATACAGGTATATATTTGGTTTTGTTTATTTGCTTTTCATACATTTTTCTGTTTACGACAACATGGATCGAACAAAGTTTAAGTGCATATTCAAATCAATATTTAACTTATAAATAAAACAAAATGTTTTAACACATATAAATGTAAGACGCATGCGCAAAAGACTTGCACAAATTATACCCGTTCGGGTGTTGTCGCATATGTTTGGCAATTGTATTCTAAGCACGTTATTTGCAAATTCATATCGTATAATTTGAAATAGGTGATTTAATTTTCTTACTAAATGCAAACTGAATTGAATCAGAGTGGTATTTTAGATTGTTCAAAATAGCGTTTAGTGTGTTTTGAAGCTGGGTGTGTAGACTTTAAAAATGTGTAGCTAGTCTCACACACAATTCGCACGTGTTAATGTGCGTGTATCATAGTGAACGAAGGGTCACCGACCTATTTTGGTGGACGGTAATAATCATTCAATTATGTACTGAATTACATGGGAATTTATTTACTTATTTGAACATTACTCATCTTGTATTCATTTTGCTCTTATTATAACCACAATATGTTTCTTGATTGTCCGCGTAGACAAATATATTTTATACAAAGAAAATTGACTTTCTATTTCTATAGATAAGGGTAACTAACTAGACAAATCCAGAAAATACTACCTTTAACGCAACGGTGTTCGTGATTACGAGTGCTACAGAATTTTAAAAATATATATGTATTATTGTATTATCGCTTTAAAATTTATTATTTTAAGTTATTTTCTAAAGATAAGAATTGAATTTTGTAAAAAAAAATGCAGTTTATTTGAACAATATTTATCGAAATTCAATGTCGTATTTATAAAAAAAGAAAACTTGTTTGATACATTTTTTATATTATTATAAAGATAATTTTTAAAATTTTAATAAATTGGATCAAAATTGAAACTTGAATTGAGAAAATTAAACTTGGATATTGTGAATATTTTTTTCAATAATTATGATTATACATATTTTTCTAATATGATTTAATATTCGAGGACGCTGGGTGGCGTCTTCCTGAATTGACAATATTAAATAAATTATGACTTCAATAAATATTTTGTTGACGTCATTTGACGATAAATAATTAACTAAAAACAAGGTTTTGTTATCAAAATAAAATCATAGCTCTGCTTGGAACAAAACAATAAATATATAATATTTACGTACCTGCAACGCGGGTGCGTCACTGCAACACAATCATCAATGATGTCCAAAGCGCTTGATTCTCTCGCAGTCCATCCGCTGACTAGCAGCTTGGAAGCGTCATATTGTCAACGTAATTAACCGCGACATTCGCCGGCCAAAGGTTTTATCACTGACAAACGTGCAGGCATTTATTTCTGTCTCTGCATCTACTTTATACAGTTTATCATCGGTTTGAGATGCTCGCATCTATTTAAATTTGTGGCAATTAATATGGGATACCATATGTGTTAGACAAACTTCAAATGATAAGTCAGTTTTTTTTTTTAATTAATGAAGAAGATTTGAAATTGATGTAACAATGATTAAATACTTTTTAATTAAAAATGAGAACTTGTTCAAAGTATTGGTTACTGTATCATATTTTATATATTTCTTATTGTTTGAGTTAATGTTTGACTGATTTTCTCATCTCTCATAGAGATATTGCAATATAAAATATATTAATAATTATAAGTTCGTCTTTCATTCTTTGTCAGTAGCACAAATACACACGGCAGGATTTACGAAATGATTGTTATATGAAGGGCTGTTTCATAAAATGTCCAATGACTCAATGGTCAATATCGTTCTCCGTAAGTTCGAACCTAAGATGAGGTACTCATCGGGAGGACTGTTAGAGGAAGGGGGGTCTTGGTGTTTTATGATGATTATGATAGAGCTTAGGCCAGGGGGGGAGTCCATGTCCCATGTAAGGAGGAAAGGAGGCGGGTCCCCTCGTTGGGCAGCCAGTGAACAAGTGCCCGTCGACAAGACGACATGGACATCGAAGCTCTCGCTGGAGGTAATTAACACCAAATCCACACCAAATTTCCTAATACCCTTCGACTGGGTGCCGGCAACTAACCACCCTCTTTCCGGCTGGTGACGGTTGACGGGCGTAGTGCTAAACGCTCAGAATTAGTGGAAACAGTGCCTTGAAGTACCTATCTGGTGATCTTTAAGTGAATAATCATTCGATTTGATGTGTTGTTATTGTGCAAATTTGTGGTGGTTTTTGTGGTTCACGCTACCCTTACGGACGCCATTTTGTATCACGTACTATTGTTCCCGAATTAATAACATTCAAGTTACATCATTTACAAACTTATATATATTCATTACGGTATTAAATTCATTTGGTCATTATTTATTCAAATTTAATTCTCAACTACAACTGCTGAAAGCTAAAATTCTCTCCATTACAAATGTTCATGCTGGAAAGATCAAATTTTTAAAAATTCTGATATTTCATCGAAAAACAAATTACTCATTATTTGTTTAGTATCTCAAGAATAACACCACTTACATATATAGATTTGGTTACATACGTTACGTGTACAAACATACATACATATATACATACATACATAGCCGTGCCAGAAATATTGCAGAAATCGTAAGTTAAATCATTTTTGGATTCATATTTCCAATTATGATTTCAATATATAATATCTATTTAAAATAACGTGGTTTGCTTCTAAGGGTCTATAAGGATAAGATTAAATGGCGTAAGTAAACCGTGAGTATAACCATAACATCGGTTATTTGTAATCAGAATACCTACAGATATAAAAATAATCATTTGTATTGTTTCAAATGCTAATTATTGAAATACTTTCAAATAACACGCGCAAATATTTATTTTTGTGATAAACATGACTATCAATTTCTTTTTTTTTTTCATATTTATTATTAGCAATAGGTATATTTCACGATATTTTCAATTTGTTTCAAACCATTGCAAGCTTTTGATTATAATATATCAAATTTCATCTTGAATTACTTTATATACCTAATATAACAAAATAATTGAAAATATCGATTCAAAATTTGAATTTCGTCTTACACATAATCTTAAATAATATTTTCTTACGTATCTTATAAACTCTAATTTTAACGAAAGTTTAGTAAAGTTTCGTTGGGCCAGTCGCTAAAATGAATTCAAGTTATTTCAAATGTTCGGTGAACTTTATCAAGATTGGTTTATATTGTACGATGTTTACCATATACACACAAGTTCGAATGGCCTCTATTGTTTGGGTACATCAAAGAACTGTTTGTCTATAGTTTATTGTTAGCTGGAAGGAGTATGGAATCATGGGGAAATATTTGTTTTAGATTAGTTAGGTAGTCACCATCAATTATTTTTAATATTGTTTTCGAAATAATAATTGAATTAGAAATGCCACTACAGACATTTGAAATACTTTAAGATTTGTGTAGAGTTATTGAAATTTGCGGCAAATCAAGTAGCAATGATGGTAAATATGGCGTCCGTCGTGTGGTAGAGATCCCTCTCGCAAAGGCCACAGGACTATTGTTAGATAATTGCGCTTTCTACTCGCTTGATTAGGAAATTCGTGTGTGCTCACTTAGCTCAACGACATGACAAAAGTGTCTTTATATCAACCACGGTACGAGACGCCGATCTTCCATACCTTCCCAACAACTTCATTCATACATTTCATTCGCTTCTATACCATTTTTCCTATAATTTAATACGAATTCTTATTCTGTTTACCCAACACACTAATTAATTTCGTTCTTTTGCAACGCAAAACTAATTACAGAAAAATCACACGAGTTCTGCTAATATTAAAATAATCATTTTATTATTGTCACATTATTATAATTATTCACACATAAAAACGACTTTTTTCTTATCTTAAAATTGAAACACGCATTGCTATATTTATATACTTACACATGTAATAAGTAGTAAATAATTATTCACCTTGTCGCTACATATAACGTTACCTTGATCAGGTAATCTGTTACATAAACTGTATAGACATAAAATATGTTTATGTATCTGGGGAAACCCCTTTTAAACCACGTGCATATGTGTTTTAGGTTACGTTGTTTGTGCAAAGTGTAGGACTCGATCTTTGCGGTCATTATAACTTTGCATAATTTAACCATTTTTACTGTCAAGAATTAAGTGAAAAGAATGGATAGTCGTTGACTTTAAAGTAGGATTAGAATTAAAGTAGAACGGAGCAAATGTACATTGGATGAAATTTACTATGTAGTAGGTATTATATTTTTCTTAGCATTATAAAAATAATGTAGAAAATATTGCATTTGTCTTATTAAAAATAAATTTATCATCTGTGTTACTTGACTCAACTTGTTAGTATGTTTATGAAATGATATTATCAAGTGTTAACCAATATTTATTTATACGTTCATTGTACTTATATTTGATTTAATTTTAATTTCCTGCTTTTTTTTCTTGACATTCATATAGACGATTTTTAAATAATCATATAATTTGGAATTATTCGGTTTTTATATTTGTTTGGTAATGATAAAATCAACTTTAGGACATATATGCTTTGGTAGTAAAAGGCAATACACTTGATAATGATTATTACATACATAAATAAAATATTCCTAGTAAATGATAAATGATTTTTCTTCAAAAATAAGATCATATTTGTTCATGCGATTCAGACAAAATCATATTTTTCTGTCGTTTTGTCGCTGTCACTTTCAAATGATAAAGATCTGTGAAATATGAACGATATAACCCTTACGGCTGAGTGATTACCCCTGAAAAAACTATTCATTTATCATCTATATCCATAACATTTCTATTTTACTTTTTTCGCGAAGCACCTGCAGTTTCTGAGATATTATAGAAAGAATCTTTAGAATTTGACACTAAAAAATATCGTTTCGATCGAAAACATACAAAGAAAACTGATTGACTATTATCTATAACTCCGTCTATAGTCATATAAAAGGTATTAAACTGTACTTTACAGTAATATATATATATATATATATATATATATATATATATATATATATATATATATATATATATATATTTTATTATAAAATGAGTTATTATACCTATTAACTAAAAAAGTCTAACTAAATGTATGCTATTTCTTCACATTTTCTATGTTTGATTAACTTTATAATTAACATTAATTCAAATAAGCAAATCAAATGTAAAATGTTTATAGTCCAAACTAAACTACTACTATAAAATATGTCCTTGCTTTTGTCGTGCACAACACAACTAAACAAAAGAATGGATCGAGTAAAATAAATAAATCACCTAAAATGGGTGCGGTGTATTTTATTTGAATTGGAGAAGCGTGATAGTAAGCATCGCAGATTAATAGATATTAGGAGTGTTTTAACATCGAATTTAACGGTTGTAACCCTATAAAAATAACGTAACCCCGCTGTATCTCATTTGATATAATTGTATTCAATATGTAATAGTCATTTGAAGTGTATACATCGATTATAACGTAACTTAAGGGTTAGATCGATGGTCTATATTTACTTAACGCAATTTTATGACGTAATAAAAAAAATTGTAATTTTGTTTTTCATATATACAATTTGGTATATTAAGGCTGTATTGTATATAGTATGTAGGTAATGATGATTAATAGCTGCAAATGTTAGGGTCATATTTTAGACCTGTAGTATTCGTATAGGTAGCAAAGTGCAAATAATTTGTAGCTTACTTCACGTATTTGATCTCGTCGCTGACCTCTATCAAAACAATTTGAACTATAAATACCAAGTCATGGACGAAATACTAACGAAGATTGATTCTTTAGACAATATAAAATGAGTTTTATACTTGTACATATTGGTTAAAAACAATTTTGCTTCTAAAGATTTTAGCGCTTAATATACCGATTAAACCAATATGTAATAATAAAAATTCTTGTGGTTATGTTATGTTATCGAAACAATACAACTTGACGAGTATATGTTTTATTGTCGCAGGGCTGAACTGTACGCCACCAGCCATCGATGACTTCCCGCGAGATTTCTTCTCGGAACAGGAACGACAGGATGGTGCTGTCGTCCTTCACGTTATCGCCTCATTGTACCTGTTCGTCGCGTTAGCTGTTGTATGTGACAAATTTTTTGTGCCCGCTGTCGAGAGGATATGTCACGGTGAGTTCGCAAATATCTAGTATCCATACAAATTCATTCATTATAAAAAATTATCTACGCCACTCATCGAGACCAAACAATGCCATAACAATTACAATTGTATGTGTGTTTAATTATTCACGACCTGTTTTAGTATATGTTAATAGTGTTATATAAATTTTATAGCGAATTAAAAGTTAAGTACTTGAAAGATAAATATTATTGTTAAATAATTATGGAATTAAAATCAAAGCTATATAACCGTTACTTAGATAACTTATACATTTATTAATAAATTTTTGAGTAAAAGAACAAAATATATTAAACGTTAGTCGTGTCTACCTACGTACGCTGTCGCTGATGTCTCATTCCATAACTGACGGCGTATTTATATTTTTACTTGCACTATTAAAATTGTATTTGTTGCGTCGTGTGGCGGTGAATCGCGTGCTACAACTATAAAAACTCCCATCTCCCCCAGCTAACTACCTTCGAGAATTAAACTTAATTGTGTTAAGCGTTGTTTCCGCTATTTTACAGATTATTCTACAAATATTTTCTACGTTCTTTTGTTCCAACGCGCGAAATGCCACACAAACAATATACACATAATATATGAACTAAATCTTCATTTATTTTTCTTTTATTACATAAATAAATTGATAGACTGTCCATCAACAACATTTGATTAATAACATCTATTGAACAGATTTGTTTTGCTTAAAATATCTTTAGAATTTCGATAGGATTGCAATAAGCTTTAAATAAATTAGGAACTATTCCATAATTAGATAAGCGCAATACAGTATATGTAGAAATGTATACAAAAGTTTAATGTTTAATTGTATTAAAACATAGAAAATACGTATTTTTACAGCGTTAGAAATGTCAAATGATGTAGCTGGTGCAACGTTTATGGCAGCAGCGACATCAGCACCAGAACTGTTCGTCAACGTAATCGGAACTTTTATCACGGAGGGTGATATCGGTGTTGGAACCATTGTAGGTTCAGCAGTTTTTAACATCTTAGCAGTAGCCGCGTGTTGTGGTATTGGCGCTGGGATGGTAAGTAAATAATTTTATACTCTTTAAGCTTTATAAAATAGTTATACGCTCGCTGTCATAATATACAATGTATTATAGTGAATGCGGTAGTATCAAATGCAATTTTATGTAGTGTATATTTTTGAAATGTTTATCAGCTGCAGTGTGGTGAAAACTGTAATGAAACTAGTTTTATAACTTTACATGGACAGGAACTTTAATCTTTTACGCTAACGATAATTAACTTTACGACACATAACGCTTTAATCGAATATAATGTATCATAACACAGAAACTCATTACTCTATTAACTAGTACTTTCTGCATTTTCCTACATCATAATACACCATAGCAACTAAAAAAGTTAAGAGTTCTACATACGTTGCAGATTTGAAATAATTTAAGAAGCTTATTGCACTCTGCTTTTAGTGAAGCAGAATTCTATTTGATTGATAAGTCGCACTAATTTATATTTGTTTTTAACCGTGGGGTGTTGGTTGGATCATCTTCTTCATTCGCTTTTTCTTCATGTTCATTACCTTGGCGTGCGAAAATAACAGTGCGGTGTACAGGTTGTGCCACTGGACTGGTGGCCGTTGACGAGAGATTGTTTGGCGTACGGTATAACCGTGTCCATTTTGATCTGCATTATTCACGACGAGAGGGTCGAATGGTATGAAGCCCTCACACTAGTGCTTCTTTATATAGTATACATTGCAGTCATGTACTATGATAAGTCGATACAACGGTGTGCCAGAGGTATGTTCAAAAATGTAAACTGGCTTTAGCAATAGTGAATATTATTTTTATGCGCACTCTTGTTGTGGATGTAGGTGGATTGAAGCACGCACGTAATTCTAGAAGATCGCACAATAGTACAAATTCACATTCTATAGGTGAGTTTGTTTTTCACTCGTAGTTCTTTCAGAGAATAATTATTGTTTTATCCAATAATCACTTTTCAATACATGTAGATCTCACACAGAATGATTGCAGTTTAGGAACATGATAATATTTATTTACATGAATCGAGATATTTTGGAGTGTAGTGCATTCTAGTACAAGCTTTTTGAGGAATGTAAGGGTTGTAGTGGTTGGTAAAAGATTTGAAAATAGTTAGAAATGTTCATTTTATAATTAATTAAGCAGTTCGTTGATAGAAATATTTGCTTTAAATGTTCTGCATTCCCTATAACTCCAGACGAAAAATCCTTACTGTGTGTTGTTACTCGTTATGCGCCTGGTCCTGGTTTATAGTTTAGTAATCTATTATTGATTGATATTATTTACAAACATTTTCCTTTATATCCCTCACTGACAATTCTCTGAATTTGGAATGAGTCCTTTACGGAATTATTTGTCGCCAGAGGCGGCTGAGGCACGTCTACCTTTACAAGGTGCTAACCGAACAACACCCGCCGAACAACCATCCCAACCAACCGCGAATGAGCAAGAACGACCCGCCAACAATGACGCTCCACCACCATCACCCCCAATCCTAATAATCCCACCACAAGCCCTACTCAACGGTTCCGTTAAAATACCCGTCGGTATGGAACTTGAAGTTCCTGGAGAAACTAAGCAAGAAGAAGCCCAAACTGAAGACCACAGTCATTCCTTATGGAAATGGCCGAAAGGACGAGGCTGGTTTACACAGGTAACATCCCGCAACCCACTCTCAATTATAATTATATAACACAATATTAATATCCAGATGACTTGGATTTTAACTTGGCCAATCCATCTCGTGTTTTTGTTCACGATTCCTGACTGTGAGAAACCACGATTTAAACAGTGGTTTCCACTGACTTTTATGATGTGTATTATCTGGATTGGGTCCCTGTCGTATGTGGTAGCTTGGATGATCACTATTATCGGTGATACGCTAAAAATACCTGATTCAGTCATGGGTATTACGTTCCTTGCGGCTGGTACTAGTGTACCAGAGGCTGTTTCAAGTGTAATTGTTGCAAAGCAAGGGCATGGATCAATGGGGATTAGTAATTCGATTGGTTCGAACACTTTTGATATTTTATTGTGTCTTGGATTGCCGTGGTTCATCAAGGCTGCATTTTTACCAACCACGCCTGGACACCATTGGGTATATCTTACACATGTTTGAAATTGGAGTTAAACGTTGTGAATCTTATTCTGATTTCCTTGTGTTAGGTTGGTATCAACTCGGCTGGCTTGGAGTACAGTGCGATTTCGTTATTGTCCACGTTGTTGATGCTGTATGTAGCATTCTCACTAAACAAATTCCGACTGGACAAACGAGTAGGACGAGCTTGTTTAATCATGTACGCGATGTTCCTCATCCTGGCTAGTTTAATTGAGTTAAACGTCTTCTTCAGAGTGAATCTTCCAACTTGTGGACGGTGAGTAAAGAATTTTATTTTTGCTTTGGACGCATAATAGTGCTACAAATGGCTATGCTAGTTTCCCAGATATGTTTTGGTATTGTTTAAAATTTCTTTACAGAACGTGAGATTTTCTAGCGCAAATCAGTTTACAATAACATGTACCTCTAGAAGTCAGGGGCAACAAATATCATATTTGTATTATTTTCGCAACGATGAAGATTGCAAACCATTAAAACATTTTTTTTTTTTAATTAGTAATAATATTCAGGTCAAATAGCTAATACTCTTCCAGTTTTTCAAGGACTAAATTAAGCCAAATATAAACTATAATATGTAAGTGAACACTCAATATATCCACCATATTTTTTTAAATAATAATAAAATATATTTATATTTAGTGAAATGATCTGATCTGGTGGATGTTGAGTTTAAATAGTGAATAATTTAATAACTAGTGAATTAGGGTATATTTTTTTGAATTTTTAACCGTGCCTTAAAAGTATTTTAGCAATTCTTATTATTATAAAACTTAAGAGAAAGACAATAACATACAAACAAGAGCAATATACAACATGACCGAATCATAATTTTCACTACACATAATTTAATTGAATAAAACGCATTATTGACACAAGAATCGTCACTAGGTAAATAGCCTGTACATATTAGATCGAGTATGGATGAATTATGTTATTATTTTAGTTTAATATAACGCCAATCTCTCGACAGTTAGAGTGATGTGTGTGTAAACAATATCCCATCTAGTTTTTAAAACATACCTATATTAAATCTTATTTAGTTTTGTAAAATTTTGATATGCGTGCTGTGCGTATGTAATAATTATAATATTAATAAATGTACACAAATAATATAATTATTTTAAGTGTATCTTTTCGGCTCGATTTCAAAGGTAAGTGATTGCTTAGCGATGTGATTTGTAATTTTCTTAAATAACACAAGCATTTTGTTTACTCGATAAGCATTCTTTATTTTAAGGAATGTATATAATGTCAGAGTACAATATAAATATATCAAATAATTCAGATACACAATAAATAAATGATCACAATACAATGTCTTCTCTAAGGCCTAATGAGCTACGTATTTAACAGTACCTCTGAAGTGTATCTGCTAAAGCATGCAAGCCGGGTTTATGTTTCCGTCATTATTATTACTTTGAAAGCTACACAATGTGTGCGATTAACAAAATAGTACAATTTTTATATTAGTATTACATGCAAACTTTCAGAAATATCACGTGAACTACAAGTAGTGGTCAGTTAGCACATTAATCATAACAAAGAGTAACACTCTTAGATATCAAATTAAAACCGATTGAATTAAAAATTAAAAGCAAAATGGAAGATGAGATTCTTTGGTATCTCAGTAATAAAAAAATCATTTACAATGTATCACAACTAAAATTATAACTTCACGCTACGAATAATGGTTAAAACATTAATCTAAAAATAAAATAGAACATAACTGTCTGTTTTTTTTTCACAACAAGAAATAATGAAAGTTATAGTGTGCCAACAAATAAAAGTGATGTGAAATTTTAACGGTAAAATTTCACTTCGGTTTCAACACAATCTTTGAAGAGTTCATCGAGTTCGGTAAGACTAGCTTCTGATGGATTATCACCGAGACGATTTAGCAGTTGTGTCAATTCTTCCACACAATCAGCTTCCATATTACGTAATAGTTCACCCACTTGACTATTCCTTTCGGCTTTGCCGTGCAAGGCATATAAAGTATGCGCTTCCTATTAAAAACATATATCATAATTCATAAACTTAATGAGTTCACTGTAGCGTAAATGAAATTAAATAACCTAAATAATAAGTATTATTACATAATGCAAGTAATAATTTATTAACTACCATCCTAACTCATACATTTGCATCATTTTTTTTTAGATAAATCATGCTTCTAACACCACCAAATCTGAACTTAAATCTTCGAGGTGTATTTCAATATGGCTTACCTTTTCATCAGAGCAACGGGTGTGTTTGGAAACAACGACGCCACTGGTGAACACAAACGGTTTGAAAACTGATCTAGATGGATCTGGGGTTGCAGTGAACCAATGTACACATGGCCGAGTTGCACTCAACACAGACACCTAGAAAGTAAGTTTACACATGTCATAAATGTTATTGTGTGATTATGGTTGCGTACTTGGCTTCCTTGTGTTGGGAAGCCTGCATCACAGGGGCAACAAATTCCTGTGTCCTTATCCCGTAGTACAGTGAACATATCTGTTTCACGGAAGTTCTCAGAGCCTGTTAGACTTTCTAATAGTTTTTTGCCGCCGTTGTACCGGGTACTGCCTGGATTTTTTTCGCCACTAAATGCTTGCGAGAAATTGAAATCGCCCTGGATATTTAATAGAATAATTAGATGATGTTTTGTTTTATAATGTAATATAATACTTCTCCATTCCATAAGCCTTTCGATTTGGCGTAGTCGAGAATTCCTTCAGATTTTTTGTCTATTTTAGTTGTTATTGTTAAGAGATTTGAAATGTTTCTAAAGCCACCTAAACATATTGTATTAAAAAAAGTTAAGAAATTGATTTTTTTTGGACCAATACTTGTAATTTGTTCGGCAACCCACTGCTTGCCAGATGTCTCTAGTATCCAAGCACATGTGGAGTCAGCAATTAAAAATGAATTATGATAATTAAACGAATCGTCCGTTTCTGAACAAGGTCCACCTTGACCATATCGTTCCAATAACTGGCATATTACGTCTAGTGCTTCATCCGCAGTAGAACTTCGCTCTAAACCTAATCTGTAATAATCCAATCGATACATTTCAAGCATCCAAACAAAATATCCAGATGAATTACCTAACTAAATCCATTCCCAGTAATCGTTTCACCGATGTATCGGAATCTCCATCATTGTCATTTGTCCAAACTGCTTCATTGCCAATAACCACGCCACATTCATTCGAGCCCATTTCTGCGCCCCACATCCAATCAGGTTTGCTTAGAATCACTGCTTTGGTTGGACCACTCGATTCAACATCAATATAAGTACACTAAAAAAGAGCAAATGTTAGGGTAAATGATTATTTTGTTTTAATGTATTACTTTTATTGAATCGGGTGGTGTCCCAGCAGGAAAATAAATTACTTCTTGCACTTCGCCCTGTGGTCGATCAGAATTTTTCCCGAAAATAATTCCATGTTCAGTCAAAGGAGGAAGCACCACAAAAGTATCACAGGATTGTAGTTCAACCATCTGTTAATAATATAAGTAATTAGAAAAACAGTGCCATATGGATTTGGAGAAATCATTACATCTTCAACAAATAAAAAAAAATGTATTGAATTTTTGATAAGCTGTTCAAATACACAGTCGTTTTATCAGAAATATGTTGCAAATTGTTGATGTAAATAGATTAAGGAAAACTTACTTTATAAATTAGATACGCCTTTACTTAATTTATTAAATATTGATAAATATCTACTGTTTTAACATCAACACTCTCTGCTATCGACAACACCACACCAACAGAGTACTAGACTGACTCACTTTTACAGCTGGCTTCCCCAACCTTGCGATAAAATAGTCTTATCACCGACATGAAAGCAACGATATCTCGCTCAATGTACGATTGATCGGCCTAAATACAGCAAACACCGTATGTCGTTGATTAACTAGTAAATGACATATCTAGAAGAGCTAGAGTTGTATATAGTTAGTCGCTAAATGTGAAGGAATGTATAACTGTTGTTTCTTTATTTATAATAAATAGAAAGGAGTTTCCAGTACATTAATAATTTGTATGTGATTCATTTTCTCTTTTTATCGCAATGCGATTTATAAAAATTCATTATATTACTCAAATATTATTGACTATGAAATAGAATACGCCTATTGGTTAGCCTGCACCTGGGTTGAGAAAGAAAAACACATTGCAGACACTACAAAAATGTTCCAATTTCAACAAATAAACGTACAATAACAATAGGGTTTTGTAAGTGGAAGGGATTATAATCAATTACAGCATTCCTAGCCATAGTAAATTCATTTTAATATATTCTTATCGCAAAATAGGCATGTCTGGCGGCATTTATGATTACAACAATCCATCTACTGGATATATACGCATGCGTGAGAATAAAGACTGGTGGAAAACCCGTGCTACTGCGGCGTACATGGTTTACACTCGTTTGGAATCTTTAACCGGTGAGCAGCGTTAGTGAGGTGTCGACTGTATATAGATATAATAGGCTCTTTGGTGGTGATTTTTTTACAGTCAACATAGAATGGCACTGTTCCGTATTACATCCATCAGGTTCCCAGAAACACAACAGGTTCGTTCAATACATATATTAGAGATAAATTCATACAGAAAATGATGCATGTCATAGTTTGCAAATAGGGTCGGATTATAATGGCACATGTGAACGTGCAAAAGCTGTACATTTACATACACGTGTGAAATTTGCGTTATACAGCCCTATCGATTTTTCAGGGTAGCGCTTTAATATTTTCACTACTTGTAAAATAATTGATGTATAAATTAATTAGATAATCAATTTCATTATGGGATTTCCCTATCGTTAATGAAAATCACAATAATTGTTTTCCCCGTGTTACGTAAAGGTTTTTGGGGTCGATGAATGACGGTATATTTTTGGCGCCGTTTCCACATCATATAACAGATGCCTCCGAAACACAAAACTCCAATGTATTTTTAGACTTATCTTTGCACTTTTTCGTTGCCGCGTTTTTTTTATAAACGAGGGGAGTATTGAAACACTCAAAGGAGCCATCTAAAAATTTGTTCTCATGTCCGGTTACGGTTTTATGAATGTGAAAAGGACAATGTTCCGAAGGTCATCCGGTTTTTAGGTACAAACTCCATCTCTGTCTATTGTATTTATGTATGTATATATCTCATTTCAAATCTGTACAATATTCGTCAATTGATTTATATATCCTTATGAGGTATTGTAAACGTAAGCATCGCGTATGATAGGAGTACAAAAAAGTGTACTCTTTTTTTGATGGGGATTATATAAAATAATTTATTTGAAGGACGTATTTTAATTCAGTTAAAATAACCCAATGTATTCATATTCCAGGTATTTTAACTTTAATGACGAAGTTAAATTCACCATAGTTACATAATGGCGTACATATATTTATTTAAATCATATATACAATTTAATTGAATTACTTTAGAGACACAGATAAGACTTTCAAAATTCTTATCAACAATACAACATAACTTATTTAAAATTTTACGTAATAATTACCTTTTTTTTTGTCATCAAGGTTCTCGGTAAATATAAAAGTAATTACTCCATAATAGGTAACCTTCGCTTTTTGATTACTGGTACCATCATCAACGTATTTGCTATGAATTAAATGTCGGCCACAGAAAAAGTATATTTTAAATAAAACCTAACACAAGCTGTACTGTACAAGTAAGAATCTTCAATGGCACCACCTGCTTAATAAAATCAGTTCGTGACCTATTTAGCTCGATTTAGTTGGATAACTGTAAACAAACAATAGTCAAAACTCAACTAACTCTTTTTTTATCGAAATATGTACCTTGATTTATAAGTACGCTATTGACAATGAAAATGTCAACGGTTTCAAGGACTGCTTTAATTAACTGTTTTGGGAATTTTTAATAATAGACGATAAATACTTTTGTAAAAAAATATGTTTTGTTAAAATTTTCCACGATATTTCCAAATGCAAACAAATTGTATGTGTCCAATCTTTTTTCGAGATATTTTTCGAAATGTTTAAATGTAAATAACTTAGAAAAAAATGCCTTCACGATTACATCTGACAATAAAATTAAAAACAGGTTACCGACCTGTATACAGTATTCATTTGCATACGAAACTTGCATTGGTGAATATCAAAAACTTATTTATTTTTTTTATATATATTTCAATAATGATTTCTTTTAAAAATATCCATTTAACAAAACAAACAATTTATCGCATATTGCTAATTTATATAGAAAAACACTTTACAAACAACATATAAATATAAACTAATATGCATTAATTCAAATAATAATAATAAAAAAATTAAAACATTAATTTATAAAATACAATTATGATAGTTATAATTATATAATTTGTATAGAAGGTTTGGCGTCATAAGAGCGCCGAAAATAATTCGATATTTTCTTTTGGCGCCGATATATGTTTACAGAAATAACTTTAACATTACTTTAATCACGTCATATAAATCGAATTTCAATTAAATCAACAGTTCTCAGTTGTTTGTAGATATGCAATGTATTTATAGTTAACAATAAATGACTCGCGGAAGTAGTTATCAGAATACCTTATTGAAAACATATATTTACATACGAAAACATCCTAAGTGTCGGCAGAATCGCTAATTTGCAGAGCATATATACATTTTTCATTCCCTGTCAACTGTCAAAATTTGTTTTTAGTCTTTTTGGAGTTATCAATGAATTTATTATTGATACATGTTCCTGGAACAGGGAAGACTTTTAACGTAAGTTTATCAAGCTGATTTTCATAGGGTTTTTCATAATTATCGCAATTAACATGTTTCCAAACTATTTTGTGTCATTCTAAATAATCTTATCATTTTTCAAAATGACATTGTATAGTTATCTTTTTCCAGTCCATTTCTAGACTAGATCTGTGTTCTAATTTGACGATAACGAACTTGACATTTCGTACTGATAAAAGTAATTTACGTATCGAAAACGCAAAATTGTCTATACGCTCATTTTGTTGCAAAACCGCAGTTATACTCATACGAGACTGAATTTTTTAGCGAAACTAATAATTTGTTGGCATAGTATTGAACTAATAGGAGATCGATATTAAGTAGAGTATCGATTGATATAAACATTTAAATAAACTAATCGATTCTCGAAAATAAAATTGGTCTAATGACACGTATCTTTGATGTTCTTGTACAGAATAAAATCAATAGTAACTGTTGACCCAGTTATTATAGCAAAAAAAATACATGGTGTAAATCATATAAAGTAATTAATATTTATCTCGAAAACAAACAATTCCGTTGTTTATATTGTAATATCACATTTTTATTACCGAAAAAATAACAGTTTTGGATTTTTCATAAATATATAAGTAAACATCTATAGTTAAATTGTGTGTCATTTTAGACCTTGACCAACAACATTAATTCTTGGTATAAAACAAAGGTTTTCAATTCAACTTTGGAGGCATATCTTACGTCAGAATGCACGCCTGCGTTGGCATTTTAACTACATCACATGTTCCTATTACTTGTATGTATATGACAACCATTCTAAAACTGTGCCTTCAACAGGCGCAAGGCCGGTCAAAAATTCACATAATAGCTATTTCTGTATTTGTTGGGGGAAAAAATATCGCGCTCCTTGATCGACCGTGAAACACTCTACAAGAAGTGTTACGTCAAAATCTAACAACCGTTATTCGGATATCACATAATAACATCTTGAAGTTATAGAGTATGAACAAGAAGCATACATTTTAAAACAAATTTATTCACTAGTTTCTTAGGGTCTTATTCGTAGAAGGTCAACATCTTTTTCATCTTCAGTTTGATGAAAGTATACCTGGAAATGATTCCATTCCAAACTGTCAAAATAGTAACAATTCCTAAATGAAACCTGATCTTTTTAACTTTATTTAATATCCTGTAGTATCATTTAACATTCGTTTGACTTGACATTTTTTATGTAGAAATTTGTCCCACAGTTATATAATACAAAATTACAGATCGCGTGTTATTTCTCATTATAACGATAAAATAACAGATCACTAGAAATACACTCGTTATCCACTCACTGGTAGATTGATGATTTTCGCAATGTTTACAATAAACTATTTTGTTATTTGTTTAGTCTTTTATTTTAATCTAAGTGCTTTTATTTTATTTTTTTACTTAACATTTATTGATGTATTTGGTTACAGAAAGTTTTTCCAGTTGTGAACACGCTTATCAGACAACTTAGCGATGCCTCCACTGATTTGAAACAAATTTTAGCGGCCAAAATTCCAGCCGAACAGGAACGAGTGAAGAAATTTCGTAAACAACATGGGGCCACCAAAATCGGAGATCTTAAAGTAGACATGGTAAGTAAATTTACAAATATACTGTAATTTTTAGTTATTTTGTTTAATTAGTAACATGCGCTTATTTAATTAGACTAAAATAAATATAAGTGTGTATCCATAATTCAAAGTCTTTGAGTTATATAGTTCAAATATGACAGGATATTAATCTAACTTTATGTCTAATCATGCGCAGTGGACTCATTTTAAATATTTTTTTCGTTACACAATATTTTTCTAATAATACTCATATGTTGAACACAATATACTATTTGTTAGGACTAAGTAAGCGAATAATCGGTTACTTAATCTACAACCATAGTGCAAATGTAGTAATTGAAATAATGCCTACTGTCCACCTTGTAAAAGGTCGGGTCAAATATAGTTCAGAGTCCAGCATTTCGATTATCTATTCCTGGTACTGTAGCCAGTATTTCTTACTAAGATCTGAACTTTGGTCTGTTCTATAATATAAATAATTTTCTCTCATCTCTAGAAATATATCGATTTTTTTTAAATTTATTTAATTGTTTAGTCATTGTAGCACGATAATTTCGATAAATATTGATACTTGACTTATCATGAGATCACACATGCGAATTCTTTTATTCTCTTTGATTTGAACATGAAATCATGGTTCAAGGTAAATTTATTATATTATCCAATGCTCGTTAGTGGCTACTTTGATTTTAATAGAATAGTCACCTCCAAAACATTGGGAAATTAAATTAACAAATGGTTTTGCAGTTGAAAATAATTATTTTTTAACTTTTAATATTTGTTATACATGTTTTGTCTATAGATCCTAAAAATGCCATATCCGTTTTTTTATTTTTTTTTATTATTTATTTATTTATAATATGTAAAACTGCAAATTATATAGATACATAAATATTATATCTTAACGATTTCGATATAAACGAAAATTATCTAAAACGAGCTATGTGCTGCATTCTAGTGGGAAATTCTAGAACTAAAAATGCATCCAATTTTTAAGTTAGAGGAATATAACATAGTAATATTATTAAATAACCACCTATGTAATTTAAAAATTCATTTCTTATTTATTAGTTTGATTTTATTTATTAATCTATAATTTATAGTAATATAATCTATTTGATTGTTTTGGATGTTACATTTAAGTAAATGGGTACAGTTTCATAACTTCCATGCACATACTTAATATATATATATATATATATATATATATATATATATATATATATATAATATATATATATATATATATATATATATATTTCGAAATTAAGATATAATTTTTTACCTTTATAAAAAAAACCTTTAAAACTTTTTATAGATAATTGGGTATATACCGTGGATATTTCTATTTCTTGTCAATTACATATACTAGGATCTTAAATAGATATATATTTATATAAATTTAAAATGTTTGGAAATGGCAATTTTAATTCTATAGTTTCTATTTATATACATAAAAACTTATAAATATAAGTGTATATATATATATATATAAGAGCTATTTTAGTAATGCATGATTAAATTTTGAATACAGATGTACGGTGGTATGAGGGGTATCAAAGGTTTAGTATGTGAAACTTCAGTGCTGGATCCCGATGAAGGTATTCGATTCCGTGGCCTTTCAATCCCAGAATGCAAGAAAGTCTTACCCAAAGCCGATGGCGGTGCTGAACCACTACCTGAGGGTCTTTTCTGGCTTCTGGCCACCGGTGATGTGCCTACAGCTGCCCAAGCCAAGGGTCTTTCAAAAGAATGGGCCGGACGTGCCTCACTACCAGCTCATGTGGTCACCATGCTGAATAACATGCCTACCACTCTTCATCCAATGTCTCAGTTTTCGTGCGCCGTTACTGCTTTGAACCACGACAGCAAATTCGCCAAAGCTTACGCAAGTGGAGTACACAAGAGTAAATATTGGGAGGTAAATTCTAGTTTGAAGATTATTGGCAAGAAATAAACATTCAATTTATGTCGTTGCTTTCTTGTTTCAGTACGTATATGAAGACAGCATGGACTTAATCGCCAAGGTACCAGTCATCGCTGCCACCATCTACCGGAACACTTACAAGAACGGTTCTGGTATTGGAGCCATTGACACCTCCAAAGATTGGGGCTACAACTTCACTCAGATGTTGGGCTACGACAGTAAAGACCTGGTTGAGCTGCTGCGTCTGTACCTTACTATTCACAGTGATCACGAGGGCGGCAACGTATCTGCACATACTACTCACTTGGTCGGATCAGCACTCAGCGATCCTTTCTTGTCGTATGCCGCAGGCTTAAATGGTTTAGCGGGTCCTCTGCACGGTCTTGCTAATCAAGAGGTGTTGCTTTGGCTGCAGAAGTTGAGGAAGCAAGTTGGTGACGATGTCACCGAAGAGCAGTTGAAGGAGTTCATCTGGAAGACGTTAAAGTCTGGACAAGTTGTTCCTGGATATGGACATGCCGTGCTTCGCAAGACTGATCCTAGATACATGTGCCAAAGGGAATTTGCGATGAAGCATTTGCCCAATGATCCTCTTTTCAAGGTAAGCTAATTATTTTTTAAATTATTAACAAATTAATTCGAACAACAAATACATTTTCAAATATACAACTGTGGTTTGAAATATTGTCTTATTGGTCGATAAATTGATAATATTTTTCTTTTGCAGCTTGTGTCTCAAGTATTCAAAGTCGTTCCACCAATTCTAACTGAACTTGGCAAAGTCCAGAACCCATACCCCAACGTAGACGCTCACTCCGGCGTTCTTCTCCAGGTATGTTTCATTTCTGCTGTAAACATTACTTATATTTAATCCAGGCAGATTATAACATTTAATATTAAACAATCCAATGCTCGTTAGTGAAAACTTTAAACGTATAAATTTTTTACCTCCAAAACATTGGAAAATCATTTCTACAAACCGATTTATTAGTGTAGAAAGTTAATTTTTATACTTATTCAATTTGTAGAACATTGTAAATCTAATAACGCATATTTTATAATACTCGTTTCAATTAAATAAAATGTTTTTTTTTCTCGTTTTTTTAGTATTACGGAATTAAAGAAATGAAGTTCTATACAGTCATGTTCGGAGTATCACGTTCTCTTGGGTGTCTTGCGTCTTTGATCTGGGATCGCGCTCTAGGTCTGCCCATCGAACGACCAAAGTCCATGTCCACCGACGGTTTGATGAAAGCATTGAAGGCATCTTAAGTACTCAATCACCCACACTTCCCCCGCCATCCATAAATAAATACATAGGCCTATTCTGCCCCCTAATAACACAGTTAGATTTTTGTTTTAAATACTTATAAAGTAAACTTGTGAAAACGGAGTATAACGCTCAATACTTTTCAAATTGGACGATTTTGATACAAAAATTAATCATATACACACACAGGCTTCCATTTCACAAGAATTGAGCGAATGAAATTAAAGTACAATACAATCCCCAAAGTGTTTATCAATGGGCTTACAACCAGATAAATAAAAAATTATTATTTTTGTTGGTGTGCGTGTCTGTATGATTGCGTATGAATGTATGTTATTTATATTTAAATAAAAATGTCCCCTGTTTGATTGTTTATTTTATTTTGCGGCCACCAACTTGGTTCGTCGAATGCGATACTTAGTATGGTGCAAATACGAATATATTTGTAGAAGCATTTTGAAAATTTGTTACAATTATTAAAGTAATTCAACAAAATGATTTTACAAATTATCATCGCATAACAAATTGTGTATAGCATTTGTTTTTGCGTCTGTTAACGCGGTTACTAATTTAGTTTTGTTAGTATTAATTTGCAACCGCTGCCATTTATTGTGTGTAAATAAATATAACACCAGTAACTTCATATTTTGATTGACTCACTTAAGCAAATTATATTACTTAACGGCGAAAATTTTAAGTATGATTTAGTAAGTTATGTGTTTAATTGTAAGGACACCTTAACGAAATCTGTATAAATTATAAATAAATATGTATAAATAGACAAATATTTCTTATAGTTATGTTTTAATCTAAAGAATGTTCTGCTGTAAAATATTTCAAATAGATGACAATATAACTGTAGCAATGTTCGCTTTTTCTTCTCCTAATTGATAAATATTTAGCAAGTAAGGGTCAATATCTAGTTGCAAACCGCGAGAGAGCATTCTGGAGCATGTGGTTCTCGCGGAATTAATTAGAAACCATGTTAACAAAAATCGTCAAAAATGGAAGGCCTGTTTTTTTGGGTGTAAAAAGGTTTTTCGCTGCGATTCGCGAATAGACTCCTCTAGGTTCCTCCAGGTACTTGATGAAGATGTCACCTGTTTGAAAATGGTTCCTCAGGCTCATTGAACCCCGATGGACAATCAAAGTCATTTAAAACTAAGTCATATAAGTACAAAAATTATTGCTACAAGCATAATTGCTTATAAATATTATTGAAACATACTACCATAGTTTTTGGTAGTTTAAATAATTAGTTTTTTATATTTATTAACAATAATGCCCATAAAACTTTAACAATAAGCTTTAAAAATATATATATAAGCATGGTTGACATGAACAATAAATAATGCAATAGTCAAGTAATTGTTTTATTAATTGAATGCTAATTAATCCTAATATAAGTGTATATATGTTTAAAATTAAAAACAAAGCCTCCTTAGTATATCTCTATATTGTTCTTTCATTTATTATTAATATTAGATTCCTGTTATTGTATCATTTATAATAAATATAAAACTGTAACAGATGTATAGATACTATTAATATAATTATTATGTATTTGTAAATCGATGTATATGTACCAACAATTAAAAGCTAATAAATTGTTATTATAATATATTACAATTGATTTATTTCGTTTTTTGTTTTACAGGAACAACAAAATTAAACTAATTAAAAATAAAGCTTATATCCAATATAATAAAAATGTGTTTTAAACAATTAACAATGAGCTTAAAAAAAGATATAAACATGATCGACATGAACAATAAATAATGCAATAGTCAAGTAACTAATTTATTAAATAAATACTAATTAAACCCGGGGCTATTAGTATTATTAGTAATATTATTTATAAATATTACTTTTACTATGGCAGTTATCAATAAACATTGTTAAAATAAATAGAAATAAATCTATGAACAGTGTAAATAATTAATTTATTATATGTATATAGAACAATGTCCTTAAAGGTTAATAAAACGTTAGTAATTAAGCCTTAAATATTAAATGATTAAAAATATATGGGTGCAGGTATTTCAGATTTTACGAAATTTTCGAGTTTTTCACAGTTAGTAGGCGGATCGCAGGATATAGAAGAGTAATCGGAAAAAATGCGGGAAATATTTGAACATGGTCGCTAAAAACCAATATTTTTTCAGAAAAAAGCGGCAATTCAAATTTTCCATTACAAAGGTCTCTATTATTTTTTGAGCGCGGGAAGACGACAAAAATTTGAACGTGGTCGGTAAGAAATTTTATTTTTTCAAGAGTTTCAAGAAATTTAAAATATACATTTTAGTTATAAACAATCTAAAAAATGCTCTCTCGTGGTTTCGCACTTGATATTGAGCCTAGCAAAAATTACGTACCTTGAGGAGCCTCTTCCAGATGATTATTTCGCACAACTGAAAATACAAATAAGGACAAAAGGATTGTTTTTGTAATAAAAAGAAAATTATTTATTCAAATTAAAAGAATTTTATTTATTAATAATATAAATGTGATGTTTAAACATTGATAAAACACTTTCTCAATGACATCAATTAAGTAATAAAATTAACAGAATATCAAACAAATTGGTCCAAGTTGCTTACTTGTAATTCAATTTCATTTACAAATAAACTTGTATGTTTTTGTTTTTAAATATTATTATTATTATTAATCAATATTATTTCATATAAAATATAAAAATATTCTTGTCGTACAGTGCATGTAAGAAGTATGCACTGACAACATTTATACTATGTATGTACCTAGTTGACTACACACTAAGTGCAGTGAGTTAGCTGCCAAAATACCTATTTTTGTTTGTATTATGTATGTACAACTATGTACAGCACTAAATAATTTCGCAGATGCACCTGTGATTGTGTGTTTCTAAACTAATAAGGCACAAACATTTCGCTAAAGTGCCCAATCTATTCAAATGGAATATTGCTAAATTTAACTACTAGGTATTTATTAAAAAAACAATCAAAAATGTGAATTTAAAAACATGGCAAGACAATTGCGTGTCTTAAATAAATAAAAACAATCAAAGATTAATAGTTAAAAAAATTATTAGTTACAACTAATACAGTAAAATTGAATTATCGTTAAAATAAATGCAACTATTTCACAATATTTGCCGTTATGAACGACTACTTTTTAGAAGACTAGGGTTGCCAATTTACGTTATTTATCAGGCGAACTTTCATTGGAAGCTATCTGTCTCTTCATTGACGAGTAATTGCGCAAATTACTTTGAGTTGCGCTACCTATTACTTCCATCCATCTGATATCGACAATAAATCAGAATTAATAAAAGAAATGTAAGCATATTGCAAAAATAAAAACATCACCTATTATATGTATACTCAGATTCCGCACGGAAGAAATACACATGGTTCTTATACTGCAGTTTGAAAACGTAATCTTTACCGATGGCGTCTTCTACTGTTGGTGCTCCAACCGCATATCCTAACAGCGGAAGAGAAGCCAATGGAAAATCATCCATGCAACTCTTATAGAAGAACAAACAGAAGGATGTGAAAACAACCCATAGCTTTTGCCAACCGTTACTGCTTTTAAATTTACGCAATAAGTATCCGGATAACTGATTCTGAAAAATCAAATAAAACACAATTACATGCACGCCCAGAGAAATAAGTCTGTTCTACAATGCATAATTAAAAAAAAAAACTTATATATATACTTAACATCCGTATTAATTTTAATACAAATTATAATTATGCTGATTAAATTGAATGAGTTGACTTACCTCAGCTGCAACTAACTGGTCCTGCATGCTGATACTGGTATTCCGGTGCCAGCATACATGCACGGTCGTATTGCTTCGTTGTGTCGATGGTTTTGTCTGAGTGGCCATATCCGTGCCGCACTGGTCCATTATCTCATCGGAAGAGCCTATATTCCACAGGGAAAATACAAAATTAATAAATTTAATTCATTTGTACAGAAATTAAATAGAAAAGCTTTTATACTCTACTAACTACAACTTTTCAAGCTCAAATAAGTGAGCTTTGTGTCGGTCCGATCACGGGCCAATTGGATCGCAGATGTTAAGTCTTCGACCCAGCGGTCTTTTTCGTCTTGGGAATTGGCGGCTACTGTCAAGGCTCGGTTACCACCTTTAAAGAAAACAACCATAATTCCCAATCAATTAAATTCAATTATTTTATATAAATGTAATAAATGTAGTAATTAAAAAAAAATCTTTACATATATCACATATATGTAGTTATTTATTAGATTGAATTTAATAAAAGTATAGCTATTGATGATTTGAAATAGATAAGATCAAAGTTCAGTAGCAATTTTCGATGGGAAAATTACTTACCGTAAATTATAAATGCGTAGGATGCAATATCACCATCTGGTTCCTCAAGCATAACACCTCTCAGAGGCATATGACCATGAACCTTAAACTGGAGAGCAGCTTGTGATCGAGATGTATACAATAAGATATCCGAAAACTGTCATAATACAAACAAAAAACGCTTTTAGAATCTCCAGGGGGAAAACCACAAACACGTATCAAAAACATATAAATCATCGAAAAACACATCTTACAACACTTGAAAATAAAAGTACTTACCAAAAAGAACATTCGCTGTTGATACCCTTTCCGTGAATGCTTTAGTAGACATCCGTGTCGTATAAATTTTCTACCCTGTTGAACCAAAGAATCGAATCCGATAATATCACGTTGTAGTTCGCACAGAGCAGCTAAATTTTCGGAATGCACCAACTGCTCCGCAACGGGGGAAATTAAATCATCTAGAGTTGCATTCGCTGTTAAACAATCGGCATAGTCCGGATGTGATGCCTCGTAATGTTTCAGCAGTCCTGGAAATGTAATATTATCACTCATCTACTAGGGATTTAAATTAAACAACAGTTTACTTACGATCAAGAAGATTCTTATAATGTAGTAACCGGTGTAGCGGTTTTAGTACGAATGTTGTCAATGGAAGGTAACAAACTTTTTGCAACTCAAACTCACGATAAAGTTGTTCAAAACGAGTGTCTTCTTTAAAAGCAGCGTCCAGTCGTTCCAAAACACATAAATGACCGTCAATATATTCTTCGTATAGCTAAAAACCACAAGAAATCAAATATAGAGTAAGTTTAATAGATTTTTAAAAAAAAACTTACTGGTAATAAGGGTGGTAAATGCGTTAACAAAACATCTCCAACTCTTTGGGTATCTCCTTTATAACCACCTCGGCCTTCCCAAGCTTGTAGTCTTTGTTCCAAATCCCTAACTAGTTGTCCATGTGCATTTGCCAATGGTGAAATCAAAGTTAATAATAAATTACATTCATTTGGTTTCTCAGCGGCTACTTCGTCTCTAAACCACTACACAAAAAAAAATGAGAATATTTAAAAAAAAAAGAAGCGAAATCAACTCACAATATTGATAACATCTAAATCTTTCTTATACGTCAACTCTGTCGTCAAAATTTCTTTCGCTATATAATACGCTTTATCTGATGTCCATCGGGGCTGCAAAAGTAATCATGTTTAACAATAATTGTAAAGCAATACCTTAACTAATATTACCTTCTTCTTAACTTCATGTTCAACGTCTGCCGTTATCAGTGTTCCATTTTTCGTTGTATTCGCATTCACTGTATTCATAATGTCTTCCTGGGTTAGTTGTTTAACTGGACTCATATCACCAGACCCTCTGCTTCGGTTAACGTTCGACACAGCGTCATTTCCATTTATGTTTTTCGAATTTGGTGTTGATGCAAAGAACGAATTATTATTTTCTGATAATATAGACGTGTTGTAGCTACCACCGTAATGATTATCTGTTGAAAGAAACTCGATTAATTTTCAATTAAAGAACAAAGATAAAAACATATATTACAAAATACACTAAACACTATCGCTAATAACTGTGTCAAATTATAGATTTGGTGGATTGTGTGTCTAGAAACATGCATGTGCTGTTCAAAAATTGTATAAAAATGAAAAAAAATTGGTCATGCTTATACGAAGTATAAACATCAAAAAAACGTACTCACTCAATATAGTCCCAATGTAAACTTTAAAAACATTTTAAACCCCTGACAAGTTAATAAAAATAAAATTGTATTGAGAAAAAAAATATATCAGCGTGCCAATTTTTGCATTGATTGCTATCTGTAGTATGTCTTACACGCGTGTCACTTTACAGTTTTGAGGTATTAAAGCCCATGAGATAAGCAAATCGTATATTTTATTTCCAATAAAACGTCCTAAGATATTATTACACAGGATTAGTTTTGATAAATGACACAGAAATTAGTTAACAAGCAAGAATTATTACAAGAAAAATATTATATAAATTGTGTTGAATCTAAACAGAAATGATTAGGCCTATTTTTTTGATTTAAAGTATTATTAACAAATGGTTGCAATGTGAAAAAACTGCAAATATAACTTTTTTTTGTTAAACATATCTACATAATCCGATTGATTAGTAAAATGAACAAAATTATTTTATAAAAATGTTCGTACAAAAACTTCATCTATTGAAAAATCCTATCAAATAATAATTTTGTTCATTTTTACATTTGACACATTCCTGCACTGCATTTTGGCACACCGTAAATTTAAAGTAACAAAATCGTAACTATTTTGTACTTTAAATTTGAAATTAGACCGATTTTTGTTTTTGTATTTAATAAGTTAAGGCTGTGTGCAGTACAGTTTTCAATAAAGCAATATTAATTTGAAAAAAAGTTAAACATGCATTTATGGTTAGTTTGTTTATTACCTGGTACCTGAATTGTGATTTTAGTTAATGGTAATAATACTCTATCTACATGAACTTTTTTGTAAGTGTTCTTCTTCAATTGTTATCACACGCGAACCGTGCAACGCGATTGTCATTTGAAAATAAAATGAGACAATTAATTGACACATAAAACCGATGCAGTGATGGTATAATTAATTTTAATTAATTGAGATTATTATACGTAGGTTCACGTGTGATATTTTATGAGGAGCTGTTTACAGTTAAAAACTAGCGTTTTTTTTCCATTTGAAATGTTATAATAAAACTAGTACATTTAGATGTATGTAACTAACTTTCCACCGGGTAATATTAAGTAGTTTTAAATTGAAATTTAACAATATTGTGACACAACACAGAAAGATAATTCGGATAGAAGATGAAAATGATTTTTACATACACATAAATTGATAACGAATTTGTTAACACCATATATACAAATAAAATATATACAAAATGCTATAAATATATAAAATGGAATGATGCTGAAACGCGAATGAGCATGAGAATTGATATTCCATTTTATATATATTATAATTTGAAAAAAATGTAACTACCAAATTTACGAAACAAAGTTATTTATTTATAACCATAATTTACGATGTAATATTAGTTATATCGATATCATTTCGTAAACTTGGTTTGTTAACGTGAAAATGAAATGGTGGTTCGATTTTCGATAGAACATTTAAATTTAAAACTACCGATTATCTGTAGCACACCGCTTACACCCAACAGACCATTGTCCCACACAGAAATATGAACTATTTATTCGGAATTTTTTACCTATAGGCTATACGTCACCTCGATTAAATAACAATCATTAATAATAATAATATTAAATATACAAACGAGTACGATATATTCTAGGTTTAAGTTTGATTCTTTTTTTTATTTAGTATGTGTGTATTTGTTATATCTTTTTTTAAACGACTGCGAGTTATATATTATGTACAGGGTTTTTAAGATCAGTCTTCACGCGGTGCTCAAATTTCTTTGTACGAGCTTCGGGATTTCTTAAATTTATTTCAAAAAGCCGAAATGTTGAAGACAATCGCATGTTTAACAATACCCTAATAAACAATCACGTATATTTTCAATACACGCTTCTAAAATTTAACCTCTTTTAGAGCCAATTTTACTATAACAAAAATCACGATAAGTTACTTTGGCAACTGGAGCTTTGGTGAACTAAAACTAAAAACGCATTCCTAAACTAGACTCAGATCAAATTTCCGGATCGGGATCAGGGTCTTCGAAGTCGTCTTCTAACAAGGGAGGAGGTATGGAAGAAACATCGAATGCTTCACTTATAGAATTGTCCATGGCAAGTATGTCAAAACGGCCTAAACTTTCGTCAAAGTCACCGTCGTTTTCAATACGAAAGATATCGGACCCTGACTGCGAATCACCATCAGGAAAATATCCTTCTTCCACATTTTCCGAGTAAATACGCCGTATAATATCAGATTTATACTCATAATCACTAGGAAGGTCACTGAAATCTTTACCACACATGTAGCGTTCCGGTTGCTCCATGGAGGCTTCTGAATATTCATCTTTCGACGAACGATCCCTATCTAGTCTATGCCGTTTCGGTTGGACTTGTCTGCGTCTACGATGACCACGGACACGAGTCTCGGGGGTGCCGATTGGCGATTCGACCGAACTGGTTGAATCATTTTCACTGGAAGGACTTTGAAGTAAACTTTTCGATAAAGTCTTCCTGTGAGTTCTGGATAGGGGGATTGTATTCGTTTTCGAGATAGGTATAGGCTTAGACATTGCAGCTGAAGTCGACTCGGAACTTAAGCTGCTTGAATAATATGGTGTACATTTAGAATATTTTAGTGGAACTTTCATTGGTCGTTCTGTTGATCGAGAAGATGGTTGATGTTTCATTTGTCGTTGATGAATTTCATCGATAACCGACTGAGGAACTTGTCGTTCAACTGAGCTACTCTCTGTTGATTTTTCCGTGTCAGAGAGTAAGTGGTGTACAGGTATTTGAACAGGTCGTTCTGTGGATTTTGTATAAAAACGTGCTTCTTCTAATGCTAATTTTTTCGTAATTTGATCCTCTGATGGAATATTTTCTGGGCTCTTAGGTTGTATCGGTTGCGAAGTACTTTCTTCGTCATCTAATAACTGTTCAAGACAACCTTCTTTATTAATAGTATTCATATTACATGCCTGAGGAATCATTGTATTCACCGCAGTGTCCGAACTGGACCATTCCGAAATCGTAGGGACAATTTCTGTCAACGTACTATCACCAGTTGATACATTTGTTGATAGTTTTTGAAATTGTAATCCAGCACCAGTTTGTTGTGTCATTAAAGTATTACTATTACTGCTGGACCATTCAGAAATGGAATGAGCAATATCTGTTAGTGAATTATCATCACTTTTCAAAGCACCGGAAGTATTTGTTGTCGAACTTTTATTTGTGCAACTGTTATTACTTGTCGACATATTTTGAATACGAACTGTATTCGTGCTGTTTGACCACTCTGATAAGCTAAGCGCAACTGAGGTATCTTCTGAATGTGAACTATGTGTACATTTTGCTGGTCGAAGCGCAAACCTAACAGTACCTTCTTCGAAATTCGTCCCCATTGAGCTAGTACATTCTTCTTCCGAATAAGAACTGTGGGAATGCCGTGGAGAAGGTGGTTTTAATTCGTTTTTCGCACCAGAGTGAGATGAATCATCTGATGTGGTACTACGTCGTAAGACTGTAGGGGGTCTCAGTTCATTTTTAGAACTATCAATTAGTACATCGGTAAAAACATCATCATTTAGTGTAACATTCATATCCTCTTCTGAATTTGAGCTACGCGAATCAGCGGATTTAGTTTCAAGCACTATCTTCACGCCGCTCTGTATTCCGCTTACACTATCCGAGCTGCTTTTTTCTTGTTCGTCTCTAGCTTGATTTTCTTCTTCATTTAATTGCTCCACTTCATTGTCATACTCATCATTTTCCAATGTTTTATTATCTTCACTTGAATCTGCATTTGATTCATTTTCACCCGTGGGATCTGTGGTTGAGTCTACAGTAACTTTGCACGCTTCTTCTGGTTCCATGTAGTAAGATTCAACGTTTCCAACGACTGGTGTTTCCAAGAGACTTGAAGGAGGGCTGGGCCATTGCTCTGAATCTTGGCTTTTCAAAGAAGCTCGGTGACCGAACATTTTTGGTATGTGAGGTGGAGTTATAGCCATTAACTTGGCGTTTTGTTCGACACTATCTATACTGGGCATATCATGCAATAAATCCAGAGCACGTAATTCGTCTCGAGAGTGTCTTTCTATTTGCATTGGTATTTCAGGCAATGGCCAATCTTCACAATCTTGGCTGCATGAGGGTTTCAACTCTGGTTCTTCTATTTCCTCTTCATCGATAATTGTATCATCTGAATCTTGTCTTCGAAGTTTCAAACCTCTTTCTGAAGTTATTATTTCTATATCATCTATAGAAAGATCTGCCATTTCTGCGGATGTTCTTCTATCGTCTGACATTTGTCTATGTAGCAACAAATTATTTACATTTGCTATATTATGCTCGATGCTATGCTTGCTTCCAGATGCATCTTTTTGTTTTTTACCTGAACTACTGTTAGAACTTTTCTTTTCCGCTTCACCACATGCAGCATTACTGGGAGGATCTGAACTTAAACTAGCCTGGTGATCACTCGACATTAAAGATTCGTCGTTGACACTATCTGACTGTGTACTAGCTTTGGTAGAATCATCTTCCAAACTAGTATTCTCCGAATTAGTACTTCTTTCTGAAATACGTGATAATGTCCTTGAAAGAAATGCAGTACCATAACTTCCTACTAAGACGCCAGAATCACTAAGCCCCATACTACTGATAGCAGCTGTCAGGCATGGATATCCAAATCCTGATGGAAATTCAGCGAGTTCATCTTGAAAATCGTATGGTTCTTCGTCTTTCGGATCCGAGGCTTGTTCAGTTTTACCAGTGGCCAAATCATAATTGCCTGAATATTCACCGGTGCTTTGGCGACTCATGAAATATTCCTGAGCATCTGTATCTGGAGGAAGAAGGCCTTCTTCCAAACTTGACGAGCCAGAACTTTCTATAAGAAATGGTCTCCATGTTGAGCTAGCCTCTTTATTAGGTACTTCTCCAGTTTTTTGCATCCTCGCTGCGACCCCCAAACTGCCCGAACTTGATTCAGTGTCGAATGAGTTTTTAGATTCAACAGATAATTTATCTATTGAATGTAAAGTTGAGCGATCTAAGGAACTCTTTCCATTATTCCATCTTTTATCAGATACTGAGTCATCTAGTGATGACAACGAATTTTTATCTGCACTAGATAACTTTTTACTGATTTTCTGATGAATCTTCTGACTTAATTCAGAATCACTTGCCCATTTTTGCTCAAAAGGATATTTCTTTTTTGAATTTTTTGCACCAATGCTCACTTCTAGCGAATCATCTGATTTGCTTCCTTTCGTGTCGTCTCTGATTTTTGTGAAACCATTCGAAGCGGAGCTAGATTCTTCGTCGATAGGACTAGATCGTTCCAGAGTAGGTTTACTAATAATCTTTTCATTTTTCAACTGGTCGAGTGATTCAAACTGCTCTATGTGTTGGCTTAAACCAATTGTTTTAGCAATAGAACAACTAACACTTGATTCATCTCCAGTTTCTTTAAGATTATTCCCAGGGCTAAAATCTTTTTCTCCGCTTGTCCACGATCCTGTTGTATCACTACTTCGCGAATGATCACTGCTATGTTTTAGCAAGCCACTTCTTCCTGATCTTGGTTGATCAGTTGTAAGTAAAACAGTTTTAAATTCAGAACCATCTTCACTTTTAAGTTTCTCTAAAACTGGTTCAATTGCTTTTAATTCTATTGCTTCAATATCAATCACTAATTCTGGTTCAATGTTTGTAACTTTTTCTGGTTGAATATCTGTATTTTTTTCTGGTTCAATGTCTGTGCCGGTAACTTTTTCTGGAGAACCTTCTGCTGCTTCTTCAACGTCAGAAGAATCAGCACCTACATATTCGTCACACTCAACCGTTACCCATGACGTTGTGTCCTCCGATCTACTACGTTCAATACTTAATTTTAGTAGCGCTTTTTGAGTTCTATGCTCATCAAACCCTAACAAATGACTATCAGCCGTTTCAAACTTCAATTCACTTACCTCCGTCAAGGATTCATCTTCACTTGTTATGCGTACTAAAGTATTATCTTGAGCATCATCCTGACTATCATGCTTGTCTTCTACTGTTTTGTCATTAAGTGATGAATCTCCATCTCTGATAATTTTCTCGATCTTTTTCGATAATGATGAATCTATTGCGATTGTTTTTTGTAATTCTGCTATTAATTTCGCATCTTTCTCGGACTTATGTGATGAATCGCCAGAATCATCAATATATTTTATATCCAACGAGTTGCCCAAACTGGCTTTTTCCAAACTCTGTGATTCCGATGACGATTTTGTTTGATCGGGAGGCTTGGAAATCGACCCATCCTCAAAAAAAGCATTATCATCTGATTTTTGAAGTATAGTTATCTTGTCCATTTTTTCTTTACTTGTTTGTGCTTCGCCTTCTACAGATAACCAAATATCTAAACTTGTTCCTTGAAGAACAATATTTTCTTTAATATCTTGTTCGGAAATAGAGGGTTCTTTATGGACTTCGGCTTGTACCACTTGTTCTACGACCTGTTCATCAGATTCTGGAGATGTCTCACTTATTATTGGAGGTATTAAAGTTATAAGAGTTGGCTTTTCATCTTTTATATTCTCAACATTAAAATCAAACTCTAGGTTTTCGACATCACGACTTTCAAGATCTAAACTTTTCCCTAATCGCTGAACAGATTTACTATTTTCTTCAGCTACTTCATCAGGATGATCGAGAGTTAAATCCAATTCTAAACTCTTCGTTAACTTTTTATCCAATCGTTTTGGACTTTTAGTTATAATTATTGCATCTTCCAAAGGTATACTTGCTGTTTCAATTGTATCTATTGAAATTTCTAATTTACCATCATTTACTCGAACAGTTTCTTCTACTGTGGGGAACACTGGCAACACATCTTTCACGGGGCTTTTAAGAGTTTTGGTTTGTTTAATAGCTGTTTCATACAACATTTGCTGTTTTTCAATACGCTTAGCTACATCACTGTCACTATCCTCTTGTGATTTAGCTCGTTCTTTGCTTGCTGCGCGTTTGAACTCCAACTTATCAAACGACTTGGATTTTTCCTTGGGCGGTGTTCGTTTTCCAGATTCCATCTCCTGACTCTTAGTTCGTTTAATTTCAGGCGGATGTAGTGATTGTGGTGTTGGTAATGACTTTTGAGATGGTAACGCTGGTTTGTCTTCTTTTTTAAGTGGTAGTGATTTTTGTAGTTGCAATTTATCTCGGTTTGCAGTTCGTTGAGATGCTGTTAATTTTTCGCCTGGTTTAGAAGGTGCAGATCGCTTTGGTGGTAGAGATTTCGAAGTAGGGAACTTATCTTTAGAACTGTTTGATTTAGCTGCATCTCGTGAATGTGTCTTCTGTGTTGGTAATGATCTTTGGTTTTGAACTGTTTTATTTCGTGGTATATCAGGAAGTGATTTTTGTGATGGTAGTGATTTTTGTATGGAGCCTGAACGTGTTAAGGGTTTTTTGGTTCTTGTCGGTAAATCAGGAACTATTTGATCTTTTTCTTCTGATTTTTTCGTTTTTAATTCTTTCTTCTCTGGTTTTTCATTTTCATCTTTCTTAATTTTTGGTTTTTCAGCTTCTTCTTTAGTTCCTGTCTTAACGTCGATATTTTTATCTTCTTGTTCACTTCCAATTACATTTTCTTCTATCTTGGTTTCCAATGTAACTATCTCAGTATCTTTCTTTAAAGTTGCCTCTTTTACTTCAGCTTCGGGTTGAATTACTACTTCCTCTTTAGTTACTTCTACTTCGGAACTTTCTTCCATTGTATCATCCTTACTTGAAAATGCATTTAATGCTGGTAACTTATTAACAGATATAATAGGAGTATCTAAGCTTTTAGCTCGTCTGTTCGCAGTGGGCGAGGTAGTGGCGGCTTGCCTTTGGATAACCGCAAAAGCGGAGCCTTCTGATAAATTCAATCGTGCATGTGCGAAAAGTAGAGGCGACTGGCCTTTTTTTCTAGATGCCGCTGTTGATTCTTTTCCTGGTGTCGCTGGTTTAGTTAGTGACACTACTTTAGCTTCAGTTGGTATTGGTTTTACTTCTATTCTAGTTTGGTCTTCAGATATTGTATCAGATGTTAGTTTACCTTCTCTGCTATCTTCAGTTATAGTTGGGCAATCTTCTATTAACGCAGTTAATGTTTTGTCCTCTTCTGGTTCTTCAAACACAGGTTTATTCAAGTCTATTGCTGAAATTGTATAGTTGACATCATCTTCTGAACTTGGTATAGAAATAGATCGTTCAGATATCCTACGTAATTCTGTTTGATAGTTGGGGTCTAGACTTCTATCGTACGGTAGGTATTCAGTTTTTCGAGTTGTCGGCGGTGATCCTTCTATTTCTGTGGAAGACATTGTGTATTGTAAATGGGTCTGGCGTTCGTGTTCGTATTTTAAAATTGGTTCCATTTCTTTACGCGATTGAGGTGGTGAAAACTCTAGACGAGTTGGTGTTGCTTCAGTACTGCCAAATACATCATCTGAATCTAATGACTCATCATCGGAACTGAATGAAGTTATTCGAACTTTAGTTTTGTTCTTGCCGCCTTTTTTATTGGGTTGCATGCGCGGTTTAATAATTCGTTTCGTTTTTAACTCCGTTTTTATTTTCTCTTTTATTATAATTGGTTTTCCCTTATTATCGACTTTATTGCTTATCATTGCATTTTGTTTGATAATGTCAACTACTGTTTTGGGTTCATCGATTTTTATCTCAGGGCCGATGGCCTTTTGTATTTTAATTTTTAATTCAGGTTTTAAACTCTCCGTTTTTGAGCTAGTTGGAGAGTCTGATTCAATTTGACTTAATTTAGAATTCAATGCTTCCAGCATAACTGGATCTATTTTAGTTATATCACGTTTTGGACTAGCCATATGTTGAATCGGTGCTTCGCTCTTATCAACTTCTAAAGTAACGGGATCAATTTTAGATAGATCTATATTTTGTGTGAATAAAAACGAACCAGTCGGTTCTGCGTCTGAAGTTAAAGTTTTCGCACTAGATTTGCATTCGTCGGAAGAATCAGTTACTATAGGTTCCGGAGGAGGTTTCCATTTTTTATCTATTGTTATTATTGGACTATCTACTACAATTTGTTCTGGTTCTATAAATTGAACAATTTCATCAATTTTCGAAGCAGTACCGTTCATCATATGCCGTTTGTGCAACACGTAAGGTATATCAAAATCATTTTTGGGAGGTAAATTTATCAGATCTGATTGAGTTTTGGCGCCTAAAACTTCAAACTGACTCTTCGGCACTTCGAATTTTGTTTTTTGGCCTTCAATTTCTCGTTTTAAAATATCAAAATGACCGAATTCAGCTGTCGGCATTTCGAAATGAGACCCTCTGTATTTTGTAAGAGGCGGAGCACTAGGTATTTGTTTGAACAGGTAGTCCTCATCGCTGGACTCTGCTGGAGTAAGATCAATAGATTTTTGATGCATAAGCATATGTCTTCGTGAATTTGATCCTAAGCGTTGTCTATTTGCAATGCTATTCGGATCTGACTTTGTTCTTTCGATTGGTTGATGTAAAGGTAGCACTCCGTCGCCCAACATCTCTAACCTTTTGGGATCAATTTCCATAAAGACATCACGGTAATTATTTCTCGTAGCTTTGGGTTTGAAGTCGTTGTCTTGCACATTGTTTTGGTTCATTGCTGAGACGATACTATATGCGGAATGCTCAACACACATTCCTAATTCCATGTCACTCTCTTGCAAAGATTGTATTTTATCTTCATCAAAGCTAAAAATATTACTTTCAGATTCAGTAGAGCGCTGTTGCAGTCGTCCTTTCGTTGTCCAGTCTTTAATTTCCGTAGGAACGCCAACAATACTCTCTGGCCATATATGTGTGGTCGTTTGTGACCTACGATGATCTGGATCAAATGTGGACTTGTGTGAATGTGAGCGACTGTGACCGGACGGCTTGTGAGTTCGTGGTACTGTGTTCTGCTGTTCTAAATTTGAAAACAGACGATTTGCGCGTAAATTTTGTTCGGTTTCAACATTTTGTAAGCTAATGGAATGAACGTGTGAAGTTTCCTTAAAATTAGGGAAAGTATCGTAGTCCATTGGAGATTTGTGTGGTAGTTTCTGAATGCCGTAGTTTCGATCAAACTGTATTTTTCTATCGAATTCATGATGATATTTGATGAATTTAGATTCTTCAATTAATTTAGAAGCAGCGTCAAAGTAATCACTCTTTGAATCTAAACTAGAAGTTCGCGAATCAATGAATTCTGATTTCCTTCCTAAATTTTCGAAACTTTTATTCTTTCTGGTCATCGGTAATTTCTTCGTTTCATGATCACTCTTGGAATCTTGACTTGACGTACGTGACCCGAAACTTTGGTCCCAACCACTTTTACGAAGACTTTCTTTACTTGTTTTCGACATACGTGAATCATAATAATCGCTTTTGGATTCTAGACTAGAAGTACAAGAACTTACCTTAAAGTTTTTGTAGAAGCTACCGTCAGATTTCCGCGGAATTTTTTCGCGAGGGAAATCCCTGGGATCGTCCATCAAAAATATATCCTGATGAACATCCGAACTGCTTTTATATTTATGATGTTTTTCTGAATCCGATTCAGAGTCAGTGGGTAAATAATTACCCGAGTCAAGACTGCAACTTCTAGTGTTCATAGACTTTGTTTTCCGTTGTCTATATTCACCGGAAGTACTATAATCGTCGTCAGACCGTTCAAGTAACTCGTAGCTATCATGCGAAAGATCATCTTGTGATTCTGCTAATTCATAATTACCAGGATCTTCCATAGATTCCTGGCTAAGACTAGTGGTACCGGGGTAACTACTGGAATAAACTTTCTGACCGGGAACAATAATATCCTGGTGGATATCAAGGCTAACATTTCGTGAACTACTCGCGCTATACAGAGCTCGATTTGTTTCGTCATAGCGCGTAATTGGAGACTCTAGTTTACGTTCTTCTAAGTTAATATAACTGCTCTTCTCGATAGCCGATATCGCGGATTTCATCCGATGTTTCGCTTGGCCCGAGTCCTCGAACGAAAAATCGTACAGGTCGCGACAACTGGCACTGCGTTGCCAGATCTGCCGTTTGGGTAGGGTGGTCTCCGAACGGTATTGCAACGTGGGGTATGTATTGTATTCGTCCGGACTGGACCTGTGGTCCGTATCGTTGTCGGGATCGAGGAAGGGTGACATTAGGGGATTCAGCGTACCGGTAATGCCGGTGGTACCCAGTTCGATCTGAGATTGAGTCTGTTTCGCGGGGGTATTGTAAGTCGTGGGGGTATATCGGACTTTGTCTAAAGAACCCTCTGATTTCTGGAGCAGGTGGTCGTTACAAAGCGTCCGGGTAGTAGTGCTGTGTATGTGCGTGTGGTGGGTGTGCGTTGTACTGTACAGCGCCGGCGGCGGCAGCGCCGGTTGCTGTCGGATTGTGTGTGTGTACTGTGTATGTGGGATGATGTGTCGTGTGTTCTGCTGACCTGTGTCTGCCCTGTGAACTGCTGCGCGAACGGCGACCGGGCTGCCCGCTGACGACGCCACCGCTTGCTGCTGCAGCAGCTGCTGCTGCGGCGTGCTGATGGTAGTGCTGCGCTGCGGAAGCTGCGGCTGCTGCTGCTTGAGAGGCGGCGAGGGCAGCTGCTGCTTGAGAGGTGGCGACTGGATGATGGTACGCAGCGGGCTCGTAGCTGCAGAAGTCACCGGGGTACCCGATTGCGTCGTCAGAGGAGGTGAGGGCGAGCTCATCGTCCGAGAGTCCGGCGCCACCACTGCCGCTGTGGTGGTGCGAGTGCCGGCTGTAGTGGACTGGGCCGTGCTCCAGCACGTAGCTATGTCTGGGGGGCGATAGGCTGCCCTCGTCGTCGGAGAAACCGGCACCTGGCCCCCCCGTACCGATGCGGGATCCATCGAAGCCAGCGACGTTGATAGGCTGGAACCCGCTGGGCCCGCTATACCCACACACACACACACACACATATATAAAACCAATTTCTAATTATCGAAATCAGGCATTTCATTCCATATAAATGAGAAACAAAATATAGGGATAAAGACTATAAGACACCGGAGTCCCAGTATTACTACTTCGACCAAGTGTTATTATTTCAAACCAACTAAATAAAAAGAAGCCAACCGATAGTCAAGAACATAAAGTTTAATACATAGGCATAGAGATAGATAAGAGAAAATAAGTAAGATATAAATAGAAGAGTAGAAAATAGTTGTAGCTGTAGTTGTTGTAGATATTAAGTAGGAAATGGACAGAGATTCTAAAGTGTGAGATTTAGTGAAACACCTACCGTTAACGAGACTGTTGTCAGCGAGAGGCAACAGTGGGTGTGCGGATATGCTGTTGCCGACAAGGCTGGCGTGCACGTTGGCTGCACTAGAGTGCGCCGATGAATGCCGGAACGAGGCCGACCTACGCACAACAAGAGAATGAGGATTGAGACTTTTAAACAAATTAAAATCCAACTATTTATATTTTTATAAATATATTATCAGATATCCTGCCTCCCTATTTATACTTATTTCGAACACGATCAACAACGCCTTAAGAATATTCATGGAATGAACTTAATTTCAAGACGTATAGAACAGTTTGCAGTATCACTGCATAAAATTAAGGAAATATGTTTAAGTTATAGGAAAGAAAATTATTGTAAGATGTCTGTGGACAAATCAATTTTTCAGTTGGTTAAGACCAATCCACTGAAGACATACAAATCAGTAGGTATATTTAACCGCCAGGATAACCAAGCCGACTAACATTGAGTGCAAGGAAATAATCTAAAAAAGTATCTTTCAAATTATAGCGACATACTTTTTTGATTCCTAATTTTATCAAAATCCACACATTTATTAATCTAGTCTAATCTATCTTTGTAACTAACTCCATTCCACAATTATTTCAGACATCTTTGTGCAGTTCCGGCTTTGAAAAATAACCAGCCTATCTCTATACTCTAAAGCGTAATTATGTCCGTTGATTACATTTAGTAATGCGGATTTAGAACAATAAATCATCACCAGGTTACACGAAAGTGCAAAGGAGTTAAAAATAATAAAAACATGATGCCACGGTTAACGATCTGGACATCTAACGCATAAATATTGACTTTATTATGATTGACCAATAACTGTGTGTATTATGTATTAGTTTATTTGATATTAGTGGTGGTGGTGGTGGTGTGTTGTAAACGTTAAAAATCCCATCCTCCTTCCCTTGGCGACGTCCAGCGGTCTGACACAGCATGTCCCCAGATCCCGACCTCTACATGCTCCATACGCAACTATGGAAGCCGATTTTGTGGACTTAATATTTTCCTCAGTTATCTGCATGTATTTATCAATCAAAAATTCTTTAAAGATATTTTATACTTTTTCATTTTAGATGCAATATTTTAAATAAATACGAGATATTTCTTCAACAATGAACAATAAATATATTTATATATTCTAAATATGCTAAGTCATAAAACGGCTTCCGTACATAGTTGTCGAAGTTTCTTTTTTTACGGAGGACGGGGTAGGGCTACACATGCCACGAACACAACTAACGTTTCTTTAAAAAAAAAATAAACAAAAACACACACTACGCATAGCAAAAATCATATAGTAACAAAAAACTGCAAAAACAGAAAGATTAAAAAACGTCTGCAACTCAAAAAAAAATGCATCGAAAAAACGGTGCGTTACCAACAAAAAGACACGATTTTATTTTTCGTTTTATATTTGCGTACCTTTGGAATGTTTGCCGTTTTACGTAGTTGTCCCTTACAAATTCGACGATTTGTTTCTGTGTTTTACCGCTGTACCTGTAAAGATAAAAGCTTAATATTAGTTGGGTTAAAAAAAATAATAAGTGGTCGTTGAGAATGACCTAAATGAGCTGCCTCGCGATAATACTCTCGTCTTCTGTCGGGGTACATGTTTCACAGAGGAACACCGGAAGAAACCGTGATTTTCCACGCATTTTTTCCAAAAGTTTTTACATTCGTTTCGACCTTCGAAGAAAAATTCCACTGTATCTTTGTAGTAACCCTGAAAGAATTAAATTATTTCTTTATTTTTATTACATTTTCAATGATTTTCTAAGAAGCAAATATAATATATATATATATAGCTTAAACTATATATAGATACATACATATCCTTCGGGATGTAGCTTAATGAGAAACCGTTTCCGTTTGAACGAGATTTTTCTGATTTTGGCCCAGGAGAATGTGTTAATTTTTGTATAATTCTGGAAGACAACAAGACCCATATGCGCTACTGCTAAATTTAAAGGGACGCCCTCATGATCTTTAGCAGGATGCATTTTCATACCGTATAGTTCGCATCGACGTGCCGTTTCCAATAGATTCAGATCTGCTTCAGCCGGCGATTGACCACTGTATAGAAAAGGTGTAAACATTTTAGAAAAACATATTGTTATTATTTTCTAACTCAAATGTTAATACAAGATTTAAAAATTAAATCATATGCTCTTTATTTGAGAAGGAGGATGCTAGATTATAAACAAGATCAGAAAGAAACAGCAGGAGTATTATAAATTGTAGAAGTGAACATAGGAGAAATAAGTAATAAATACTTACGCATGTTTCTTATGATTTTCCATAATTCTTCGTTCCAATTCTTGATCTTGGTGCGGCACAAATTTATACGAAGATAGATAGGTGTGATCGGGATAATCTTCAACTACATAATCACCACATTCAGCTATTGGTAAACAAAACGACATTTAACAACATATTAAGCTCCCAATTACACTTGAAAGCTAAACCAACCTTGAACTATATAGCTGGCCATTAGTGCTGCAGTATTATCATTGCACTGCAACAACCCTTGGGCCAAATCACGTTTCACTTGTAAACAAAACAGATATCGAGTGAATTCTTCTTCAAGTTGTGCGGGGTCAGGCGTATAGAATTTAACACAAAATTGCAATAAAGGATCGACAAGTGATAGGCCTAATTGTCGCGACACTGGTTTTTGTAAATCTAACCAGTACTGCTAAATAAAAACATCATATTATATTATTCGGATTTCACTGCATGTAAATTAAACTCACTCTTGTCCCTGCCATATCTTGATACTCCAACCCAAAGTAGTCGGCTTCTAATAAATGTAATTGTTTGCAAACTTGATCGAATAGAACTCGACCCATTGCTTTCGCCTAGAAACATAAATAATATAAATTAACATTTCGTATTTGTAAAAGATGAACTATTCAAAATTTCCGCATTATATACTCCTCGGCTATGTTCATGAAATATTTACAGGAACTATAAAATTATAGATGTCTTTGGCTTAGACTCTGTGCCGTGTAAAGTCAACATTATAAATATTAATTACAAAATAAAGAATAGGCTCATTTAGTTGGCCTGTGAGAGTGTAACTGTATTATAAAGATATTAATTATAAAATGTTATGTTGTGGTGTATAGCCATCTTGAATAAGTATCAACTGTAACTTTTATTACTTGTATCACTTTTATATTTATCTGCATTTAATAAAAATGTATAGGAATGCGGATCTTGCTCTGTTAAAAAATAGTCAGTACTATTTAAGACGTTTCATAGTTATGTAAGAAATTGTATCTACAAAGGTTACGAGAAAAGATGAGGGCCAATTAAGAACGCATTAATAAATAACGAGAAATAACTGAACATGATGCTACCCGACCTAATTATTGTGTGACATGAGATAACTGTAATGCATCTAAACATAACAAGCTGACAATTAATTAGAATGCTTAGTTTCAATTTAGAAAATGATTCTAATCATGCTTTTATACCAATATTTATTTTTGTATACAAAAATATACACAAATTGAGAAATGTATTGTATTAATACAATACTTATACATGCTATTGCAATTAGTATAATTAGATTGTTCACGGGAAACATGTAATGTAGCGAACATTTGACCATATTCCACTGACGAAAGTAATTATATTTTTCATTTATTATTTCGATAAGCATCTGCGCCGCAGTATTACTCAAATGACATATGAGCTTTCGTGTACATAATTAAAGTAAAGATCAATTTCTAATCATGAGATAGTAGTTCATTCCGTGTTCTATATTTTAATTTTTGATTTAAATCGGAAACCTAATCAGCAGAAATAATGGAGTGGTTGAATACTTGAAATTAATCCTCGTATGTTTCGGGTTTTATCGTACAGATGTCAGCATGTACATTGGCGATAACTTCACGACATAACACAGCCGCAAAATATCATTAGGACGGCACAATAACTGTGCGGTGTTTAGTAATTATATCATAAATTAATGAGAAACACACTAGTTATTCTAAATGTTTCGAACTCTGGAAATAGGGAAACTAGTCTGTTTCTGGTTGATGTAATGGAACCAAGAAAACATCTCAGACATGGGCTGGGCCCATTAAATATTTAAAACTTGGCATTTTCAATTTAAAACGAGCCCGCCTAGAAAACAATTCCAATTTCTATACCACAACAGTGTCTGGGAACAAAATTTTATTTACTTCAGAAAAGTATCAACATAAAATTGTGTATACAGCGTAAGTTTGGTTTTTGACCCGTGGTTCAATAACAATAACGCACCTATAAAACGAAATTACATTGTGGAAGAGCATAAGAGATACTATGTGTACAAGAAACTGGAATGAAATAAGGATCCTAGAAGCTGGAGCAGGATCGCGGTGGCAGTGGCGGTGGGAAGTGATGTCGTTGCACTTCTCTTCAGATCGATAATACACGCCACCCCCCAATCTACGTGCGGCGAAATTCGCAGCCGCCGTTACAACTCGGAGCGGAAGTAACATACATTTGAGAGAAATGTGGGCGGAATCCCGAAAACAGTGTTGGGCGTCAATGACCGAAAACAGTACTGTTATTATCTCATAATCAAATCTTGAATATTCCTTGTTGTTTCTAATAAAAGTTGGTTTGTTTCATACATAAAACTCGCCAAAATATATAACTTAGAAATGTGTGTGAACTTAGAAATTGATATAACAAAATAACATGTATATATGTTGCTAAAAACACCACGTAATGTGTTTAAACTAACAAATTTATCACCGTAACTTAATTCACCATTAAATTCTAAAAAGCTTGAAGAACCAGTATGAATATCACATTTTAGAGGAAGCATGATATCATTGCTGTTTATTATACCGTAACACATTGATTCATTAATTAAATAATTAATTGTGTCATGCCATATCTAATATAAAACTCTGATAAAATTGCATCAACAATAGTTGATACGGATAATACATAACTTTCAGCGTTATACGAGTATGTGAACCCATTCCTTAGTTAGAAAAAAACGTATATAAGAAAATGGAATGAAAAACACTATGAAGAAATCAAACACACAAGTAATGAATGCAATTAATACTAATTCATCACATATTAGTCAAATTAAGTATATATAGAATGTAATGACTTTAAGTATTTCCAAAACATTCCAAGCATACCTCTAAGCTATAGAGAAAAGATTACCATATTACGAAATATAAATAATTATTACACATCAAGATCAAGAGGTATCTATAAATAGACATCAGGCAATTCATTGAAATGTCAGTGATCTTCAAATGAAGACACTTCTTGTTTTAATTATTAATAGGATATTTTTCGAATTATCTTCTATACCGGAATCACATACATAGTATGGTGTGAAGTTAGCTGTACTGAAGAACTCTTATGCTTAAAACATGGCAAATCATTTTAGTACAATAGAAAATTAGAAAATACTCTTTATGTATTTAAATATGTAGTACATATGTAGTTATTTAAAAGGAGAGAAATGTGTAAACTTATAAAAATACTGTATATATTCTACATTGGATTGAAAGCATTACCTTTCAGTTTACTATAAAATGTATGTTTACGCCGTTAGTAATCTGTGAATTAAGGGAAGTTATTGCGTAGAAATCATTCCGTCACGGTGCCAACTCATCAATATTAACAGAGCATGAATAAATATAGACCTATACAACGTAGGTCAAACATGAACAGTGGCGATCAATTGTATTAACAAGTATCATTACTATAGATATTTTAACAGGCAAGTCTGACCTTCAATTTTTTTATTTTAATGTTTCCTTCCGGTGACAGTTTTGTAATAAATAAATCATAATACGTACCGAAATTAATCTATAGAAAGTACGATATCAAAATGACATATCTATGTTATTTCAACTAATTTACGAGAAGACATTAAAATTAAAACGTGTATACATAAATTGATTAAAGTTCGATAATTGGCATAACTATTAAATAATCAATCTATAATTATTATTACTTATGACCTATTATATAAATGACACTATTATATATATATATATATAATATATATATATATATATATATATATATATATATATATATATATATATATATATATATATATATATATATATATATATATATATATATATACATAAATTTATATTCCAAGTAAATAATAAATATAGTTGATAGGATTTATTTTTAATCTAATCAGAAACGCATAAATTGGAACCAGAACTTTTCTCATTGTTTTTGACAGGTTTATCTTCAAATATACAGAATTAGACAATTTTAAGTCCCAGTTCATAATTAAAAGCAGCGAATCTGCTTTAATTAGTTTGCGAGGTACTAATTCTTGTGAAATGTTCGTTAGCATCGAAAAATATTTTATTTTTATTTGCTGATTCCGTGAATGCAATGCACCAGAGATACCATAGAAGGCCACTTGCAACCCAAGAAGCAAAAAGTTGCAGACCATAGACGACTCGGTAAAGGGGAAAAGGATGGAATTGATGTTTCATCTGGCAAAACGGGAAATGAACTCGAACCTAAAAAAAAAGCGGTTTTCTTTTCGGCGAACGAAAATTTACGCTTATAGGCCAACGGGCACGAGGAAAAAGATAAAAATTCGTTGCCCAATGAAATGAATTAGGGACGCAAAAAAGACCAAATTATCATTAGTAATTTTATAAATATTATTTATATAAAATGCTCTTTATTAAATCATGTGAAGCGACTTAAGCAGTTAAATAATATATCAAAAAAACTCAGACGTGTAGACGCAAAGCAAATGCGGTTCAAAGTTAAATTTACAAATTGCATTATGATCAAAGAGACAAAAGCAGGGTAAATTAGTTTCTGTGTATACCGGTATTCATTCTTCCCTTGCTTACACTGTACAAAAAAAAAACCCCCCCGTTTGAATACTACAAAAAATCCGTTTACAGTCCAATGTATAGTAATACGATCGTATTAACGGTGCAAGTCAACTCGACACTAAAGAATTCAGTCATCGCAATGGCATACATACATATGTTGTCGCATCAATTGTTTTCGACCAAACAATTTACCGTTAATTTAAGTGATTTTTTTCAGTGAACAATGAAATAATTGATGATTCGTAACGGTTTTCGTGTGCTAACTTCAGGGCAGTCATTTAAAATTGAGCAATGTAATATGTACTAGAGTTACATGTTAGTAAAATAAAATATGTATAGATCAAATCGCAGTTTGTTAAAGTATGCAAATCACGTTTGCGCTGTAAAGATAGTAACAGCTACTTAATTCAATTGATCTTTATTATCGTCATTCGTTAAATATGTGCTGGGAGGATGCAGTAGCAAGATTTTTATGGGAACGAATCTAACCGTACTCAACTTAGTTGGAAATGTCTAAGGACAGTTCTAGAGCATATTACTACAGTGATTATTAAAATGGAGTATGTAAATTGTACAAATAAAAGAAATGAGAACAAGTAAAAAACAATTGTTGAAAACACAGTTTTTATTTCGAATTGTATTATTTTTCTTTAAAGTTGTCGCGCTCATGTTTAATTTCTAGGAAGAACAGTGATAAAAACGAAAAGACAAACAATGCAAAATGCCTGCAAAGAGAATGGCAGCGGACAGTTGTAGATATACCAGAAATGAAAAGAAAAGAAATTGAGCGCGAGTGAAAAGATACAACTGGAAATTCCACACCAGCTATATAGCTTCGTCCTTATAAGGATACTAGACCGACAGACAATATATTTTCTATAACACATAACCGTAGAAGTGTACAGGAAAAATTGGTATAAGTTTCTAATAATAATTTAATACCTATTTGAATATAAGCTAGTTTATGAATGCTAGAAGTTTAATTAATAATTTCCCTATGCGCAAATAATACGATCTGAAGTTGACTGAGTTTATAATTTATGTGTTTCACATTTGAATATGTGCATCATTTTGATATTGAGAATTTATTTGTATATTTATCAAACATATGTGACAACCCAACAAATTACAAACAAAAAAGCCATATTGTGCAGAGATGAATAAGTGAATTATGGAATTTAGTTTGTTTACATAAAACCGAAATTGGAACGTAGTTCCGTTCTAAAATGTAAACTTGATTTAAATCCATCGGTTATGACGTAAGAAGCGTCGCTGCGGCGTCCTCGCCCGAACGGATTATTGAAGATTTACACTTCTAAATTTAATATTAAAATATTCTTTATTACCTGAAGAAGAAGCTTTGCTTATAATAGAAAAGCATGCTAGATATTTTTATGAATCAATAAAAATTATCATTACATTTCAAATAAAACCATAAAACCAAAATCATCATACGCCAAAGCACATAAAATACAACAACGTAACTTTATATTGTATACGGTTCTCATTTACGCATCTGACCAAACAAAAAAGTGCCCCCATTATTCTTTTTTCTGCGAATAAACAAGAATTATGATTTCAATTTTTGCACCGTACAATTCGCGAAATGTAGTTAAATAAACAATGGTACATTTTTTGCTCATACTCTCCCTGAAGAGAAGACTCAACTTTGCATGGCCCAGAACGCATGAGGGATTTTAATATTTTAAATGAAAATATTTGTGTTTATTATATAACGTTACCGCGAACTTTACATAACTGAAATTCCTGAAAAGTATGTCTGAAAGATGTATACAGTTATGAATTTGAAAGTTATTTTATAAAAATTCTTGCTTTTAATGTTTATATTTTTACATTATATAACACAGATCTATGATTTTATTATTTTTATACTCATCATGGGCAGTGTGATCATGTTAGGTGTGAAGCTATCAACAGATTATTCGCCATCTTATTCAACTACATAGTGCGCATATTTATGATTTTTTTTCTCGTATATAAATCGAGATACAAAATATGCAATTTGTTTTCGACAAAAGCAGGCAGTAAACTAGCCCACTCAGATTCAACACAGACTTGTCGTATTCTTTTGCGAATCACCAAAGTCCTGCATACAAAACAGCACCACCGTGCTGCTGGTTTATATTAAATAAGTTTTCCTTTTGAAGAAGAACCTAAAGACACCGGAACTGCCGTTTGTGAATACATAGTATGTAGCCCTTTGTGGGCAGATTACATTGTGCACCCCTAAATTGATTTTAGGGTGAAAATTAGCATGGATTTTATACTAAAATTTTCATTAAATGCATTAGTAATACAGGGTCATGGACCATGCCCGAACTAAGATCAAACCAGATTTCATCTGGTCCACACAACGGTGTACGTCATTAATTAATTGAAGTGGCCAATTAAGATGTATCGCGTCGTTTCTTCACCCAATTCCCAAACTCTTCGCCATTCAAACCCGTCTCGATGTACGCTACGAACTGTGTGAAAGGCATTCGTGACGGTATCGCGTTTAATTTAAAACCATTTGGAAACGTCGGAACTACGGAACGAACCATACAACTTTTAAGAGAATTCGTTTCTTTTGCTCTCAGAGCCACGTGATAAACGAGATACGCAGAGAATTGCCTCTTTAGATATACAACAGCTATTGGGAATGTTTCAAAATAAGTAAATAATGCAAGAAACCAGTGAATTACCTACAATAGCTACAATGTTGAACGTATTGTTTAGAATTTACACGAAACATAATTTAAAATTATTCACATTCCAGGAATATTATAGGTATTACAACGGTTAAGCTTGTTTTACATTATACTTTTTTCGGCTAGAATCTAGTTCCAATTTTCAAACTAGCTCCTTGGATGCGAACTAGTGCAATGTAAAACAGGAAAATATGCATCCAAGTTCCAACTTTTATTGTCTAGACACTTTTTCACAAACTAGATCCTGTCCCATTTTCCATCCAAGTTTCGTACTTTACTATCACATATTCGGTAGTACCAACATTATTTTTGACAGATCTTCTCTTTCTTATATTACTCAACTTATAAATTCTATATAATTTCACAATTTTCGATATATTTTATTCAATTTATCTTTTTTGTATTCATATTTTTTGCTAAATTAGATATTTATTATTATTTATCTGCACTTAACCTCCAAATGTTAAACCTGTCAAAATATTATGTTGGCAGAACTGTTTGACGTTGCAAGTAAAAAAAACTTATTCGGATAAAAACGTGTTTTATTTCCTAGTCAAATCTAGTAACTAAATTGTAGTTCAAGTTTCTAGCCGAGAAAAGTATAATGTAAAACAAGCTTTACTTCAGACGTGATACGCCCTTTGTGCTTTACGCAAGCTTCGACGAAAACAGATGTAAGTATAATTATTTTAATTTGTGTTAATTTATATATAAAAAAAACAAATTAAATTAATATATGCGCGACGTAATACATTTGCAGAAAAAAAGCAAAATATATATTTATTTGAATTAAAAATTAAATGATTATATTTTGAAGCAATTCATTGCGTGTGTGAAGATCGTGAAAACCGCAAAATTCGTGGATGGAACTCGATGAAAAGCGAATGCCGTAGGAGCAAGATTTGTAACAAGGGGGGACTGCTTCATATAAAATGCCTCCCTAGCCACAAACACCGCACCTACAACACCCCCAGGCGATGATCTTCATCTTCATATAGCCAGATCCAAGTCAACAACTTCCCACGTTATTATCATGTTTAACTTTACCCCCAAAATCCGGTTTCATTATATTAAAATACTAAAGTCTAAAAGCATTACGTCAAATGGAAAAGGATAAGCATTACTTTTTAAGCGATGACGAATTTTATATTTCGGTTTAAATATAAAAATGATAAACCATCACATGGAAGATAATTGTATCGATTTAAGTTTGTAAATGTATAAATAGCAACAAACATCAGAAGTATAGCATCAATGCAAGCACATCTATTTATAGCTCTTCCCGTGCACTTTATTCATCCAAAGACCCTCTAATAAATGCAGGCAATATTGATCGTTTGATACAAGCTTTCGATCAAACTGAGCAATGATGTAAAACTTACACGTAGCATAAAAAACCTTGAATTTCTACCACTTGATGGGAATAGGCTTGAAGTTATGTATGTATAAGTAATATGTCTAATGCATATGATAAGAACATAAGTACTGTATTCAAAAGCGATTATCGTGCCTATTTACAGGAATTGGTTTTTATGTATTTGAGTAATTGTATGTCGGCTAATTGCAATCAAAGGAAGATACATTAATGGTTTTCTTATTATCCGTTGTATTCTAACAATTTTTCTTGATAAAAAAACGCAACTAGATAAAAATGTTATTTATCGAATCACGCGATGAAAATCGAAATGATTATAAAGCAAACGAAAATCTATTGATGCAAATTTTGGAAAGTGGACGCTTAAGTATACTAAATAGTTTTTGATGGGTAAAAAATAAATAGCCAATACTTTTCATACAGGTATATTTGTAGTAGAGGCAAGATTTAATTTATATTTTTTGTTTTTAGTGTTTGTCGGTATGCGCAAAAATGTGTTTTGATATAATCGTAAAAATATGTTTTCAAAGCGTATCTAAGAATGAAGGAATGTAATAAAAGACAAAAAAAATATATCGAAGTTTTCGAGTATTGAACAAAAATGACACAACTTTGTTTGGAACATAAATTTGTTTATTATGTAAATTGTTGGAAAACTTACGAATAACCATCACTCGCCTATATCTATATGATAAGAGTTCCAGTTAAGGAAAAACATTTAGAAAATTATTAATAGAGATGACTGGATTACAAGGAACAACAAAACAAAAACAGTTTAGGACATCCTGTAACCGTAAAACCGTATAACTGACCTGTACTTGAAACATGGTGACCGTATCATCGAGCATTTGAACGCGTACCGCGAGCATCTTGCCGCCCTTCTTGGGCGTGGCAGGCGGTGTGCGGACACCGCCACCGTCCACCCCGGCGGGCGTCGAGTGTGAGTGGTGCATACCACCCCCAGTTCCACCGCCGCCGCCGCCACCACCGCCTCCTCCTAAACTCGCAGCACCGGTGGACAATTGGCCCACCGAGCCGCCCGTGTTAGGGTCCCGTTCCATTGGCATCGTTCGCCGCTGCTGGCGTCACCGTCTCCCGTCGGAGATGAGTTCTGCTGCACGACGATGGTGATGCCGTATACGCCACTAAACCGTCGTCACGCACCGCACAATCACGCAACCTGAAATCGAAACAAAACAACATCAGAAGTGGGATAATATATTCTACATAAAGAGAATTGCAGAATTCGTTAGTATATATATACATATATGCTTTACTAAGAAGGAAAATATATATTACGCAAATGTTAAATATTTTAAATAAACAGACGGAACCACGTGGTTATCGAGTTACTTCACCGAAACAGAGCCGCAGTAATAAATCTAAATAAACGCCTTTGAGATAACAAAAAAAATCATTCTGAAAATAATTGCTTTAACGTAAATTAGTATAATAAATTACTGGCGTCTTTGAAAAAAACTTCAGAAGAAAAGAAATGTGTTGAAAGTGTAATGAATCTCTTATAAGTACACATGGAGTTTGAGTAGTTCATGAATTTTAAAAAATAAAAATCCAATATGATGACGAGACGGAACAAAGGATCCTTGTAACTTGCTGAATTTTCACTTTTTCAACAGTATTCAGTGGCTGCTTTTTACCCTAGATTAGCTCTTTATATGACAGCCACACACTCGCACACAAGGACCGTTTAAAAAAGATCTCTTTCAACCGAGCCGCTCGCCACTGCTTCGACCTCGTGTTTCAACAAAATCCACACACTAATCGATTCGTTGAGTTCGAGTGCGTGGCATTTTACGATACGCCCGATAACGAATTCACAATATTTTGGCTTAGTTTATTATTCTCCTCACATCAACCATTTTTCTAATGATTGGTAAAGATTTTCTAGATGGACTACATAAATGAAGACTGTTTCGAAAGTGACAACTCTCTGATATTGTTGAAGATTCTCAGGAACTTCCGAAAGAAAGAATATTTCATGTATTGTTTTCTAGTATTTTCTATTATTAATCGGAATAAATTTAAAACTATTGTTTGCATAGAAGAATGATATCATCAGTTCTATTTTGAATGAATGATTTGAATAGTACATTGTTGGAAAAATACTCTGTACACATTTTTTGTCGGACAATATTATTATGCATAGACTATTATAATTGAAATAGCAGTAATGAAATCAAAACGGAACCTACAGTCAATCTCGATATCAAGAATTACATATTCAATGGTTTCAGAATCACTAGAAGCGAAACGCCATACATGGAATTGATGTTGATACACCAGTTTTTGGTAGTAACGGAAACTAAATATTCTATCGAATTCATTTAATTTTAAATTAATTCATCATTTAAGAGAGAAAATTATAAAATAATTCGAGTTAAAAACACAACCCTCAGCCGAGGAACAAACAAGAGATAGCAGTACTCTACCCGTCTCGTAAAAACCAGCCCCTTGGATTCATTTCGCCAGTCCACCCGTAGTTATTTACCAGTGTCAACTTCTGGAACAGATGCCAGGCGACTCTCATTAGACACATCTTTCGTCACTGACATCCGAAAGGGACTTTGCCGTGCTGCTTGTACACTGAGTCCACAGTGCGAGGGAGATAGATGCTAATTGGCATTGGGGAGAACAATGAAGTTTATCACTTCCAGCAGCAATACAAACAAACATACGTACTTACGCGCGCGCCGACAAACAATGTTTATGAACCAGTAGGGCGGTCTTCGATGTCGACCTTTGATAAAGAGTGAATATATTATGTTTGAATAATGAAACAAACATTATCGTACTTTGATTTTGAAGGTTGGACCGCGAATGCAATGTGTTCCCTAATGCCTATTTCATGATAGTGTATAGTTTGAGGGATATAAGAATAGCTAGAAATGGTTTTAAAATTGAGTCTAAAATGGCGTAATTTCTTTTGTAAAGCTCCAAGCTAACATCGCCATTTTGGGTAAACGCATAATATGGTGAATTATTTCACTCACATTAAAACTACTGAAACATCTTGTAGACACGGTTGCATTTTCGATCAACAGATTTGAAATCTGCTATACAAAATCTTTTACTTGACCAGCTTTTTATTGAATTTAAGCATCCTAGATTTTTTTTTGCCAAAACGTTACTCGGAAATGGGCGTGTTCCAGTTGCTGTTTTCTACATCGTCCGTGGACAGGGTTGAGTTTGTCAAACGAGATGAGCGCGGGAACGATTTTTTCGCAAAGTCCTAGTAATAAATTTCACGTTACTTCCCTGTGGGACGCAAACAGGGTCACGTGCCTCACGCGAAGGGGTTGCTGGGCACGTACAGTCCCAGAACGAGCTCTAGACTATCTAGTAAACTATGGATGCGGGCATAATACACACACACATACACACGCATATATATATATACAAATAGGCGTACATGTAGGGAGTTTATCGATCTCGACTCGTCTGCGTTATACTTTTGTTTGTTTTCCAAGAAAAACATAACTGGTGGTGGAAAACTTTTGTTAAGGTAATAAAACAATAAGATTTCTTCGAAGATCACGTACTAAATATAGTCTGGTTTACAAACGTCGAAAAAATTCTCTGTTATACAAAGTCATCGAGAACTTTTACATCATGAAAATATTTCGATATTGAATTTTCTGATGATTTATGGTTTATTAAGTGATTATTATAATTAGAAGTAACAAATACACAGAAATCAGAGTGGAAAAAGTGGTGATGATATATGCGTGGGTAGAAAGTAACGAATGTTGAATAAGAAAATCGTGACGACTCACGGGATTCGGTTGTTAGTAAAAAGTGTGTAAAATGCATCGCGGGGGCGCAAACTAAGCGCCGAGAAACGATATCGTTTTCGTTTATATATACAAATCAATTTTCCAAATGATAAAACGTACAACACCTGTTTGCGTACACGAGCGAACAGACCGGAAATGTCAGCAGAGAGGAAACGGCGTCGTCGTGTAAAATGCGCGCGTGAGCTTACGGGTTTGTTGAACTACCGTATGACAAGAGACATACGTCGAAACAATGCAAGGTAAAAATAGACATTTTAGCTAGAAAAATCCGCCACAAAAAGAAACAAAAATAATTATGTTTTTTATCATTCATGGCGGGTCTTAAAACACTGCCAAATTCTAATATAATATAGTAATAAATCCATTCCTTATACCACGAAATGTATTAGTACCTAATATGAGATTTGCGAATATGGCGACTATATAATGTAATTTGAAGAACATATAATGTTAGATTAATAAATATAACCCTACAAGTGCTATATATATATATTTTTAAGCACGCATAGAAATGGTTTTGATAATAATATAAAACAAATATTCTAAACCCAATTTAATTTGAAAAGGGTGTATGCGCACAGTTAAAATAACATACACACAGAAAAAAGGACCATAATTACAGGCTATAAAAAGCATACAGGATAAACAGGAAATCCAGGGGTCGTTTCCACATACAGGGCTGTAACCGTATACACTATGTTCATATACGTATATTTAGTCCATGTGGAAATGGATTGGGCGTAATAAAATTGGTCACAGGGCGTTGACTTTTACCCAAACGAATTTTGCAAATTTGATAAACACAAAAACACATTGTTTGTCCGCAATTCATTGATTATTCATACATAGAACAAAAATACCATGAATTTTAATAGTTTTCAATGTATGTAAATATGAATGCATTTTCATTTTTGTTATGCAGTTTTTATCATACTTTCCCATACCATGTCATTTCTTGTCTACTTCATGTTCAATACAAATAGATTACAATTTACAAAGGGGAATAACGTTCAGTGGGTTTCGGCTACAAATAAAATTTATAATATAATTTATATTAAGCTCCTTTAAGGTCTTCGAAGTATTATCACTGATGAAGGACTAATTTGACAATGTATAAGTACATTTTTATTAGTCGAAGTTCGTAAACAGGTGAAATATAAAAAATCCCCGGCGACCTCGACGTACAATTATAAAATAATTACTCAATTTTTTTTGGGATCGAAACCAACGTCAAAAGTACCAATTATAGCCAATGAAAAAGTTTAAATGGTAAATTAAATTGAATGTTTCACTTTGGATAAATAAATTTAAAAAAAACATGATTTCTAATAATTGAAAATTCAATTTTATTTACTATGAACCAAATCGTAGTTCGTAGCGAAGTTCAATTAACTTTTACGAGATTGTTGCAATAATAATAATAGGAAACCGAGTAGGCAGGTAACATATCAACGTCATCATATTACCAAGGTCAACACGGTGTGATCTGAGTGCGTTCGTTATGCAAGTGTGAATTCACTAACATACTTGTATTATTTACGCAAATATATTCGTAATTACATCAACAAATTGCATTGAAATACTTAAGTTACATAGGGAACTGAATGCTACAATAATTCACACATAATCGAGATACAACTTTATACTTTTATTTTAAATATGTTAGGTATACGAATTGGATATAAAACGTAAAAGTTTTTCTTTATTGAACAAATATTATTACATTTTTATGTATCAAGGACAAGCCCACATATATTTCCCCACAACTTTCGTTGCAAAAAAGACACAACGGATTTCATTGAAACTTGCTACGAAAAAAAAACAGAGTTTACATGTCTGAAAATAGATCAGCTTAAAAGGTATAGGGGATGCATTTGCCCTATACGTATTTATACCGTTTACAAAGTGAAATATTTGACAATTTTGTTTGCACGCGTTTGATCTTCGGATACTGTCAGAATGTACCCCTCTGGTACAATACCCTCTGTCAGAAGTTATCACGGGAACAAGTCTGGGGAGGGCATCATTTGATTGTTTCCATGGTCGACTAACGACGCCAAATATTCGGTATAAAATGTATGTTATATGTCGCAAAGAAAACGATATTGAATATTTGGTTTATGTACACGTTAGGTGAAAAGGTATTTGTCAATTCAATTATGTAAATAATGTTTATTGTACATTAAATATTTATTAAGTTTTAAAAATAGATGTTTGTATATTTGGTTTAAAAAAACATTACACATTTTCATTGGACATTACATAAACTCAAAATATATTTTATGTAAAAAAGAACATTAGATATAGGATCTATTACTACTTTTTTTAAACTGATTTTCTTTTAGTGCCTACGACCTCATTGAATTGTTTTATATTAATTATTATTGCATAATAAAGATCGTGTATAATATCATATTTTTTTTAAGGTGACTTCTATTCTATGCAGACTGATATTGCCATAATTACAATACAATGGGCAATACGTTATCCGAAGAACAAGTATCCCCTGGTCTATTTTATGTAAAGTAAAGTGACTGAAAGTGACTCATGTGAGGATACTTTGAAAATAAGATAATACAAACTGAAGTAGTATATATTAACAAAAACAAGTTTTTAAATAAAAACGATAAGGCCAACATGCTACGTTTCCACGTTACCAAATAGGTAATTTTAAATGTTGTTAATCTGTTTCGGAAATAATTCGGCCTCGCGTTTATCAACATGGACATTTGTTTATGAGGCAATAATGTAATAATTGTCATTAAACAAATGACACATTTTAAAATAATGAATGTGACAGTAAATATGAAAACTATCTATGTACATCTTTTTGAGAACAAAGATATGAAAGATAATTTTAAGCGCATGTAAGAATTTTATCAGTGATTTACAATTTGTTAGGCTCGCCATGTTGGCTCCAAAATTTCGGGGCCCACCCGAAAATAATTCGCACAACTAATAGCAAATTAATTGCCGGTAAATATTAGGGTAAATGACGAAATCGCAATGTAATTTCGTTGTAACATAAACGAGCATATTTCACGAGTAATGACTTTGATAAAAACATGTAATTGTCTTCAACTAAAAAGTATTCCTTACATCTTTAATAAGGCGAATTTATGTCAAAGACAAACCCACACCGTATCAACAACATACGTAACAATATTCGACAAACGAACCTTGAGATCTACAGCACCAAACAGGCAGTAGAAAGAGACCAAAAACAAGTTTCCAGTCTGAAACATTAACCAAAATGCACCACCCATCTTAGCATAGTGGTCATTGATCTGGGTTTAACGGGGTAAATTCTTAACCTAGTACCGTACATATCTGTGGAATTAATAATAGAAGATGGAACACTTACATTCATAGTATTTCCAGTGGTAAAAATGCACTAGTTTTGTCACAAATGATAGTTTATTGCGCGTACACAAACTACACACCCAACAACACGTCTGCCATTTCACGGCATCTGACAACGACTGACTCGGCCGAATCACCGCCGTATGAGACCGAGAACAGACGAGAAGAATACGGTTTCCGCGCGACAAATTCGTTCCTTTTCTTTGAGGACATTTGATATACTGGATAAAGTTACGAATAATGTTGATTATATTAGCATGTATTAATTCTGAATTCTACAATTTTCATATAATAATATTGTATCCTTAATAAAGTAATAACACATACTTTTTTCTATAATAGTTTACAAGCCTTATTTGCTAAAACGAAAATGATTAAATTGAATTAGAAAAAGTATATGCTCGTATGTATGCATGTATGTATACAAAAACTAACTAACATTTTTCTGATATTTTTTTTAAACCTAAAGCCAATAATTTAATCAACAACAAAACGTGTTTATTATATTTTGCGGGTGTATAAATGTGCACAATTATTAAATCTATTCATCTTGTCATCGCACCAGACATTTTGCAGTACAATTTATTTCATATCACATTTCAAAATATCTCTTTAGAGAGACTAAATAATCGTCGATCCCATAATTAACCATCAAGAAACAATGAATTATAATAGTTTTCAATACACTTTGTGCACAAAAAGACCATATTTAGACCCCAAATCAATGTTTAGGCAAAGAAAAAACTCATTGTATAATTATAATAAAAACTACTTAAAACAACTAACAACTGGTTCAGCCTTTATATATATATATAAAAAAAATGAATTCGAATTATTTGGCAAATAAAAGTGCAGGTTTTCTTTATTACTGGAATAATTGCTATGGAATCAAAATTGTGATTTGTTTAATGAAAGAAAAAATAACAACACAAAAACAATGAATGAAAATAATCAAATATCCATGTCAGATTTAATAGTTCACCAATAATAGAGTGCCCCTGCAACAAAAACATAAGAAAACCAAAATTAGACATACGTTTGCTTTAAACATATAATATTGCACAACTAAAAATATGGTCATGAATGAGTGTTCACTGGTAGCATTCAAAATTCAAATAGGTACTTATATTAGAGATAGCCTTATAAGAAAGTAACACTTAATGACCGCATTTTGTTATGAGTAACTTCAATATTTACAATGAAGTAATAAAGACAATACTTGTCACAAATGGCTAAAGCATAAAAATAAAATAAGAATTGTAAATAATATTTTATTTTATTATATATGTTAAATTACAATTTTTAAATCGATTAGACAACTATAAGAAAGTAACTAACCTGTTAGACAATGCATTTATTACTGGTTCCATCGGGACAATATACACTTTTTATTTTAATATTTTTAAACGAACCCAAAGTTCTTAGTCTTTATGGCAAGCAATAATTTATGCCTGAGCACGGCTCGGCTGCTGTACAACGGTATATAAAGACGAGAAATACACGTGTTAGCCGTGGGCAAATGAGCGTCATCTGCCGGTCGGATGGTCACCGAGGGCATCGGTTGGAAGCCGTCCTCGCTGGCGGGCAGTGCCGGCGAACCCGTCCAGAAGTACACCTAGAGGAACACACACAAGAGAAAATAATATAAATATTAAACATTCGCCGGTAATAGTTAATCGATTTGTAGGTACCAAATCTTGTCGTTCTATATGCGTCATTTTCTCAACAATCGACCACAACCAACGTTTGAATTTCACCAATCGTTCGCTTATCTCACCCGATTCATCATTGAACGATGTGTATGAGATTAGCACTTGCACGTTAATATCACCGACTCCGTTCAGGAGTAAACGCAAATCTTCCGCGGTCAAACCATCGAGAGATCCTTCGGGAAGCACATCAAAGACACCAAGTCTGACGTTCTACATGAAAGATATTTTATTAAACACATTTTTCATCATTCTACTATAACGAAAACCTACATCAATCGCTTTCTCTTGTGCTTTAATCATACGATATTTGGCGTATTTTCTCACATAATCATACACATTCGCAGCCGTCACCTCAATCTCCCGACCTCCAGGCATGAGTTCCAATGTACCACCACCTTCCTCCGGACTCAAATCAATACTAAAACCCAAAAGAACAATCAAAATCGTCGAAATATTTCCCTATACTCGCGCACTGAGAACATACCTAAATGTTAGATCTAAAGCCGAAAATAGACTATTTGAATCTTTCGTCTCTGCGTCAACAACCAACTGCCGCAACGACTCATACACCACCGGATCGAAAAACGCTAGATCGTGAAACCGAATCGGTCGACCTAGAATCGATTTCAAGACGTGTCGCGACAGGAAAATGGGACATAGTTCGTTTTGGAGCAAACACAATCCTATGAGCCTATAATGCAAATAATTGAAATTGTGCGTCTTTTAAATACTCTTTGATTTCTTACCGTCCAACGTTTCGGAATGCGTTCATCCTTTCAAATGATCCTTTGCCCTGCCGTGGAGAATAAAAACCTCGTTTTCCAGGACAATAGAATAGTGGGGCATTGTCTTCGACTTCGTCTGTACTTTCGTCTTGAGTGGAACCCTCTGTGGGACCCGCGCGGCTAGATGATCGACGGCTGGAACTGCCAGCTCCACGGTCTGATAAAGAAAATACGTCTAGATCTGAAACAAAAATAAAATTATATGTCGGTCTGGTCTGTGCGTTCATGTAAATAAACTCACCTAATAAAGAGTCAGAGTTAAGTTCTTGTCCGTGCCCATGAGCTAAGATAAGTTCAACAGCTTCTTCAACTTTGGTTCTAAGAGACTCTTCTGATGCTAACAGCAGAAGAAGTTGAGCGGCTGATAATTCGAGTAGCATCCCCGTGATTTTTCCAGCAAATGTTGGGTGTAGTGCATACACCTATGAAAAACCATTAAAATGTATAAAATTATCCAAAATATTTAATGGTTTGGAGTTCTTACTTTTGGATATAATCTTTCTCCGATTTGTTGTTGATGTTGAGACAAGTGATCATTCGAATTTGCCGGTGAGGAATTAGATTGAGCAGGTACAGATATTCCTGATAATGGACTTTGAGGTGCAGCGCCGTTATTACTGTTTCCACCTGCTGCAAAAGAAAAAAACAACATCCATATTATTAAAACTATCCACAACTTCGATGCAAACACAATTCTTACCATTTGCAGCTGCTGGATAATAAGGTCTTGCTTCATAACTAAGTGCTCTTCTATACTCGCGACTACGCGCTGAGGGCCGAGCAGCCATCACAGTTCTTCGTGAGAAATCTCGGTCTCGTCGTAATCGTTGCAATACATTATAATGTGTATATTTTCCTACTTGAGCTGACTCCAAATTTGGGAGTTTTTCATTTACCAATAACGCCTAAAAACCAATACAGAAATTACTAGAATGTTTATACCTTTGTTTATACATTAAAATATTCTTTCAAATTAATAAAATTGTTTGTTCCGTATCTGGCCACAGGTAAAGTTTGAAACACTGTAGTCTAATCAAAACAATGTTTAATCTTGGAGTTAAGTGTACTAAAAACATATTATTTTTCTGTAATCAGCTTCTGGTAACTCCTTGTTATAATTTCGAACATACCTCAGCTATCGCTGTGTAGAAGCTGCGAGCGACTCCTGAGCCTTCGCCAGGTTCATCTTTAAAGGTGACCTTGACTCGATTAACCGCCATTGGTGGCTGCATTGAAGATGCGCGTCTACTGTAACTGTTATACTGTGAGTTGAATTCTTTAAAAGTTTGTAGTAAAAGTTGAGTTCGATCTCGCTCCATCTTGGATAATGCTAAATCCCGCTGTTGATTATTTCGCAGTTTTTCCATATCCCGTCGAAATTTCGCTTCTTTCACTGGAAACCCACCCAGTTCAGATACGATTGAACCTGGTTCAAGTCCTACATCTTCCATAAAAACTCTTCCAAACAAATCGAGAGCAAGACGCCATCGTCCCAGAAGTAAATCATGGGAAACAGACTGGCCAATGGTTGGTTGTGTTCGAGGTATATCTGCTTGTAGACTTGGATGTGGGGTGGTTTCGACCGTTACATTTGCAGAGATTTCTTGATTTTCTAACGTTTCTGATTGATTATTGTCAACTGAAGGGATCATTAACACATCTGGGGCTTCAGCACGTTGAGAACTGGTGCCCTTTTAGAACAAAACATTATTTTAAAGTAGATGTAAAACACTTATAACATATATGATTACTAAGTTATATGGGAGAAAAAAAACTAGGCAATATAAAGTGTTAAAATAAATATAACTGTAAGATCAGCTCTGTTCACAATTATAAGCTCAATGTAATTGTTTACATCAACCGTCTATCATTTGCTCTAGGAAGCTAAAGTGTCAAGACAAATATAACTGAAGCATTGCTTGTGTATCATTAGCTTCCATACATACTTGAAATAAATAAAATACACTTACGGCTCGTACGATAACACTCTTTCCAGCTCCTCGCGATGAAGTTAGCGTTTGGGAATTGGAACCTGGAGTAGACGAGTCTTGAGATAAATTATCACTTGGCGCAGTTGTGGTTGGGAGTAAATTTAGTGCAGGTAGCATTAGTGAAGGACTAGCTGTTGATTGCTGCATGTTGTGTTTATTGTTTAAAAGACAAGCTGTAGCGGCCTCGACGGCAGCTGCGATTTTACGAGGAGATACGATTATTTGGGGACGCGTACTTTGCAAATTTTGGTCTAGAAGTACATAATAATTAACATATTAATTGCCTTAAACGCAAAAATATTTAGAACTATTACCTAAACCAGCTGATGCAAGTAGTCCTTGTGGTATAACCGTTGATATTGGTGGCAATGGAGATATCTTAGCACCACGTGAATTTGAAGTACTATCCGTATCCGAATTGTACTCATGATCACTATCCACTTCCATCCTTGACGAAGTCCCACCCTCTTTGTTACAAGACAAATCCTGTGGTCGTTCTTCAACACCACCATTGCTATCATCTTGAGCCGCTTCACTCTTCACAGATGACAAAAAGCTTTCAAACGACTGATAATCTCGTTGCTTGCTCGTTCCGGGTTGCGGTTCATACCCCATCATCGGTCGACTACTTGACTTCGAATTAGAATCCTCTGATTCCGCTGGAGCAGGCGGTAATGCGCTGGGCCCCATAATATTCAATGTGGTCGGTGTTGGTCCTGTGGGATTGGTCATCGCTGTATCTGCAGTCCGTACTGATAAGCCTAGACGCGTTGGTAACATCTCTAAGGGGTTATAATTCCCTGAACCAGAGTTGGGTAGTGTGATTGGTTGTTTTGGAATACCGAACAAGTCCTCACGGCGCGCGTTCGGTTGCAAGAGATGTGGTTGGTCGGCCAGGGGTAAAGCCTCAGCCATAGGAGTTTCGAAAGGATCTGGCGGCGGAGCACCTAGACATAGCGTGGACTCGGAACGTTGGAAGAAGGAGTGTTTGCGACCTTTTCCCGAAACAGATATTACTGGAATAGCAACGGATGCACTGTTAAGGCTGTTGGTCATCACTACCAAACCAGATGATTCTTGTTCGTCTAGAGATTCAGTTTCCATGGCTACTGTAATGTCGTCTTCAGCTTCTTCATTCTCATTTTCATCCTATTGTATTTTAAATATAATAATCTGAACATTCTTTCGAAGTAAATGCTTACTTGATCATTCCAGGCTGAAGCTGGTAAGCCATCTCTAAGCACATCAACGTCTGGTGGATCCGTTCCTGACTTCATATAATAAATCAAAGCATCGAACACGTAAGCGATGTGTTTCAACGCACTGACGTCCATAATTGGTAGCGAATCTAGGTGTTCTGAATTATGTGCGCGCATTAATGAAAGCGCATAGGACAAGAATTCCCGGCGGGCCGCATGGCCATCGACTCCTTCACGTTCTGGACGAGATCGAGATCCGTCCACGCCGCTAGTTGTGAAATTAACAATGCGTGTACCACCCGAGGTTCCACCGCCACTTGATGCAACAGTCCTGTGATTACGTGTCCCTGAACCTGATGTACCAAATACACCTAACATCAACAGCGTGTTATAATCAAGAGAATCTGTTGTAAGACCGAATAATAAAATTACAAACTTGATGATATACTTTGAAATATCTGTGAAGTTTAAAATTTAAAAAATATACGAACCTCCTGCATTAAGTGTGGTTCCAGTAGCAGTATGCAGTGGATGTGCAGGATGTGTTGGATCAGCATTCTGAGTCAACGATGCACCAAATCTCAATTGCGCTTCAGTAGCGTCCATAACCGTCAACAACCAATCCCAAGTAGGTTTCAAATGAAATTCCAAGTATAATTGCAAGTTCATTGATTCCTGGAATGTGACTTCCAAGTACGGATTTGTAGGAGGTGTTGACTGGCAGTCGTGTATCATCGTAAGTAAATCAGCTATTTGTCGAATAACTATGCCAAACGCTCTACCAAGACAACTGGCAGTTGTTGCCATTGTAACCGGTTCAACACTTGCCGCTACTGTTGTTGGAGCGGGTGTTGTACGACGTAATGAGCTAGGGTCTATGAAGACCAGGTTTGAGCCACCGGCTATTCGTACGCCAGCCCCACGAGCTGCATCGCGGGATCTAATAGCCCATTGCATGTTCTGCGGGGCTAGGTTGCTACGGTGGCCATGGCCAGTAGCGCTAAACAAATTAAGAAGACTTCTGTAATTATGCTAATGTAACGTATGTGGGAGCAAATTAATGAAAATAATTTATTGCTCCTAATGTATATGTTTGAGTAGTGACATACCTTCGTCGTTCTAGTTGTTCATCTGTGAGTGCATAATCTTCTGGATCTTGTTCATCAGTTTCACCTGCTTCTGATTCTTCTTCTTCCTGTTGACTGGATTCGCCACTTTCGTCTTCCGGGAACATCAGCAACGATGCAATGCCTGATACATACATACAGAGTACGCGCTCATACACACACTTCACTTACTCAAATCACGCATTCAAACACAATACAAATAAAACATTCACAATGCGTACTCTGCATATACATCATCAAATTATTCACCACCATATATTTACCTGTATCCGACCCAGCTGTTGCTCCAGTTTGTACACTTCGTTGTGCAGAAGCAGCATCTTGATTGCTATGGTTATCATCGCTATCCGATTCTGTTTCAGCCAGAAGATCCAACTCAGGATCACTATCTTCTGCTTGGTTTGCGGCTGCTTCTTGAGCGAGTGCATCTGCGGCATTTTCAGCGTTATCACCAGGTTCATTTAGTGAGACTTGACGCACTGTGTTCAGTGGTAGATCTCGTTCGGTTGGTGTATCTGAATTGTTGTCATCGTCGTTATCTAAAGCCATACCTAAGGATTTATAGTTATCACACAACGAAATAGCAGAATTTTTGCATGAAAACGAATTTGAATTAAAGTTTTTCAAATAAAGCATTGTTTTTTTAAGAATACATATTGCATAAATCGTAAATGTATGCGACTCAGTTCGCATATGTAAACAGAATTCCATGCAACTAAGATGGCAAAGTATGTATAGCAATGTTATATATTTAGAGTAAATAGTTCCATAAATAAAAAAAAGTCAATACATTCAAGACTATCTTACTTTCAAAGAACTCACTTTCAGCATCGATGGTATCATCTAAATCCCTAACAACACCTCTAGGAACCGAAGACCCTATGAGTGGTCTAGCATGTCCTCTATTCGAGTTTTGACTAGTAGCGGATCCTCTGCTTCCTTGAGGAGCCAACGGCTCCACCAGGAACAACTCTTCTGATCCATTAATAATATCATTAGCAGTGGACGCAAGTGTAAACGGTGCTGTAGGTCTAGCGACTCCTAATCTAACAGGCGATATCAAAGAATCGGCCGTTTCGCACAACTCTTCAACAGCTAGACGAATCATCGAGCGAAAAACACGTCTACATTTACTTAACGGTTGTGTTTGGCTGTGGAAACTATTAATAGAGTTACGACGCGGCAAAGCTTTGGGATATAATAACTTACGTCATACGTCGTTTGGCGGTGTTTGGTGCCATTTCAACGCTGAATATTACAAATACGCGTGCGACTGAACGGACAAATCGTCTAGCGACTAATTGGGCGGCTGCAGCTCTACCAGGTGTACGTTCGTCTTTTAGTTCGCGGACTAGAGTTTCTAAGAGGACCTCCAATGCTTCTAGGTAGCATTTAACGAGTAAACAATGAGTGAATTTGTCTAATAGGGTTGTGCCTGATTGACTACTGAGATATGCTTGTTCGCCATGGACATTTGATGGTGGTAAAGTGCCTTCACGCACTCCAGACATTACCATACTGCGGGCAGCTTGCCAATTACCCAGTAGGCATTCGAGTGCACGGCGACTGAATCGTGGTGGTTCAAGGTCGTGTTCGGGCATTTCTGACTCAACTATACAAGAATTATAACTTTTAATATTACAAATAAAACTATGGACAACTGGAATGAAGCACGTATAACAGGAGGTGTTTCCTACGATTACATTCGCAAGATGAATGTGAGGATAGAATAGAATGGAGATCGTGGGTTTGCAATGGATTAATACAGCAAAAGCTACAAATATATAGCTTACTATCAGAAGATGGTGTCTTTCTAGAACTAGCCGAAGTAGTTCTAGCCCTTGCCGCCCTGTATTGTCTTTGTTCGAGATTTTGTCGTCCAACTGTCTGAACCAAAAACAATAAAATGTTTTCACCACTGCAACAGCCAAAAATAACCATTAATTTAAGACCTCAATCCATCCTCAGCCATTCCAACTAACCGTGAGTTGGGCATGGTGACCAAATCAGTATCCCGAGCCAAACGTGTCAACAGCTCGTACCGCACAGCCTGATTGCCCATAATAAGCGCTTTGCACTTGCATTTTTCCCAACAGTCACAGTACGCTGTTGGTGAAGTACGCTTAAGTTTGCAGTCGTGCCCTTTGTGGCAGACGCGTGCGCACTCTGTACAACAGCATAATGAGCCTGTCAGACCACAAGTACGACATTCAAATATATCTTGATTGATGTGCTCAGCGCCTGTCCACGTGAAGCTACAAGTGTCATTACAACATAATACATGTAAAGGAGAATGATCCGGGGATGAACCAGTTGGGAAGATCATCTCCATCCGCACAACTGGATCAGTTGTCAATCTTTGGATGCAGTCCAATAGGGCTAAAGCTGCAGGATAACTGCGGCTAGCTACTGCTAACATGAATGGGGTTTGACCATTTGCATCCCTAGATAAAAACAATTTCTACTTGTAGTCATGAAATTTACTACAGCTAAAGTTGTAAAAATATCATATTGTCAGACTTGTGTTATTATGGAATATTTATTTCATAACGTCCTTTCTTCTAATATAAACAACTAAATTTGCCTGCTGTCTAAAAAACTGTTAAGTTTTCGCAAATATACTTACTTCGCGCTAAGAAGATCTTTGAGGTATGGTGCTAAAACCAACGCGTCACACATAGTGTTCAATGCTTGCAATGCATTATTTCTTCTCTCAATTGGATCAACAACTATAGGTGTACTTGACTGCTGCACCGCTCCCAGTGAGCTGGTTCTACCACCACCTGTACCACTTCCCAAACCCATCAAACTGTCCTCATCGCCCGAAGTTGGATCAAAAGTTTCTGGAGGCCAACTGAGCGTCGGAATCGGTTCTTCGTGTAAGGGCGCTTGCAGTTGGTCTGCCGCTGATGCATTACCGCCTGATCCTGAACCATTTCCACCTCCAGCAGAATTGCCACTGCTATTTAAATCCCGTTCCAGGCCACTGCGACTCGCTGCTGCCGTTGCACGACGCATCATCTCTCGTAAAGACACTGAACGTGGACCTAACGCATTGGTGATTACGTTGATGCATTCTAAGCCAGCATTTGTGTTTGAAGAAGATGGTGTTGTTTCTATATGAATAATTTATAAATTGAAGAAGTTATCTTCCCATTCAAAATCAAAGAACGAAGGAAGAATGTTCAATAAGTTGTAAACAAAAAAGATGGTCCTCGTGATGCGTATTATATGCCTAATTGTGCGATTTAGTTCATAAATTTCATGTTAAATATATAAATGTGTTCAACTGAGTAAGCAAAATAAATTTGTATTATATACCACATAGTGACTAATATAGATTAAAACACTTCAGAACAAATAAAATAAAAACTTCCAAGAATAACAAAAAATATATATATTCATTAACACTTACCGTTATCACCTTCCTTATTCGAAGTCGGTGTACACATATGGACACAAGCATGAAAGATGTTCCTATTTCCATCACATCTTTCCGTTAAAATAGTTTGAAGAACAACAGGATTTGATTCTGAAAAAGAAAATAAAATGTAATCTTTAAAACAAATATTGGCATCATCTGAAACATACTGGCTTCGCCTTCTAGTTGCATCAACACTTGTCGAACTCCATCTAAGTCACATCTCAATATCCTTGGCATGAGCAGTTGTTGTTCAAGAGCTAATACCACCAAGGCAACTTGATTTTTCATGTTTTGTGATGTTATATTTAAGGATAAAGTGCATGCGGTTACGCATTTAACTGGTGGTAAGTCTAACCATTGTGGATCACGCACTGCATCTGCACAATCTTTCGCTAATGGATAAATGGTGCTGTTGCCGTCTCGGAGTATTAGAATACTTTCAGAACTCTGTAAAGTATTTGTGATATTATGACTTTTTTAAATTATTCCTTGTATTTTTATTATATATTTACTTAAGTTTGAAATGTACTACACAAATAAGATATTCAATTAGATTAGATTAGAGAAATCTTTGATTATTTGTATAAGTTTAATTTACCAATGTTTTGGAGGCGATTGAATATATGGTTACATCCATCGCTAACGAGCATTGGTTCCAGATATGTATATGTTTAAAAAAATATGTTTTCCAAGTAAATGTATATTAAAGCGACTTAAACCAAAATATAATACTAAAAATATGTGTACATGCGAGCTAGTTTACAATATGTTTTATGTTGTCTTTGTGTAATTATTTTCAATATTAAACCTACCTCTCCGGCACTTGTAAGTGAAATACTCTGAGGAGAAATCCCCATAAATGAAACCGTATCACTTGGGAACGGATTATCTTGTTCAGCTCGACCACTACTGATATTGAAAATGACATAACTCAATTTCGTTCCAGTACGGACAATCGCATGAATTCCTTGCCCATCCACAGCCACCGTCAATATCTGCCCACTACCCTCTGGAATGTTAACCCTACGTGGAGTCCGCTGAAAACAATCAGGAACGCGAGACGTTGAAGACGATTTAATCACTTGCAGTTCATCCTTGCGCATCAATCTGCAATCTTGCAGTAACGACATTGTATCGTTCTGTTCTTGTTCGGTTTTAGGACCAGCGACAACAGGTGTTGCTGGTGATGTTGGGAATCGTACAGCTGCATAAGCACCATCCACTTTTAAGACGCGGCCTGCAGGTACACTACGTACATCTTCAACGAAAATGACATCACGTAGAGCCCATTCTTCTTCGTCTCGGCGATTCGCGGTATCTGATGCGGCGGAGTCAGAGCCGATTGTTGGCATACGTTTTTGACGTTCTATGAAGTTTAAAGTTTGATTTATTTGGGATGCACAGAGAGACAAAGGGTTTGGAAACGTACTGTGACTAGCTGAAATGCTACCCGTATCGCTGCATGTACTTGATGCTGGTGAGGGTGGTGGTGGCATGTCAAGACGATCTGCGTTCTCTTTATGAGAACTACAGCTTTTACTAGAGCTTAATGTCGTTGTTACTTGAGTTCCTAAAGAGATTTTCATGTCCTATCATTTTATTTATTTATTTATAAAATATTTATAGTTGTAAATGTATTACGCAAATAAGTTATTCAATAAATAATAAATTGAATGTTTTATTAATATTCGTGTAAGTTTAATTTACCAATGTTTTGGAGGCGATTAAATATATATTAACATCCATCGCTAACGAGCATTGGTTCAAAATATATAACATATAATTTATGAATGAAATTAAATCATAGTTCGATTATATATTTAACTTACCTAAACCGCTGGTACCAGGCATTGAATCTCGTCTCCCTTCTGCTCCAGGCGGCTGTGATACTTGATCCGCTTTGATCAACTTGAAAGTACAAGTATCCGATAATGTCCAAGCAGCATTTTGTAGTTGACCAACTTTTGGTACACCTGCAGCCACTGTAAACCCAATAGCGCCCGGCTGATACATCGGACTGTTCTTCATACAAACTTGTGATCCACAAATGATTTCAGTTTGCGAATTTGTCGGACGTTGTTTTCGACTTTTTGTTCTATACCGTTCCCAAAGTCGTTTACGTTGTGCGAAAGGCAATACCCCCCTAAGTAAATATCCAAAAATTTCAGTCATGATTACACGTGTTTGAGTTTAATTTAACATACCACCAATATAAAGCACCGCTTTCTAACTTGGCCACTGTAAATAGTGGACAGGTATGAAGTGAAACTATTTTATCTGTAGCGAATTCTGAGTATGATTGAGCACTGTGTTCGAGTTTGCTTGCAGCAGGTGCTAGTAATTCATCTAGAAACGTAGCTACTTTGCCAGAGTCGGTGGAGACAGAACAACGCGTTGAACTGGCAGATATTTGAGTGATTTTTTCGCCAGTTAGACCGAGTGTTACTGTTTTAGGATGATGTACATGTGGATTCTAAAGGAACCCAATTTTCATATATTGTAATTAAATCATAATTTCTCTCTATTTTATATATATATATATATATATATATATATATATATAAAAAAAAAATATTTGTTGAATGTCTTACACAAATAAATGATTCAATTAATTGATAGAATTGTTTAATTATTTGTCTAAGTTTAATTTACCAATGTTATGAAAGCAATTGAATATATAGTAACATCAATCACTAACGAGCATTGGTTTAAAATATATAACATATAGTTTATTAATCATAGTTCAAATTTGCATTGTACCTATATTTTAGCGGTGGTATTTCATGCAATATAATTTACGTTTATTTCATATTTATTATAATTTTCATACGATATGATGTAATAAAATAATATATCACTCACATCTGGATGTCTATACGGTTCATGATCAACCCATCGCCATTGATGGATAACACCAGTAGAAGAAAGAGCAATAAGTTCACTGTGAAGAGCGACAATATTTATAAATCGCCCAGCACAATCTGGCCAATATTCAACTTCTTCAGACATCCACAACGGACTAGCAGATAATTCTTTCTTCTTACTTTCTAAAAACGCAATCGCAGGAAAAAAAAATCAAATTCTACTCAACGACTTGCGAAGTATAACATACCGGCATCTTTATCAAAAGTATCGCGCAATGCAGACTCAAGCCACCGCCTTGGGCCCAAGTATTGTCGATCACGCCATCGCGAAAAACTATCTCGGTCTCGATCGGATGAATTGCCACCGGACACGTTCTCTCTGTCGGATAATCGGCCACGATTGCTGCCACCACGGCTGTGTAACAAGCTAGTTTGAGCCACGTCAAACATGGCCGACCGATATGTTAGTAAAGCCAACCAACACACAAAGCGCGCAAAAGTGAATAAAATAAAATCAACTAACAATTAAACTAAATCAAACACCTTTCGCCAAGCGATTTTTTAAAACTAAGTCACGCCGGGTTACAAAAACTGATAATGAAATGAATAGTTGGGGAATGATTGTTCTTACTTTCTGATTCCGGAGTACCCGAACATATCTTCGGAGAACATGGCATCCGCGTCTATGATGACGGAGTGATCCGTGTGGAATCCACCATCTAATAGTGAGATTAGATCTTCCGGGACGTACGAATCGGCGGCGTCATCACCTTCTTCGCCTTCTTCATCATCACGAGAGAGTAGATTGTTCACAGCCAAATTTACATCCAAATTCGTACGCTTATCATACACACAAGCATACAACAAATATTAAATACTATCCATAACATATTACAAAACATATGTTATGCTAAATGTTAAATAAGAAGCATAATAATTAAATAAATAACTAGTGAATGCAATATCATTAGCGTATAATGTAATTCATAGTTCTCTTCAACAGTGATTTGGATTTTAAAGTAACACCTATTTTTATTTTCACTTACTTGTAGTTCTCTGATGATGAGATTCCGGCTTTTGCCCTGTAGGACAACTTGCGCTTGAGAAACTAGTTCTTCTGGTACATAGGGTGCAGGAACAGAGACCAAAGGTCGACCACTGTTCGTGCCGGTTGTACCTATAATTACAGGAGCGCCACGACTCCCTGAGCAAATATTAGTTAAAACACTACACCTGGAAGACAACCCACCCCCTTAAAACAAACAAAAAAGGACTCGAACTAAAACCCACCCTGAATTGAGCTTACCAAAATTCCATATGAATGGTCATTTGTATAACATTGTTATGTTTTCGATTCAAATAAAATGAGCTATACACATGACTTAAGGTTTTACTGTAATCTAATTTGTTTAAATATTCAACTTTGTTTGATAATAATAATGTTAACTACCAGAGTTTGAGCTTCCTCGGATTGCAGTATTCGAACGCATGATCCTGGCACGTGTGCGTGTAAGTTGCCTACCACTTCCGGCTTGTTTGTTACTGTTACCGGAATTACCGCCACCGCTACCTCCGCCGCTTCCACTGCCACCTCCTCCGCCGCCTGATCCACCAGCTCCTCCACCGCCACCTCCTCCACTACCAGCACTACGCAACAACCAAGATCTTGGTCGCACCGCACACACACAAAGTTAAATATACCACATTTATGATAGGTGAAATTTACAGAATCGATCTTTGACAAAAGTATCCGATAAATTACTTCTCAACTACATGGATATGTAACATATCTAATACATTATATGTATATATCTTAAAGATAAATGAATTTCCCATATAAAAAGTAACAGAATATTTGTTTGTTCTATATAACTGAGAAGCCAGGATTTATAGAAATCGGATTTAAATAGCTTTATGTATGTATACATGTAATAATTTGCTAGCAAAAGTATCTTAATTTTAAATACCGCACGTTACAAATTAACGAGTTAAACTACAAATATAAATCGTGTTTTATGTAAAACAAACTTAATATTGTGTTTAAAGTAGCAATTAATACACAACGTATCATTACACCTAACATGAAAAATAATTAACAAAAACCGATTCTGTTGATTCTATGAAATGGGGTGAGCGTATCGAGGCTTACTTTTTTCCTGGATCATTTTTGCTCAGGTCAAGTCTATCCAGTATAAGACTAAACGAAATACGACAAACTCGACCATCGTCAAGGAGCAGAGCGATATGTGATGGCCCCAGTGCAATACGTTTGATGCCATTCTTTAAGGCAGCTAGTGCTGCAGGGGATGAGACACCTAACCGATTTAATTTCTCAGATACTTCTTTGAGTCTAAGAGAAACACGAACTTTCGTAATCAGACCAGACGGCAATGCATAGTTAATATTGAAATAATGATACCATCATATTAAAACATTGACTTATAAAGTAACATTTCAGAAATATAAGTAACAGTATAACGTGTGTGCTTCGGAAAATGAAAAATACGATTTACTGTTAATAATATGCAAATAATAGTGTTAGCATAATAATAATAAACATATTTAATAAAATCAGTGAACAATTTTCGATATGTGTAACATATTCTGGGCGATTATAAGGTATGTGCAAAAATAATAATGTAAATTCAATCTTTTGACAATCTAGATATACATTTTGGATGATATATGATATTTTGAATAAGCAACAGTGGTACATCAAATGGTGCAGGCGTATCAGAAAAATTATAAATACGACTGTTAGGAATTTGCTAACGTTGATTTATTTATTTTTTGTTGAAAATATTATTAATCCATCACAACTGAGGACAATGATCTCCGTGCTCGATACATTATATCCTGATGATTTAGATTATTTTTAATAAGCAACAGTGATACATCTCAACGCCCAGGCAAAACAGAAAATGACAAATACGATTGTTAAGAATATGCAAACGTTGGTATTGCGTCAAGATGTATGCAAAATGGATGGGTGCAACAACAATATTAAAAAGTAATAAGCAATGGAAATGGAGGAAGTTCGATAAAATATAGACGGACTATAGAACATGTTTTACCTGTCGTTCAGCTGCTCTTCTGTCCCAGGCAATGGATGTACAACAAAATGAAGGGAGGACATGACGTTCACTTTCCTTCACTTAAATTGAAACAATTGACAATAGTTTTGTGTATTTTGCTCATTAGTTCCAGGATTGTTTCGCCATGTTTCGAAATGTGATAAAAGCAATAAGCACAGCAACTGCAGCAACTCGCATGAACACGACCTTTCCACCACTGTCAGCTGTACTTTTCTTCTTATTGTTCTCTATGGTGTGTTTTTTATATAACTTCAGTTTGATGGAAAACACCAAAAAAGGAATATTTTCATTGAAATTTAACACTACAGTAATCTAATTATATTCAATTTAACATTCGTGTTAATTTTCTTCAGAAGAAACAGTTACAATTCAATAAAATATACGAAAAACTAGCTACTAGAATACAACGTAGTGCTTCGTACAACAAACGCAGCCATTTGATCACATTTGACATTTATTGAATAATGGACACACATCCGTTTCCGTTGATTTTCCTATTTTGCATTTCAACTAGTTATTAAAATATAAAACTTCCAGTAAAACACAGCATTTTATAATGAAGAATATTTCAAATGCACATTGCATAATCGGTTTGCTAATTCTCTAAATATAAACACGCTGGCTTAAACAACGTTTACATTCGCCATTTAGTCCTCAAACGACTTGAAATAAACTAGATGAAATTGCATAAGAAAGTATGCGCTATTAAAAAAATATTAAATATGAGAATTTTTAGAGAGGATTTAGGAAAACCATTTTTTATACTTAAACATTAGCTTTTTATTCATCATGAAACACTTTTCCTAATTTTATGTTGTAACCTATGCTACAAAAATATACATGGTCAATATGAAATCTTTATATTCCATAACGACAACTAATAAATGATGTATATCTTAACGATTATCTCATAAAAATATTGAACTAAAATTCAATTGACAATTAATTGAGTGCGAATGAAATGCTAGACTTGCTAGCCTTTTGAAGTTTGAACCAATAAAAAAGAGTAGCTGTTTAAAAGAATTTATTATTTACAAAAAATGTCAGGAACGAAATATTTTATAATCCTCTTCGGTTCTGCGAGGGCAACAGTAACTGTAAGGCAGTCATTGCATCGGGGAACAATGAATGATAGTTCAAAAGTGGGACGTACGCAGCAGTGATTACTCTGCCAGCAAACCAACGACCGTGAAGAGAATTCACAGAGGCGACAGCCGTCGCTATGGACGGACACTTGACGTAGACGTTACCCTGTGGAGAAGCTTTGTCAACGTACACATGAAGAACACCACCATGTTTGTTGCATTCTTCTATGACATCATCTCGGATTTCTATATCCCAAATTGGGTTACTTTCGCTAAAAGAAAAATCAAAAACAAATTATTATTTGTTACTTATAACAAAACATTTATAATTTTGCTCTCACACAAAGTCAGGCCTGCAAAAATTAAGAACACAATTTCTAGAAGCTTAAAAACAACATAAGTGGACTGCTATATACCTTTGTGCTATAGACGGCCTTGTCACATAAAGATGTGAAATTGAGATGAAATTAGAAAAAATACTTACTTTGTGCAATCAAACATATTAGACAACATGAAACATTGGGTCGCTATGAGTGGTGTTGAAGTTTGTTGAGGTACCACTTGCTGGCCTGTAGCTAAATTCAGCGCGTTCGCAGCGGCTGGTGGCACCGTCATGCCAGCTCCCTCTGCCAATTTAAACATCAACTGTAAACGTCCAGTTGCACCTAAATCAATACCAGAACGATCCAACTCATCTGTGTCTAACAACGAGGGACCCTGCTGCTGCAGATCCAAACGTTCCGTTACGTTTCCGACTTTCATAGGCCGACCAGCCAGTTCAAACCCGTTGAGCTGCTCCAGTGCCTTTTTGGCGTCCTCGCAATTATGGAACTGTAACAGTATTCAGAGCAAAGAGTAAATAAGTTGAATTCAATCATTGGTGGCCACTGCTAGGGAAGAAAATGTTTTATAGAAATGAAGACTTACAGTAACGAATCCATATCCTTTCGACCGTCCAGTCTCAGGATCCATGATCAACTGAATGTGGTCAATTTTGCCGAAAGGTTCAAAAATTCCCCGCAACATATCTTCGGTGATATTGAAGTGAAGTGACCCAACGTATAGACGCATTGGACCAGTCATACCTTTGGGCATCAGATTGGGCATGGAATTGCCCATACGGTTCTTCTCAGCTTGAGTGTGTTGGACGATTATTGGTATACCTATGAGTTTTTGACCGGATAAGCCTAACGCCTGAAAATAGAAAGTAACATTGTCAACAATACATCACATATTTTCCTACGTTAATAAATTTCTTACCAATGGAACGGATTCAGGATCTCTAAACTCAATATACGCTATGCCTTTGAATCGTCGAGTTTTATTGCATGTGATGAGCCGAACATCCCGAACTTTGCCTACTGAACTGAAAAACTCTTCGAGATCCCGGGCGCGTATTTTTTGTGACAACTGCATGCAGAACACTGTGCGTTGATCACGTTCTTCTGGACTCAACTCTTCTAAGGGGGATGATCTGGTGTAACCCAAACCGATTGGTGACCTGGTTCTTCGCGGAAATGGGAGCTTGACGGACGGAGGTGATGGACTACGTTTTTTCTCGTTACCTTTGCGAACTCTGTAACAATATCAAGAAAGTTATAGTGCTTCGGATTATGAAACAATTCGATGATCGCAGTATTACTTGTCTCTTTTGTCACCGCCTCGTGATCTACTTCTACGATCACGATCCCTGGACCCTGTGCGTCTGCGATCTTTGGAACCTCGGCGCTTAGTGTCCTTTTCTCGTTCTTTGTCTTTTTCTTTGCCGCCGCGGTCCTTGCGGTCGCGGGACTTGCTTCGGCTGCGATTGCGGCTCCGGCTCCTGTGTTTGCTGCGGCTGCGATGACGACTTCTGCTTCTGTGGCGATCACGCTTGCTAGACTTTCTACACAGTAAAAGATAAATAGAACCACGCCTAACTTGGGCCATTTAGTGTGAAACTTACCCAGATGATTTGTGGTTGGCGGAATCTCCATTTTCCTTCGATTTTCCAGACTGCTCATCCTACGAAACAGGACAAAGTGAAGACGGCCGAGCAGGAGAGGCAAACAAAACAAATGGCATTAATAGCTTACTCGGTACAAATAACAAACATTACCAGAGCCGGGCGATGCGACACGGCCTGGAGGAGTGTGAGTGAACAACGACGCGGACGACCAAAGAAAGAGATACCCGAATGAGAGATAACCAAACCCAACGATTCCACACCGCTTGTGTGAGCAAACCATTACAAAATGCAATTGTTAGTGTGGATTGTCGCACTGGCGAAGAATTGTTGGGTATGATACAATGCAGCTGAAAATACAATTCTTACAAAAACCTGATGAGTGTGGGCCTGGCTTTTGCGCGCTGAAAGTGAACAAGAATTTGTCTAGCGCGTCGCCTAGACTTACCGTCATTGGGTGACAAAGAAAGAACCGAGTTGCCTTTTACTTGGTCCACATCATACTTGTACACTTCTGCAAAAGATACAACCGGGTGAGCTTGGACCGAACTTATATAGTTTTCCGCATTTTTCAACTCATTTTTGCTTTTTTATGTTTATGAAAATTGTTGTACTTTAAACATGCAATTAATTTAAAACACTCAAGACAACGGAAACATATTTGATGATGTCTACTTGATGAAGACATTTCTAGAATTCAAGTATTTTTTGAAAGATGTTAATTTTGTGAAAATTAGTTTCTTTTAATTTCTGGAGTAAGACTATGATAGGAATGAATTCTTATCAATATAGGTTCCTTTTTTAAATTAAGTAACAAAGTACATAGATATATGGAAATAAATGATTGTGTACGTTTATGTGTTGTGTTATCACATTCATTCTCTGTTTATTTTTGTAAAGAAAAACCTATTCCGTTCGAACATATTTAGAACCAATGTTTGACGGTATATAGCTGACCTGGTGGGCGATGTCTAGGCCCATTGGGGCCCAACGCAGCAACAGGATGCGACCCTAAGGCGAGAAAGGAACTCGGTAAACAATACTGTTCAGACATATACGGCGTCATTATTTAAATCAACCGTGTATTATTTTATTATAATTTGACTTTCAATTCAAAACTATTAATTAAAAGTATATTCAACTAGGCACGCCTAGCTCTATGTATTTACTCTTTGTTAATCAATAAAATGATTGTCATTTTTTTAAAAGAAATTAGTACTAAAGAATGAGATATTTTATTTTATGAATGGAATGAAAGCTGTACCTCTATGGCAGTCTCTTGGTGACGGAGTTAGCCCGAAATATACACTCTATAAATACAAAAATCAGCATTGTGTGGTCAATTTTCACTTGTACGAGGAAAAAATCGAGAATATATAGCCTAACCGGGAATTGACGGACTTTAACCTTGGCATAAATAGCCAGACGAAACAAAATATTCATATAAACCACGTTCCCTATTTACCGCTTCCTTAATTAAAATTCATTTAAACAATACTAAACAATAACATAAATATTGAATACGCTACTCAACAGTCTTGCAGGCATTTAATAAATCGATTCCCAGTTATCTAATAACATTCGTGATGAAGTTCGTATCAACACGAAACAGTGTCGTAATATTTAACAATAAAATTCTAGATAGTAAACACAGGTAAAAGAACAGAATTCAATCCATATTATTTTATAACTTACGTCTTTTTTGTATGGAGCCTCCAACATGGCCTCAATGTCCATATCCTCGGCCATTTTTCAGCGGCTGCCTGGTACGGTGAAGGCGTTGATCAAGCAGGAGCGAACTGTGTTGTCGATTCGTTAAAACACCTTATAACAATCGCAAAATTAAATTATAGTCAAATGTTCAATAATACAAAGGTATAGGCTGCAGTTGAAATATTGTAGAAATTGTTTTATAAACGGAACAACAGTACTTCGCGTCAACTAATCAGTAGTAGTTCTTGCACTCAGAATGGCAGCACTAACACTGTTACCAACGTAAACAAATAACAAAACGTTGTTTTCTAAACTCTGAAGTTAGTTCAAATTCAAACAGCGATTTCCGGTTTTGTTTTTTTTATTTTACTTGTTATAAATTATAACGGTTACAACTATGGATGAATTTTGTGATTAGTGGTAAGGTTAAAAGAGTGCTTATATTTTGTAAATGTTTATTTAAAAATAGTACATAGTCGATAATTTATTGGAATTAGTTCATAAAATATTACACATGCAATAATAGATATGTATACCAAAACCTAATACAACTTCCACCTATAACATTATATTTATCTGGGTTTTAAAAACCCTCTGGTCCGCATAAACCTAACAATAAATGGCACAGCGCTTAATGTAATACTTATTCTAATCGGTGCCATAATTTTATGGATTGCATAGGCCGTAACAAACGTTCCGGCGTTTTGGGTTAATTTTGATGATTCACCAATCCACGGTATATATGCGATGAATTTTTCCATATCTATACCGCTGAAAAAAAAAAACACCCCTAACATTATTAATTCGTCAAATTGAAAAAAAAAACATGATATGTTTTAGTAACAGTATTAAAACACAAAATAATGTTGAGTTTGAAATGGGTTGATTAACGTCCACATAGAAAAAAAATTGTTTGCAAAATTTTGTTTACCTCGACACTAGAGTGTAGCAAGCTCCTAGCGAAATAAGAGAAATTCCAACATGAAATACGATAACTGTAGTACCGTATTCCTTCACCGCGCGTTTGAATTTTTCTTTCCTCGAAAGCGGTACATTGTTATTTTCTGATGGTTTAGTACTATCAAAGCGTTTTAGAATAATACCGGATGGTGAAGACATGTTTCGATTATTAGTCAGTGTATGAAACATATGAATACCTTGTGTTTTCTTAATCACATGCAAATAATGCGATTTCTGCATATCTTCTGATATAAATTTATATCCTTGTTCCCACTGTCCACCGGGCATATTCAAATGCATAACATTGCCCTTAGATTGGAATGGAGTCGGCACATTGCTCTGCATTGCAGAGTTCAGACTGCACACACCACTGCAATCGTAACTCTCGACGAATTGATTAAACGATTTTGAGAAGCTCATTTGATGATGGTGTGTTGCGTATGTATCCGGAGATTTAGAAAAAATCACAGGGCCTGATATGTCTCGAGAACGTTGCGGGGAAAATTGACCAATTTCCACGGACATGATTGCTTCAATATTATTTGGAAGAGGGATATGTTTGGCTTGTGGATATTTTACTTGAGCAGTGACATGAATAGCTTTTCGACCGGCCAAAGTGTTACCTCTGGCGCCTAGAATAAATTTGAAAAGGTCTCATGTATACTGGCCTCAATAATAATTTGCAAAATATTTTGCAATCCTTAAACTTTCACTTGACATATAAACATTGAAAATATATTTGATTTTACCAAGTACATATATATATATATATATATAGAAAATACAAATTTATGGAAGAACCTGTTTTTATTAACTCTTTCCGCATTGTATAATAAAATAAAAAATGACAATCGCAAAAAAATTGAATCGTGTCTTGAAATAAACAAAAGAACGAGGCCAAATTTAAAAATAGCATCAATTTATGCCGGATTAATTCAATCTAATATGGAATGGAATCTTACCAGTGATATCTTTAACACCAAACGGATTAATCTTTTGGCCAGGCTGAACGGCTCTAGCACCGCAGAATATCACCTTTTGCACATTCATTTTGAAACACGACTGAATCAAACCGGCTGCCGGACCGTGGATTTCGCATACAAAATGTCAAAACACACAAGTCGTGTTGTCACGCTGTTAATGCATGCTAAGTCTGTTTGAGTAGTTCGTGGGGCCAAGGATAGAATACGCTGGAACCATGACGGTATGTGCTTCTACGGAAATTTCCAGAACTGCGCTTGAAAAGGCAAACAAAATTTGAATTCAATGCACGCCTAAAATGACTCACACTTTATTAATAATAATTCCTTACTTGTATAGAAGTCGTTATACATTATTCGACTTGATTATTTATTTAACCTCTTACCCATCAAATTCCCCGACTGTACTTCCTGGACTTTTGTATCTCTTTGTTAAGTTAATTTAACTAAAATATATTCATATCATCCTTTATCCTCAACTAAGAATGTGCAGGGTTTGGTAATATGATATATGTAGGAGCCTTTTGCCGGGTGTTTAACAACATATCGAACACACGTGGTAAACTATTTAAACTAGTATATATTATGTATAAAATTGTTAAACGAAAAATATAAATTCAAATGATTTGATGTTTTTGTTTGGCGTAATAAACCACTTAGCTGGTAAAACCTATTGCAACAACTACATAAATATCGAAACGTGAATATAAATACAAACAAAAAACCATTGCAATTGACATGAATTAATGTAATAAGCCGACTCGTAGAAATAACTTCGACGCAGAGGAAAAACTACTGTTATTTCTTGAGCAACTTCTTTTTTCATGGGTGTCATGTGAAATTATAGCCTCCGTAGAGCGGACTAGGGCGTGGAGAATAATTGTTTGCAGCCGTATAACATAGCATAAATCATGGTGTAGTTAAAACACCGACAATTTTCAACTATAATTTAACTTTAACCCATTAAAGAGGTCATTTAAATTATATCCTTTTGTGATATAGTATCAACAGATAACATCCTAGATACGTTCATATGAATCATTTTTTTAAAATAACATCCCAATTAACTGAAACTAGTATTCTAGTTCAAGATGTTCGTGATGAAAAACGTAAATATTTGGACAACTGTTATCAATAGATTTTGTGTGCCGAATATCTTTTACAAACACTGTCAACTTTTTACGGCACCGCCCGGCAAACTACACACAATAAAAATTATACGACAAGTCATTAAAATTCAAACTGTATAATCACAGCACGCAAACTTGAAACAATCGTTTGCCAGCACAGAACATTCATCTGTTATAAATTCAGAAAAAGACCCGCGCCACAGGTATATAGTATATGCCCGACCACTATTAACCATCCTGAAGACATTCGACGGTGAAGACGACCGGTGTATAAACCAGTTATCGATTGGATTGATCGATAAAATGAGCCCCAGAAAGAAACAGACGACGGTGAACAAAGGGATATAGTAAATCAACCAACAATTATATACCCAATCAATGATTAATGTTTTCGGGATCGAAACTTCCAATATACGGTGTTTTTCTTTTCGGTATTACAAGTTTAAAAATAACGAAATTAAATATCGTATTTCCTGTACGAATACGGCGCCGAACATTTTATCTATAGTTTCAGAGAACTGTACCCATAAAGTTTATATTTAGCACAGGAAATTAAACGAAATGAATCATACGATGGTCCAGCAGTCAACATTTACTGTCATTCTCCCCGAGGGCCCTAAGCAAAAGCAATAAAAACCATTCAAAACGAAAATCGCCCTCTTTTATTGAATTACCCATATTTCATTGCGAGATGCATGATGATGACTTTTGCTAAATCGTAAAATATGTTTTGTAACGACGGTCACACCAATATTTCAAACATTATTCAAATGAACTTACCCTTAATGCGATTACATTAATCAATAAAACACTTAGGTCAATCATAAAATATATACACACACACACACCCATTGTGCATATTGGGTTATACTTTAGTACTTTTGACAAGTCTAATGCACACTCTGAAGTTAGGTACAAACAAAATTTATTTTCATTATTTATTATTAACTTTGTACACACAAAAGCCGATGAAATACGGCTTAATCTTATATTTTAAGCTTATTATAAGGCGTTTTATAAGTTACTTACCAATAAACAATTGAAACGTTCAATCGTTTTCATGGTAAGAGTAACAGAGGCAGAGATTCTGTAGATGTATTTAAAAAGAAAGTCAATGGTATTATAATTTATACAAAAATACAGTTTTTGGCAGTTTTGAACATTAAATTTTGGAAGTTTAAGCTAGCAAATACAACAAGCACTAAATATTGACTCACTCTTTTAATTTATATATTTGACATTTGTTATGGCACGCGCCAGTGGCTATAGACATGTTTCACTGGCGGACTGTCGCACCTAAATATATAGAGCACATAGACACAGCACAATATTATTAATTAATTAATTAAATATGCACTTATAATTATTTACATTTGGTGTTATCGTACAGTGATGTATATTACGAATGTAATAAACATTATTTGTTTGTGCGTATTTCATAAATATATATATATAAAATTTTACATATTCATAACATATTATTAATAATGTACACACACTTATTATTCTAAGAATATTATTAAATATCTAAAACTTATTACTCAATCGCATTGAAACATATATTATTCAAGTTATCGCGAAAATAGTGTACTTCATATTAAATAAAATTTAAAATGGCGTTAAAATATACAAAGATAAAATTAAATAATACTGAAAATTATTATCAAAATCTAACAGAATTGGTGAACAAATTTACAAATGTTTAAAATAATAATGAAAAAGTCGATTTCTTAAAAATAATAATTAAACATTGACAAGCTTTAGTATTTAAGTTGGACGTATTTTAAAATGTTAAGGCAAAAATGTTTGCACCATATATTTTGTAATATCATAAATATTTTTGCAAGCAAATATTATTGCATTATTTGTTTTTTACATTGAGCGTAATATATAAATATATTTATACAAATATAATTATTTACAGAATAAAATATATATTTTTTTTGATTTAGACACACAAAAATGCTATAGGTATATAAAATCTAAATATTAATTTTAAAATTGATCGAAAGTTATAAGTATAAACGTTTTATAAAATGATCTCGGAAGTAAGAAGATATTTTTAATACAAGTCTTCATACATATTTATAATGAAGAATGAATATTTCCAGTCATTTAAAATGGCCGATAATTGTTTGCTCTGAAGATGGTTAATGGGAAGTTGAAATATAGCGAACATTTAAAATATAAATACGATGAAAATTTAATAATAGGTATTCATAATATTCCCCATTACGTCTAGACCAGTTTCCAAGTTATAATTACATCATGAAAATCTATATAGACAATTAATAAGATCGATATCTTTTAATCAGTATTCAAATGAAACTTCAACTTCATGGCTGTCAATAATTGACGGACAATTGCAGAATACACTCAATCTTTGTCTAAAGACGGTTAGATCTTTATTATTATTAAAGGAAAAAAAAATTACGATAAAAACCAATTTCATAAGTATATCGCCAATCATTGATGATTGATTAGTCTTCAGTGTTTGTGCACACTTGGCACTTTTTTGCTGCCATATTCAAGTGTTTCAATTCATCAAACAAAAAAATCTAAAACATAAGCTCGGAAGTCGCAATTGAATTGAGTTATTATACTATGGATTGATAATATACATGTTTATATCTTTGAATTAAGTTCATTGAACTGTTGGAACAATCCCAATATTACTTATGTGTCGTAAATTATTGTATTTGTGCAAATAAACGTGATATTTTGTCGAACTTTAGTAAATAGCGTCGCCTTATATTTATAGATTGTCATAAACACGAAAATATGACGTTATAAACTTAACATTTTTATGATTTGCTCTTTTACAATCATTGACATGTGCCATCTGGGTAAAGGTAGTATGAAAAGGTACTAACCAAAATAAAACTTACGTTAGAATTAAATTACAACTAGGGGAATATTATTCAATAGTTATAAACACGATGAGGTGATTTAGATCGTATTATAAACTTCGTTAAATTTAAATAAAATTATCGTTCATTATAGGCGCCATTTTAAACTACGTGACATGTTAGTTGATTCAAAATAGTTGCCACCCAAGCGCACAGCTAAGCTACTCCTAACTAAATAAATGACTAACGCTTGTATTAAAAATTCTTATATATTATAAAACTCCATAATAATATCAGTATAATTTATCAAACATATGCTTCAGCTTTTCTACCTCGAAATCTATTAAAAAACACATTCCAACTATGCATCGTCTTACTCGACCAAATCCAGAAGCTCGACGTAATCCCAACGATCATACACATCAAATATTTGATCATAAAAACTGCAAACTCCGGTTTCCTACCGACATTTCGTGCTAACTCACCCATCGGACATGGTATCGCATACGCGTTTTTCATGCACATTTCCTGATTCCACGTGATCATCCATGAATCAAAGTAGGTTTGTTCGTAGAACAAACACGCGAGCACAATGAGTGCAGGCACAGTGTACAACACGGAAAATATTCCGATTCGTATCATTAGCTTTTCGAGTTTATCAGTTCTGGTACCGTCGTGTTTCATAACTGTTCGAATCCGAAACAACGAAACGAATCCTGCTAACAGGAACACGGTGCCGAGAACTAGGTAGACACAGAGTGGTGATAGCACAAATCCTCGCAGAGCTTCTACGTTCCAAAGACCTACGTAACACACCCCACTTAGGATGTCACCTGAAATAATAACAAAAAGATATGTTAGTGATATATTTTATGGCAGAAGATAAAACTTTGTTGGCAATGCGCCAAAAACTTAAGTTGGGATATATGTGTGTGAGGTTAGATACATACACCATATAGTGGAAGTTATTTCACAAAATTCTCTAAAAAACGTATTGTTTAAATTAAATTCTTTATGAAATAGCATATCAGTTTATATATTATAAAGATTGTCAATTGCCGGGTATGCTTTTGATGTTATGTATATTTAAAAATTCAAAGTATTTTTTTCAACGGAATTCTAAGAACGCCAACATTCTTTACGGAACGTTATACCACCTTCTGACATTGATATATTAAATATCAAATTTCCTAATTTATTTAATGCTCTTCGAGATGACAGATTATACTTGACATACGATACTCTACTTCATATTGTGTCGACCTGTACTTGGCCAGTTTAATAATGACTTAGTAATAATAAAACTAATAAGTAAATCGCGTGTTATAACGACGGTATGATTAGATTTTCGTATTGGTTTATTTAATGAAAAATTGATGCGTAATCACTAAATTACAGTTCTTCAAAAAGAAATATGCAAGTTTATAATCTCTATGATGAAATTAACAAATTCCTGTTATTAAATCATTTTTATTTAGTCTATTTTATAGAACAAAGAAAAAACTATACGATACAAAACAAGCTCTTTTTTATGCTTTCTTAGTGTAAAACTAAACAGATATATGTATACATATGTATATGATCCGCTCTTAAAATATTTTATCTCTTTGTGCAACCAACTGAACCGCTTTTAGACCTAATGGTGATGCGCTACTAAGTTCATGCCGATGTTGTTTGTAGTATTCAACAAATGATTTAATTTCTATTTTGCATATATTTTACGTTAGGAAACTAAAATTATTTTCGACAAGCAACTTTTTTCACATATAACATTCAAATAGCAAAGCATTCCGTCAATATATTTACATAGACAAGTGTGAAAATAGTGTATTTAACGTTGTAAATCGTTTGCATACGACGGATATTGTAGCGAATCACGCAAATCACGTTTTCACTATAAACACACATCATTTTTTGCTTGGTTAGCTATTTTTTCAGATGGTGATTCGTTAGCGAGATCAACAAAGTGTTGATAACATCTGATACATTGCGATTTATTTATCTTATTTCACATCAGATAGAAAGTAGTCCCTATAATTAACAACACGATAGCTTTATTATTGAATCAAACGGAAACGTCGCTATTTTGTCTACACGAAAAAAAAAACAGAAATTGCTACACAATAGGACTTTCATTTGTGTTCATTTTCATCTTAATTAATTTTTTTTTACGTGATTTTCGGTATTAATAATCATACATATATCTATTGTAATTTATAGAAAGTTTGGTCTGTGAACTAAAAATTATTAATTATTTATATAAACAATGAAATATAAAAGTTTGTTTTGCAATATATAAATTCAACTTTTTTATGTTGGAGAATACATTATTAAATTACTTTTAACGAGGCAATAAAATGTTGTTATCGATTTTTACAAAGTACTATTATTTTAATTATTAATTAACCTAATTATAATTGTACCTATATAAAATAAAATTCTTAGAATTGTTACAAACTATATAAGGTGTGAAAGTACGTTTATTTCTAGTTATTTAGCAATCAATAAATTGTAATTAGCAATATCGAATGCAATCTCATTCATTAATCAAATTGTATCAGACATATTATCTGCGGAACGAGCACAAAAAAATTAAATAATTTGAAATGAAGTTGTTCATCATAATAAAACTCATCTCAAGAATTTTTATGAAAACACATAAAATTTTATTATTTGTCAACGCATTTAAGTCTTTATTAAAAATATATATCTTTGCGCACAAAATAAGAATACGTTGAGTAAAATCAATAAAATTAATATATGCAATTTTAAAATTAGTTAGGTATAAGTTTTTTAAAAAATCCGACGGACATTAACTAGCATGTAAAAATATAAATGAGAATAAACCGTAATAAAATATCAATTTCATTATAACCAATTATAACTTTCAAATGTATATTTTAATTTTGTAGTTTTTATGATAAATAATGATTCTTTATAAAGATAACTGTTTCTCACTGCATATCATCATAGATCACATTAATCACACTAGTGTGAAGTTAGTTAGAGTGCTATTTAAATACAATGTGCGCATGTATGTAAGAAAACTTTCATGTGTTGAAAATATTTTTTATAAACCCATATATTAATCAAATTAAAATTGTAGCGATATTTATAAAATAAATAACGCTTATTAATAAATTGTATAAAGTGGTAGCGCTTAATCTCCAAAAATATTGTCACTTTTAAAGCAAAAAATACACAACTAGCAATAAATTTTAAAATAACTATTATTTTATATGTAAATTGAAGGTATTGGTATGACACTTAGTAATAAATATTTGATTCAATAATAAAACGTAACTCAATGACAAAAAAAAGGAATAAAACAGGTTAAATAATTCCTCAGGCGACTCTTATTTGGTATTCGCAGGTGCGAAAATAAAATACAAGTTTTCCAACCAGTGGCGGTATGTGAACAGTGGGGGTTGTTTTTATTTTTACACAGATGATCATTAACATACTTTATAGTACTTGATCTAGGTTACAATCTTAATTAAATAATTAATAAACACGGTCTTATTCATTTTGTAGACAGTTGGTGTTGGAGAAACTGGTTCTAATAATTTTTAAAAATAAATCATTTATATAGAAATCGTAGTTGGTAAAAATCACGCAAGTTTTCACTTTTTGCAATAGCGTTCAGTTCGTCCGCTGATAACTTCAAACTGTATAAATTTCTGTGTGTTTTCGTTGCACTAGCATATTTTTACCTTGGGGAATTCTATGGAAAATCGATTTCCCCATACACATTCAGTTATATTGTATACATTTGCTCCCCTTGCCGTGGACATATCCGCTCAAGTGTAACGAAAGAAAATAAGGATACAAATTTGGAATTCAACACACGAGTTCTCGTATTCCCCAAACAACAAACGAATATCGTTGTGTGTTTCGATCGATAAAACAAAGAAATATGGAAAACACTACAAGCTTGATAATATAAACATTATTCTTGTCTAGATATGGAATCACAGATTATAGTTCCGGGTAAATTACTTCATAAATTATTCTATTGTTAGGATGAATATGTTTTATGCAAGCTTTCGATGTGTTGCATTAAGTGTGTTGCGTAAAATTGTATAAAATGTAATAAAAATCCCGTTTTCTAATCAAGTAAATTAGTGCAGACATTTTATTATTTTAACGGCATCAAACTATAAAATAGATAACCCATATTGTCAACAAAATCCAGTTATTCTTTTTGAGTATTTCAACACAAACTTGGACTTTAATGTTATGCATTCCTTGAAAAACTAATTTATATAACGAGTTAAATTATTTAATTAGTTAAGTTGCCAAATTTCATATCTAATAACGGTTCAGCTATGCGAAATATATTTAATAAAAAATAATACTTATATGTGTTTAGTAGCTGACTAATTATAGATAAGAAAGCATCAAAGATGAATCTAATCACAAATAACAAACCATTCATTAATTTTCCAATAATTATTACGCACTTAAAGTAACAAGTATAATAACAAAATTACATTGATAATAAGTGTCTAAACAAAAATAATTATAAGTTATACTAGATGAAAATAAAAATTCGTAAATGCGAATAAACGAAAAAACAACGCATGCAAAAGTAGCGATTGCTTTGCGATTGAATTTAATTGACGTTTATAGAAAACTGTGTATGCATTCCAGGTGTGCAATGAGGAATATATGATCTAGTAACCTGTGGTGTGTAGCTAATTGAGTGGTAGTAAGTTAATTTGTACTTTAACACTAAACCATGTATTCGCAGTAGTTAATTTATGAGATTTTCAATTATTAACGTCCAGTTTATATACATCAAAGTGGAGTGACGTAATGAGACTTGCGTTACAAAAACAAAAATGTCCGTCGTCAAATTCGCAAAATCGTTATTTCGCTATATGCACATTCACGGTTTGATGATGATTAGGTTCGGCAGTGCTTGTTGGCAAGTCGGGAAAGTTCGGAAAGTGCTAACGTTTATTTGAGTTGGAAAAAGGGAAAAACGTAATGGGGGTGAATTGTTTGCAAAACATCTACAGTGTATTGCACTGGACTTTCTTATACGTATAGTAGTTATATTTTGTTTAGATAGGAAGGATATTAAAATAAAAATGTTTAAACATTCAAGAAGAACATATAATATACTTATTCATTACGCTATATTAGACATTATTTAGTTTTCAAATGAACTTAAAACCTAACACAATATTTTACTAACGCTTTTATTACTAACGTTTAAAATTTCATCATTTTACCTTCAATAGTTTAGGCTGTACACACAAAAGCACACGCAGACACATCATCATCTTAATTATCAGCAAAATCTACATTATTTTGTGAATAAAACTCAATAAAAAACTAATAATTAAATAAATTAAACAATTAAAGCATTGAAATATTTAAAAAGTATATTATTTTCGAAGATTCAAAAAACATTTCCGCGTTTGCGCATGCCGCGACCCCTAGCGGCCAGTGACAGTTGTGTAAAATTGCTTGATCATGTCTCGTGTTGTATGTGTTTGTGCATTGAAATTAGTGAGATAAACTAGAAAAAACAGTTCGAGAATATGTGAAAACTAACAATTGAAACGTTTTTAAGTGTTTGTGATATCAATTGATGGGCAGGAGGAGTGCATTGTAAAATGTAAGTGCATTTATAACCTATTGATAGCGTCTTGTTTTTGGTTATATAGCCATGTGTATATTTATAAGCAACAAGTACTTGTCGTTGAGTATATTTTGTTTTCTTGTTAAACGATTTATAAAATATAATTTCCCATACCTAAATAACTATAGAAACATAAATATGTATGTGCTAAAATCTTTATATCGATGTTTTCATGATTACAATGCTTACTTATTACTTCGTATAAGTAAAACAGGGAATCAATACCCTGAAGGTTATTTCTGACATTTAGAAAACACTGTTGATTGCGGAAGGGTTTTGATTTTCAAATGAAACTAACAATTATTTAGGTTTGGATAAAATTTATCAAAATCTGAATGGATATTTGGTGTTGTATATTGCTCTGCGGTATGGTATCGTTGGAGGTGTCCAGATAAATCTGCTATATATGGCCAAATATTCCTAAATGTTTTGTACCAAAATTAAGCATTCATAGTGCGTTGTACTTCAGAAAAAACCGTCTACCTTTTTGTGGAATGTCGTGCGGCAAATGGGCAGTTCAGTGGTTCGCTACATTATTTATAACCCGGTGTCTGACCATCGTCCCTTCAGCAAAATGTACCTACGCCACATTTGCCGCCGAGTATATTTCGTACGATTAACTCCGATACATTTTCATTAAAATCGGCAGTTAAGATACCCGCGTGAAATGGAATTTATCGATGTGAGACTGTTTACGTAAATCCGGTGTATTAACTTGTCTGGGGATAAATGTCCTGAACTTAATGGCAAGTGATAAAATGGAACTGTTGGCTGACTCAAAACTGATTTTCGCTCAATATATTGTATTTTATACTATATTGGCTCGTTGAGAATTTTGTTTTGGTATTTCCAAAAAGAAAAGATTTATGGCATATTTTTTAGCATTATCAATAAACGTCGCAACAAATGCAATAAATTCACTAATGTTTAACCATGCCGGAATAATCTTAATGTTGTTTTCGCGTTTAAATAAATATCGATGATACTAGTTCTGCAACATTTCCAAATAGTCATCACACGTGTGGGATGATCAAACGTGTTCCATACCCTGATTCATACCTTGTGCATTATTTAACCATATATTGAGATTTGATACGATTCGAAATAATGAAAGTGTTAGAAAGATAATTACAATCCAGATTAATTAGCTCCATTTGATATTCCACGTGCACCCTTCTTGATACGTTGCAATGCAACACAAATCTGACTTATTATACCCAATTATTCATACGTACACGTCGCATTTACACGTGTAATAATAATGTAAATGCCCCACCCTTGAAAACATATCTTTATCATACGAACACACAGCAACATAACTACATTTACACGCGTATATATATATACATCTGTACGTTGCACAAAGGCCATATAGAATTGTGGCGAATGAGGAACCAAACCGGGGAAATGCCGTGCTCGAGAAACGGTATATGTGATCATAATCTTTAATACTATACGATCATGTTAAATCGATAGGTAATTTAAGTGTTCCGAATAGACTAGAATAAAATTGATTGTTATAGAAAATTTTCCTACTTGCTTTAATTATACTTATTGGTAGCGTTGTTCGATCTAATTCTGAACCGGAGAGATAATTTACATTTCAAATTATACCGGTAACTGGGATTGAGTTGTCTAAATACTCAATCGTCAATCAATTGGTTCGTTTCGGTGATTATTTTTTACACTTACTACCAAATCTATAAATATCTATATTAATTTATAAAATTATGGCTATAATACCTAATACATCAAACACTTAAACAAAATTGTTATTTTATACTAATTAAGCTTCTAATTCTAATTAACTTGCGTTCTACATTGAGGCTGAGTATAAATTTTAATTAATAAATTTAATTAAGTCATCTTTACTACTTTTATTTATGTAACTAGTTGGTAATATTTATTATACAACACATAACTGAAGAGATCCGGGTGTTATTTGTTTGATACCATCAAATTTATTGATTGACGAACATCTATTTGTTATACAGATATGTTTATTAAATAAATTACATGTATCAGTTTAAAATACATCTTTTTGTTATTGTTAGACGCCAGTTTTGTATGTATGTATGTAAAGATACGAAAGCCACGATTAGTTTTATGCAAATATTTGTATTATATTCTTTACCTTTATAACTTACGTGGAAGGTTTCGCTTGTAATATCACAAATAACGGTTAATTAATGATTTACGCACAAAATATAAATTATGATGCTGTCACTTTGTAATAAATATATTACTTATTATTCCTAAATTGAAATCTAACATTCTTCATTTGTCTTGTGTGTGTAGTTGTATAATTTCTAAAAACTGTCATTTTTTACTATCTAGCATATTAAACCACAAGCCCGTATCACACAGCCACTGTTGTTGTGTTTTGTATATAAAAATTTCGTATAACCGCAACACAACGCAAAACTTTTTCCTAACAAATCGAGTCAAACTTCGAAACAACTTTACAAGTTTTTATTTGAGACCTCCGAGCTGGCGCCGCCGACTTTTCCATTCAACTTGTCTCGCTCCCCATCTTATGTATGCATTATCCAGAAGTCGCAGTTTGATCCCAAACGGCACGTTGTTGGTTCATTCCCCCAGCGAGCAACGTGAAACCATTTATAAACAACACGGTTTCCGCTGTTTACTGATCTAAACGGCGGCGTCTCTCGGATCAAACGACACCAACGCCTGGCGCTTTTATTTTATTTATACTGATAACACTAGAGATAACACAAACAGAATACGCGGCGTTTTCGTTGATTTCAACATTATAGTCAGTCTAATTATACTAGTGAGTGATGACTTTATAATCTTGTTTGTAATTATTAGATTGTGGTTTTATATATTTTATCAAATTTTGTGAAATGTTTTTTATAAAGTACATTAGTACATAGCATCTTTGCTAGTTTCTAACAATGGTTTGAAGAAGTCATTTAGTAATTTACACATTTTCTAAACAAAATAATGTCATCATCTTATGTTTTTTTTAATGTTTGTAGAAAATTAAACAATTCAGAAAATAACTGTATTTGAATTATTAATCGAAAAATACAGATGTCTAAGTAATAATGTTATTAAAATAACTGTATTTTTAATAGAAATTTAACCAAACCAATTAAGTATTGGTTTCGGTCCCAGTTTCCTTCACTTAATTTGTACATTAAATAGATACTAGTAGCTCGATGATGGCTTCTTAAATCTATTAAAAACAAATGCAAAAAACTAAATTGAATGAAACTTTTGTTCTGAATAATTAAAAAATAAGACTTCATCTCATAGGAATTTAAACGGAGTTAATTCGAAAACTTGAGTCCCATGTTGAGAGCAATGAAAGATTTTGATGTCGTGTATCGTTTTGTGGGTAGCCCCCCAGAGGGAACATAGTGCTATCCCGATAAATTCCCATTAATATAAATTATCAGTCGGTATCATGAGTATCTAAATTAGATATATAATTTATGTGTTTCTGAACACCATCTAATGGCTTTTCAAGATGGCGGACGGTACATACACATCATATAAACATCTTGCATTCTTTTTGCTGATGTTTTAATGTGTGGTACAGTTACATGATTAAACTTTTTATTTTATTATACTTCTAAAGTGTAATTATACTAACAATAATGTTCAGCATCTTGACAGCTCCTTGAGTTACGCGGCTGATGTTATTGAGAAATAGAAATGAAATCTAATGCATATGTAGTTAGGAATAAACATTCCTTCATATAGCAATTCTATTTTTTAAATTCTAATTCCTTGGCGATAATCTTAAATAATTTAATTTTACTATATATAAACTTCTTCTTCGCTATTAAATATGAACAATGATCTAGCACTCAATTAACACAAACACATTTTTTAATCATGTCCAAAGTTTTAATTAGAAATGAAACCAGCATACCTTAATTAGTTTATCTCTCAAATTAGCGAAGAAACAAATTATTCAACTTTGCACAATACATTTTTCAAACTCGAAACAGTTTTATACGTTTTTGTTTTCTTTTTTGGTTGAAACCTACCAAGGTTGGGTGTACCTCGTTATACTAATCGTTAAAATATCCAATGGACCCGAACCTAATTTAGAAATAAATGGTCGAGGCACCTGCATTGGTTAAACTTAAAGTTTCGGATCTTGTAATAAAAATATTACCAAATGACAGTAATGCCAGCTCGAATGAAATGATACAGATGTTGTCTAAATTTAGTACTGACACTTTACGGAGTTGCCATACAGGTTTTTCGGATATAAATATATTTTTTATGGCTGTTATAAATATTATGGTTAATTGTATCGTAAGTTTGACACTATCACCAATACCTGTTATTTTTAAACCAATATTTTAGTTATAAATTGTGTATGCTTATATTTGATTAAAATTAGAAGTCATAATCACTAATGTACTCAAATTTGTGGTTCATGTTTCACTTATAATTATATACTATGTTAAAGTATTATGCATCTCAATCAGTTTTGTTTTGAGGTCCAAGCGTCGTCTAATTTTCTCCGGAGATGAGAAAAGAAAAATTAAATTTTTATTATTATCAAAGTAGGCGGCCGCTCTCATTTCTGTTCGTATAGGTACGTTTGATCGTATTATTTAAACGTAGTAATTTAAGTTTGCTTCTGAAATAACTGAAATTTAATAATCAGTTTCCTTGTATAACGGCGAAAAAACATTGTTTTAATGATAGAAAATTACACCCCTGCCACAGAAAAAGTGCTCTTGAATATATTATAAGTAGCTGCTTTAATTCGAGGCATATAATAAAATGTGGCTACTGTCAGCGATTCATTTACACTTTTTTTTTTCCAAAAGAAAAACTTGTAGGTATAATTATATGAAATTCAATGTGGCAAAATATATATTTATAAAACCAACAAAATCTGGTTTTCATTCGCCAAAATATTTCGTTTTCTTATAGAGAAATCATGCATACTATTACATTAATGAAATACTTATTGAAAGTGAACTCTAAATTAACATGTTCTTATTTCTTTACTTAGTACTATACAAAAAGCGATGCACCTTTCGTCATTACTCGATTTTTATTCGCTGCTTAAGCTAATTTAGATGTCCATCGACGAGATAAGAAAATAATTAAGATGTAGCAGAAGACAAATCGTCTCCTTCTGGTAGAAAAATATTAGACCGGTTAACGTTGATTGACGAATAAAACAACTTTGAGAATAAATGCGAATACACAAACGAGTACAAACCACTTTGACTCTTGCGAGAACAGAAGTTTTTTTTTTTTTGTTGAAATAGATGACCCATTATTGATGTCTGATGTTGGTATGTGTATTTGTGACAGCGTTTATTTTCTCATTTTCTTTGGTTTATCTGTGGTTTCGCACTGAAAACCTGTTTATACTTTTAAATAATCATTGATATTATTTGTATCTTGTTGTGGTTCTGCAAAAAAAACGATATAATATAAATAAATAAGTAGTTTAAAATTGTTGGTTTGATATATTGTCGAGTTTTCTAGCCAGCAGTTATACGATTCTAGAAAGTGAATTGCATTTGAGATCTCTGATAATATTTAGAAGTTTTTACGGAATTATACAACATTTACCATAATATCCTGGATTCCTTTTGAATATTCTATTCAATTTAAATTACAATTATCTTTTATGAAAGAATTCAAAATGGCGTCTTCTTTTATCCTTGGTTGTTTAGTTTCCAATGTCACTCTGTATACCTACTGAATAAATTTTAAATTTTTCATACAAATTTGATTACCTATAGATAAAATGTATCTTGCATTTAAGATTGTGTCACTAGCAACTTGAGAGCAACTCTTCCAGTATGTATTCTGACCTGTTTCTGTGACCAACAACAATTTGTGACATGACTTACCCACTTAGTAGGTGCGGCTTATCAGCATACAATACACAATTTATTTGCTCGAGTGTAATTATATTTTTTCGCGATATATTTATATCATACACCATGAACCCTTTACTACAATAAAACACCGCGTGGTATGGGTAACACAATAACACCGAGATAGGATCAGTTTTCTCTAAACCGGGCATTCAAGCTGTGCGCACACAACCTCAAAAGGCCATGTTTATTCATGGATCTTTTCAAGTATTTTTCATATCAAATTTCGGCTCAAGTAAATATAGTGTTTAAGTTTATAATAAACCTGTTTTTGACATTATCTCGGCTGGATAATCGCAGGAGAAATTACGATTTTTCTTACACTTATTTCTGAACAACTAAAGCTCTAATGGTTGTGATACATGCGTTTTAATTTCTATGTCTCTGTTTCGGTAGAAAATTTCCTTTTACAACAAGGTACTAACAGAAATATTTACAACGCTGAAGCACAATAAAACTTGAATGTTTATCGACTAGGTGAATATGTTTTTACATACTTGTTTCAATTATCGTTAGCACTTGAGTCTCGCGCAGAGAGAGACCAAACTGTTACATAAATACTCGGTTTATATCTGCGTATTTACACTGGACGACCTTTCCATGGGGTTATTATCATCAGCCGGCGATACTAACTGAAATGTTATTCCGTATTATTGCTCGGTTACCACAGGTTGAAGTAGCCATGTTGTTGTAGATGTAGAGGTGTATATTCTATACAAGGTCTTCATTACTACTTCTTGGACTTGTTTCAAATTTCTTCATATTTATCTTATAGTAGGTATATTAAAATCAATTCGCGATGAAATTTGATATTTAGTAGGTTTGAAATAAAATGCTAATTTCCATTTCAACAAGGATTAATATATACCTGCATATAATCCAAAATTACGCTTATAAAAAATCCTTTCTAAACGTCATGTTGTCATTAAAATTATAAATTCATTTTTCACTTGTGTGACCACATAATGACGATCTCGTGTCATCTGATTAAATATAATCAAGCGGGCACAGGTGCTAGCACTAACAAAAAATGTAACCAATTATGTTTGAGCCTTTTTTGTCTTTTTTTGTTGGCTTCCTTTCATTGGTCAACCTCCTTGTACAGTGCATTGTTTTTGAATTGATGCGCCTGGGATCATGACTTTCGCTATCAATATGCGCATTGTGTCTATTTGTACTTAATTAAATTGTATTTGCAATTAGTAGCTAATTAACATTCCTTTAATTAGCGAAGCACATCGTTTTGTCTGAAAACACAAATAAGTCATGAAACCAAAATTATAATTCATCACATTTGTGTAAAAATGTATACCATTGCTATAGTAGTCACCTTTGCACAGTTATTTTGTAGATAAATGTTATACTATATATACATATATAATATTATGTAGGAATGTATAGTAATAATTCAAAAACAATATAGATTAGAAGATATTTGATATTTTTCTTATACTTACTAGAATAATATATCAAACATATTCTAATTTTTTTCACTGGAAATCTTGTATATACACGAGAGTATTATCTTTCGTAGTCACCGGCGCAATAGTGTAAAAGTATTTCCGTGCATACTAATAATTCTTTCGTACGTTCATTATAATTTACCCAGAGAGAAACACAAGGCAAGGCAATGCATTTAAATCCTTGTGAATGTAGCGGTGTGTCGTGTAGCTAACGTCCTGTTGCTTTCCAACGCGAGATTTATCATGTCTTTTGATGGTTAAATGAAATAAAAGCTTATAGTACCTACATATAAAAAGGATACTGATAGGTACATCTTTTCATTCCAACAGTAGAGAAAATCTATTGCTCTGCGATGATTAGCGATAATATGTTTGCAGTATTTCGATTGGTAAATAAATTTCGTTCATCGTTTTGAAATGCGCAACTTCTTTCTTTTGATTTGTGTCGTAAATAGTATTGTCTTTAGTTTGAAGGTGGTTGTATGCTGTTTGTATATTTACGCATATTTATATTTACACAAGTACGCCTATATCCACGCCCTCTGGACTCGTAATCGTTGTCTTGCTGAAAGCACATAGTGAGGACGGCACTCTCGTTAGAACTTTCATGGAATTATATCCCACTTTTTAGCCTATTTATTTCTGTGGTTTTGTAAGATGAACAACAACAGCGTTCTTGTTTAAAAACGACTACACTGTGGTCTGGTTTGTGTTTCATCTGCAAGACATTAACCGCAAAATATCATCATCAAAACAGAGTAGCATCAACGTTTTTGAACATTTATTCCAAATATAACCAAGAGGAAATTTAAAATGACAAAAAAAAATCAAACGTTGCACTACATTGTATTTATTACATCCTCTTATTGCAGGCAATAAATATAATTTCCTAACTAGCACCGTCATAAAAATGACCATTAAAACCCGAGGTAGAATATTTGTGTATTCCGGGAATTTCGGGTAGAATTCTGCATGTGTCTGGCAGCTGTTGGTGCTTAGCCAACAAGAAAGGGACGGCCCAGCAGTAGGCCCAGAAGAACATACCATCACATCGGTCCGTATATGCAGCCTGCGCTGGGAGAGCCCTCTGCTCTTGGCCTTGACAAGTCACAACGACCCCCCGTCCACGGTATACTAGCCGATCGGAAAACATCGCAAGACGACCGGTTTGCGAGAGCAAGCAGCTCCTCCGATCATCGGGCACACGTTTCAAGCATTATACCACCAATACAGATACGAAACATTCTAATACATCGACACGTAAAATATAATACACGTATACGGATATATCTATACAACACCATAACCCAAACACCATCTTGTTCTAACTATACACCACACTGATGTTTATTCTTTCTACCACATGATGCATCGTATGCACCTGGTTCACTTCGTATTCGCTGATACAAGTTTTAAATAGTTTTAAAGATAATAGTTGAGGCAGTCCCCAATTTCACATATATAATAGCTACGTAATTAGGTTTATATTTAAATACCAGAAACCACCACTCAATTTTCTAATGGAAATATGTGTAAATTACATATATACCATTAGAACGTATACCTACATATGTATAGGTATGTAAGTAAATACACTAAAATTAAAATACGCAACTGGACTATAAATAAAAACACAACAGATTTGAATAAATATTACACAAGTTGTTAGACTCAGCTATAAAATAGAGTGAAATTAACGCAGAGCCGTAGTTCAGTTCATTTTGTTAGGGCGTCCAATTTTATTTAACAAGCGTTAGTTGTTTTCTATAGTACAAATACCGAAATAGAAGTGTTGGAAAACCAACAAAACAAGCACTATTCATAAAATTATACCTGTATCCCACCTTCATTTAACAAAAGATTTGACAGAACCCATTTGGAACAGGTAAAAGGCCCTAGCGAAGAAATTAAAATATAAATTAAAACTCATCTGCAGAGCAAAAAAAAGGTAATTACTATTTTGAAGATCTTAACTGATTGGCACACATTTCCAATTTGAAAAAGATATATATTCATTTATGCATAATTTAAAATACTATTACTGAAATATTTCAACATATCAAATGATGTTTATCAAACAAGCACGGCAGCTTGTAAATAATAGAGAAAATAAAAATGTACACATGCAAAATTTCATATCCTATTAACGTAGTTGAAAGTCTCACGCAAAAACTAAATAGGTATATTATAAATATAATTTCAACAGGAAATATTATATGCATTACTACTTATATAAATTCTATAAATGCTAGTTTTTCCGTATTTTCACAGCAAATTACAATATGATTGCGTTCTCTATAGTTGAGAACTATCACAATTGCTAATTTGACAGCGTATCATAGCATTTCTATAAAATTATATGTCAAGACATTTCTACGTTGTAAGTTTGGCGGACTTTATTTTATTGTCTAGAAATGGTTTATAGTTTCCAAGAAAATAACTAACAAAAAGTAAATCGATAAATAACCAGACTTATATGAATGGTCTGACATTCGGCAAATCATTTCTGTGAAGACATATATGTTTAATATGGAAATTAGGTGATTCGTCAACCAAAAAAAATTGTTGTAAGAAAAAACATGTTATATAAAAACTTAGGTAATTTGATAAATAAATGCAAATTGGTTTAGGTTTTCTGCAAAAAGCTTCATACAACTTCATAAAACCCAGTTATCTGGTATGTATAAGGCAATTTACTGTTCTTTCTGACGGCGTATTCCGTTGCAAGTACTGCATATATTGTTATTGTTTGCAAAGACCATGCTTTTGTTTGCTCTGTACGGTACGCAAACTCAGTTGCATGAAAATATCTCTGTGGCACACCTAGAAACTGTCTCTCCGATTGACGTCGCCATGAACTGCTGCACAACTGTAGAATATTCATAACATGTGCTCAAATATCATCTGCTTACAACATTTGGGTTTTGATAGACGTTATAGCCATTCCCAATGTGTTAATTGTTGTTTACTGGGTCTTGGTGTACAATAAAAAATTAATGACAATTCAACATTTTCATCCGTAAGCAAAAAAAAAAAAAAAAACTTCTATAACTAGAAACACGATAAAGCATCCATTATCCATAACTTATGTGAGTTGAAGCATATTCGTTTTAATGAAGAATGGAGACATTCTTTTCCTATTATTTATTATTATATTTTTTTTTTTTTGTGGTAAGCTTCATTTATTTGAAGGTGTAGCGCACTCCCACATATTCTATATGACACCAGGGACAATATCAGTAAATTAATTCAGCATTTACTGGAAACACCTAAAGAAGAAACTCGTTTCTTGCTGTGTGTTGTTTGGTATTGTAATTTATAGTTAGACGATTCATTTTCAAATGTCTCTGAGTTACATGACACTCGAGGTCTATACTTCTTGAAGAAGGTCTGTTGCGGTATATCTTGATAATAAATGTATGGTGTTCATTGTAGACCACACTAGTTAAATTTAAACCTTTAGTTATGGTTCTTGATGTTCAATAGTTTAGATAAACGAAGCATTGTAACAATCAAGTCGATTTTTTCAAAATGTACATACAAATTAAATCAAATTTAATGATTCGAAAACTAACTCTAGATTTTCTGTAAAACGACGAGTTTTTAATGAAATTGCGAAAACCGCAACAACTACGCTACGCCACTGTTCCTCGTTGAAGACGGGTGTAATAAAATAGTTTCATTGTGCATCTTATGGAACATTTACGACGCACAAAGGCGAAATTGCGTAACCAGACTTGTCAAATATATTTAAAAGCTTTAATAAGCTAAAGTTTTACGTACTCATGTCTGTATAAGGTACAGCGATAAATATACATTATTATAATCTTGTACGACGTTTGGATTTTTAGTATTTAGTTTTGCATAAAACCAATTTGAAATTGTACAAAACAAGCAACTTTGTCTATGTCTTAATTAAAGACACAATTCCAATCTTTTTAGTGGCCATTCAATTAAAAATAACCATATCTTAACTATATTGAACGATATGTAAGCATCCCAAGCATGGATCTTCAAAAAAGAATTCTCGGATATTAGTTATCTGAACTATGTTGTTCCAAAACATTCCGAAGTTGAATAAGGCAGTGAAGCATTATTTTACTGCCTTTTCACGGTATCAGTTACAAAGAAAGTTAGAGGAAATTATTTTTATCTTGTTGTAACATATGTAGGTACCTACTTAAATAGTTTGGAAAACAATTTGGATAAATTTAATATTTACATTGTATAGTATATCTGGATAAAGAATGTTGTGTAGATGTTTATTTCGCATGACAATTTGACAAACAAGAGGGTTTGAAACAATGATTAAAATAAAACCTACCTTCAACTTTTCCCATGGCCAGGATGGTAATTGTTTTAATCGCTGGTACAGCCCATGCAGCAAGATGGAAGTACTGCGAGTTGGCTTCGATTGCTTCATGGCCCCATTTTAACCCAGCCGCCAAGAACCACGTTAGCGTTAACACCACCCACCAGATGCTCGAAGCCATACTGAAGAAGTACAACACCATAAACAATATGGTACACAATTCATACTTAGTCCCCTGAGTTATAGTCCTCACTTTTTCAATGGGCATACCATCCGGTGCCGGGAATGGATCCCGGCACGAAATACTATTATCCGCAAAGAAACCAATCACATACGTGATGGCAACCATCAAATAACACACCGACAGAAAGATAATCGGTCTTTCGGGATAGCGAAATCGATCGGTATCGATTAAAAATGTCAGCACGGTAAAGAGACAACTAGCCGCACAAATAATCGCCCATGTTCCAACCCAGCGGCGCGAGAATTTACGTTCTCGCTCGCTGAAAAACATCGAATTGCACGGCGCACCGCAATCTTTCACAATCTTATTCCCGACTTTTAGCGAATACTCGAAACTTTTTGGTACTTTAAACTGCACCGGACACACGAATCCGATGTCCCGAACATTACCACCAGAAGGATATATGTGAGAAATCGGCTGGAAACTAACGGCCGGATACCGGTCGACACGACGGGAACTTGCCTCATTTTCAGACTTGTTTTTCCCGACGCAAAGTTCGTTCGAGTCGGGGTACTTATCACAATCTATAATTTTTGGCCAATCGAACCCGAATTGTTTCATAACAGCCACACAGCCATCTCTCGCAGATTCACATAGTGATCGACAAGGTGGGATAGGGTTACTCATAATAGTACATACTGGGACATACACCGAACATAGAAAAAATTGCAAGTCGGGACTGCACTTAATTTTGAACAATGGAACAAACTGATGCACTTCAAGACCAGCTTCTTTTTGTGTCTGATGATTGAGCAAATTCGGCATTATTGTTGTATTGTATTGTATATCCATGCAGAAAGGTACCTCGATGGGCTGGCACTTATCATGTCTGGGTAAAATATCCCGGTCGAGGACTCTTGATACCGTCGTCCCCTGGGAGAACACCCCGGCCGAGAAGACCAGAGTGTTCAACACCAATATCGTAAACCACATCACTATTTCACCATTTCACACAAGAAAAGAAAACAACGCACTCGTACTTCTAACAACCGCATGTTATAATGACCATTTGGCAGAGTACTGTTTTGAACGCATCTTCATCAGAATGTTTGTAAACAAAAACTTTAAATCTAAAATTAACGAAAGCGTAAACAAATTCTTTCGCAAGTTGCAATCATCGAGAAAACATTTTCTTTATGTATACATTTAGATAGATAAAAATAATGTTCGGGTATTTCAAAACACGGACAACACAATGATGGCAACCTAGCACACAGGCAACCTAACTCAAACTTAGAGAGTGTTGGCGAGATTATTTCTACTCCCAGTGAGCGTGAACGCGAATGGCCAGAGTGCAAGTTATGTTGAGTTGCGCACGTTGTTAAAAGGATTTGTAAACATGATGCATGAAATAATGCGGGAAATATTGGATATCCGGTACCATAGTGTAAGTTGAAATAAATTAAGACATGCTATCTAGATATTATAAATAGTCAATAATAACGAAAGAATTAATTTATATTTAGAGTTTATTTAATGTTGAATCATAATAATTTTAAATCAGCTATTTGTGCAACGTGATCTGATGGCATTAGCACACTTGGGATAGCCAAATGTGCTGTTAATTCTTCGTAGCTTAACGGAGGAATAACTTGTGTAATTTCAAAATTATTTTTCTCATAAAATATGTAATCCAAACAATCTTGAAATCCTACCGTGAAGTTAGTGTATTTCGGAGTACCACATGCACTTCCGAAAATTCGGTTATGAGTCAAAATAACATCTTTGACTTCTTCCTCTGGTTCTAACAAAATTAGATACGAAAAATATACATAAACAAATTATACATATAAATTCTACTTACTACTATTCCAATCTATACATTTATCATCGACAACACCTGTAGTATATAATTTAAAAATTCCACATTCAGGTACACTGTTAAAATCGCCACAGTAAATTACTGACACTCGCTTGTCCTGAAATTTAAATATTGAGTTTTGGACATAGTAATTCTATTTTAATAACTACATTATTCAATTTTTTAATTGTATCTTCAATCAAGATACTAGCAATGCCAGCTTGTAAAAGTCGAATATGATCAGCATTTGGATGAAAATATAGATGCGTATTAGCAACCAAGAATATTTGATTATTTTCAATAGATTCTAAAATTGTTAATTGTAAAGTTGTCCCCAAGTCAGTTATTCGTTTAACTAAATTTTCATTTTTCGATATTTTATTCCATAATTCTGTGCATATAGGATTGGTATTGAATTTAGCAAGTACTAAGCTAGTCGTATGGAGTAATCTAAAAAGTAATTGCATGAAGTTAGGAGTATTTTACTTATATTTTAGATGTGATACTTACTTGAAACGTTTTGAGTTATAAAAACAGGCAAGTCCTTCGCGTTGTGTGCCTCCTTTTTTATGAAAATGTCCATCTAAATCGAAGGTTGAAAGTACTGGTGATAAATCATTCTCAAATACTTTTTCGTCTACTTCTTGCAAGCAAATAATATCTGCGTTATAACCTACGGAAAATTTCTCAAGATATTATTATTAATTAATTAATATTAGTAGTTATATATATATATATATATATATATATATATATATATATATATATATATATATATATATATATATATATTTATTTATACCAATTAATTCTTTTAAAAATAATTGTTTCCTATAATCGATGTGCAGAGCATATGCAGGACAATACGGAAACAATACTGTTCTAGAATAATCTGAATCGCAGTAAATATCTGCTAATAAATTATAAGTGACTACTCTGAAACTAAAATTAACTTTTAATATATTCCAAAATACATTTTACAATTTGTTTACTTCTTATCCAAAAGTTTATCTTTGGTAAAATTATGCCGAATATCAAATGGACTTTGTCCAGGATCAGCTTCGACTTTACCACTAGAAACTATTTCGGTGTGTGGCCCGATATCTTTGCTATTTTTTGGTAAACAAATAAGTTTTAAATAAAAATTTATATCATTTTTACTCGGAGTATATAAAAACCCAGAGCCTGCCAATGTCCAATTATTTTTATTGTTTGATTTAAACCAAGTAAACTCTGATTCAAGTTTATCAACAAACAAGGTTTCAAATTTTGTTGGATACACTGGAAAATTTGCCAACATACTCGATGGTAAAGAAATATTTTTTACCCAAGGAGTATTAATCATAACGGTGTACTCATTGTTGAGTATTTTCAAACGTATATCACCTCCATGTTTAAATAAGTCTTCACATAGGATATCGCCACTAACTTCAGTTCCATTCTGGAACAAATATACTTGTTTCAATGTATCCTTCTCTATATTTAGTGCAGGATCTTTTTGTCGTTTCTGTTTTTTATTTATAACTTTGTCGACGTTCGTACATATTCTAGACAATAATGCATTGACAGGCTCTGATAATTGCCGACTAAAGTTAAATTTTCTATTAACTTTTAATTCAGTATTAAAGTATTGAAACGAAAGCTCGAATACTTCAGAACCTTCAGGACATCTCATATAAGCTTTGTCCATTTTATAAATATAAGTATGGTGAAGATTGATTTTGTTCAAAAACGGACGAAATATTGGAAAAATATCAAAAACTTTAGCGAATAACATTTGGTGACGATCATTAAAACAAGCGTACTTTAGTATGGTTATGGTATTTAAATATAAATCTACAGTAAGAAAACATAAATCTAAGTTAGCTATTTTAACTTTGTGAAATCAAATATAAAAGTTAGATATTCAAAGCTAAAATATATTTTTTAAATATTCTGACAGGCCTAATTTATTTATATAGTTTTATTTTTAGAACAAATACATCTGTTACTATTAATAAAAGATAATATAATCTTATGAAGGGTTTCTAATGCAATACAAATTATTGCCATGTAATTATTTGTATTATTTAAACTGTCGTAGTACAAATAATATTTGGAACCGAACTAAATAGTGTAATATAAACGTAAATTCTCAGCATAAGCGCCATTTTATCGTTCGTAAAAGAAGACTTCGTATTCGTATCATAGAGCATAGACTTGTTATGATTACCGAATGGTTTGAGCTCTGAATAGTGCATCGAGCAGTTATGTCCATTGCATTTTTTCAATTTATACAAATTGTTTGATAAAACATTTAATAGACTTTTATTGTTATTTTCGTTTTGATATTTTGTGTATTATCGTTCTAATTAAGCTGTAACATGCAGCAAGTACAGCGTGGTAAGTGGAATTCTTTTTTGGTCTAAAAATGCATTCTGCTATCTAGACACTACTGGAGATAAGCATTTTTTTCGTTTTTTCTAGGAAGGCCTAGACAAAATTTCAACCCTAATAATAATAATATTAATAACAATAGATCTGGTACGTATTAAAATCAACTACTCAAGTACAATGATAACGACATTTTTTATTTTTTTTGCATTGTAGTTCCCTATAATAGACAAAATTTTAAGCCTCGAAATAATATGACAAATAATCAAGTGAATGCGAATGGTATTAAAACTAAATGTAAGTACTCGACGTTAATTCCTAACCATTTATTTCTCATGAGATTGGTTCAGCTTCTAGAGATGCTGTTATCCAAAGAAATCTGCAACATATGCAGCAAGTTGCAGAAAAAAAGAGAGTTGCACAAGAGCACTACTACAATAAGAACATGGGTAGATCACCTTTGATAAAAACCTCGTCCGGCCCTTTTATTAAACAAGAATCAAAAAACAAACCGCGGTTCTCAGTTCAGCAACGTTTGGGCAACAAAACCAATATCAATAATAATCGAACAAATCGTGTTCCAAATAATCAAAACAGAAATAACAAAACGATATTCATCAAACGGAACAACAATGTTCAAGCCCAGAGCGGTTTACGAAGCGACAAGTTAGTTCGGGTACAAAATTTCCAACAGAAACGCTTTAAACAGAATCCGAACGTGAACGGAGCTATAAAAACGGTGAACCAAGCTGGCAAAGTCGTTTACCTTACACCGATTGCTAAAGGCAAACCATCGAACTATACAGTTCGCGTCGATAACAACGATCGCAGACACCATGTTTCCAAAGATTTGAATCCGAAATTGCAACAAGAAATTATGTTAATCCAAAATAAATCGTCGCGTCAATTTGTTAAACCGGTCATCGCACAACAAACTCAGATTGAAGTTGCTCCGCATTTCGATCCGATCGCCATCGATAGATTACCAACGGTTGCAACTTCGCGCACGCTGCATGAACGTTTTAGTATGATTTAGTTTAACATAACTTTTATATCGTTTTCTACAACATTGTAAAGTTTCAATTAGTTTGTAGATAACAGAATTGCTGCCACACTAATCATTTCATTGTTTTGAAAATAGTAATCAGTGTAGGCAGCGAATCATAAGTTAATTTTTTTTTTATGTTTCCTATGGTATTTTTTACGATTGAGTTTTTGGTTTAAATCGCACACAATAAATGTGGAAGTTACCATTTTTTTTTTTCATAAGTTGATTCATATTTGATATTAAAGTTGGTTAAGTATTAATAGGTTAAAATTATTGTTTAATTTTCAGATCTTTTATAAAGGTGACTTCTTCATAGTTATTGTTGAACTATTTTTTAATTCACTTAACCAAAATGTATATTGCTCTTATTTTCTGACAAATAATAATTAGTTTTATTGTTAGAATAGTAAGTGTATAACTATTATTCTAAAATGATATTTCCTTGTTTTAAATAAATAATCAAGTGCCACGTTATTTAATTTCTATCACATTTAAAATGTAAATATAATAATACTAAAATGCGCTAATATCATGTTTGAATACCAATACTTTACGAATTAAAAATATATGTTTTGAAGTTACTAATAACTTTTGCTTTTGATTATATTCGAAAATAAATATATTTCTTAAAAACACGGAAGTGGTAGTTATTTAATTCGTACAGATACTTCTAACCTCTAAATCAGCCGCCATTTTGCGTCGTCGGACAAAATTACTACTCTTCAAAACATCAAAATATTTCAAAACAATTTATATCATAGTTGGTTGACATTTTGTTATAAAACTAGATAAAATTATAATACAATCCTAAAATGCTCCACAAATACATCGAAATTGTCTTTGGGATCTCTACAACTAAGAAACCATGCACTGATTGGGTGATCGCCATTTTGTTTCAAGACAGATGATATTAAGAAAAACACTCTTTTCCTATTCATGAAACAAGTCAAATATATCCAGATTTTATTGTTTCGTTCTGTATATCTGGTAGTTGCCAATTTGTTTTAAGAAGGCACACGAAATTAAAAATAATTAATTTCATATCTGATCAGAAATACATATGTACATAACTTCATGGCTATTCTCTAAATGGAATGACAGAAAACTCTTCACATCTTGAGAATCTTTCGTAATTCAACTCTATTCTAGCAAATTTCGTTTGATTAATTCATTCTAATCAGCAATTCATCAAAAAATGCTCAGAAAATTTTGGTATGTTATAAATAACGATCGCAGTGTCTTCTTATGGAAATTGATTTGAAGTTGGTTTTGATTTTAAAGCGTCTTTAAAATTCTATGAAAACCGGTGTATATGAAATTATTTTTGTATTAAGTACCTGAATGTTATAGATTCTAAAGTATTTGCAAACATATATTTCGTAATATTCATGTTATGAAAAGTTATATAAGCACATATTTTGAATAAATATACGTACATCTAGTAATCGACAATTAAATACATCTAGAAACAGCATATGATTCAAATTTATTATTTATTTAGCACTAACAGCAATTATAATCTAATAAACATATATGATTCAATTGTAAAGTAATTCTGAGAATTAAATTAAAAAAATTATTATTTTTTATTCGCAACAATTTTCGATATTTGACATTACGTTTAGCATTGTACTTATCATTAATTATACGCACGAATAAATTTAATTCTGTCTGTTTTTAAACTATTATACGCAAGGCCGTATAAACATTATTCATTTCGAAAAAAATCGTTCTTAGAACCAATTGGATTCTGTTTTAATCCGGTTCTGTACATCCATCCGTGATTTTCTGGTCTACATTGTTAGATGGACGACAGGACTCGGATCACAAGCTATCCGGCTACCGGCGAATACAGTTGTTGGTCAATCCACGCACAGTGACCACTATCAACAATGGTTTGAATAATGACAATCGCGTGTTATCTGTTGATACCAATTTCATTTTCGAGTGTGGTTTCCATAGTGACGTACTGGATATAATTATCGATTCGTTTTTCAATGTGAGTTTTCATTCATGTCACATCTTCTAAATAGGGTAGTGGTGCCAATATGGGATTCATCTCACAAGAATAAATTGAAACAAAGGGGTTGTTTTATAAAATGTATTCACCTCTACGGACAATTTTTTTTAATATAGAATTGTTTAAACCTCATTTTTATGATGTTTATTAGGCATTTTATTTGTAAAGTCATAAATATTTTGTTTAATTTCGTTGACTTTGCATTATTAATATCTAAAGAATTTATTTCGCTTACACAAATTACGTGTAATAACGAAAACATTATTCTTGGTGATATGACTTTTACCTTTATTATTTGTCTAATGTAGTAATTTAACATAATGAAGTTAATTGGAAACACCATTAATAAAATTGATAATTTAACATAGGTATATTACCTACTATATCGCAAAAGTAGCAAATATAATTAATTTTTTCTTTTAAAACTAGAAATCCGCAATGGTTTCGTATTACAATAATAACTATATTTAACCGAGTACTGCGTATTACTATTTACATAATTAAAGTATTAATCTGCGTCTATATGTTATTAGCTGTCAAATTTTAAAAAACATTTTCTATAAACTTTCCTCTGTTCACATTATTTGTTTAGTTTAAAAGCGATATTGTATTAGTAAAGCGTTTTTTTTTGTGAGTTCACTGCATAGGTAACAAAAAATAACGATAACAAATTTATATTATCGAAAAATGTGTATATAATTGTTGAGACTGATAATGGTTCTTAGCAATAATAAAATTTAATGTTTAATTATTTGTAATTACAAATATTTATTTTTTAACAACAACATTCTTGAATTTGCTCGAATTGACTTTTGTACATTTTCCCATGACAAGTTTTAAAAGTGGTGATAACAAACTTTTAAAGGTCAAGACGATTTTTAAAATCTCCTCTATATAGAAATACATTATGATTAGTTCTAAATATTTTTTTATACTTACAAAATAGATGTCTCTATCTGAAAAACAATGATCTATCTCAATAATTGTACCAAGGTGTTGTCAATTATGACAGATTTTTTAATTATCTTAAAAATCTTAATACAAAATAATCTTGATAGTAAATTAATGAATTTAGATCATTGATACATTAAAATATTCAAACAGATTAATATTATCAATTCACTAGGTGAGTGTTTTAACAATTTGCTATTTTCAAGGTCAATTGTGTAGCAATCACAGTTATTTCATAGCAACGTTGCTATTTTTTACCATTTACAGGGGTACATTAATCTTATCGATAAATGTAGGTATATTTATAATCGAGTGAGAAATTATTTTAGATAGTACGCGAATGTTTTTCTTACGCTCTTAATCTAATGTGGCAGTTTTATTATTTTTACATTATTATAGAAATTCATGTGAATATAAATGCGTTTTCTTTAAAAAAATGCTTAAGTGATTGTTAAAGGTGAGAAATATTAAATTGTATTATTCAAAATATCTATACAATAACAATAAATATTTATACTTATTACTTACTTACGTCATTGTTATTCATCGCTCATAAATAACTATTTTTTGTTGTTAATCATAATTTAGTGATCGGTTTGAAATTTTTAGTTGACCACATTTTCTTGTATATAGTTTTTAATAAATTTAAATAACAGAACATTGCTGAAGAATACTAATTTATTTTATAGAACACAAAATGAATGAAGAAAAAAGTATTGGTTCACCGGTGTCCGGTAAAAATGATATTGATTATAAAGTATATGCGAAAAGATGGATAATTTTATTTATATTCGTCCTCTATTCCGCGTCAAATGCATTCCAATGGATCCAATACTCTATAATCGCAAATATTATTATGAAATATTATGATGTTGAAAGTTCCGCTGTTGATTGGACATCAATGGTTTATATGATAACTTACATACCACTGATATTTCCTGCTTGTTATTTTCTTGACAAAAAAGTAAGTCTAAATTTGAATCGAGATTTCTCAAGGTTATAGAAATGTTATAAATCCATTTTAAGTTTTTAATCATTTAAGTTTCCTGTTGTTAGAAAAATTTCGAATTGTTGTGTTTCAAATCCAAAGTCAAAATCAAGGCTATTTTATGATTATTACGTGTATAAAATGAAAAACAGATGTTATTTAATAAAATGTTTTTTAATTTCATTATTACAGAAATCCATCACGGAAATCGCATAAAATATACTGATTATTTTAGTTGTAATTGTTAATGTTTTTTTTTTAAATTTGCTTATTTTTTTGAAACAACTTGAATTTTTCTTGTTTGAAATTAGGTCGTATCGCTTATGTATGTTTTGGTTCAATTAGGGATTAAGGATGGCTGCTATTTTGGGTGCCTTTGGAACATGTTTAGGGACGTGGATAAAAGCTTTTTCAGTCAGTCCCAATTTGTTCTGGGTTGGTCTGTTGGGACAAACAATTGCAGCGATTGCACAAGTTTTTATTTTATCCGTCCCAGCTCGGTTAGCAGCTGTTTGGTTTGGCCCCGACCAAGTGTCTTCTGCATGCAGTATTGGAGTTTTCGGAAACCAGGTAAACTAATATAACGCTGCCACTAGTGTGGAATAATGATAAGATGTGATGACATACTTCGATTTAAATAAAGTAGTAAAAAAAGTTACTTCAAAGATAGACGGATTTAAATAAATAAGATATTTAAAATAAACAAAATATTTTTATATAGATAAGGTATATTTATAACTCAAAATTTGTAAATAGAACAAAAAATGTCTGCAAAATAACCATGAGTAATTTAATTCATAGTTAAATAATTTTATCAATTTTCTCAAGTACATATTATTACCAAACAAAATATATCTCTAAAAAATGTTTCTTGTTATTTGTTTATAAGTTTGGAATATTTATCCATAAACTTAATACATTTATTTTAAAACTTATTTAAAACTATTTAAATTATTTAAAATTATTTTAAATTTTTTAAAAATTCCATAGAATCATTTCTTTTTTCTACAAAAAAATTATTCAACGAACAAGTTTTTAAAAATTAAAAACTTCAGATGACCGTTTGCCTTGTGCCAAATTATTTATTTGTAAATAAAGTATCTGATTGTAGAAGGGTAACAGAATTGATGTTGAAATATTAGGACATCCGGTGTCTGGTGCACATATAAAACAATTAGGTGTTACATTGAACACTTTATAAAGAATTAGGCAATGCCCTTGAAACATTACGATAAAATTCTAAAGCTTGGATATATGTGGACTAGCTTATTTTAAAAAAATATTTATCATTTTATTCTTAATATTTGAATTTTTATTACAGCTCGGTGTAGCAGTTGGATTTCTGTTACCGCCGATGTTCGTAAAAATGCACGACAATAAAGATGATATTGGAAGCGAATTATCGTTAATGTTTTACAGTACAGCGGCTTTTTCAACCGTAATATTAGTTATGATTATTCTATGTAAGTAAAAATTAAAATAATTTTCAACTAATTTGATGGATATTATCACGTCTGCGTTTGCCACAGAGGCGAACTACTTGACACAATGAATTTACCGCCTTTTGAAATAATGTTTACAGTTTTTAAGGCTGCACCAGCCACTCCACCGTCAGCTGCGGCGGCGCAAGCCAACGAGCTTGCTGAAAATGAAGAAGCCACTTTTCTATCTTCAGTAAAACGTCTGGCTGTGAATCCCGCGTATTTATTACTCGTTGTCTCATACGGTATTAATGTCGGTATTTATTATGCCATATCGACACTACTGAACCAGATTATTTTGAAATATTACCCTGTAAGTTATGCAATATCACGTTTCCAAGAAGTATACACTCACTTTCGACACTGACTTTACAGGGGAGTGAAGAAGATGCAGGCCGTATTGGACTTGTTATTATTGTTGCTGGCATGGCCGGATCAGTTGTGTGTGGTGTCATATTAGATTCTACACATAAGTTTAAGTAAGATTGTTATAGTTAAGATTTATAAGTTATAAATCATAACATTTTGTTTTATTTCTTTCTAGGGAAACAATATTTGGTGTATATGTTTGTTCGCTTATTGCGATGATAATATACACATTTACACTTCAACAAGGAATCCTTGTCGTTTATATTGTTTCCGGTGTTTTAGGGTGAGTCCTTTTATAAATATCTTTATATTGTTGTTGCTTTTTATGCTACTTCTACTAAACATATCCGGTTCCTAGTGTGTAAGGTTATTTCCGGTTGTAAGGAAATGAATTGCTATTAGTGGAATTTTCATTTATAGTGTGGTATAGGGCTTTTCTTTAGTGTTTATATTTATATAATAATAATATTAATTATATGTTTATAATTAAAATAATTTGTGCAACAATCCTAAATATCGTTTATGTACGCTTTTTCCAGCTAATGGTCGCTTTGTGTAGTTACTTAACTTAAATAATATGAAAGAGATTTTAATTTTGTTCTAGATTCTTTATGACTGGTTATTTACCAGTCGGTTTCGAATTAGCTGCAGAAATAACATACCCTGAACCTGAAGGAACGTCCGCAGGAATTTTGAATGCGGCGTCACAAATATTTGGTATTGCATTTACCACTATGTACTCCTGGTTGTTTACCAGTTACGGCGATTTGTGGGCCAATGGTATTATGTGTGCTATGTTAGGTATAGGTTCAATCCTAACCGCGTTAATTAGATCTGAAATGCATCGCCAGAAAGCTCAAAGTGTTGATAAGGCTAACGATGTAGTCATTCCCGAAAAATACTAGTATTATTTCTAATAGGTATAGAGATGTTTTATTGAAACTCAAGTTAACAAAATTTGCATATCTCAAAACATAATCGAAAATTATTAGATGGGAAATTTGATATCGGTTTTTAGGAAGGTTTTGCTAGAATAGATGATATTATGCACATTATATATATAATGTGGTTTAATAGAAACGTGATTGTTAGTTACCTCAGATATTGCAGACTGCAATTTTGAAAGCTAAGACAATAATTAAATATAACACAAAATATTTTTATATTTGTTGCTATACATTAAACAAGTTTTTACTCAATTTTATAACATATATACATATCTGTGATTTAAAGATTTACCCAAATTTCAGCATTTCTACTAGTTTTCTTATTTTCTGACATGCACTATGATAATAGAAACTGCACTAAAATATGATTTTAGTGCACTCGTTAATGAAAATGATTTTCAAGCAAATTAAGTATGAATTACTTATGTTAAGTATAGTTTTGAGCAATTTTAAGCTCAATAAAGCCAGTATTATAATAGAGAAATATGTGTATACTTATAAATAGGAATGGATAGAATGACAATAAATATGAATATAAAATTGTTAAAGATATTTAAAGATTTATAATATATGTGCTTTGGGCATTCGACCTATATTGATGTGATGACAATAACTGTTGACAAATGTAAGGGGCTATACACGTACAAAATAAAAATGCTAATACATAAATTAAATTGACCCTAAATCCCAAAATGTATACTTGGTCATTCCTAATATTTATTTCGAAATTAAATCTAATTAGGATGCAATGCAGTGCAGCAAATAATATATAGGCATCTGTCAATACGAACATGGAAAGTTAGTTACAGTTTTGTAGCTCATATGAAAATTAGCCTAATGGTTTTGAATTGAAAGACTAAGTTATTAAAAGGGCTTAATAATATAAAGTATTTAACAATTTCAAAGTATCTCAAATTATGCGGCGAGTTATAATACTCAAATAATGTGGGAAGAGTGGGTAGGAGTAAATTGGTTTATTAGTTTAAGTTAGGCATATTGTTTAAAAAATACTGAATTCGTTAAAGTAAATATTTCTAATAATTAGATTTATAATTGTGATAAATTTCGGCTGTTTGTTGAAAAGCAGGAAACTTTGGAGGTTAACATCTAAAAATACTGAGTAACGTTTATTTAATTATTGCAAAATAAATCGGAAACCGAAAAATGTAACATAAGCTACCAAAAAGCTAAAAATAAAAGACGATTTAAAGAAAATTGAAATTCCGGCTCTCCCACTAGGTGCCCGGCAATCCGACTTAAGTTACCGATGCCCGCCGAAGAGATCTGCCGAAGTTTAAACTTGCGCAAACCCGCAGCTCTGTTGTTGATCATTTTCATTCACCATTTTAGTGCGAGTAGCGCCCGAACTCTTCGAATTTAAGTGACAGGTGTTAAAAAAAATCATAGGAAAATTAGTGCGAATTTTTTAAATCGATAATAGTTTAGTGCCCCGCTAAGATGGCCCAATTGATGACAGTGCGTTTGGCCCGAGACGGGGGTTGCCCATGGGGCTTTAGGTTACAGGGCGGTAAAGATTTCGGTACTTCTTTGGTCATCCAAAAGGTAATTCTATCCGAAGATGTTTTAACGATGAGAGTGTGGATCTCGTTATGTAATGTATTTTTTTAATAGTGTTCTCTGTGCCAAATTGTGTCTTTTTCGATAGTAGTTAGTGACATTTTATCCAACAATAGATTAAAGTTGGAGCCTCGGTTAGAATGTTTGTCACACGAATTTAGATTTTTCTTAGATTCAATCGAATTACTCACTAGTGCGTAAACAGGATTCAAATATCAAACGATATTTTCTAATTTATCGTTCAAAGTAGCTAATTAAAATTAATTTTTAAAAAAACCTACACTTATTTTTCGTTTTAAATCGGCTAGGTGACACGCGTGTCATACGATTGATATAACAAACTTATGACAGCTGTTTGGTTAAAAATATTCCTCCGTACAATGTTTTTGAATTTTTGCAAAACAGTTAGTATATTGGAGGTGCAAAAATGGGTTATTTGCTACTGATAAGCCTTATCAATATATTGTGTCATAAAGTATGCAGTTGGAAATATTAAAAAAAATTATACATAGATAAAACAATTTTATTCGCAAAATTGTGAATGAAAAAAATATAGGTAACTATTATGATACAACAAAATACACATTTTATTTTTTATTATGACACTTTTCATTGATACAAATTAAATGTTATAATTAAAGTGCATTACTGTACTTAAGTAATAACTATTATATTTTTTATTTCGTTTATTGAGCAAATTCTATTAAACTTTACGATGCTTTAAAGCGTTCGTCAATTTTTTTGAAATAACATTTGTTATTTATTATTAATTATATTTCGAATATCATTCGTTAATTATTAAGTGTATTTAATAGTCGTAGTATAATCATGATTTATTTGACATGTTTTTTAAATAGCGCAAGAATTTCTACTAATGCGTTAAATTAATTCGTTACGGTTCTGCAATTCAAAATTTTTTTAAATTAAAGATTCTTTTAAGTCTATACAATTTTCTAATTTATTCTATTTTATGGTAGATTATCATAACAATAAAAAATTTTTTTTTTTTTATGAAATTTTAAATACAATTTAACAACGGTTTATTAACGTCATTAATACTGATTATAATCAAAAAAAATGGCTATAAATGTTCAAAGTAACCATTTTTGACCACTTGACATAGCAATATCTTATATATTATAGCAAAAATTTAAGATATCCTTAAAATCTAAAATTGAGTTTAATTTTCTGGGTCATAGTTGTCTTTTTAGTATTTATTTTTAATTAAACATTTTAAATAGTATTTTTCGTAAAATGGTATTGTTTTCAATGTGGACTAGTTTGATTAATGTTTTATTTATAGTGTATGTATAACATTTTGTATGTTACGAACGTAAATGTTCTGCTTTACTAACTTGTTTAAAGATTAGACTGAAAATTCCATTGTAAATGTGGGTTTTAGGACAAGCGCTAAGTTATTTAACTTGCAAAGTGAATTATTGGCTGTCGCCTGCAAAAAATCTTTGCGTGGGAGACTATAAAAGCCGGCTTTACATGTACGAAAAACAATATACCATTTTTTCTATATACCTACATATAGGTATAACTAATCAATATATTCATTTATCACACCAAACATTAGTTACTCTATTTTGTGCTGGGAGCGCTTCAGATTTAAATACCTTTAGCTTTTCTGCAACGCCATTTAAGATTTATATTTCATTACGATAACCTTCCAAAATTTAAAAATGTTTGCAATGGTTTTCGAGGAAAACAATAATATTATTGAAGACACACAACAAATATTTACTAGCTTAGTAAACATAATACTTTTTACAGTAAAGTAACCCTGGAATTAACTAATTTTATCATAATTGTGGGAACTTACACACTGATAATACCATAAATTTATGATTATATAAGCTAACAACAAAGCAAAAAATATTCTATTTATTTACGATAATTTATACAAAAAAAGAACAGTTTTGATATTAACATTTTTCTTATATACCTTCTATTTGAAAACAATGAAGTAAATTAGTTGATATATAATTAAAGCTTGTTTAACAGAGTGTGTAACAACAAAAAAATTGTTAAAACTAGGTGTAAGTTTACATAAATTTGTAAAAATTAACTATAGCTGTAATTATTATCACTGTTGATATATTTGAGTTACTATGACGTCATTGGCACCGCGTTCTTATTTACCTACCATCTATCAGTGTAGCTGTAATTTGGATAAGTAAACGCATTTGTATTTTAGGCCTGATAATTATTGTAATATTGCAAAAGAAATATTTAATAATTTTTAAATTAAAATCCATATGCACATTGTGACATTAAGATTGTTCCCAATGCCATTTCAATACGAAACTAATTGATACATTTATGCAAACTAAACCATGAATCATTTCAAAGTGTGACAGCAGCATAAGCATTGTTTAAAACAGACAAATCATAAGTATATGTAACATGAATATGTGTCCAAATGACCTATGGCCTTTTGCACAATTAATAGATTGTTACTACACGAGAGTATCGCGATAGAATTCGTAATTCAATACTTCAATTATTTATTGTAATTAATCATAATAGTCATCAGGCATGCGTTCTTTCATTCATTCTTGGGTAGTGAACCGTGTTCAACTGTGGCGCCTGTCTATGTATAACAAAATTCTTTATTGTATATACGGCACAAGAAAAATTATTGTAATTATATGTATATTTATAGTTCCTCTAATGATCGCAATTGTCTACGTTCAAAGACTGAACAGAATAAATATGAGATATTACAAACGTACATTCGCATTAGTAAATTACGCAAAGGTTTTATTATATGTATAGGCACGAATGTCACAAACGCTAAATCGTTGTTCAGTTTCATTTCGGATAGATTTATTACCAAAATAACACCAATAAAAATAGTATTAACAGGCGAATTGGTGCAAAAAAAAAACAAACGCAATGGTAACATTGACGATGAATCCATTCAATAACATCTAGGCTATTTTTATGCAGGTAGATTCACCGAGGCAGGTGAATTGTGTTTGTATGTGTGTCTGTGTCTGGTCGGTGTGGTAGTATTGGTTTCGGATGTGTTGTTAAAAACCTTGAATCGAAAAGTCTCTTTCTGCACCGTCGTCGTCAGACAACAAGTAAACAACCATCTCATAGGCGGAATCACATTATCCAATGTATATCATCACATTTACCTTGCCGTGTCTGCTACAATTTCTACGGATTTGCAACTTTATACGTAAAACTATTTTCTTAGAAAATTACTCGACCTTCTTTTATGCGTATCAAGATGTACACAACTCCAAATTTCGGTCACGTAAAATGTCGTTAAATCTAAGTTCATATGTATAATCATAAATTAAAAGAGAATTTTTGGTTTGTCTCTAGTCAAGTTCTAAAGTGAGCGAATTGTGCAAATTGCGTTATAGCTAACCGGTGTCAATGACGTCACACGGATAGTGTTCAGAAACGATTAAATATTGCCTTATACAATTTTCAAAATATTGTCTAGGTTATAAATATGTCAAACTTGAGCGAAGAACTAAATTAGTTAGCTGATGATTTGGAGCTTAGAAAAATATGTTTCTCCAAATCGTAATTCTGGTGTATTTGTAATTAGGTTATTGATAGTTGTGTTTCTCATTTCTACTGATCGGTGTGTTGTAAAAATATCGCTATAGTGGGCTGGGTGCCATAATAAAAATATATTTATATATTTTAGCCAAGTGGCTATGGCAAAGCGAAGCCAGCCAGCGGTCTGCGATCGCTATTTATAAAATCTTTCACTACACATGCAAACTCACAGATCGCGTATTTTATTTATGCGTCGTGTGCACGGCCCGATTTACACGTATTGCAATAATAAATGTGTGATGATACACGACCATGTGGACACGAGACAAGCATACTAAGTTTACCTTGCAATTCTATTTGAAATATTATTAGATATGAACTTGAAAATTTAATTAAAATTGTTATTTTCAAGTTAAAATTACCATGAATCTATAGGCAGGCCATTTTAAATTAATTATATTGTTTCGACATAATCCCGTGATGTGAAGTGTTAAAACAATCTTGCAAATACAAATGAAATATTCAGTTTACAGGCAGAAACTAGGATATCCAGTAATTATAGTTATACATCGCATGCGAGAAGCTATAATGCAAAAGCAATAACACAAATTTCTAAGAAAATACAAGTAGTATTTATTTCTTTACTAAACTCGAATCTTATCCAGCTCCAAGCAAATTTAGTTTAACAATCCAAATATTACATCGTTGCTTAAAGATATATTATTTATTAGTATTTCAAAATAACAACTAGTTTAAATATAGTTTTGTATCAGCAAAACAATAGTATACTTAATTAATACGAGATAAATGAGGGACCATTTCAAAAAAAAAGTTGGCAAATGTTCAAAATATCGGGAAAAAAAGTATTACGAACCCATTAATCTGTACAAGTCTTAAACGTTAAAAAATAAAGTAAACAAAAAAAAATTAATGTTCTCGAAAAATGATATGATGCATTAAAATTTCACAAAAATATCTCATCAATTTCAAGTTATTCCAAGAATCAAAATTGAAATACACACTAGTGTGACGTTGCAGCTAACCTACATATCATGACGTATGGCAGCGCCATGTTTATTTAAATGTAATGTATTTGTAATCCAAGACGAGATGTATTCTCACTTACGATTGTTATCAGTGACATTGTGTCCTCATACATACATTTAAAAAAACTACTTTCTCCCTGCTACATAATGCGTTTAATATTTTATTACTAAGATCTTTTAATACCATGTTTTTGAATACAAGTTTTAACGAACTGAATCACACATATACACAGAGGACGGCATTCAGAGATATTTAACTCGAAAAGGGCCGTTCGGGCAACAGTCAAAAAGCGGTATTTAAAAAATGTATACTGAGTGTACGCCGGATCTGGCTATAAGTAGAAGATCATCTCTTTTTCTAAATCTTAAGAGCATTGAATTTGCGCCCACCACAGTTGTAAATGTATGCCTGGCTTTGAAATTCTTATAAGCTTCGTCATGGGGTTTCTTTACTACATATATATGCATTCTGTTGCTTATATGCTACAATGTGAATAAGTCATCGTATTTTTATTTTTTTTAAGCTTTAGTAACATTATGCTGTACATAATACACAATAAGTCATTTTTATTTTAAATCACTTAAATTATTACTCTAGACACAAATCATTGGTTGGGCCAAATTATTTATTTCTTTTTTAATTCGTATAATACCTATTCTAAGCTACTACCAGTGTGACGTCATTGTTTATAAGTCAAAAATCAGAATGTAAAAACATCGTACTCAGGAATTAGTTTAATTAGATTTAATAAGTGTCAATTACAATTTAATTATCTACCTTTAAAAGTCTAACATGCAATACACTGAAGAAAAAAAATTATATATTTGTAAGGTTGTATCAAATTTGACAAGTTTTATATATAATTATATACTATAGGTACTATTATTTATAAAATGAATTTAAATCCAACTTTAATTGCTCTTAAATCTTTTATAAAATGAAATTGCGAACTTCACTTTGGTGAAATGTGAATTACAAGCATCAAATATGATTAATTATTAAATGTGTTTTGTCAATAATCTTCACTTTTATTTTAATTCTACAATGATGGATTGCTGGACCATAACGATTAAAAGAAAAAAATTGAGTCATCGATGTTTTTTTAGTATCTTTATATCTTAAATATTTCAAGAATCACGTAGGCTCAGTGAGTCATTGGTTACAGGTACAAAAGCCATTAGTTTTATACTTTTCTTTTCAAATATTGGTTCACCGGATGTCAACTTATCTGGAAGTAAAAGATTTTTTAAGTACAGTTCTATTTAGATAAGATTACAAAATAGTAGCTAACATACTGTTTTTATTTTCTTATTGCGTCGTTTTCAAGATAAAATTTCACTTCCGGTGTCATCACACGTCATTGAGACGTCTTAAGTTATTCACCTATACAAAAAAATATTACAATATATTTCCATAAAGTTATCATTGGTTATTGGTAATCAAGCTATTAAAATTCAATTATAAAAGATTACTTGACCACCAACGGTCACAGATAAATATTTTACGGTTTCAACCACAATGGCCAGAGGTCTAGAACGGGTATCAGACCAAAACACAAACTTGAAGGTTGTATCAAGAAAATTTAGTTTCAAAACAACGAATTCATTTGATAGTCTAACCTTATCTTTCTCCGCTTATACATGCTCTGATGTACAATAAAAAATATACATAATTTACAGATATGATCATGTAAGTTTATTTTAAACTCAGATAAAATGTGTAAAATTCGAAAGTGCATGCATTACTTTGATGAGTCACTTTAATTTAATTTACATCTTGTCTGTGCAAAATAGAACTATATTTAAATTCAAAAATCGAAATTAAAATAAAACTCCTCAACGATCTAAGACAGTTTTAAATATTCAACTTTTTTTAGAAGATATATTTGAAACGAACGCAGTTTCTTAAATATTTCGGTCAATGTTTACAAATATTAATCCAAAGACATGATTATTTTTTTAAAATATAAATTTCCAATAGGCTACTGAACTTTTGAGGTTATTTCTGAATTTAATGGTTTCCAAAACAGATTGTATTACCTCGATTGAAGGTAATTGAGCGCTTATTTTTTTTTTATATGATACCTCGAAAAACAAGTGACGTTTTGGCAATGGTTAACGGATTCTTTACGATTGAGTAATTCTTCAAGGAGTCTGTGCATTTTTTTTAAATAGTAATCTTCAATTTATTTAAATTTAAAAAATAATTTTGTTAAATATTCATTTTAATTGGTTGTAATGTTCAATAGTTTCAAATTACGGATGCAGTACTAATTAATTAATACGAATTAAATTAATTATGATGATTAGGATGTCGATTAAAAAAATAGTATGCGTGAAATATATTAAAATGAATTAATATTAAAATTGTTATAGTAATTGTTTTTAACATTTCGCATTCGTGATTGCGCGCACCCATCTAAACTATACAATAATATATAATCATTGTTTAAATACGAAACTGATTAAATATGTTTAACATAACTATAATAGTCATCATTGTATATGTATCGTTCGTTTAGCATTTAGTATTTAGTGTTTTAAGCACGCCGACTATCCGAATGGCTCATGGCCACGTGTATTAAATGATAACAAACTTTTATGCTATTCATTCCATATGCATAATGTAACAGTAACGTCTTTCATGTAACATTATACAGACCACAACGTATATGGGTCTTAGAAATGCGAAAAAAGTGTTTAAGTGCTTTAGCATTATTTTCCGATTACTATCACGCCTTCTAATGCGTTTTATTCAATTAAATTGATTTATTGTTTGTTGAAACGGCGATTAAGTATTTGAGAAGATTTATTAGAATTTCCGTTATTTATGTAAGAATCTTTTATTAAACACACATTGATTTTTATTTTATCAAAGCGTTGCTGTACTGTAATGCAGATAAATATAATCGATCGTTACTAAATGCAAATGTTCTGATAAAAACGAATACACAAACAAGGAAAGTTGATAACATTTGAATCAGTAAATAAATGAAAAAACTTATCATGATTACGATTACCTTTCGTAGATAACTGGGTACACTTTAGGTATAACAATAAAATGTAGGAATTTCAGACCTTCCATATTTTGTTTTTGTTTTAATTTATAAATACAATTTATTTATTTACTTGTAGAAATCCTTGTTTCCAGAACCCAATGACCCATCAAGGTTGTCCAGTACAACAACAGTTAAATAACTAACCCGTCATAAAAATGACCCTTCATATATTTCAAATAAAAAAATGTTACTCTTTTAGTTATTTACTCGTATCATAACTGCAAACTCTATTGCGGGTAACTTCGTAAAATTATATCATTTAAGTTGAATACACTTGGTTTTACGATACGAATTTACGCGATTTTATTAATTTATAACCGGAAATGACGAGTTGTGGTTACAAACATCCGTTTAGGAAACCCAGCTATGTGGTTTTTTATTGGATGTCTAAAGCGTGCTCATTTCAATATTACTTGTGAGACACGCGGTTCACACGTTTATTTACACGGAAACTTATCGGCGTATATCATGCAAACTTTTTCCACAAATATTTGTTTTACTTATGAATCATCATGGTGAACCACAAAACGAATTGCAAATTCCATAAATAGACACATTTTCACAATTTAATCTTGCTCCATGAAAATATAAAATTAGGTTTTACTTTACTGCAGTTTTATACGATAATCAAAATACATAAAATCAAGTAATTTTGAAAAGCGCAATTTTTAATATAATAGGGCAGGTCATAATTAAGTTTAGATATCTTAAAATAGCCTACAAATTACTCATGATTGTTTTTGAGCCAAATGACTAGGTTCGATTGAATTTTGTGTGTGTGAGGTGTTTGATGAGGTAACAATGAACAAACTGATGTGCTAATCATTTTTGCGGTAGTATGATATACGCTGAGTTGGCGGGCGTCGGACGCTGTGACGTCAGGCGCCTTTTATGGTTCCGGCATCTTGTTACGTCACGTGACGCCGGCTAGTAACCATTGCGAAAACATTATCTGTGTTTTGCACAGACGCTTACCGCTGATTTAAAGTAAACGTTTCAAGGTACTCTCAAAATACAAATCAGCCAATTCCATATCAGTTAAACAAGCTTTCGATTGAAAATAATTGTAACGTTTAGTTGAATTAAGTATAATTTCAACTTAAGTTTTTTGCTTTCATTGTAAACGCCGCTATTAAACGCAAGATGTTGTCAGCACTAAATTGCAATAATATTCAATGAGCGCTTGTTAACGATCATACATATATACATACATACAAATCGATGTATGTAAAATAGTTTTATTTTGTCGGCTGTATTTTGTATGCTGTCACATATTTTATTTTTAGTCTGTTTATACAGTACGATATAAATAGTTGGCTTATAGCAAAATCAGTTGTTAATCTTCATATTTTGACATATACACATTTGACAGCAATGAATACAAAAAGTTTAAAACATCTCCTAAAATTATTAATCGATCACAAAAACACCGATAATCAATCGCCTGTTGAATTTCTCGATGCGTTATTTGAGAAAGAGGAAATCTCAGATACAATCGCGAAATTATTTTTAAACCTGAAAAGGAATGAGAAAATTTTCGAATGTGTTATGGAACATTTTTGTTCAGCCAACAAGATTAAAAACGATGATAAATTATTATGCATGGTTATGTTTTATGTATTAGTTATTGAATTGAACGACGAAACTTTAGAGAAAATTAAAATTATTTGTACGAAACTCAAAAAAACAATGTGCCTTAACATGTTGCGTTATATGAATTGTGAAGAATTCTTAATCATGATTACTGAAATAGCCAGTCGGGTATTTGATAAAAATTATACGCTAGAAAAAATCATTCGTCCTCTCGTCGCTAAGGTTCCTTTACTGGAAAAACTGGAAGGCAATTGCGTGGAATTTTTTCGCAACAAAGAGAAGATTGTACCGAAACCATTGACAAGACCAAAGTCACCTAGGCTGACAAAGAGAATGAAAGATGTGTTTCAGTCAGTTGGCACACCTGTTGTTACTGCACCAGAACCAGTTCTGACAACCTTCACATGCAAAATAATCCCGGCGACAACGTACTGCGGGGATATGAGCGTTAAAGCCAAGATTCAGGAAGCGCATGAGAAAAATCGGGTGGCCGCAATGGATTTGCTAAATTTGGCACGAACTACAGCTTTTAATTGTTCAAAAACTAAAGAACGCCCTGCGGAAATAGAAGTTCCGAAAGTTATCCCGATTAAGCCTAAAAAAGTACCGAGTTTCAAGGACGTATCGATTAAATCAAACACTGCAATGCTCATGCGCGAAGTGGCTTTATGTTATAAGACTCGCGAAAAAGAACTTAAAAAACTAGAAGATATTACGAATGGAGCCTATGATTCGAGCTTATATGAAGCATTTGAGGCTGAAGAACGAATTCGAATCCAACAAGAACATTTGCAAAGCATAGAAAAGAAGCACTTGCAAGGATTATTGACTTACGAAGAGGCGTTGTTAGCCAAACAGAATTATATTGAAAACAACAAAAAGAAAGCGATTGAAATAAAAGCGGAACGAGAAAACTTGAATAAACTACTTAACGAATGGAGGGAAAACGAGTACAAAGCGATGCGTTTATTAGTAGAAAAAGCACAAAGCATTGAACGTAATGCTAAAGATGCTCAATTACGAACGAAAGCTGATAAGCACCGTTCCGCTCAACAACTCCAGCAAGAAACGAAAACTTTGTTAGATCAAGCCATGGCTGAAAAGGAAGCTGAGCTCATGCGTAAAATTGAATTGATAAAAGAACTGAAAGCGCTCCAGTGTCTGAAAGATATTAATCGAAAAGAATTCGACCCCACTGAAACAGTAAATCTCGGTTTAATGTGCGAGATGTCTATAGCTGAATTACAGCAGCGGTTAATGCTAATGCAATTGGATTTAAAGGAAGAATTGGCGAGGAAAAGGGAACAGATAAATGAGGCGCGAAAGGAAAAACAACAATTATTAGAAAATGCGAAGTTATTCGTGGAGGAAAATCGATTTATGAAAGAGAGTCTAAAGAAACCCGAACCAATACTTAAAGTACAGGAAACACCAGAGTTAACGAATTTAAGAAATAAAATACTTGAAATTAGACAACAACGAAGGAGTATTGTTTAATGTTTATATAATATTACATATTTATTACAATAAATAAAATGATTTATTAATATGTGTATTATTTTTCGAGACACCCGATAGAGTAAAAGAGATTTAAACAGATTATATATATATATTAGTTTTCGTAACTGTCTACTATCTTATTTAAACACTGGTGTATACAGAAAGTTAAGGTTTGTTATTTTATTTAGTATATATATTTGTTCTTGACAGGTTAATGGGGGTTCCCCTGCTGAAAAGGCAGGTTTGATCGCTGGAGATTCAGTGATTAAAGTTAACACTACTGATGTCTTTAACTTGAGACACAAGGATGCTCAGGATGTCATCGTCAAAGCTGGGCAATCTTTTGAAATGACTGTGCAAAGGTTTGTGCTCCTTCAAAATTATTTCCATTATTGTTGTAGTTTTGTTAAATATGTAAAATTGGACTTGTGTAATTATATATATGATGGTTTAAAAATGTGTTATAAATATTTATTCAATCATATAATTATAATAACATTAAACAAAAATTATATAGAGCATTAGTATTTTTGTAGATTACGGAACGAAGTCGCGTGAATTATTTTGGCAAAGTTACAAATATTTACAAAATTTAGCAAGCAAGACATGATATTTTAATGGGCGTGGCAGTTAGGAATTTTATTTATATATTATTAAAATTTTTATTAAAAATCTCTAACTTTATGTGTTATGATTCACAGTTGTGTCTTATTATAAAGATTGTTTTTGTGAATTTGTATTTGAGACCTCTTATTTCTTAAGGGGTGGCTCTACATGGAAACCAGCAGTAAATCCCGTGGGCAGTTTACCTCGTAGCACTCCGGTCGCCAACAATGTCTCACCTGTCACCCAGACCTCTCTTGCCGCCAAAAAACAAGAATTTGTACCAATTGGTGCCGCACACAATATGTCACCAAAAGGATTCAATCAACCACACATGAATGGAGATGGTCCCAAATTAGTTAACAAACAGTATAATAGTCCAATGGGTTTGTATTCCGAACAAAGCATTGCTGAAACACTATCAGCTCAAGCTGAAGTTCTTTCGACTGGAGCATTAGGGTAATTGTTTATAAATTTTATATTCTCTCAAATGAAATCTACAATAAATATTTAAGTATTTGGAATTGATATAAAAAATATTTTTTCCAGAGTAAACTTCAAGAAAAACGAAAAGAAATACAATTCTGAAAAGAGTGAAGTGCTGAAGATGCTTCAAGAATCTGAAAATGAACCAAGATCACCTGAACCAGGTAAAACAATCATGGCCCATTTCATATCATAAATTTGGTTGCGTATTTGGAATAAAATAAATTTATTTTAATATAATTCACAATAAAATATTCGAATACGTAACTAGTTCCAAGATGATTATTATCTATATTATAATTCTTTTGTCAACCATTAGTTCACCGAAGCATCTGACATCATTTATAATTGGCGTTTTGTTTTTCTTGTTTTTTGTTTACACAAATTTGCATGTGATCATGTTCATGTTGTCACATCATGCACATCACACATCATCCATAAACATTTAGCACTGGAACAACAACATCAAACAATCGTTGCACCAACAAATACAGGCGTTGTTTATGCTCCTGCTCCTGTTCCGTCTGCGGTTTCGGCTCCTGCCCCTGCTCCTATTGCGGCTCCTCCAGCTGGAGTTGCTGGACTTCGTCGGGTCACGGCCCCCGAAAACAAACCAGCACCGGCCACACCACAACTTCCCCCAGGCCAGAACATCTGCGCTGACTGTGAAAGACTGATTGTGTAAGTCGTCATGTCCTACAAAAAAAGAGATATTACTTCTGATTTTCTTTGTTAAAACAACAAGAGACCCTCTATATATTTTTTTGTCATTTGAATTTAAAATTGATAAAAATATATATCAGAAGTAATATATACAAATTTGCTAGCATAAGTTTTCAGTTCTACTCAACGGAGAAGCCAAAGCAGATTTAGTTACAAAAGGTTGTCATTGTAGTTGAAACATAGGTTATTATTATTGGTGTCTTTCTCTCTAGCTCGCCAGGATTATTACTCGAGTTTGAGTCACGCAGTTGGTGGTAGAGCTACGACCCCTCGACCCATTACGCCTGCACTACCGACACATCAACAAGTTCGACATAACGATACACATGTTCAACCAATGATCCAAACACAAGGAAACCCTATTTGTAGTGAATGCGAACGGGTTATTGTGTAAGTGACACCACCTAACCCAGTGTTGTGTTGGTGTCGATGTTGGTGTCGTTTATCTGCCGGTCACTTTGAATTTGATGTTTTTTTTATCCTATTGTGTAGTAGATTAGAACCAGATCGAATGATGGCGGTTGTGAATTTATTGTTTCACCTGTTTCGGAAATCCAATTGCTCATTGTGCGCATGTTGAATTAGATTAGTGGAACTCAAAGTATTATTATGATTACGTCTTATTTTGATACAATGTTTAAATTGAAAGGTAAATCAAAATAAGTATCTGGGTTCCATTCTTTGTTTTAGACCTCGGTAGAATTATGTACAATGCGCATGAATTGTCCAGACTATATTTGGAAAATATGCATTTTGGCTACATATCTTTGTAATGTTAATTTTTTCCTGTATTTAGATAATAGATATGATGCATGTTCAGCAAAAATATATTTTAAGTGTTTGTTAAATATTCTTAAATCTTTTTGTAAGACTTGTGTTTTTTCTTTATAGTGGAGTTTTTGTACGCATCAAGGATAAGAATCTTCATGTTGAATGCTTCAAATGTGCAACCTGTGGCACATCTTTGAAAAACGTTGGGTATGTTTAACTCCGTTTCTTCAATTAATGCCATCCAAACATCTTTTAAACTTAAAATAATTAGTTCTTCAAATCTATCTGTTAATTTTCTAAACTATTTATGAACTTTAATCATCTGTTCTGAAGAAGCAGACTTTTTTACTTAGAAGTTTTTCTAGATTTTGATTGGTTTCAGATATTATAACATCAGCAATAAACTCTATTGTGATATCCACGCTAAGTTGGCTGCTATGGCCAAACCACCAGCGCCCAACATGGTACCCGTGGCCGTACCACCGTAAGTAACATATTACTTAGCCTACATATTAAATACTCAAACTTGGTTACTATAGCAAACAGTTATTTAATATAGAAGAACATTAAATTTTGAGTTACTACATAAATACATTTAGGTACAAATTGAAAATTAATTCAAAATAATTTTGGATATATATTATTTTTCTTCAATCTTGAAGGTTGATAGGAAGCAAAGTACAAAAATATTTTAAAATTAACCTTGGTGTTATGTCCAAGTAGACTTAATTAATTAATGTTTCAAATGTTTGTTGCAGTGGTGGCAAAGTTCCAGCTGGAACAATTGCCGCTGCTCTCTCCCAGCACTCCTTACCAACACCATCGCCAATGTCGCCGTCCGCCAATCCGTTGCCAGCGCCCTTCCAGGTAAAGAAACCAATAACAAATAACAATGTGTGTTTACTATAACAGTTAATATTTGACGTTTTTATTTATACCTTTTTTATTCTTCCTTATAATTCTGAATTGACGCATGTTATGTTTTGCTAATACCAAAAACTTATAGCTCCAAAAGCAGGACACTGTTGATAGTTATATACCAAATAGTTATTCACCGAATAACACTCTTAGATTGCGAAAACAAGATGCTGTTGTAAATTTGATGTCCGCACTAACATTAGCTTCGAAAATTGAGCTAAAAGAAAACGGTACAAATACTGATTCAGTGTATTTGACTGAGAAAATAATTCCGATTAATAATGACATTAATGCTGATGATCAATACCCAAGCGCTAAAATTAAATATATGCCGTATCGACCAAAAGTAAGTTGCTTTGGTACCAAGGTTTGCTCGTTTGCATAACTGTAATGTCAACAAATTGAGCAGAGCAAATTTTCATTGTTATAACGTTTTATATTTTTAAAATTTATCCTAATGAGTAAACCTTGGAACATTTTTGGTTTAAGATTGTTCTCGTGGTTTGCAGAAATGTTTAATGTTACTTTTCGAATAGACTGGAACTAGTATGAGCGGTCCTAAACCATTCTCCAGTGTGCAGCCATCTCTTCCGACTCATGCCCCATTCGCAAGTGTTCAACCATCAACTCCAACTTATGCTCCACTTGCGGCACAACAGAGCAACACTCTGCCAAGAGCAGCTGCTCCTGCTGCAACCATGCCAGGTATGATATTAATTGACTGTGAATAATTGTACGCCAACAGTAGTTTATATTTACTATTACTCTATTATCGTAGGTCTTAATATTTCTACAGTTAAGCCCACTCCTTCGTCCAAAGGTATTTTAAAGTTGTGGGCAAAACTGCTTTTGTATTGTTATTATTTGCCAATTATTTAAAAATCAAGAATACTCCACTGTTTCAGCATTTTACATTAGTAAATGATTGTATTGTTTCAGATTTTAAGTCGTTTAACCCAAAACCACGACCGTTCTCCTTAGTTTTAGATTAAATTAATTTTCCAAATTCTTAGCGCTTTACGAATTCTAGTTTTAAAGTATTTATTAAATCAAATCATTAATCGCCAATACGTCTAAATATTAAATAGTTATTTGTAGCGATATTCTTTTACTATATTTTATCATTGTTCTATTAAACTGTAAAGAAGTAGTCATAGTTTTTATAAAATCATGTATATTATAGTAAAAGAATATCTTATTACAAAGATTATAGTAATAAAATATATTTTGGCGCTTTGGCGCCTCATCAATGCTGCTTTTGCATCACGAGAAATAATATTTCGATTCTTACTAAAATATGATTAATTAACAGCATCGGATTTTTTATTTTACAAATAGATTGAAATATGTTGGAGTTTTCTTGATGATAGTTCCTATAGATATACTTTACTAACGCTGCTATGTTGCTGCTTATTAAAAGTTGTTTCTCTATTTTTTTTTTCGCCAACCTTTCATGTCAATAAATAACCTTCATTTATTGTTTGTTGTTAACATACATATTTTTGTGCGTGGTGTTTAAATATATAGTAGAACGTAAAGAGTGGCCTCCTAGTAAACCTGACGAAGATATTCCAACTGCTTCCCCTTTGTACATTGCACCATCTTCACGTAATCCGACTCCCTGCCAAATTGTAATCGAACAACCATTCAATAGTCCAAATATAGCCAAAATAAAAATAGCACAATCCCAATTATCGCAATCATAGTTCAGTTCCGATTCGAGAACAATTGAAATGAGTGCTACTACCATGTCATCGCAGTTTGATCATCGAATGTCATTGTGTTCGGCAGAAGTCACAAATATCTCTGGTCGTCGGAGTGCTTTGGAGTGTGCAGACACTATAAGCGACTCGATTGATACGCAGATTTTAGTGAATACTTTAACAGATAGACCTAAATCTCCGCCACCACTGCATCGTAAAGATAATGTATTGGATCCACCCGAAACGATGTCCTTGGTTTTAACTGACGACGTGCATGTTAAAATAGATGGTGTTCCTGTAAATATGGATCAAGGTTGTGGCAAAGTTTGTACAATTCAGCCGAATTGCTCAGTGAATAATCCAGAGTGTCCTAAAAATCCTGGAGCATATCCTGTTAATATTCAAATATCTAAGCAAAATATGGAGAATAATAATTTAATCAATAGTGTGCCGAAAGAGTATATATCTCCAATGGTAAAAGCTTTAACAATAGCTTCTGATCGTCCATTTAATTCTGTCTCTGTCACTATTGATAGCAAAGAATTTGATAAGATGGCTAAAATAGCTGCAGAGACCAACGAAAATAAAAAATCTCAAGTATTAGTTCAGCAGCAAAATAATCATCAACAATAAAATCATCAGCAACAATATCATCAAGAACAAAAACAGCATCAGCAAATATCTCAGCTACAGCAACAAAAACAAAAAATGGAAACTAATAAAAACACTCAATTCTTGGTTCAAACTCAAAAAACTTCTTTCCCTCACGTTCAAGCCCCACCTTCAAAAACACCTTTAGCCTCTCTATTGACGATAGCTCCATCTAAACCATTCACTATTACTCCACAAATAACTATGGAGCCGGTTCCTATGCCAGAAGAAAGTGTACCGTATATTCCACCAGAGATACTTATAAAAATTGAACCACTAGTTCCAAAACAAGAGACTTGCAAAAGTCCGTTCGTACAAGCTTTAACGACAGCGCCGGATAGGCCATATACTCCTGTAGCAAAAAAAGGAAAACAACCAAATGTTCCAGATTTCATGAAAGATGATCCTGCGCCTCCTAAGCAAAGAATGTCAATGTTAACAGCACTGACAACTGCATCTGAACGCACTTTTACACCTGCGCTAAGTGTTGGCGATACTACAGAAGTTACTGCTCCAACACTTGAACCAGTAAAACCAAAACCGATGGGAGCTAAGCCAGCTTCGCATAACATACCTTGTCCGTCGGCTTTTAAACCTTTCAAACATGTGTCTCAAACTTATAAGCCTCAGCAACAAGAAATTCCGAAATCCTTAACTTCGTTCCCTCCTGTAAGTAACGAACTTAAAGCAGGCAATGCTCCACTTGGTAGTGGCACTACTTCAAAAGTTGCTACGATGCAAGGATCACGCCAATCTATAACTGCTTCACAAAAAGAAATGATAGAAAGTTCATTGGTTTGTCAACGAGGAGAAATGCAAAGACAACAACACCAGCAGATACAACAACTGCAAATGCAACAACAGCAGATGCAACAACACCAGTTGACACAACAGCAGCTGCAACAACAGCAATTGCAACAACAACAACAGCAGCTGCAACAGCAACTTCAGCAGCAACAGCATCAACTGCAGCAATACCAATTACAGCAGCAACATGAACAACAATATCAGCAACAACAAAACGTCCTTACATCTCGTTCTTAATTTGGATTGCATGTTGCTACAACTATTCCTGAATATCAAAAAAATCTTCCTCAAATGACCGACGAACCAATAAATGACACCATTCAAATTCACAGACTTGTGCAAGCAGTTCAAAAACCAGTCACTATTTTACAACCTGGTCAATATCAACCGAATTATTCGCATACAACTTTCCAACCTGTTATGGATGAAGATAAACATCCTCTAGGAGTGCAATCTCCAATACCTCGTTCTATAAGTCCAAGTATGATTAACAAACCAGCTCCTGCTATCCCATATTATCAAGTTGAATTAGTTGCCCATGAATGTATACCAGTTGAAAGTAATCTTTTTGACCCTCAAAGTCCAGCCATTTCAAGATCACCTTCTCCAATGCCCGGTGCGCGTAGCACAAGTCCGTTTCCAAGACAAATGGCTAAATCGCCAGCTCCAGGACCACCATCAAATCCATTGCAAGATCGAATGCCTAAATCTCCCGTAAAAGATAAGCGTGTTAGTGAAGCTAAACAAAATCTGACGACCTTCATACCGAAGTATCAGGGCAGAGTCGATCAACTGAGACATGAAACAATAGATCATAGCGGAAAAAGTAGTCAGTCACAGATACGAAGTCAGCAACAAAAACAATTCGCTTGTGGACAAACTCAAATTGCCCAACAAGCTGAGATAAATCAAAATGTAAAGCTCTCTCAAAGCAGTATGCTGCAAACAAGCCCAGGATATCAAATGTCACAGCAAGAACAGATGAAGTACATGGAACAGCAAAACAAATCGCAAATTCAGACCGTAGAAACTTCTTCTGATAATACAGTTCAAATACAACGTACTAGAAAATGCACTGAAGAGTATGAACGTGCTCAGAAATATAAGACCATAGAGATACAAAGAGAAGGACAACAAACCTATGGACAAGCACAACAACCTCAAATGATGACTACTGTTATGTATGGACAAAATATTCACCAAGCACCTGGCTTTAAACAAGCTTTTCAAAACTCACCATCTGCATCTGCGTTTGGACCAGTAACGTATGGACAAAGCATTCAGCCAACTTCTGGATTTGGACATGCTGGTTTAGCGTTTGGACAAGTACCACAAAAATCTCAAATGATCTTCAGTAATGGATCTTCGTTTGGGCAAGCTTCTCAGAAACCATCAAACATAATACTGACTAGTGAACCTGGTTTTGTCCCTCAAAAATCTCTTATGCTCCCAACTCCAAGTTCTGCTTTCATTCCTCCAAAACCTAAAACCACTTCTTATGAACAAGCTTCTCAAAGGTCTCAAATCCACCAAACCAATCCTCGATTTGTACAAAAACCATCAATCACAGCTCCGGCTCCAAGGTCGAATGTGTTGCCTGTAGTTAATACACCAGGACCTAAGCAATTCAAAACCTCTCCTTTGGCCATTAATACGTCAGTTAGAGCATCAGATGTTAGTCAAAGTGCAAGTAGACCCAATGTTTCCCAAATCCCTGCAGGTGCACCCGCTACTCGACAAACTGCTGCTATTGGGGTATCTCCTAAGCGCGGTCGTGGTATTCTAAACTTGGCCGCTGGACCAGGATCACGCGTACCATTATGCGGTCATTGCAATTCTTCTATCAGGTACTTTGTCCCTTCGCTGTGTGCTGTTTGCTTTATTCTTTTTCATGACAGCATGTATAATCAAATATATTCTTATTATATTAATCCTTCTAATTTTAATTTTATTTTTTGTGTTCTTTGAACTTAGAACGTTTTTTTTTTTGTGAGGCTAATTTATTTGATTTTGATTTTGTGATATTTTTCGTTGTTGTCAATTGCATTTTACTTAACAGAGCATGCGAATGACGAATTAAAAATAAAAACCAATGGAAACACTCCGGATTCAGAAATGCTAATGTCTCCAGTATCAAGCGAAATGTATATTCCAATAACGGAATACAATACCTCGCCGAAATTTAATTCAATTGATTTACGTGTACCTGTACACGTAGTCAAAGATAAAAATAATTCGCCAGATCAAGAAGTGTTCCAAATAAACACTTCACGGTCATACGATAATTCACCAGTACAATTCGATGGAAATTTACGTAATTTTGTCCAAAGTCAATTAGATAATGGTATACCAAAACTAAATAATAACGATACTTGTAAATCAATGGAGACACATTTTATGCCTACGGTTGAATCTGTTTTGACTAATAGTAACATAAGTGACAGGAACGGTATTAGCCCACCTAATTTGAAAGAATTAGGACTCGCTGAAGGCGAGCATCCTATATGTGTTGATTGTAATAAAGAAATTAAAAGGTAACACACTAACAATGCTTTTAGATTTGTTTTAATAATTAAGGCATTACTAAAACGAAAATACATTAATATTTTTATTATAAAGAGGTCCATTCATCACTGCTCTGGGTAAAATTTGGTGTCCAGATCACTTTGTGTGTACTACACCAACTTGCAAAAGACCATTGCAGGATATGGGTTTTGTTGAAGAACGTGGATCTCTGTATTGCGAGTACTGCTTTGAGCAATACTTGGCTCCTGTTTGTTCCAAGTGCAACACCAAGATAAAGGGCGTAAGTACAAATATCATTCTATGATTAAGCAATGATGATACACGTATACCAAGGTTGGCTCATATCCAAACAATGAGTGAACTATAAGGATATGCTGCGGTCGACAGAACCTGACCAATATATCTATTTTGCTGCTAAATAAAATAAGATAATACTCGCTGTATGAAACTACTAATAAACACATAATTATAAATTTTAGGATTGCTTGAACGCAATTGGAAAACATTTCCATCCTGAATGTTTCACTTGTGCATATTGTTCCAAACTATTTGGAAACTCTCCATTCTTTTTGGAGGATGGTCTTCCATACTGTGAAGCTGGTATGTTTAATTTACATAATAGTTAAGTGACGTTTTTTATCTGATTGTCTTCCTAGATTGGAATGAATTATTTACCACGAAGTGCTTCGCTTGTGGATTCCCTGTGGAGGCAGGTGATCGTTGGGTTGAAGCTCTGAGCAACAACTACCATAGTCAATGTTTCAACTGCACGGTAAACTAATTAATTAAAATGCACATTTTGAGTTTTAAACAAATTGAATTTTAGATGTGCAAGAAGAATTTGGAAGGACAGAGCTTCTACGCTAAGGGAGGTCGTCCCTTCTGCAAAAACCATGCTCGTTGAGTGTAAGGTAAAAAAAAATCATCAAAACGTGGCAAGTTATTTCTTTATTTTATGGCCAATTTTCGCGTTGCCACAGGTAAAATAATATGTAAATAATGTTTGGGAAACCAAAGGTAATTATTATTTTCACATACCAATTTTATTGTTACTGTTATAATCATCATTTGTTTGATTATTATTAATCGTCAATCAATTTGTTGTATATGTCATTTATCATGTCATTTAAGTTACCCCTACTCATTGTAGTATCATTAAACCAAAAAAATAATATCGATAATTGGGGTTCTACAGACAATTTTTGCGATATTTTCATCTTCTATAAAACATTTTTTTCTCAAATTTGCAAGGTAAAATAATGTTACTAAATTTGCAAAACGTTGTTATTAGATGTTTAAATTATTCACCCCCGTTGTCCCTAGCTTAATTTTGAATACTAGAACCACTTTAGCCCCGGTTTTATAAGCAAGCCCCAAATAACGGTATTAATGATTTTCTCAAGTATTTCTTTCTTAATCACACTATTCACTTTTCATGCATGCAAGTCAGTTATAATTATGATTATTATTAGGTATATATATATATATTTAAATCTTATTCTTTGTGTGGGCAATTTGCTTTGTCGTGTGAGAGTACCAAATCCGTGCGGAATATTAGCTTGTGATTATTTTACTAGTCGAAAATTATTTTCATTACACCGTAAGTTTTGGAAAAGAAAAAACAAAATATTAATTAATTAAAATTACATAACTAAAAACGTTAGAGAGGAGATTAGGAACAAGTTATATTATGATTCAACAATATCTGTCAGTTGATTTCGTGTAGATTTATTTTTGTTGTATAAGTGCCATTCTTAAAATTATTATTTAAAAAGTGGATTGTTAAATATTATAACCTGCCTATGTATAGTGAATAAATACTAATTTAGCTTAAAATGAATTAAAATATCTAAAGTATCCTAAAGAAAATATGATTAAAATTATGGTTATGTACAATGAAGATAGCAAAGCATTATTTATTGGGTTGTGCTTAAATTGTACTAGATTGAGCAGATTTTAAGTGCGCGATTTGAAAACGTTGGCAAAAGCCATATTTTTGGCAGTGAAGTATTTCGGATTAAAATTTTATTGTTAATAATTAATAATATATCACTTAAAATGGCAGCTTTATTTAATTGGTAACCACGTATCTGTCGTTAAATTTAACGTTTGTTTTAAAATTTCGTTCCATTGAGTTTCAGACGCCATGGGATATCGTTTCGGGATGTCTTTGGCGGTCTTACTAAATTTCGTAACCTAAAACGTAAGAAACATTTTTATATATATAGTCTAAAAATATTTACTGCATTAATATTGTATAAATGAATGTGAAGCAACGTATTTTGCTAGTACCTGTGATACCATAGATTTTATACTGGGTTTTGCTTCCATATTACTCATGGGCCAAATTCGCACCCATCCACCTTCGTTTATAGGGCCACTATCCCAATTTCTGCCATTACCCCAACATTTTTTCTCAATAGAATTTTTCATTTCATCATTTGCCTTTAATATAATTATTCATTTCAAATTGACCGTATAGTTATGTTTACCTGTGTAGTTATGTTTACCTGTTTACTATGCGATAAAGGATCTGAAAAATTCGGTTTATACACGATTGGTTTTATAAGAGTTTTATTCGTCGGTTGAAATGATTGTATATTTCGTGGTTTTGTCCGTATTAATTTTGGTATCACTTGTGGTTCATCTAAAATAAATATTATTTAAAACTTAATTAAATGTGTGTGAGATCCAGATGCGTTACTGTGTACGGCATAGAATATTGCAGTTTACATAAATGGTAAGTTATCTATGTATATTAACACACACAACTACGAGAAATTGATTTGCTTGCAGTAATTTAAATCGTAATTGAATTATTTTAAGCTATTGAATATATTGTAAGTATATAAATTAAGTTGTGCTTTCGCATTTATACCTTTCGTATCAATGTATCGTGGTTTACAACTTATCGCTCGGCTAACCGAAGAACTTCGACTACCTGCAGAATGTTTACGTTGTCTTCTGCGCCATTTACTCGCAGCTGCAACTAATGTAATCGCGCTTGATTTTCTTCGCGTCGGTACTTTTTCTTCGGTTGTGTTCTCACTATCGCAACATATACAACTTGAATTCATACCATACATTAGAAACTAGGATAGTTTTCCAGCAGTCTTAATTTTTAATACCTTGAATTTGTGGCAGTTTCATCTGTCCAAACCGTGAACACTGACAGACCCGTGTTGTATAATGGAAGACCCAATAAGTCAAACATGTCGTGAAGCATTGGCTTCTTTACGGTGCGATCAGCATCGCAATCATTGCCTAAAGCTGGACTCAAATTTACCTATACACAATCAATAGTCAAGCAGATCATTTTTACAATTTAAACATATTGAATGCACTGTTAGGAAAATAATTAATATTGGTTTACTTCTAAAAGCCATGGTCGTAATGAAGAATCGACCAAGACATCAAATCCAAAAAATTCAAAACAATTAATCGTAGGAGGAACTTGCGTCACATGACTTAGAACAGTTAGCACAACTAAAGTTGATATTCTTTGCCACAGTAACCAATCAGAAATACCAGCTTGTTGAAAATATATTCTCAGTTGACGCAACGTCCATTTACATCCTGAAATAAATTTAATAAACATTTTCAATATTAATATAAAATAATTAAAATAGATGCCTGATCCAATTCTATCTTTCATCTCTGAATACCCGGGTCCTAGTTTGTTCAAGGAAGTATTGGTTAAATGCCGGAATGGATTCCTCAAATCACTCAAATTGAATTTGTCAGTACCAAATCTCGTTAGACCTTCTCTGTACATATAAATAGTTACTGGATGATACGAAGGTACGCAGACGTATAGGCGTAAATCAAATTTGTATCCACCAATTAGGAGCGGTTTTTCGATGTACCGTTGAACAATCGCGTTTGCATCGTACGTTAATTCGCTCAATTGCTTTAAAATAAATATACATATATAAATTTGTTGTAACTACAAAGTAAACTTGTTTATACTCTAAATAAAAATATGCCTCTTCCTTGACTTTGTGATACTGGCTTATATATCCAGACAGGGTTTTCATGGTGTTCGAAATCTTCATCTTTTATTGGAATGGTTCGCATTCGACTGCATTCTGCTGCTAATTTCGTGTACTCTAATGGTAAATTATACCCGTGAGGACTAAAAAATTTAAATTTATACTTGTTTGTGCCATGACATTTTTTTGTAGGATATTCAATCATTTTCGCTATTCTAGCGTTATATTTAATTAATTTCGAAACTATTTTGTTAATATGATATAAATGCGAATGCTTATACTTGGAAGTAAATTATTTATGTTATTTACCTAAAATCATATATTGGTCCATATACGTTTTTCATACATTTTAAATATCTGGCTAAATTATCTTTTCGGCAAATTGTCGCTCCTTTCGGAATATGGTTGATGAACTAAAATTTAAATAATTAGTTTTTATAATATTTTTTTAATATTCACAAAATTGCCTATGAATTGAGAACTTACTTGCCATGTAGACAGACTTCGATGATGACTTACTGGAAAGCCTGTACTTTTCCACCACAAATTCCAATGTTCTCCATTCTCTCCGTTGTATTCTCTCCAGCCTCTTTCCACGCATACCTTTAACAAGTTTTATAATCTATAAAATTTAACGTTCTGTATATAAAATGATATATAGGAACAATCATTTTAACTAAATATCAAATCTCGTTTAGTTTCTAATATGAATTCGTTACAAATTATGTCGACACTGCATTTTGCTAATGTTGTTAATAAAGTTTCTAAATACTCATCTATATTTTAATGAATATGTAATCCTCACGCGATCTGCTTACTTACTACAAACAGCATACCTTATTGTTAGTTATACTGCATAGTGACTTTGAAATTGTATCAATAGGCTGTTGCAGTTGGCCTGATTGTAATATTTAGCGAAGTATTTACATATCTTGGCTATTATATACGCAAACACGCACGTCTTGATACGGCATCGCATCGAATACAAACACAAAATGACATCAATTGTCTTTCGACTAACTTACTATATATTCATTTTAATTAAGAGTATATTAAAACATTTTGACTGTATCGGTTTGGTTAGACGTTATTTCGCCATAGTATCAGAGCAAATGGTTTGTTATCATTGAGAGTCATTGTTCCTGTGTAGACAAAGTTTTCAAATGTGCATACTTAATTTTAAAATGAATAGATATGCTTGAAATTGTTATATATTATCCTCAAGTTAGAAGTTGAAACAATAATATTATTTCAAAATAAGTATAGATGTACTGGTTGAACGTGGTATTGAAACCTGGAAATAGAACACGCTATCGCGTTAATATCAGTGTCACTCTTACCCCAAAAATATATTATTTCGCGTGTTTTATCAATAAAATTGTTTCTTTCAATATATCCAACTGAAGATGAAGCCAGTAGTATTAAATGAAAACTGTCAATTGATAAATGGATGAACGGAAAGAAATTGTAATTGAGTTATGAATAAAAAAATGTCACCTCGTTTTAATGGAACTAGACATGGTATTGAAATTGACCTATGACATTTAGTATTTGAAAGATATTTATAGCGAAATAAAAGCTAAAATTACAATGTTCTATAATGCAATGTAGTACATATTGTAAATTATATTTCCATGTCATACATAATATCATGACACAAAATTTATCTTTATACTAAAAGCGGAACCAGAAACAAATTAACTCTTTTGTTTCAAAAAGTAAACAGTTTTAAAGGAAATGCAGATATTTATGATATTTTTAAACGTATTAAACTTAGACATTTCTAAAAATAATTCCGCAGTCATTTTTATAATTCACATTATAAATAACTTTTAATATCACGATTAAATAAATAATCAAAAGTTTTAAAACAAAGAAATTCGAATAAAAATCACGCGTAAATTAATAGCGTTAGTAAACTTTTCCGAAGACCATAAAAAACTTTATTCACGCATCCTACCTAATACGATTTCCTAAAATACTTCATAACTTTCTGATACATTCCGGTAAGCACATTCATGCCTAACAATCATATATTTCCTTCCAAACACGGTAGGAATTCATTTTCAAATTTTCCTAACTTCCGGAAAGAGAATTTAATATTAAAATACACCAATGTCTACTATATCAATTTCAAACGGAAATCATTAAATAAATAATATGCGTATATATGATAACTGATAATGCGTAATCTGACCAAAGAAATGGGTCATACACGTGTATAAATTGAATATAAAGACAAACGGACTCTTAAAATTCTCAAAGTGCGTCTAGATGTCTCATTTTATAATAAGGAAAATTATTTTTCAAATATAAATATTAGTTCACATTCAAGTAATATATGAATGATGCCTTTCATTCAATAGGGTTATACAATCTTTACATCAATATATTTGCACGCTTTCAATATTGTGTCGTTTAATGAATTTACAACCTTCACCTCGACTAATATACAGGGGTGGAGTAACCCACAAATTTCGAACAGAAATAAAAAGTTACATTGGCCGATTTGAGAAACATATATGTAGGTATTGCAGAAAAATAAAATATTTTTAATTTAAATTAATTTACATATTAGAAAGAATTATTACTAATAATAATAATAAGTATGCTATATGTTTTATAATGTTTTCAATATGTTTTATGATAATTTGATTTTATACAAATAAAAAAAAATGTTGATGGTACTCGTATTCTTGCATGACAGTTTTCACAGCGGCATAAATCATCTGTTGACAATACTTAAAGCGATATTGACATTCCGTGATCAGTTTCGCACAAAATACAACCAAATACATGCATTTTGTTTTCTAATTCCTTAATATCGTGACTTTTTTCTAACGAAAACACGTATACACGTGTTGTTATTAATAACCCATGCGTCTGTCATATTTACTATATTATATGTATAAAAATAGAAAGATATTTAATTTAGTTTTGGGTTTCTTATAAGTTGTGGTTTCTACAAATAAAATATTAGATGGAAAACGGTAAATTAAATGTTACTTGTAAGAGTAGTTTTATTACAGAATACTTTATAGTTGACTATGCGCTCTATGATCTACTGGATTAAAATCATAATAATAGTACTTCGACTTTTATAAATTTAGAATCTGTGGTTATTTTTAAATATAATATATATATATATATTTTTTGGTTACCAATTTTATTTTTTCCGCAACTGGTACGACGGTACGAAATATTGTATATTTATTAATTGTATATAGTAAGTGTACGTGAGAATCTTATTATCAAATAATATAATTGAAGGAATTCATAACTATTATAATACCGTTACTATAACAACTAATTCATCTGATAAACGCTGCGGTCTGCATATGCCTAGGCGTTTAGCATTATTAATATGATAAACTCAATAGTATTATAAGTTTGGAATCTTAGCAAGAAAAGCACAAACTGTGCATTCATTAATAAATAAATATATTTTTAACTCTACACTTTTTTAGTGTTTTATAAAAAAGGTCTTAAGTAATTGCCAGACTTATGTTAATTTTATGATAGCTAAGTGCAGCAAAATTTTTTTGTAAAAATACATTTCCTTGTTTTATATGCAAAAAGATTATGTGTTGTGTTGTGCATTTTTACCTGACAAGCCGCCATTACTTCTTTTTATAATAAATAATGTATCATTTTGAAAAAAAGCAAAAAGGCTTAAATTTATTGGTGCTAGGAGCATTCGTACTCCAGTTTGTAGAAGCAAACAGCAAGCCGGTCTCGACAGACTGAGTTTTATAGCCGAAACGTTTATATTACCTGAGTCAATAGTTGTGGTCCCGTTCCATTGTCATTCACTCTGAACACGAACGGTCCATCACCAAAACATTGTTCATTTTTCATTCTCACTTATCTAAATGCAATAAATGGTTTCCTAGACTTGCGGGCTGTTATTTTACATTATCACACTTTTGCCCATTTATATAAATGACCAAAATTTGAAACAAATCTAAAATTAATAAATTTAAATAAATAAATGACAATGATAAAATGTCTTAAATGACACAAGAAACAACATTTGTGTCAAAAAACATTTGATATTTTATTTTTATTTTTTATGCATCTACAGAATTTTAAAGATGTTTTTCATTAACTAGTAAGTTAATAAAATATCTGCAGCCATATGCATATTATCGAAATATGTTTTAATTAAAATAAAATTGCAAATTTTTCACGATATAGTGGCGAGATTTAAATAACATGCATCTCGTTAAACTACTACTAAAACAATTGATAATCTATGTGAAATATATTAATCATCTAATTAAATAAATTACAAAATTAGCAGCGCGTGTAAACAACAATATTTTATTTCAAAATAAAATAATCAAACTCCATACATAAACAGGCACTTTATATATAAATAACAAATACCATGTCAGTGATATCATAATGCCCACGTTTCGCGCACTTTATATCGAAATAATCATAATGACAAAGTAATTTGGAAAATCACCACCGCGAGTTGCGAACGTAACAAGAGCTACTGTCGCTCTGGCTGAATCAGTTGGAGACACGAATACTATACAGCAACAACCCCCCCGTTGATTTTCTCGGGGGTAACTACCCCTAACCCGTTTTCTGGGGGCGGAAAAGTAGGGGAGTAATGCGAGCACGAAACTATTGTAATATCATAAACGTTTATCATTTCTTGTGTAAGCTGACACGCATTTTGAAATGCACCTCTCTATCTCTTTCCCCATGCTCCACTATCCATGGCTAGGAGTAAATATTGTTAGCTTCTCTGCCTCAAACTATCTTAAGTTGCCATTTTAAAATAGCCATTTCAGAATAAGCCTTGATAATTGTTTAAAATCCGTCAATTTAAACTTAGGTTTAACGATTGTACGCTTAATATCTTACGGGGAATATAAATTTAGTTTCATAAATTAATTTCAATTATAATTAATTTTAGTAAGTCAGTACTGATAGTGATGGTCTATTAGTGAGAATCTGGACTATGGAACGTTATTATCGAAATGTTCCAGTTTATTTGTGTGTATCTTTTATCGTGGCCTACTTTCGAAAAACTTAAATGAATCCCTCAATGTAAAATGTCACCGGTAAATTTAACTTAATTATGATTTTATATTCAGCTGTTTTATAATAATAATAATATGCGCATTTTTAGAAACGTTTTAATGATAAAAGGAAATTGATTTCGTTTTATATATAATCATACAACATTTTTGTAGGAACGCTAGTTCTAAAAATGAATAACTTTCCGAATATCACATTAAAGAATACACCGTTTCCACATTTTAGTTTTTATTAGTTCCAAACATATATAATATCATCATCTTGCAATAATTATGACAAATTCGGGATAATTTTATTACCGTTATAAATGTCTTATAAAGTGATTTATAAATAAATATATATATATATATATTATATATATATATATATATATATATATTTTAATAATTAATATTTTAATTTTATAAGAAGGTTTAAATATTAGTATATATATATATATATATATATATATATATATATATATATATATATATATATATATATATATATACATATATATATATATATATATATATATATATATATATATATATATATATATATATAAATATATATATATATATATATATATATATATATATATATATATATATATATATATATATATATATCAATTTATTTGTGAATTTCTATTGTGGATTATGAGACAAGATAAATAAGCAAAGAGAAAGATGTGTAAGATTCTTTCTAATCGAAATATCGTTTTCGGAGCAAGAATACAGTTGAGTTGGATGTGCGTGTCTTATTAACAGTAAAGTTACGATGCAGCCGATACGAAAATTTAAATTAATCAAGATTTATGACAATGTAATTTTCAGAACCCTTCATGAATGTTTTACCCACGTAGCCGTCAGTTTAGATAAGGATGAATCCTGTAGTTAAAATAATGGGCCCTATGATTATTATTATTATTATATATATATATATATATATATATATATATATATATATATATATATATATATATATATATATATAATATTTGAAGGGAATGATATAATAACGCATTAAAATATGATTTGATGTTTGAAATATATGCGTTTATAATGCATTTTATTGTATAGTTTTAAGTCGATATAAAACAGTGATCGTCAAACCAGAAATTCTAAGCATATTCTGGCGAATCGAACTATTTAAATGTTGTCATAAAATCATTTTAATATTTCAAAGCTTTGTAATGTCAAGAGTAACGTTCAAGGCTATCTAAAAATTACTTTGAAAATAGTTTCATGCTTGTCACATAAATAAAATAGTTACTCTGCATTTCATGTTGCAGTTGAAATATTATATGCTAATTTTAATTTTTACCTATTTGCATATTTAATTAAAGTATTTAAATAGAAAATAGATAAATTGAGACTATAAATAAATTGAACTAAATAAATTTTGTTAGGACCTACATAATAATTTTCATGAATGTAAACATAAATAAAAATCACAAATAAAATTAAATTTGGAAAATGAAACTTCATAAAGAAGAAAGATAAAACAAAATTAATTAATTACAAACGACTAAAGTTTTTAATACAACAAAGGATTTTATCTTCGCTACGTCCTTCAATTATCTTAAATCAATTAAGAAACGCATGAGCTAAATTTCTTAATTAATTAAACATGTAATTTATTAAAGCAAAATTAAATCAGTACACTTGGCATTTGAAATAAAATAAATAATATATACACACTAAAAATTGATGATAAAAAATTATTAATAAACAAATTAAAATTCACGGTTTTTCAATTGAACGCAGATACCACTTGCGGAAGTCAGAGTTGCAGCGGCTGAAAATACTAAAGTATGGTCTTTTACCGGCAAAACCTCAAATGTACGTAAGAATTTAGAAAGAATTGCTTTTAACTCCACCATAGCGAATTTTTGGCCTATAAGAAATTAAAATACATTTCATTTGAGCTATTGTGATTTGTGTGAATTGTCAGTATCTTTTGTATACATATACCTATACAGTTCCTTAGCCCTGCGCTGAATGGTAGATAGGCGTACGGACTTTTTTCGCGTATATTCTCAGCTAGAAAACGCTCAGGGATGAATTTCTCTGGTTCTGCGAATAAATCTGGATCACGGTGCATTACAAACGGAAATAGTGTCACTGTGAGTCCTGGAGGCAAGATTAAACCATCTGAAACATAAAATTGTATAAATAGTAAAAATATTTATAATCATTTGTGTGGGTTTACCAAAATTTAAATCTTCTTTAATTTCACGAGCATAATACGGAACAGAAGGATACAAACGCAATGCTTCCTTAATTACAAGTTCCAAATATTTCATTGTTTTACAGTCATTATAGGTGGCAGGACGATTTTTATCATCTGAGAATATTTCGCGTAACTCATCGACAATTTTGTCCTATAAATAAATTATGATACAAAACCATTTTTAGAAATAGAAATTAATAAAAGAGATGTAATTACATTTAAAGACAACACATTTTAAACTTACTTGAATCTCTGGTTCTTTGGAAAGTGCATATAAAGTGAAACTGATTGCAGAAGATGTTGTATCATGGCCCTGGAACATTTTAAATATGTATAGCTGAGCAAAATATATATAAAAAATAATCATACTTACTGCAAACATAAATGTATCAACTTCTTCCCTTATTTCTTCGTCTGTTAGGGGTACACCATCGTATGTAGACCGCAGCAATAAATCTAAAAAGGCCATTCGTTTCTTTAAACCTAGAACCAAATGTTCTTCAGTTTCTTTTGGTTTCCCTGCAAGCTTTTCTTCTAATCGTTCTTTAACTAATTCTATTTTGCGTTTTTTAATCATATCATTTGTCAATCCATGTAAAATCTTTAGCGATTTCTTTTCTTTCTTGTACGATTCCGAGAACCAAAATAGCAAATCAAATTGTTTCCATGGTGAATAAGTCCGTTCTATTAGAATGTCACAAGCGCTTTTGACGGCTTGAACATAATCGGAATTTGCGTTCATTTGAGCGTTGATGGATGTGCCCATTGCAGTTTCTATGACAAATTAAATTTTTATACCAAATATATTCCCATCGAAATTAAAAATTTACCACAAATATTATCTAGAGCATACAATGAAATATATGGAAAGATATTCACAGATTCTTTCCCAACTTCTTTGGATAACTTTTCCAGTAATATATCACCAGTGTTATTGAACACTTCCACAAATTGTTCCAAAACTTTGAAATGGAAAGACGGTGTGATTACTTTCCTGCGTTGCTTCCATTTATTGCCTAAAATTTAAAAAAATTTAGTATGGGTATAAGGACCATAAATATCTTAGAAGGACATCTATACCTCCTGATACAAGCAATCCATTATGTAACCAATTCTGGAGATATGTATAATCTTGTGATTTTTCTATATGCTTAGTTGAGCTAAGAATATATTCCATAAATTTATAATCGGATATCCAGAGATAGGGGCGGTTTGGACCAATCCAAAGTTGAACATATTTTCCGTATTTTTTTGATAGGTTTCTGATGTTTTCAAATGTTTCTACAATTTCGAAACACCATAAAGAAATGATTTATTTAGAATTTATTTAAATGGAATATTTTACGCTTACGAACAAAAATATTTAGAAAAATTGGGCATATATGATCAATGCGAAATTCTATTGCTTAATGTATCGAAAGATTATTTAGAAATATTTGCAAAAAATGCTGCCAAAGTATTAAAAAGGTAAAATATTTTGATGAAGAAGGCAGCAGATGTTCTTGAATTTGGCAAAATTCGGAACCTAACGACACTGATGCGTACATATGAGAAAGTCGACCTTGAAACAAGACGAGACCGATTTCATTGGCCTTTCTATTCTTCATCTTTATTTTAAATATAAATTATAATTAAATACGCTTAACACATTCACTGCGAGTCATGCATCGGCCCGTGATCGATTTTAATTGGGCACATTGACAAAAATATGCACTCGGCTTCCGACAATTGTTTCTTGCTATGGCAGTGCACGTGTTAAATAACAATTAAACAAATAATAACGAAGTAGTACATACCAACGGGATTTCTCCCAATATCCAAAACATTTCCAATGAGGAATTTCCGTTTTGGTCCTGGAATATGAGCAATTCGCCGGTATTTACGTTTCAATTCCAATAGCCACAGTATAAATAAAAGAAATAGCGAAACAACACCAACTCCTATAGTGGTTAACATCATGGTATGCGATGTCGACAGCGACTGATACGAATTTTATAATATTTTTAACGTACGATTTCACATTTTTTGCCGGTGAGTACTATATATTTATGGTTTCAGCTGGTATCATGCTTGTTGCAAAGTACACAAATCATGACTGCGCAGTACCGTATTAATGTGATAATTTTTTATATTATAAATTTAGTAATTGTACAATTTGTTTAATTTCTATGAAGATAATCTGCCTATATAGGGCACAGTTTCCCCCTCTACAGTATTGTATTTTAACAACATTATATTTCAAAGCAAATAGTCATGCAGTAAACATATCAAACAAAACAACAAACATTTTTTTTTAATAAAAACTTTATTTAATATTTTCTTCATAAAATTGCTAATATATTAAATCCATTTTTTATCTTCTAATGAATTTGAAATAATGTTAGTAGTCAAAACGAAAATAAAATAAATATTTATATTTTTTAAAGAATAAATTTGTACAATCAAAAATATAATATCAACAATATAACTCTAGTAAAATCTATAGTAGTCCCTTTATCCTTTCATTTGTTGACTTTGATCTTGACTTTTGTGGATCTAAAGAATTTAAAAAAATAAGTTAAAAACTTAGTAAAATCTATATTTAACTGTATTACCTGATCATAATAATCTTCTTCGGCCATTGCTTTTCCAGAACGGGCGCATACTCCTCGGGCTGGTTCATCCATATCGTGAACAAGGCGGTAGACTTCAGAATTTCTCAAATGGTCTAGCTTTTGCGGTGGGGGTGCATATTTTAAGAAATTTATTCTGGAATTAAAAAAACATGGAATAACAACCAATACTCTTAAATCATGTAAAGAAAACGCATAATCAATAGCGCTCAGCGGATATCAAGTTTAAGCGTTAGCTAAGGTTTTGTCAGTTGGTGTCCCACTGAGTTTATAGAGTTTTTTTTTTTACATTTTAGGAACGCTGTATTTGATTATTGAAGCCAAAACAGAGTTGGGTTTTTTTTTTGTTGACAAAATAACTTTTAAATATTGATAATACTATTTGTCATGCATAAACTAGACTTACTTTTTTTCATCGATAGCTTTACTGCGCACCAAATGTGTATTGCAGTCCCTGAAAATTGGAAAAAAAAACAACAAATATGCATGCTTAAAACAAGTACAAAAAAAATTAACTATTTATCTATTGTACAAATAACATGGATTAATTACTGTTTAGACCTTCAGACTATTTTTTCCAACTCTAGTCATCTAGATAGTAAATTAAATGGTTGATTGTTAAGTAACAAGGAGTAGATAACTACTACTCATAATTCATATAAGTATAAAATATATTACTGGTAAACAATTTAGAAATAAACAAAAAATTAACTAATTTATTGCATGTACAACTATGCCCAATTATTGTAAGTTACAGAATTTGCATTTAAGGTCAACCATCAAGCTCGCTTAAACATCGTGCGTGTTTTAAAAAAATTTTAAAAATACAATTCGATGTGTATTTGTATAGAGAATGCATGGTAAAAATTTCATCATTTTTTCTTTCGTATTATTGGAGAAAAAAATAAAAACTATGAAAAAGTGCCTATTTTGGAGGATTTTATTTTTTATCTCCGATAATACAAAAGAAATATTGATGAAATTTTTACCATGCATAGATATAGGAATATAATTAAGTTATAAAGCGCTATGAAACCAATCAGGCGTCTAAGATCTATTTCGAACAACCAATAGGCTCCTTTTTTTCTATGAAATTATTAGATACCAATCACTATAGTGGAACACTGTTCACTCATAGTGAAACTAATAATTTAAAGAACAATAGGGAATTTAACATAAACCTCACATCTATAATAACTACAAACCAGAATCTTTCAATTCTATCTTTACCTGTATATTCTTCTCCCAAGATGATCACCCCATGGCCAAATGTCATTCCAGTGGTGAATCTGAAAAGAACGTGTTTTCAGTGCACACCTATTTCAAACTACTTATTCGTACCCTAGCGTAGTGCCGGTAATTATTTCGGTTTGGGCACAAATCGTATCCGCTATCATATCATCGGACATTTGGGCGTGACTCGACATTGGGTGCGCATCGTCAGGCATTCGCCATTTTCGTCCTCCAGGTAAGCAGATTGGTCGCTGCAGAGGAGTAAGAGGCAAAGTCGGACGATCTTTGAGTCTACGTTGTTTTAAATCTTCTAACAATTGATGTTCCTATATTTACATTTAGTGAATACAATTGTTTAATTTATATAAATATTAATACCATTCCCTAGCACCCATTGAATATTAAATTATAAACAAATCATTAAAATGTCTCTTACTAATTACCTATTGATTGTGATAGTGACGACACTGATACCAATACATTTAAGTTTATTTATATATTCCGACTTAAAATTTACTAAAGGTTTAAAATTTGATTGTCGAAAATCTTACTTTATCTTTTTTATCAGTTTTTGCTTGCTCCATTTTCCGCGCTTCCATCTCTTCGGGTGTTAAATCTTCCTCAGGTTCTGGTGTAACTTGCAACATTTCTTCTCCTTCTTCGTGCTGTTCTTTGTTCTCGTCTTGGTCACCCTGTTGTGAGATCTGGTCGTAACCACTTTCTGAAACCTCTTCTAAGGTTTCTAGTTCAGTCGTATGCTCATCTACAAAATGCAAAAGGTCAAATAAATTGTTTGAGTAATTTATAGATTATAAATACCAATTTCACGATCTGTTTCTTCGTAAATGTGACTGTCGTCTTCAGGAGCTTCTTCTAGTGGTTCATTCTTTAGTGAAAACAATAAATAAAAATATGCTATTAGTTGTAAAATGCAGAGTTTTATATATTCGTGTATAAACATTATTTTGTTTGGAATTATAGAGATGATCTTAACTTGGCAATTCTTTGGGACTAACTAATCTTTTAGTAAACGAACTTAGTTTAATTATAAGTATGTACTTAAAATATTTTTTGCATATTGGCAGTCACGTATTGACATAGTTACTATTTTATAAAATGCTATTTCATAATCTATTTTGAGCTAAAAGGAATCATAATATATATGGATGATATTTATCTCAGACCAAGTATTTGTGGTATGTCATAATAAATTAACAATTATATTTTGAATGATAAAAAAGTTAATTAAACAAAGTTATATTAAGTATTATTTAACATACAGGGAAAATGATTTAGCAATGTATAAAAAAAATTTGAGATATTTATACAGAAATTTGATATATTCATAAGTATAATCAGAATATTTACAAAATGTATGTAAAAATAATATACATATATAAAAAAATGGTGTGAAAAAATTTATTAGCATAACTATAGCTTAAAAATAACGGAAATTTACTGATTACGGTAAAAAAATTTGAAATATTTTTAGACATACCTACCCATCGGCAATAAAGTTAGATTTTTATTGATTTTAACAAGTTTTCTAAATTCTTCAATAGTTTTTTTTTATTATTAATTTGAAATAAGATTATTTTAATTTAAGCGTGATTTTATTATTTATAAATTGAATATTCTGCTTAAATTAAACATATAAAATCCCAGATGAAAAAAACAATAGCTAGATGCTATTTATGTTCAAAATTTCCGATGAAAGCAAATTAAAATTTAGTATGAAATAATTTAAAAAGCTCTAGTGAAAATTCTTTCTAAACTAACCTGTTCAAATGTTGTAGCACAAATGAACTTGAGTTTAGTAATATCGAATTGTTTTGTCTCCGATTAATATGTTGATGTTTATTTATCATTGTGTTCCGTTGGCTACAGATCAAAAAGAAAAGAAAGAAAGAAAAAACGATAACTTACTCCTTCTGTATCGGGCTCATTAACAGGGCCAACAATTCTAGTTAGTTGTTGTGTAACAACGGCCAATGTTTGTTGGATAGTTGCGGGCAATTGGGATAACGCCAACAATTGTTTCTGAATCGCACAAAGTTGATCCTCAAGACTCATTTCAACTTCACTTATTACTGCAATCATTTGAGTATTTTTATTTATTGATAAAACGTAATTTTTACTTGATGAATCACTATCATTTTATTGTAAATTGTTAAACTAAAATGTTTGAACATTTCTGTTTTGAATATATTCAAATAAAATCTATAGTACCTTGTTCTGCGTATTCCTCATATTCTTCAATTTGTGCATTCTCTTCTTCTTCTCTTTCTATTTCTTGTTGTTGTTGTTGTTCTTCTTCCATTATTTCTTCCTGTAATCGAACAGGGTTCTGGTGTAGCAACGATTTCCTCTGGTATTGGGGTAGAGCCCTGAAACAAGATAAATTGTCAATAAAAAAATCAATTTAATGATATTATTAATTGCTCATATACCTGGCTACTCATTGCAGCAGATCTATCAGAATCAATACGTTTTTTCTGTTTCTGAATAATAACTCTGTAAGGAGGTTCCTGGAACCAAACTTGGCCATAAAGTTAATAGTCGAAACTTAATTTAATTGTAATACATTCAGTTTGTGTACTTAATACTTATTGTTAAACAACGTAATCTCGAAATGATGTTTAAATGTATTTCGCAATAGTTAATAAATTAAAATATTGTTTTGGAAAACTGGTATAAAATATATGCGCCAGCTATTTACTAGCAGGTTTAACGCATTATTATACATATAAAAAGATAAAATGATTCAGGTATTTCAAAATTTAAAAACAAACATAAATGTGTTTGTTTATAAACTCAAATACTAATCAAATATTGCAACACCGTTTTAAGATGTTTGTAACGTTGTTTTCTCACCTGGGTTATGTTTAATATACGTGTTAATAAAACATGTTCTTCGAAATTACTCTATACAAAGAATGCATCAATAGAATTTTATTTCAAAACAGATTAATTTTTTATGTTGACGTGTAATTAATTTTATTTCTTTATTACTTACTTTCCCTCCTTTTTCTTCATCTTCTTTCTGTTTAGGTTTCTGTTTCGGTCGGTTTGGTTTTTGTAAAAAAGTTGTCCATTTTTTGTCTTTTTTCATAGTTGCTTCATCCTTCATCTCTGACGTTTCTTCGTTCAACACTTTTAACACTTCGGATTTTTGTATGACCTCGGTCGATGAATTAAAATTTTTGAACTCTACACTAATATAATTAAAATTTTCATTATTTGGTATCTGCTTCAATAATTAAAAATATAATTCCACTATAAATATTTTTATAATAAGCTATTTAAGTTAATTCAATTCTCACTTTGCAATATCTTCAGTTACATTTTGAATTCTTTCAGAAGTTTGTTCCAAATTTTGCATTTGAATGTTCATAGAAGAATTAATAACTACATCTATAATATAAACATTTAAATTTCGTCAGTTTTTTCAACATTTACTTCGAAATTACAAACTTACCTTCTCTATCGGACATGACCTCTCCACTAATTTTAATATTTTGTTCGATAACTTCTCCAGTTTCAACAGAAATTTCTGTTGAATCAATCACATTTGTTTTGATATTATATTGCAACGATTGAGAGAGTCCATCATGCGATGTTTCTGTTTCTATAAATTCCTTTTACAAACATATTTTAAAATTAATATATAAATTAAATTGAGAAAAAACTTACTTCAGTTTCAGTGTAGTAACAAATCATGTGCTTGTAGATGTGTTAGTCCGGCCGTTGCTGTATCACAGACTCGTACTAAAAGATCTCCAAGCTGCATTCCAGCATTTTCGGCAATGCTACGCTCAGAAACCTGCTCCAAATATATGATTTACTTTACAAAATCAAGTTTTTAGAATTTAAAACCGGATAAAAAATTTGAAGTTATATTTAACAAAATATATGTTATCCGATTTTTTTTTACATACAAAATCTTACCTTAATTACAGTTAGGGGTACCTCATTGTCTGCGCCACCTATCAAACGAAACCCCCACGGAATATTTGGTTCCGAACGAGTTAAGTTTAACTCAATCGCCATGGCATCAATCTTGATTGTCAAAGGAAGACTGCCTGATAAATTTCAATTGTGATATTGGCAATTTCCATTCAATTAGGATTGTCCAAAGTATTTTAATTGATTGTAAATATAAGATTAAGCTAACACTAGGGATGGATAAAATAGCATTAAGTGTATTTCGACGTAGAGATCCTGAGAGGACACCCCTGTGAACAATGATTGGTTTAATTGATTATTCCATTGAAGTGTCGTTTATTATTAGTTAATCACATTTAAATAGCCTTCGTTTACTCTGCCAAATATATTGTGACATCACAAATGCCAATGTATTTCTTTTCAGATGTTGCAATATTATTTTCAATTATATATTTTTGTTTCATTAGATTGCTGTTTGAAAAATTTACATTATTACGTTGAGAAATAGCTCGTTTATAATCTTGAGATCGTATTAAATTAATATCTAACCTTAGCACAACAAAAAATAAAAAAATCTAAGTAAAAAATAAACGCATAAGAACACAGTTAGATTTTTATGTTAATTTTTTTTGTACCTAAGGCTATTTTTATGTGCTAATCAGTGTCAAAAAATTTGACATATATTATTTTTAATGAAAGACGACTCAATATTATTTTTATTTTTGAATATGTAAATTATAAATGCAAATTGACGTACGTCTAATAATACAGTTATATTTTTAAATATTTATAAATAGAATTAATTTGACTATATGTTTTAATCTGATAGAAATAACTTTAAAAATACTTTTTTATGAATAGATTCTGAGTTTTTATGTTATTAAAAATAAAATTTTGAATTAATGTGTTATTAAAGTGAAATAATGACCTTTAGAGGTTTTAAACTAAATAATGAAACATTAAATATCTTTACTATTGTTTTATTACATCTGTAAGTCAGTTACATTTTAATTGAAATACCTATGATAATTTATCATAAAAAATCGTATTACATATGGCATATTTTTCTAATATGAATCACTTTTCAACTATAAAATAAGAAATAAATATACTTAAAAACTATCTTAATACATAAAAGTATAAAAATCGAGTGGGTTCATGAGATTTGTAATGCTATTTCGTTATTTTATTGGGGTGCGACCGGTGCAGGAATTGTTGGAGCTACGGCTGCGGGTTGTACTGGTGTTGGTGTTACGAGTAGCTGGTCAGCTCCAGGAATATTGCTAGCAATTTGTTGTGCACCCTGTTGCAATTGCGATGCTCCAGGAATTTGTCCTGTCAATTCGGTTAATGAAGGTGCTCCAGGAATTAGTCCTTGAATTTGCGAAGCTCCAGGAACCTGTCCTTGCAACTGTTGGATTTGTTGAGCTCCCTGAGCGGGCAATTGAGTTAGTTGAGAAGCGCCAGGTAATTGCGTCAATGTACTTGCACCAGGAATGTTACCAGCAATAGCTTGACCGGCTTCGGTAAGTTGACTTGGGATCGCCTGAGCAGGATTTGCAGCCTGCCCGCCTGAGATAAAATTGTTGAACTGTTGACCAAGGTTACTGAACGCTGATGAGATGCCACCGAATGGACCACTCGCTGGGGCAGGCGTTGTAACTGCATCGTCACCTTGAACATTAGCTCCCGTGGTTTCAGGACGGTTGAAATTATTCACGATGCCTGATAGCCCAGTTTGGAAAATACCCAAGATTTGCTGACCAACATTGTTTGTATTACTTGGCGTACTTTCATCGCTTTGCTGTTGAGGTTGATTGAAATTATTGATAAACCCAGCAAATGATTGTTGGAATTGGGCAGCGCCATTGGAAATTTGCTGGAAAATAGGATTAGAAGGTTGGGCTGGAGTAGGTTCATCTTCCTGTGTTGAAGCTTGTTGGCCACCTAACGCATTGTTGACCGTATCGGAAAACCCAGTCAAGCCATTATTAAATTGTGTTTGGACAAAGTTAAGAAATGGAGTATTAGGAGTAGGAGTTACAACTTCATCGTTCTCAGCGACGGCGGCAGCAACGGTAGGTTGTCTTGGCCTTAAATTATCGATGAACCCATTGACTCGGTTACCAAAAGTGCTCAGTTGGTTATTTATATTTTGTTGGAAACCCCCAATTAGATTCGTGGGCGCTGCGGTTGAAGCTGCCGGTTCACCGGCAACCGCGGCGTCAGCTTTGGCTGGTGCATCGGTAGGTCGAAGACCTACTGTCTCACCTAACCGGTTGAATACGTTTTGTAAGCCTGCCAATGGACCACTGGGAGGTTTTTCGGTTGTTGGTTTGGGAGATGGTATTGCCGCTTCTTGAACAATTTGATTTGCTGGCGCCGCGGCTTGGATCGCGGGTTCGGGATTAGCTTCTCTCAATTGAACTTTTAAAACGGGATCAGATTCTAAAGGAGTTTCTTCAGGTTTTACTTCGGTTTTAGGCTCGGTAATTTGAATTGGATCAACTACTAGGGATGGAGTATTTTGTACTTCTTCTAATACTTGAGGTACGATCGATGGTTCGATATTCTGTACTTCTGGTAGTACTTGAGGTTCAGTATTTTGTACTTCTGCAACTAACGGAGGCTCATCTTTTTTTACTTGTTCAACTACAACGACTTCTAGGGCGGCTACGGAAACCGATTTTCCCTTGGCAGCATCTTTTTCAACAGCGACAATTTCTTGTTCAACTTCCAAAAGTGGGAGATTTTGTGCCTCTTGGACTATTTCAGGATCAATTTTTTGTACTTCTTGGTCTGCGTGAGGTTCAATCTTTTGCTCTTCTTGGACTACTGCGGGTTCAATGTTTTGAACTGCCTCGACAAGAACAACTTCTGGAGTATGTACGGCTACTGATTTACCTTTAGCAACGTCTTTTTCTACAGCAACGATTTCTTGTTCTACTACTTCCAAGATAGTGGGTTCTTCATTATTAACTACTGGTACAATAGGAACATCTTCCACTACTTGCTCTACCACTTCCAAAATAGCTGGTTCTCCTGCAATTGGTACATCTTCTGCTACTGCTAATTGTTCGATTATTTGTTCTTGTTCGGCTGCTTTCAAAATAGTGGGTTCAATATTAACAATTGGTACAATTGGGATATCTTGAACAATTGGCTCTTTTGCTACTTCGTTATTGACTTCATTAGATTCTAGTGATTCGGAAGAATTGACTTCTTCGGAACTGTCTTTCGATTCTTCTGAACTACTAGTTGAATCGAGTTGCTCTTTAGCTACCTGAACTTCATCGCTAATTTTAATGATACCGGCTGGGATGTTCAACACTTCGGCCTCCACAATTTCTTCCACAGATAGTTGGGGTTTTTCGGCTAAGTTTTTAAGACTTACGGCTGGTCCGGCGTTGGGTACGATAGGTTCGACAACAGGTGCGGCATCTTCAACGAGAATCGACTTCACCGGCGTCTCATCGTAGACGATTTGGACGGGGATATCGACAGCTCGAGGACCCAGAGAAGCGGCATCAGCGGCCACTAACAAACTTAAACACACCAGCCACATGGTCGTCATCTTGTGTGCAACTAGTGTTGTTGAACCCTGGTGGCTGGTTTTATACTCAGTCTCTTGTTTATTGTTAACACCTGTCACCAGCTCAGGTGAGCGGTTCTGCTATAGGTGGTGGTGGTGGTAGTTTCAGAATCAAGTTGTTGTTGTTGAACTTGTTGCGCGAGAAAGGTGAAGGCGCTTGGTTTTAGGTTTTTTCTGTCTTTCTTTTCTTGTTCTTTTTTGTTTATTTTCTTTTTCGTAACATCGCCGTTGTCTTGTTATGCGCTACACACACACACACACACATATATATACACATGTGCGTGTGTGCTTAGACCGCTCTATGCGGCTGTATAGTTGTGTGCGTGTTTGCGCAACAAGATGCTGTTCGATGACCATGATATCTAACCATTGGTCGTTTGTTCATGACTCTTCTTGCACTCTTCGTTGGTACATCCTACGCAACTATCTTGAAGGACGCGCGTTTCTTAGATTTTATTTTATTATTTAATACTTGCATTACTTCATGCAATGCCATTTTGAATCTAAATATTCTTAAATCAATTTTCTATCAATAATTTTAACTTTATCTATCAATATTTCTACTCTAATAAAATCTATACGAATTTGCTGGTATTTAATATATACATACATATATGACTAGCTTTACTTAGTACGATATTAATAAATACAGTTTGCTAATGATCTTAAATTAGTAGCAAATAAAAAATTTTTTGCAATATAAATCCACTGGTAATAAATTATATTCATTAGTTTAAAAAAACTATATAGTTTTTTTATATATCAATAAATTTTGTCTATGCAAATTTATTTTAAAAATAAATTCTTCCTGCTATTTTTTATTTTACATATTATTATAGATTATTTATCTGAATAGGTATTTGAATTCTTGAATATTTTTTATAAACAAAATTATAATTGCTTTATGAAAGTAAGCGAAATTGCATTTTATGATAGTTGTAAAATGTATTTTTAAATTTCGTTTCGAATTTTTAGCCAATAATGAAAATTGAATGTATGGAAATAAAAAGTTGTGCAATCAAAATTATAATACCCAAATATATTAAAAATAATTTGAATTTCACTTATTTTCTTAAAAAGAATATACCATCATGTGGATTCTATAGAATTCTTAAAGCATTTATAATTATTATTGCAAAAGATGCTCGTTAGAGGCCTTGTGATTTTCTTTACATGAATGCATGCATTCAAAACACTATTATATGAAGAAAAAAAATCAAAAATATTTATAAGTAGAAAATTATAACGTGTAGCCTGTAGAATAAAAAGATTACAACAAAAAAATAAATACAAGTAGTTATAAGGTATTATGAAGTTAGTAAAAAGATGATGGTGGAATTCTTAACGAGTATTTATTTATAGAAATAGATAATGTTACTGCAAGCGCAATGTAGACAGAATAAAACAAGACGTGGTTTTTTACTGAATAATATTCTGCAATAACGAAGAAGAAGAAAAATAAATAAAATTAATTATGGTGGTTGTTCGGACAGCGCCAGAGAGACATGTTGTATGATCGTATCGTAAATTATTGGCGTCGGATTGGAGCGCACGTTTGCTAATGGCTTCTATACTAATTAACTGTTTTAACTATCTGTGGTTATAGAAACACGAATTTGCCGCTTCGATGGATCGTGATAGGCACAAATACGAAAGATGCTGAGATAGTTGCTTGTGTGATAATCTTGATGCAGGGCCAAGGTCAAATTTGAACAGTTATTTACAGTTATTCAACGAATTTCGTGTTTCTATTACGGAATAAGAACATTTTCTAGGTCTGTCACTGCCATCCACATTCAAATTCGCAGTAAACGTGATTTGGTTTCGTGCATGGTATAGATACAGATACAAAATACGGTCAACAAAATCATTTCAACTGGGTTTGTGTTACTCTGTTGTTGGCTAGCTTACAAAATTCAACATCATGCTTTCTTTGTGCGAATATAACGTTATTTCTAACGGTGTCTGTCATTTAACGATTTTATTTTTTTCTTAAACTATTAATTGGTTTTTCCCGAAGACTGACATCGAATTATTTGGAACAAATAAACAACACACTTAAACTATAATTTATGATAATTATTCTCGTGGAAAAGAACCAATTTTCATAAGCAAATAACATATTTTAAAGGTGCATATCATAGGTATATTTAAAATAATTAAAGAATATTTCCTCAGATGCGCCGCATCTCATAAATTTAAATCATGCGCCATCTATACACGACTTCTACATCTATTTTTGTTAGCCATGCGCACTGTTTTATGTTGAACTTAACCATCAACTCTTCCACTCATATTTCGCACGTGCGACAGTTGTCAAACATTGTGCAGTTTGATAAACTGATTTGATCTATAATGCCGAAAATAAAAAGTGAAAAGAAAACACGAATTCACAATGAAGTGGCTAAACAGGGTTTGTCTAAATATTTATTTTCGTACGCTACAAGCGTAGTAATATTTTATTGTTTTTAATCTAGGTATCATGTTTAATAAGGATTTTGGCCAGCATATCTTAAAAAATCCTATGATTATCACATCTATGATTGAAAAATCAGCGTTAAGATCTACTGATGTTGCTCTTGAAATTGGACCGGGTACAGGTAACATGACCGTTCGGTTATTGGAAAAAGTAAAAAAGGTTATTGCTTGCGAAATTGATCCAAGGTTCGTTTTAAGTGGCGGCACTACAATAGTACCCCACAAATTAAAATTACTTCCTTAGAACCCATTCCCAATATACAATTAACAATAATGAGATGCCCTACTCTCTTTCGGATACCCCCATTTTTAGATATTAAAGAATATTTTTTTGTTGTAATACAATTTTATTTACAAAAAAAAAATATTACGTAGATTGGTCGCAGAGTTACAAAAACGTGTTCAGGGTACCCCTTTTCAATCGAAATTACAAATAATGATAGGCGACGCATTAAAAACAGAACTTCCATTTTTCGATATTTGCGTTGCCAATATCCCATATCAAATATCGTCTCCATTAGTGTTTAAGTTATTGCTACATAGACCGTTTTTTCGTTGTGCTATTTTGATGTTTCAACGAGAATTCGCACAACGACTAGTCGCAAAACCTGGCGATAAATTATATTGCAGGTTATCAGTAAATACACAACTATTAGCACGCGTCGATTTATTAATGAAGGTATAATTGTGCTTACATAGATTTATCGTGACTTTTAAGTTTAAGAATATGTGTAATTAAAGGTTGGAAAAAATAATTTTCGACCGCCCCCCAAAGTAGAATCCTCTGTTGTTAGGATAGAACCCCGAAATCCACCGCCCCCCATTCCATATACGGAATGGGATGGGTTAACTCGAATCGCGTTTATCAGGAAAAATAAAACGTTGGGTAGCGCCTTTAGGCAGACTTCTGTTTTGGCGACGTTGGATAAAAATTACAGGTTACATTGTAGTTTGAATAATATCGTAAGTCTAATTCGATGGCGTATACAATATTAGGTTTTGTTGTGGGTAAACTTATTCTTTTCTTTAACAATACTGTTTGAAATTAGTATTTTCAATATAAGGAAAATGTATGGTTGCTCACTATAGGCTTAAATGTGCGTCATATATTTGAAAGAAAGAAAATTAAGAATAAGTATTTTAGGAAATTGCTTCTGATTTTAATATAAAAGAAAAATTAGAAAAAATATTAACAGATGTTGAAGCTGATCAAAAACGCGCTAGAACTATGGATACAGATGATTTTATGTCGTACGTACTATTTTACAACGTATTTATTTATAACAAACTCTTCATACACAGTAATAATAAACAATTTTTGTCTTAGGTTGTTACATGCGTTCAATAGCCAGGGCATACATTTTTTGTAATAATATATATATTTTTTATAACTAAAGAACAACAAGTGTACCTTGCTTATAACATATTATACATAATAATAAAAAATTTAAATGATAAACTTATCTAATATCTTTGGGTATGTTTATATGACTTATTTGCCTAATAGCTCAAAATATTTTATCTTTGCCTTGCAAGGAGGAATGTCTCTTAATTCATCTGCATCCTCTGCTGTGTCTTCGTCTTGGCCTAAAAATAATAATTATTCATTTTATTCAAACTTACGATACTCAAATTAAATAATTTTAGTATATAAGATACATTTTTACATCACTAAAATAGTGATATATAACGAATTCTAACATAGTCTAGATCTGTTGGTGAATAGTGAGATAAATAAATCAATTAGCATACCATTAACTACAGAATTCTCTGTGGACTTTTGTAATTCTCGTCGAAAATCTTTTGACAAACTTCGAGCGGTTAGACTATGGATTTGTTGCTGATGAGCGCGAAATTCTGGTTTTGTAGTTAGATGACTTTTTGTTCGTAGTACAGTAGTCTATTGCGGTCAAAGAATACATTGATAATCAGTTAACACATAAGTGTATAATAATGTAAAACTACCTTAGGTGACTTATTGTTTTGATCGAACATCTTCTTCAACTGAGCAACTGATGGCATGTTAGTCAATTCCTCTTCATCTATAGTCCTTTTCACACGGTTGTAATTTATTTCGTCGTTATCTTCTGAATAATACTGTTTGTTTTCTATTAAATTCGACATGGAGCGTGAAAACTCTTGCACTAGTTTGATATCTTTATTTGAAAATGAGTTTTGCTGATTGTTACTGTTAGGTAAATTACGTAAATCTATACAACTTTGAAAATTGTTATACTTGTCGATTTCGTCTACTTCATTTTCTTGCAGACTTATTGGTGGAGTAGCCATCATGTAATTGTTTTCTTGTAACTCAACTAGTGGTGGTTCACTGTAGTTTAATTCAAACGTGTTCTTCGTAAAATATTCTTGTTCTTGCACAGGCGGAGACATAATCCTCATTTTTATTGTTGGGCTATTATTTTTCACTAATGATAGTAAATACTTTATGGACGAATCTCGCATCTCTGGATTCATATTCACTTCTTGTGTTTCTTCAAGCACAATGTCAGGCTCGTCTAGTGATTCAACTATTGTGTCATCGCGAATGTCTATTTTGAATGGCGTAATCAAATGACTCATTTTCGATAAACTCATGATCGGCTCTTTACTGACAATATCTTCATTGTGATTCTCATCGAATTTACTATCGACTGTGTCTGGTAAACTTGATGAAATCTCATCGATAAACGACTTCGTCCCTTCTGGACTTCTAGCAGCTTCAATGACTTCTTTGGTTATTTCTCTTGGTTTGTATTTATATATTTTGCCAGTTTCTATATTATATACGCGCTTTACATCGACGTCTTCAGAGTCGGTTGAAAGTGCCAAGGAAATTGGTCGCGAATTTGGTATAGATTCGGTCAGTTCACCAAGTGTATCTTCATCGATAATAGCTGGTGTAGCTGTGAAGATATGTTCGTCTACATTTTGTGAGCTGTAAGTGTGCTCGGGAAACGATTCCTGGCGTTCGAAATCGTGCCCAGCGCTCTGAAAACATTTTAGATAGTCAGACAAAAATCTACAAGAGAAACACATTTATGTTATTTACAACGACTGATTTTAGTTTCTACTACATTTATTTACATGTTGCTACTTCATAATTATAGTTACAATAAAACTGTACGTTGTCTCACCAGAAACAATAAACCCATACTTTACCCTAGACTAATTTTAATTTTTCCAAATTAGTTCTACATTAGTCAACCTGCGTCCCTAATCTATAAGCTTTGAGTATTGTTAGTTGCCGATTAGTAACATCTACCCTACTACTTACCTATATTTCAAAATCAACCTATCGAAAAATAACAGAACTTTTGTGTATACAAATTCTATTAGTTTATTATGTAAACAACCGTAACAATACTCAATATATAAATATTTATATATACAATTCAGATCTACAATTGAAGGATATAATTAGCACTAGAGTGTAAAATGATAATTTTCTGGGAAATTCAACAACGGATTTTTCACAAATTGTTTACTGGCGTTTTTTGGTGTATACAACTGACGATATATATTCGATTGCGTGTAATTTTCTTCTAGATCTCCTAGATCGCTCCTTACCTCTAGCTGATCCTTTAGGAATTTCTGGCGACCACCTGCTGCGCGAGTTGCGTCTCTTACGTAATAATCTCTGCCAAATCTAGAAAAGATAGGCTTCTAATTAATATAGAGTTCCTTAGCATTTTATATCTATGGTAAAATGAATTGAAAATATTGAATCTATAAAATTTACGCGAATGGATAAATAACCTTGCTATCTTGATAATAACCTGTTTGTACATTTTAGTAAAGGTTTCCAATTATACGAAGGTCACACTACAAAAATGTATATTAATAATTGCTAAAATTATACAATGATATAGGTACTATTTTTTTTTTTTTTTAGTATTTAGAAATCATATAATTACAAATATATCACCTAGTGTTTGTACCGGGTTGAAATACATCTTTGAGAGTCCTAACACCAACACTAGTCATTTTGTAACTGGACATTTATCGTAAAGATAATTATTACAAACGTGTACACAATTATCATGATTTGATTAAATTAATTATAAATATTTAGCACCATAAGATTAGATATTTAACTTACGAGTAATTCCCATCTACACTTGATTGTAATCGTTTATCTAGATTTTCTTTTGAGTATGGATTGTTTGCCATTGCAATTGGGTTTCGCCATTTCTCGCGTTCTTTTTCGCTGTAACTCCCTGAAAAGAGCATTTTATAATTATCTTGCTAGTTTCGAACAGTTGACGGATATACCATGCACAACTATTGGTGCTTCGTCTTCATCGTCTGAATCTGAATCATGGTTGCTGTGATTTATTGTTTCATTGTTTTGTTGTATTAATTCATGCCGTTGTTCATCATCTATGCCATTTTTTGATACTCTGAAATTCAAATTTTATTTTGCAATCGAAGAAGTTTTAAGTATTATAAAATATTGCAATTTACCTAGGACTAGGCACAGGACTTTTATTTTTAGAAATTTTCCTAGGAAAAGATGCATATTTTTCTGTATATTCTGCATCTTTTTCTGTATTACTTCCTAAAGAATCACTTTCAGGATCTGGAAATTAAATTTATAATATAATTTAAAATGTTTAAATACTTACTAATAGTCTTACATTGTGTATCTTCTATCAAAATGTTATTCTTCGCTTCTGAAATTTCATCTTCTTCCTGAATTTCTTCTTTTTCATAGTCTTCCTTAATTTCATATTCCATAGTTTCTTCTTTTTCATAGTCTCCATTAATCTGTTCTTTCTCATTTGTCCTCCTAATTTCTTCTTTAACTGCATTCTTTTTAATCATTGTATTTTCTTCTTTCTCAATATTAGGTTCCAAGATCTCAGTACTAATCTCCTCTATCAAATTCTTTCCTCCTATAATAGTTCTGGAATCCACCAGTATCGTTTTGATATCTTGCACTTCGTTCTCTGTTTCGTCTAGATCTGATCCGGTTTCTGAAAGATCAGTTGTATCTTCTGCGTCTCGATCACCGATTAGTGCACGGAAATCTGTGCTAGGGTTTGGTACCAACATCGGTACTGGTACTGGTTTCGGTGAACTTTTTCCTTTTCTGGAAAAGAGCCAGTTATCTTGCCAATCTTCTCGGGATGCAGATTGCTCTTCGTTTTTATGGAAAGAGTTCCTGGATAAGTTATGGGTGTGCAAGTATTGGTTGCTCGGAGAGTCGTCGTCAGAAGTTGATATCTCTTCAATGCTTTGTTGAATCTATGAAAGGATTTTTATGTATGTTTTGTTTCTTTTCTAAAGAAAGCGCCTTACCGTGAAAGACATATGATCAATGTATTTTGATCCACAACTTGAATCGCTTCGGCACCATTCTTCAATACTGGACATGGAAGCGCTATCCAAATCTGGATTCTCCATGCTTTGGCGCCATTTTTCGTCATCGTAACGTTTATGTTTGTGTTTTTTAGATGAATCTGATTTTTTACTTGACGTGCTACCTGACGATGATCTGCGTAGATCGGTTTGATAATTATCTATCACCTATAAAAAATAACTTTAAACATCATCTTTAACCTTGACCTTTAACGTTTACAAATGTATTTGTTTACGAAATTATTATATATAATTTAGTTGTTGCAATATATTGTTTCGAAAAAATGGAAAATATATAACAAACCTTCATTAGAATCATGTCAGACAGATGCAGCTATCAAACTACATACACTATAATATGGACATTGATTCCGAAGCCATAGTTACTGGCACTAAATACGTTAAACAATTTTAACGCATTTCCGAACGTAGGTACTATGTTTTCATGAATTGCATGGAGTGCAAATACAATGAATGCACAGCGTAATATTTCACTAACAAAAAGTGTTATATTTCACAGAAAAGTAATATTTTTACACAAAATTATATCTTACGAATTAAAATTATTGCACCTTTGGCCGTACTTGCAATTGGGCTAATCGCTATTAGGTGTTACATTTCATTTATTATCGAACGTGTTTTATTTTAATACAATCACTTTGCGTTACAATTACTCTTACTTAAATTACATTTTAATATCTTTCGCTGGTTTCTAAGTAAATTATCAAATCTATATTTTCTTTACCATATATGAACGCAAAAGTCGTACTAATAATACTTAAAGATAATCAACATACATTTACAATGCAAACATTCCTTTCAAGATGACTTATTAAAGATATTTAATCTCGTTTGAAAGTTCATGTAGCGGTTTGTTAGAAATTTATAATATCTTAACATATTTTCTCCGACATATGCATAATATGTTGATAATTTGGTAATTATGAGACATGATGGCAACTATTAAATATATATATATATATATATATATAGTGATATTTATACTTTCAAAGTCATTGAATTTCTGCAATATTTGATTAATGTTAAAAGAAATTTTTACAATTATAAATAAAATTAAGAATGCTAATTTATAATTAAATTTAAAAACATTTTTTTTTTAATGGGTAATTAACCATTTTATCTTATTGTAGACCTATTTGACATTATTTTATTTTAGTAAAAACATAAAACCTATCTTTTGAAAGTCATATGCCTATTGCATAACACATTAGATAATATTTTAAACGTCAATTTTATTAATAAAAACTTTAGATAATATTATCTTAGACATCAATAAAAACTATCCCTATCAATTCAAGATGTTTTTAATTAACTTTAATACCATTTTTTTTTGGATAAAGAATTGATAAAATTCCTAGAATAGTATTTAAAACTTATATCTTTTATCATAAAAACATTGGGATATTTTACCTTATTTAAGATGGCAGTCGCTAGTAAATCTTCATATGTCCGATTAGTTGTTGTTGTTACTATTTCCGTTTCCTTTTCGGGTGACTTTAAAATGGCAATGTTCGATGCATCTCTCAAAACACGGCGTATAATGTGTTTAAGACTGGCGTGTGCTGTACATGGGGTTTGTCCTGTTATGGGTAAATCTATAAATGAAAATATAAATTTATTCAGTTTATAGTCAAATTTGCCAGATAATTGCATGAAATTTACGAAATAAAATACCGGATAATCGTCACCAATTTCATATTTTGAATAACGAAATATTCAAATAAAAAACTATAATACGATAACATATTCGCTACTTAATTAATGATATTTACTTATTTTTTGTGTTTCAACATAAGAAGCCTGCTATTATATTTCGTTTTGTAATATCTTATCCGGTAAATTTTAAAGTTTATCACGATAAATATAACAGATCTGATATATAATTAAAGTAATTTTAAATTACATATTTCATGTGATTGCGAAATAATTATATGGATTTTCATTTACAATATATCAAAAACTTTCTCAGCAAAACGTTTTTATTAATAACTAATTTGACATTTTCTCTAATTTAAATTGTATAAATTATATACAATTCTCGATATTTCAATTCATTCATTCATTGCGCATATGTTAATACGAAGAGTTTAAAAAACGTCTAGTTTGCTTATTTCGTATATTATAAATAAGATTTTGACAGATTTAAAACAGGGAAATTTTGAATATCAAATTATAACATCTTTCACTTGACCAATCCTCTGTAAAATGGAGAAAGTTATTTTCCGATGCTAAATATTTAAACAATGTTTAATTTAACTTCCGTATTATAATTCATCAATAAGTTACAATTGATGTATGTAAAAAATGTATAAACGTTTTGTTTTTATGAAATCGAAAGTCTATTGGTGCTGTAGCAAAATCCAAAATTTTGTTTATAAAATGAAAGCTCTGTTTTTTGTATGTTCATTTATTATGGGTAGTAATTCAGTGAAGGTAATCCAGTGCTTTTTTAAATTAACAGTGCATTCTTGTTAAGGACGTTTAGTACCACCACTACTCTGTCCTCAATTCATTATATGTATTTAGCCATGATATTGACTCTTATTGTTTATTCATTTTATAACTATATATGTATATTTACAAATGCCGTATTTTATAAATGTATTAGAAGGGAATACAATTAAAATTGTTTTAGTTTTTATATGTTCACTAGAACCGACGGAAGAATAAGATAACATAAACAAATACTTAATTAAGATCAAAGCACATTATAATCATGATAGCCACTGTATCAGATAGATATCACAGATAACTTTTATGGTCATTGAATTAAAAACAAAAATTGTTTTCAGGTAAATTTATGTTAATTTCATTTTGTTTTGAAGCTTGAAGACATCTACAAATTTATATGTGTAACCGACGTCAGTATGTGATTGGTTGATCCCGCAAGGTACCTCACTACACACTAACACATCTTTGGATGAATCTTACCATGAGATTGGTTTAGCACAAAAACATAAAAATTACGCACGCTATAATAATAGAACTCACCTAACACCACCTCGACAATATAACACCATAAGTAAATGATGGCAGCGGCGAAAAGCCATGCAAATAAAAATGTGTAGAACATCTTTTAGCGGGCAAGTTTATTATTTTATGTTTTTGTTGTTTTTCTTTTCGGTGATGTAGTCGCACGATTTTGACGTCACCTTGACATCTTTTGAGAATTTTTCACTTGATTGTTTTTAATTATTGAACTATACACTTATTATTATATAATTTAATTTTAAATAGAGATTTGCAGTTTTGATAATATGTGTGTGTGTGTGAGTTAAGATTATTATCTTATTTGATTTAGTTTTATTTTTGTTATATGACAAACAATTGTTCACATCCGTCAGGAGATTTCGTAATTTTCTTATAATTCTAGATATGATTAGAAAACTAAGATGTTCAAAATGATCCTTCACAGTATAAATTACGTTTTAAATTGAAAATAATTATTTATTAAGAATACCACTTTTTTTTTTAAATCCCGAATGCCAAAATCATAAACTTTGATTAGTTATTTTATAGGATTTACTAAACACAACATAACACTTAAAGATTGTCATGAAAGCACAATCTTTACTCACTTGAAAAACTGATTATTAAAACTATTGACAAATGTCACAAAACCAATAAAGAATGAAGTAAAAATAAAAATTCGGCAAATTTGAGCGCGCGATCGTACCGAAACAGGTACAACATTTCACTAGCTAACCCAATCAAACACTGAGTATGATGACAAGCATATGTTTTCATAAGTCAGTTGGGTCCCACATGTGTATGTTGGACTGAACACACATACACCTTAGTTAATATGGTTAAAGTACATATATTCAGTCAGGTATATGATCAACCGTATGCTTTTTTCTCGTTATTGCCTTTGATTTCTAACGCGCAACTTGAAAAAAATGTTAACCTCATTTAGCTTATCACCGCAGTTTGCAGTTTACCTGATTACAATAAGTTGATTTCTATGTCTATTGTAATAAATCGACTTGCAGTAAAACATATAATTTCATGATAAACTAGAAAATTAAATAGTCGACCTTGCGTAGGAAATCGTGTCCTTTAGAATTATTTTCAAATGTATAAGTTTTTGTATAATTATACAATTTATATATAATGATTTTGTTTATGACGAATAATTTTTATAATTTTAAATAATATATTTTTAAAAGAATGCTTAAATATATTTATAACATTTACCGAATGTATATATTATTCAAAACCAAATTAAAAGCGCAAATTTTTTGTTATTATTATTAACTACTTCTTTGTTAAAATTAATTGTTTCAGACTGGAAATTTATATACCTACATATTTTCTAGTGTGGCTATATAGATTTTTTTAGCAAAACCAAACATTTACCTACAATTTTCAATCACCTTGAATAAAATTATTAACAATTTGCGATACCTAATTAAAAAATCTATAATATTGTAGTCCAATCAATTTAGAACAACTTTTTAATAATAATATATTAACTTAGACAAGGTAAATGTTCATTACTGCATCTAAATGTATCTCAACTCCGCCAAGGTAAAGTTATATCACATCCTCTATAAGCAAAAGTCATTGATAAAAAACCTTTGAACACAAACGATTTTACGCTCATCTTTTCTTTTTTATCATTTCCCATTAATATTATGCTAAACATAACAACGCAAATTATCCTGGTTCTTGGAAAAAAAAATACAATGTAGGTAATACAAAAATCCTCTTCGCAAACACCGTCTAATAATCTAATTCTGATATTAAATGTATGTCACTTAAAAACCCGCGTGCACATTCTAATTGTACTGTGGGCACCAGAACAAACAAGGCGCATAAACTCTGTTTGATAAGCAAAAGCGCGCCGATTTCCATTGAAAGTGAAAATTTGCGTCTAACCTACATTTTTCTTGTGTTCGTGCATATTTTTATGGGATGAAACTCACTAGCAATCGATATGTGAAGCGCCGATCCTAAATCGGTGAGAGCCGTACTCAAATCACCGTGGTATCGCAGGAACATTGCGTCATCTGTAATAGTTAGTACTGGGTTAGTAACATGGTTAGTGTACGCGGGTTTTTTTATGCGATTAAAACCGAGCAAAATAACAAAAAAATAGAAACAAGTTTGGTTGAATGTATCAAAAGTTATAGACGTAATCTAGTATATTTTCTTATAAAGTATGTAATTATATTAAGTTATATACTTGTACATTAATCTAAAATACGTGTAAAATTGTTGTGACTATAAAGTTATCGGTGGAAAATTATTTTTTCATGTATTTTAACGCGCGACATCTTTATATGGTTGTATTTTTAAACCAAAATTATAATTATTAAATAACTCAAGGTCGATTATTTACAATGGTTAGTTTATTACAACATGTACCTAGTCACAAATGATTGATGAAAACTTACACTCTGGATCTTTGTATATATGACCGACGCTAGTGTCATCTAGATTAGCTCCAAGCATTGCACCCACCAAACGTTCAATGAAATCACGAACCACTTCTTTCTCTTCATTTTTAGTGTCGGAAGCAGCCCTTACTTCTGTTGTTGGTTCAGAGGATTGAGGCTTTGACATTCGTACTATTTAAATTGGAAAAATAGGTTTCAGATAATTTTTAAGAATTTATAATCGTAAAGTCAAAATTAGATGTTTATTTTACGAGTTTAAAAACTAATCTTAATTTACACATACCTATGTGAAAAAATAATTCTTTTTTTAGGACATTAATTTAACATTTACGTATATGAATTTATAATTTTTATCTCAATAATTAAAATTAGAAACGCCTATAGTAACTAGACAAAGCTTCGCAGTACCGCTTTGTTGGTTGCAGTTTGTGTAAAAGATTTAAGCATCCAATAAAGTGTATATTATTATAAATTATTAGAATTAGACAATTAAAGTTCTAAGGGTGGAGACTAAGGAAGCGAGGCGATAACTAAGTCGTGTATTTATCAGGATTCTAACTGTTATCCCTAATAACAATTTTTATTAAAAAATATTTCATATAAGTAGGTAGTATGTATTTTTTGGTGACACTTTTAAAGATACTGCACTGTTTTCTATTCACCCGTAATTTAAAATTGTCAGAATTACAAGCTGATTTATATATATTTTTTAAAAAAAATACTGTTGAGAGTGATAGTAAATTTTCTCTATTTTGTACCCATCGTGCTTTGAATATAAATTAACACTCCCGGTATCTTCATATATCTTCCAGCTATTTCTCAGCCGCAAACTGCAACTGGTTGAACCGGTTAAACATTTCTCAACATGGTCAAACGTACACTCATCAGCCTGTGAGAAAGTTATAACCATTTTCATTCGGACAAATTATACGCAATAAAAACCAGAATATTTTCATAATTAATATGATTTAAGTTCCATCTTAAGTATATACTAAACAATTTCAGCAATTCCCAGTTGGTCAATCTTAATTTTTAAAAAAATTAATCAATTGTTTATTACAAACCCGTGATAGAATTCGGTTGCAGTGCAGTCAAAATCCCCTTAAACCAGGAGCTATCGACGCCACCATTTTGAATACACTGTTTACACGCCCAATCACCACCCTGTATCCATTGCCCACATGTTGCCCGGCAAGCATGGCCATTACATTTAGAACAAACAGCGTATCGTCGAACTTCTTTGATTGTGATTGCACCAGGTGCTGCGATAGGTCGAAAATGTGTACCACAAATGCTACACTGCCAAGGGTTGGTCACTCCATACTTGCTCTTATGTGTCCTATAACAATATTTAACTATATTATAAGGAATTGCCTAAGAGGCTCTCAAGTTTACATTTCTACATGTAGTAATTTTCTAAACAAATTCTTGAAAACTGTTATCAAAACATACTTTAAAATGAAGTTATTTCTTCGTTGTTATCATTGACGTAAGCGAGAAAATGTTAAGTCATTTTAATGAAAATATCTCTTTATTTGATAAAACGAATCAATTTGCCCATGATACTATAGCAACCAATAAATAGCTATTGATAGTTTAATTACTATATTTACAATTTTATTCTGCTGACAAACTATAATTAGTACTGTTTATAAACAAATAAATTTGTTAAAACAAAGGTTACAGAAATATGTTTTGAAAAGAAACAATTTGTTTTTGTAATACTTTTTGCATTACTTTAAAAAAATTAAGAAAAATAAATCACAGGTATTCTAAGAGTCAAGGTTAGATCATTTTAGATCATTAATCTTTAGGTGAAATCAGAACCGTATACAAGTGAATTTATAGGCGGGAAAAAGATCTGGTGACCCTGTGTATATCTTGATAAAATTTCGTTATGCCCTCAGGTATAAATACTTCTATATGTTATTAAGAGAAAATTCAAATATTCTAAACATTTTAAGCTTAAATATTTATTAAACATATCCCTAATAACATTTGATTAAGATTTAGTCATAAAATTAGGATAGAGTGGAATGACGAGAGATTATCAAGATGCGAATGGATGTAAAGTGTTTTCTGCCACCCGCTTTGATAGGAATAGACATGAAGTTATGTATGTATGTATAAACTTATAAAATTCTAAAAACGAAATTTAGTCTAATTTCAAAGAAGCAATGAGAGTGCACCAAACGTTTTTATTTATATCATACGTCATATAAGTATAATGTGTGACATAACTTCTAATAATATATGTTTATAAGACTACTAACACACTTCTTCAAAAACTTTGCAAACAGACACACTGTTCGCCGACTGAGCAGCGAGAGAAAGTCAAATCACAAAATTACATAACGCATTATGTTGTTGCTCGCGGTTTTATTTAGCGGTTGTTGATATTTTTTATTTACTTTTACTTTCTGCAATAAAATCATTGGATCTGTGCGACCAGTAATACACCAAATGTCGTACAGAGCGCGCTTTAAGGGTGCCACTTATTTAGGCCATTGAACGGAGCAAGATAGTTATTTGGAAAACAGATTGTTTTTTAAATTTTTTTCGAGTTTCGTCTGAACAAGTGAAGTGCATACATTGATTGTTTTTGTGGTTTTAAAGCAATAATAAATTGTTATTTAATATTTTTGTTCCAATCAAATTTGTGTAATACAAAGTGCATTTAAATAGTGTATCAATAGTTTTTGTTTGTTGGAGTCTAGTTGTAATTTTTCTTCCAAACCAAATAGCAATTTGAAGCTGTTGAATTATATATTTAGAAGACCACAATTTTGAACAACAGAAATGGTTTAGTGTAGTTGGTGTTAAGATGGTCCTTTGGCAACTTTTATGTGAAGTTCCTAGTATAAGCGCTAGGGGTGATTATCCTCCAGGTTTCATTACAAAAAACGATTCCCACATGGCTATCTTCATGGCATTGTTTATGGTGTGCGCTGCTGAAGTTGTAGTGTTAAAGCTGCTAACTTATGACTCAAGTCAAGAAACAAGGAACACCGCAGCTACCCTGTGGTTTAACATGGACATGTAACCTGAAGGTCAACTTCGTGTTACCTATTATTGTGTATATATTCTCCTAATAATAATGTTTCACTTTTAAATCATATTGGTGTTCAAAATCTTTTAGTTAGCCTATTTTGCTCTTTAGACTCTTATTTTATAATGTATAGATTTAAAATTTGCAAGATAACTAATGCGTTCTTTTTAATTTGGTTGGTTTTTATAAAAAATTGTTAGGTTTTTGAACAAATATTTTACCAATACAAATAAACAATATTTGCAATATATAAAAATATTTGTTAGTTTTCCAAACAATAAAATATTTAACTGTGTAATAAAACAACCGTTTCCTAATCTTGATCAGTTTATTAAATAACAATTACATAAGGAGTAAACATTACAAAAATATAAATTACACTCAATTTCTCCTGACAAGTTTGTTTTATTACCAATAAAAATTTATTATTTTCCTATTCTGTAACCGATCATTTAGAAATCGCTAGAAATCATTCAAAAAAAACAGGTAATTGTTTGCGTTGGAAGAATATAAACAATCAAATTGTAATAACCTATATAAATAAATTACACTGGTAAATGAAAAATGTGTAGCGCAAATGTTGCATCAATTCAGAATCTTAAAATATTTTATATAAGTGAATATTACCACATTAACCAATTATATAGAAAATTTTACTTAAGAAAAATGTGAAAGTTTAAATTTTATATGTAATTTTTTAATAAACTTACTTACACATAAAATTAGAGTATTATTCCGTAATATGTAACACTTAACACCTAATAATAGCCACAGGACGTTTGGAAACTATAGTTAAATATTCAAGCAAATGTAAAATGTGCTTTTCAAAGCACCCACGAGTACTGTTTAGTAAATAGCATCATTTCTCTATCCAGATCATGAGAATCCAGTTTTGATTGTTATTTATTTAAACCACCAGGAGCACCAAACATTTAAAATGTATACAATTAACTGCGCATATGTGTTATAATATTGATGATATAACCAATGTGCATGATGTATGTGTGTGATAGGAAATACCATCATTTGACTCTAATAATATTTCAAATTGAACATTTAAATGGTTTTATATAGGTACTCAATAATATTACTATACATTATAATGTCTGCTTTCATTTATTTAATAGTATTTTTCATTTACACTTCCGTAACCTAGTGTGCTATATCTGTTATATATTAATCGATTCTACTATGATTGCTAAAGGACAGATGGTCAGTAAGATCAATTTTTAATAAAACATATTTAGAAACTATAATTGAATGCTTGCCGCATTTACTTCAGCGCTACTAGTAGCAGGTTGTAGAATTATTGCAAGCTTGTGAACATTCTATCTATAGGGAAATTTTAATATTTAACTAGCTCTAAATATATATATTTTTGAACAATAATTAATAGTTTTGGATTCGCTGTAACTCCAGTGACAGTTTAATATCAAAACTATCTGTCACCGGATGTGCCTGTAGCTCTGTTGAACCGGAACTGGTAAATTCCAAACATTACTACATACACAGTTCGTTCATGTTCACTTTTTATTAACTATCACGGTTCAACCGTTAAACCAACAAGGTTGTTACATTATCTTAACCGTTATACCTCTAACCAATATATATATATATATATATATATATATATATATATATATATATATATATATATATATATATATATATATATATTCTATTTTTGCTAATTAAATATGTTATCAATTCGATAACCAGAATTGGCTTACTTTTTCGATCGGTAAAAGTAGGTGAAATTTGATGCTATCATCGTAATCTATTATAACTAATATATACGTTTTAATTTGTTCTCAATACACATTCTCTATTCTCTAGTGCATAGTTTTAGATTTTATGTGATACTAATACCTTCACTAGTTAGTTTGAATTCAGATTTTTATAAGATTTGCTTTTGATTAGAGAAAATTTGCAGATACACCATAAATATACTTTCATTATTGGTTTAAAAGTTATTCCATGTATGTTTAAACATTTGAGACATATATTAAATACTCCAGAGTCAAATTCGACAAAATGTAAAACTATTTTAAACTTTTATGAATATTCTTTGTTTTACATGTTTACAAATCATTTATAAATGTATTAACACATCTAAATTGCATATCTTTTTATCTAAATGAATTTTGACGATAAAAATATAATCTAAATTATAAGTGTTATTGTATTGTAGAATTCTAAGAAATCGCTTACTTTGTTCATAATAACAAATTATTAGTTAATAATTATTTTTACCTTCACTATCCATATTATTTACTGTATTTAAGATAATCAGATAACACCTTCTTAGACTGTCTCAAATTATATTAATATTACTTAATTGTGTGTTAAACAAATAAATATTTTTTTTTCTAGTTTGAACCATAATAGTAAGTATATTTTTGTTGAATATTCTAACTTAAGAAACATGTAAATTATTTAATATTATTTAATTCATTTCCCTAGCGTAACTAATGTTTAAATTATGTGGGAGTTTGTATGAAATCTGAAATTATGTATCCATATAAAGTTAAAGAAAACATGATTCAATTTCTTATAAATAGGTTAGTACATTACTGGGACATTATAAATAAATAGTGTGATTTTTAACAGACACAATTATATCAGTGACAATCAGTGATTTGATTGAAAATAAGAGCGTAATTCACCAACATTTTTACTATTTATTATTTTAAATATGTATACTTTAATTTATAAACGGCAAAATAAAATTTACTACTGTATTTCGGAGCAAAATTCTAAGTAAGTATAATTATCCTAGATGGTAATTTTGAACTCTTGGTAAAATAACAATTACAAGTGTTGGTAAATAGATATATGTATGCGCATAAAATATTTAATAATAGACGCTGAATTTGGGTTATCAACAGGATCATAAACAAATAGTACATCGATCGTAAAAGCAACATACCCAGACTGTCGAAGTCCTTGTAAAAACACATAACAAATACCGGACACAACTCCAGCAAGAACACCAACCCCTAAACTAGAACTCACTACCAAAGGTATATCGGACGGCATTTTTCACTTTGAATTCAACACTAAATCACCCAATAATAAATTGTCCACACACGTGACAACTCCTCATGACAAAGTGTACATGATTTTTATTAAACACATTTCAAGATTAGATAAGGCGCCAATTATTATTATTTTCCACGGACAACAATAAGAAAATACCGCGATTTTCGATGTCTTTATCCGTGGATGTCAATTTAACTTATTACATTATGTTACTAAGTTCAGTTTGTTTTTAAGTCACGAGAATTCGTCAGTAAATATGTCTTTATTTTTTTAATGACGTCGTAGCGACCTTGTCGAATGCTGAGTTTATTCTGTAGATGAAGATTCTTGAACTTGTAGTTTTTATCATAGAGAGTTTCTACTTTCATTTTCTAGTATACATGGGTGTTAATAAATTGTTGATTTCATTGATACATAATTACACGCCCAATAATTACCATACCGATTGGAATTAACGGTTGAAATACATTTGAGAAATACTCAAATTGTATATATATTAAAATCTAATAGAATAGTCAATTTTCCCAAATGATTTGTCTAAACTTAAATGCAACCTTCTACACACACATGCACTTCTAGCATATTTTATAACATAATTAAGCAAACTTATATAATAAATATAAGTAATATTGAACATATATTAAACTTACCTTTCTTTCGATTTATTCACCAACATTTCACTGTCTGCATTCGTTAAATACCGTAAAATATTTAAATATTCATTACTAGCTAAAGCTTCTAAAACGAATAAAATAATTATTTTATTTGCTTCGATAATGCGTACTGATAAGTTACATTATTAAATTTGAAAATCGATTATTATTTACCCTTTTTCTTGCAATCATAATCCATTTTCTATATATATATATATATATTTTTTAAAACAAATAAAAAATTATTATTTAAGGTGTGTGTTATTCAAGTTTATATCTAAAACTAATTGAAACGGAAGGTAGTTGGTTAGTTAACAATGAGGAATTTTATACGTGATCATTTGTATAAACGGTAAGTGTAAAATTATAAATGGTTGAATACAATTCTTAAGACGTGACTTCCTATTAAGCTTCCAATGGATGTATCCATATGGTACTTTAGATATATTGTTAATAAAATATATTTCCATTAATTAAAATTATATTATTACTAAACAAAAAAATGTTTTACTACTAAATATTGAACAGTTATTCAATTTATTTCATAAAAATACAGATAAATACAAGATATATTTTATAGTAATAGATGCTCATGTGTACACAGAAATCGTTTTATTTTCCCACTTAAATAATCATAAAAAAGGCGCCAAATAGATGACCTTGGATGCACCACATGTCCCAAAGAAATTGTGTATATAATATGTTCCATCTCGCTTTAGTAACAGCCAAGCAAAATAAACCAGCAGTACTTCATTTATACGCTATATCTTTTCTAGTCATTTTCATTGAAATACTAATTTATATAGTGCATTTGAATACTTAATGTAAGCCTTACATAAGTATGTATGTAAAGAAAATGCATACAGTCGCAAATAAATGATTGGAATGGGTGTTATATGAAATATGATAATGGTAAAGAAACACACATTTTGATGATTACACTCGAAATGTTGGGAATGCCGATAAAGTCACAACATATATAATCGATTAGAAGAGGATGAACATAAATGCTCCTAAAACATTAACAAGATGGTCGCCGTACATTAATAAGCGTACAATAAATATACTTTGTTGAACTACGTAGAATTGCAAATTGTATTAAGTGTATACAAGTAACGTACTTGTAAAATGTGTATTAAAGTTTTATTATTTTATATAGTGCTGAACATTTGTGATTAATGAAGTATATAATGTGTTTACTAAAGTTGCTACATGGCGAGGCGGTCAAATAGCGTTTCTATTTGCAGTGGGAATAAACGTCGAAGGTAGGTATTTAAAAATCCGTTTTAATGCATCTTTTCTCGTTACTTATTAATGAAATGGTATGTATTTGCGTTCCTTATCAATATTTAACTTTTATTTTGTGTTAATGCTGTTTTCTTTTAGATAATCTTTACAAAAAAAAATGTCTCACAGTGTAGTCACTGATTTTCCTACGCAAACAGACAACACACTAGTGGTCGTAGTTAACAAAAATGGTGAAGTGTCGGTTGATCAAGAGACTTTGGAGGGTTTTATGAGTAAGTGCCTCCATTAGTACCAGAGCTGGATTTGTCTACACATAAAAGATATATAACGCATATTTGTAAAATATTAAATGTATATATACATAATAAATAAAGTATTTTTATATAATTTTTTTTTTTACTAACCAGACATTGAGTAGGCACCGCGATAAATCCAGCTCTACTTTATGGTATGCATTGTTAATGCTTTATTTTTATTTAGAATTAGGTAATACGGAAGTGAGTATATTAAGGGTTGATAATGAGGATGGCGAAACTGTAGATATGACTTTGGATACATTCGATCGCACTGACACAATGGGTACGTCAATTTTTTTAAAAAAATTGTAAGTATATATAGTAATTTAATGTTTATTACATTACAGAGGATCTAACAATAAGTGTCGAAGATGAAATATTACGAAACTATAATAGTTTTCGTATGGACCATTGTTATACACCTCTTACATCACCCAGTCAACAAAAACGACCAGTGCCTCCTGATGATGATGATCTTGAGTTAGATGATCTAGCGCAAACATTAAGCATCCTCGAGGGCTCGAATAAACCTAGTGAAACACCTGTGAAAATACAACCAAAAGTTGTGCAAAAAGACAAAGTAACAGAAATAAATAAAGTGACTAAACTCGGTGTTCAACAGCAACAAAAGTACAAAAGTGTAAAACCAGTAGTGAGCAAAGCTCAAAAAGTGGTAGCTAAAAAACCGGTGCAACAAGAAATCGAATCAGATTTCTCGGACGATGATCTCGATTCTGATTTCGAAGAGTCGCCGACGCAACTCAAAAAACGTATATACAATAAACGTCGTACTACTAAGTTAGAACAAACACAATTGCCTAATATTGATACACGAAATAAAGTAGTTAAAGTACGGAAAGGTGTTAAACATATTGTGTACAAACCCACAAAACAACCACCCCTGCCACCAGAACCTAAAATCGAACCTGTACCACCTCCACCTGCCCCTGTTGCACCTCCGGTTCCTGATTTAATAAAATCACCCGACCCCAAAAAAGTAATTAAAAAAGAGAAGAAACCCGTGAAGCCAGTCGTTGTAGACGACGGCATTGCCCTATTCTCAACCCCAGATATCATCCGAAGAGTTGGATCCGGTAAAACTTCCGAAAGTCCCGAGTCTCCAAAAGTGATTAAGCCCGCGAAAATCGAAGACCGATCGCGGTCAGACACTCGACAATCAACGGAAAAAATTAAAACACCGCAACGACTAAGTGTGGACTCGAAAGTGATATCTCCGAGAAATTTATCAACAGAGTTCGGAATCGGTATTGAAAAACCGATCGAAGCACTGGATTCTAATTTAATAAATCAAATCTCGAGTATAATTCCTGACCCACCTAATCTAAGTTCAGTGGATAATGAAACATTTGAAAATATCGCACAAGCCGTAGGCAATCTCGAAAGCGATATTCCTACGGATCCACAACTAATTCGCTCTATTATCCATACGGATGAGCCGGTGAAATTTCAGGCAGTTTTGGAGCCTGAATCTGTGATTAATCCACAGCATGTGGATCAAGCACAATTGAATCTTGAAGCATCTGGGCTGGATCAAGCGCTTCTGGATAATATCAACACAGATGAATTGATACCGGATGATATTTTATATCAAGTCGCGAAGCTGATTGAGAATCCTGATGTGCAGAATGTCATTGATCGTACGTTGGTGGAAGGACTGGATCCGGCGACTCAAAATCAAATTTCTGAACCATCTGCACTGATGCATATTAATCAGGTATAGTCGCATAAATGGCGTATAGTATTTATTTATTTTCAGTTTTATGTATATGTTTTGAAATTCTCGATTTATTTATTTTATGTTCAACTTTGAATTTTTTATTATTGTTACCACATGAAAGATGAAAATTATTTTATCCAATAAAATCACATTTTTCTTTATTCGCATTTCCTTATTTTCTCATTTTGTACGAATATCGATTGTATGTTACATAACCTTACTCGTGTACGTCAAATCTAGACGTGTACAAACATGTTTTTATGTGATAGATCTATATAACACAATGCCTTATCTAATAAATTAGGGAGGCAAGCAACATTCTTTATACATATTCCATTATATAATCATGTTTATAGTGGCGTGTGATATATTTATGTACTATTACAGCAAATACCAACGTTGATTGAAAATACTCAGACTTTAACGAAAAGTACCCCCCAACGCCCTATACAAATAGTGCGACCGGATGGTAGAGTTCTTATATTACCGCCGATAGAAAAACCTGCTACGCGTAGTAGCAAAAAGAAGCAAGAACCTCCGCAAGCACAACATCGTCAACAAAAGCGGCCACCGCAACCTCAACTAACACCATCTCCACAACCGCCACAACAGCAAGTGCCTGTTACTACTCCACCAAAGTATGATATTCTTTATTATTTATCCTAAATCTATCGCTATTAATTGTTTAAATAAAACTGAATATAATACAAGTTGCACTTAATATACAATTTATATGATACGTATAAATTAACGAAAGTTAATAGTTGACTTTCACCGATCTTTATCGAATGTGTTCATTCTAGGCATGATTTGCGCGCATGCCTATTAAATTTTTAAAAAAATTTAATAACTACGAAATTCTGCAATTTTTATGTTTTAAGTGTTGTTGTTTTTCTCTTGAAGGGTACAAAATGTTATTCGACCAATTCAAAAACAACCCGGTTCAGGTGGATTACAAAACCTGGTTGGTAGCGATATTGACTCAGATTCAGATGAAAGTTGGAATTCAGAAGATGATCCCGATCGATTGTGGTGTATTTGCAAGCAACCACATAATAACAGGTATGTTCCAACTGATTTATGGCAGTTTTTAAGTTTAATATTTGTTGTTGTTTTGTTAGATTTATGATTTGTTGTGATACTTGTGAAGATTGGTTCCATGGAAAATGTGTCAATGTTACGAAGGCCATGGGCCAGCAAATGGAACAACAAGGCAAAGAGTGGATGTGTCCGAATTGCTTAAAGGTAAGTTGATAATAACAAAATATGTTGTGAACAAATAAAGTTATTAATAAACGTATGTTCTTTATTTCTCCCAGTGTTTTAAAGAGTCTTATTTTAAGTTTAAGGATTACGCACCCGATTTGTATTTTTATTTATGGCTACTTTGTGATATCTTCAAATAAATGATTGTTTAGCAATGCTTAAGTTTTGGTACGACATTTTTGTTTTTATTTTAGAAACTTAACGTTCCTGCTATAATACAACAAAATCCTCCTGCCACAGTTAAACAAAAAATGGCAGGCGACATAACACAAAAACGTAAATCTGTGGATAATTCACCGGCGTGCATTGTTTGTGCTTCACCGTCACGTGCAAATTCGGTTTATTGCAGTGATACTTGCATTTTAAAACATGCACAAGGCGTAGAAAAGGTAATTTAATGTCACTTTAATTGTCAAACTAGACAATTTTGTTTATATTATTGTTTCTTCTGTTGTTAGGATACGACAAACAAAGCGCAAAAGACACCCGCACAACGAATCATCGTCTTCGAGCGATCCACAGGGAAATGCTTATCGGGGCCCAACGCGCCTAGCGCTGCAAACTTGAAACAATGGCTTAAAGAACATCCTGGTTTTGAAGTTGTGAGACCAGTAGCTAAGGTAATAAATATAATTTTATAAATTATATCAACACATCTAGGTTCAATATTTAAAATAATATAACAACAAAGTCGATCTATTCATAATGCAGTCTTCTAAACAATAAAAAATATTAATTATTTTAGCAACCAAATCTTGTGCAATCCAAACTTCAATTAGTGAAAAATCCTCAAGGCAAGGAAGGAGTTGCTTTATCAGTAAACCGTAAAGGAGTACAAGTTGGTGTTATGCCACATTCCTCAAAACAACAGCCAAGCACAATAAAATTAATTCCAGCAGCAAAAGTAAATTACTTCATTGTAAAACTCTTCCTATGTTCTAAATTTGAATAATTTTAGCTAAGCGTGCCCGGCATGAAAACTCAACTTGTAAAAACATCAAATCCATCTACACCCACCAAAGCAAAACTTATACAATCCACTTTAAAATCACCCCCAAATATAACTCCGGCAAAACCTAAACCCCCACCAACAACACCGACACCCAAACCAGAAAAAACACAATCGCGAGAACGTAAACAAAAATTATTACCTACCTCACCATTTGAAACGCCTAAGCAACACGCTCAAGAGAATATTCGAGATACGGTGAAGAAGACATTATACGAACATCTAACGACGCGCGTCAAGGAATCTGATGATTTAAAGTTTACTGACGACGAGGTATTACATCTTCGCCTTAGTAACTTCTTAGTTTTTATAAATTTTTTTTATAAATTAGGTTGATAAAATGGCACACGATATCGAGACGCAATTATATAAACTTTTCGGAGATTCGGGACCAAAATATCGTACTAAATATCGTAGTTTAATATTTAATATTAAGGACACAAAGAATCAAACTTTATGGAGAAGAATATGTGAAAAAGATATTGCGCCAGCGCAACTTGTACGATTGTCTCCTGAAGAAATGGCTTCGCAAGAATTAGCAAGATGGCGTGAACGTGAAAATAAACATCAATTGGATATGATTAAGAAGTCTGAATTGGAATTGTTGACCATTAACAGGACGTATGTGCTCAAAACACATAAAGGTAAGCGTTTCATTTGGAAATGTAATTTAAATATGTTACTACATAATTTTTGAATGTAGGTGAACATGTAATGGAAGATAGACCTTCTGTAAAAGTGGACAGTACTGAAATAATGCCTGGACTAGGTGCGGACAGCACTTCAGAACCGGATGCTTCGACGTTAACTGATAAATCAGACGCAACAGACCACAGTTCGGAGCGACGTAGTGCGAAACATAGTCGCAGGGATCGTGATCGGGATAAACGATCTAATAAAGATAGATCTGATAGGTACTTTTTCTTCAAATCTTCATTTTCTACTAATTTACTAATACATTATTTTGTTTATATATTAATTAGCAAAGACAGACGCGCAAGCAAAGATCATGGGTCCTCGAAAAGCCGTTCCAAAAGATCTAGGAGTCGTGATCGTGATCGCGATCGCAGTTCACATCGTAGTGATCGAAAAAGGTCTAGAAGTCGAGATCGACATAGATCAACGCATAAAAGTTCTAGACATAAGCGTGATAAACACAGCACAGAACACCTGGATAAGAAGTCGCGTGAAATTCTCGATAATTTGGAAAATAATAAGATAGTACCGCCTCCAGAAGATCGATTGTGGAAGCATGTGCCGCAACAAGATATTTTGGGTATGAACAAAAGTTATAATTTATTTATTTTGTTTATTTCTATTTGTATTTTAAAAAAATGTGTAAATATTTTCTATGTCTTCATAATGGTATAATGTAGATTGGATTTTTAAATTCTTAGTTGCAACGCCCGATAGTGACAGTGACCACGAACCCTCTTCAACTGTAACAATCCCAACTCCTCCGCGTAGTAGTGATCAAGAAGAACCACAACCTCCGGCGCCAAAGCCACCAGAGACTGACCCTGAACCGCCACCACCACCGAAGATACAAGCAAAAGTGGAAGTTGTCCCACCAACGAAACCGGCAATACGCACAGATCCAAGGATTAAACAAGTAGAAGCTAAGGCCGACACACCCAAGATTGACAGTCCACAACCTACTCCATCCATATCGCCATCAACTAGTCCAGTTCCACCATCAGTTCCGTCAAAATTCACATCAGAATCCAAAGAAGCCATCATCTGGGAAGGAAATATTAACATGGTAGATGTTGCCAAGTTTTTCATTACTTTACATGAGGTAAGTTCAATGTTGTTGCGTGTGTGAAATGTGTTTATTTATTTTCATTCTGTAGGTATCTGGTGATTGTAGTGGTTTGGGTACACAGCTTCCACCAACATTAGAAATTGTTGGTCGAATCTCGCCTGATACTGTTTGGGAATATATTGGGAAAATGCGTCGCTCAAATAGTAAATTAATCTCAATTTTGCGCCTCACCGCGGGAAATGTAGAGGAAAAAATGCCATACATTGCACTGTATAGTTATCTAAGCAGCCGTGATCGTTTAGGCGTTATTAAAAGTACAAATAATGCTGTAAAAGATTTCTATATTTTGCCACTGGCAAGCCATGCTCCTGTTCCACAAGCACTTCTACCACTTGCTGGCCCAGGTTTTGAAGAAGCTCGTCCGCATTTACTATTGGGCATCATAGTCCGAGCGAAACGTAAACGTGCAAGTACTGAAACTACTGGGGATTCTTCGAAAACCAAACGAAGTCGTGCTGAAAATTCACCAACACAAGTTAATACTGCAACTACTCAACCGACGAGGTCCTACACACCACCGCCAACAAGGGAAAGAGATCCACGTGTTCGACTTCCAACAGTTCCAGTTACACCAAATGATGAAGGTTTGTAAAAAAAAAATGAATTCCTTCATAGTTAAACATTTTTTAAATGCTACTTTTTGAGTTTAAACAAATTCTATAATTTGTTTTAGATGAGCCATACAGTCCTGAAGATTCGGATCCAGAGAACACTCTTCCAGCTGCAGTGATTCGCGCTAAAGCACCTGCGAAATCTACAACAGTACCAGCGACAACTGTAGTAGCAGCTGCTGTTGCAGCTCTTAAAGCTACAGATATTGCAGCGGTCTTAAATGTAGCGTTGAAATCTACAACGTTCCTGGAACCAACACCGGTTGTATCTTTCGAACCTTTCAGCAACAAGTTCGATGGTATTCCTGGTAAGTGCCAGCGAAACATATCTTATGACTAGTTTAACCGATTATTTTCTTCTGTTTTCTATGCAGGTCTAGATGTGGAATCTGGTGTGGATTGTTTGCAGCGGAGAATGGCAGAGCTGGATAAGTGTATAGAGGAACAAAAGGAAGAGATTCGTACAATTTCGCAAGATATTGTGTCTAGTGGCGCCGCTGCTAGTATGGCAACAAATTTAAGTAGTATCAGCCTCCCCAGTAATCTGCAACAAATTTTGGATAGTATCAAAAATATTCCAGCTACTACTGCAACGGTAATTTTGTTATTATGCCTCGAAGTTTGAACATTTTATTTAACATACTCTATTTATGGTATATCTTGTATCCTTGCATCTAATTTGTTATGTTGAAATTTTCAACTATAACTGTGGCTTATTTTATGAGTAGTTTCTGTATGATCACTTTTCGTTACAGGGTGGCACTGAAGAATATTGTCCCTCTGCTCCCGGTTACAAAACATCTAGTTCTGATGAGCTAACTATGCCCTTGTTATTACCAAAACTTAGCTCGCGGCATATTAAGTCGGAAGCACAATCGACAATACCACTTAAATTACCAGTCGCTGCGCGGGAACCAAAAATTTCCGACCCTATACCTGTTGCCAGCAGTTCTACAAGCTCTAGCACTAAGTCTACACCCATCGCTATTAAATTAACATCTGCTGTTACAAAACCCACATCTATTGCGCCAAAGCCCACGTCAAACCCTACCAAGCTCACAAAGCTTTCTGCTCCTAAACCTACTCCAATACAAGTTTCATTGTTAAAACTTGCAGGCATTTCTACCTCGTCCAGCACTTCTCCAGTCCCATCTTTAAAGGCAGCGCCAATTGATGTATCAGTTCCTACCCCAGTCCCGGCCCCTGTCAGCGCCCCAATCCCTACGCTTACCACTACGTTACCCACAATTCTTCCTCCAGCAGTCATACTTCCTAATCTAAGTGTTCCACCACCAAGATCACCGTCTTCTTCGATTTCAATAAATCTACTCCAAACTCATCAAAAAACATCTTCTCCTTCACAAACCCCGCTCGTTTCGACACTAATGCCACCTGCTCCGCCAGTTATCCTAGCCCCTCCAGCGCTAACCCCGCCTGGTCTGATCCCAATTGTGTTACATCCGACTTCTGCAGAAGATGTTCCTGTTGTTGAAACAAAACCTGTAAGTGTTCTAAGTTCTTTGTCTGAAGAAGAGCTAATACGTAAAGCGGCGGAAATGTTAGGAGAAGCAACTCGTGCGGAAACTCCTGAACCGGAAGAAGTAGTTGAAACTACATCTGTTGTGTTTAATAGTGCGCCGGTTATGTATACGCCTGCACCGTCCGTGTTGCCGCCTCCGCTAAAACGAACTAAAATTGACGTCAGTCAACCGCCAGTGCCAGGGCTCGAAGATGAATTTGAAAATTGAACTTGATTTTCATTTTGAGGTTTTTTTTTGTATCCATTTTAAGAATATAACAATTGTATAGTTAGCATCCTTTAATTAATGATTAAGACAAAAAATTAGTATCTCTTATTTTTACGTTACTTTATGATGATTGATTTTTTATGTTATGCAAGTTACTATTTACGTATTGAGTTATAATATTTCGGGTATTATTTATGTATGTTTGATATTATCTGTATGCATGCGGTACCTTAAAAACAAATCCAAAATTGTTATTCAGCGCACTAAGCGTGCATGTAAAGTTAATTATGAAATGTAAATTGATCGTGTCTATTATTTTGTGTGTACGATTGTGATTTTGTTATTACTAAATGTAGTAAAATCACAGTGCAAATTGAATTGTTAAAGAAGAATTATACACACACACATTTTTATTCTCTTTATATTTTTGTTGCATAAATAGAACGTAGCGCTTAGAATATCATTTATAAAAATACTTTGTGTCAATCATAATAGTTGCTAATATCAAAATAATTAGCAATAAATGTATATTGATTGGCAACAATTTTGCGTTTTCTTCAACAACCTTATATTTAGTACTTACCGTGTATCTTCTGTTTGTGGTATAGCTTAATAAAAGAAGAAATTTCTTTTGTTGCTAGGGAAGAATTGCTACGGAGATGAACTTTTTGCAACAATCAAAACGTGTAGTAAGTCGAATGATATATAATTTTTAAAAAATGTTGAGTGTCATTTGTTAGTGTCAAGTGTTCTGCCAAATTATGCAATAAAAATTATTAAATGTTGGCTGACGTGCCTAATAAACCAGGTCAAAAAAAGAAATTAGAAGATGATCCACAAATTGAATCAAGCTATTTCTTAAAATGTTTAGCGTATTTACAAATTTGTGTAGATGATAAAATGGCGAAAGAAGCAACCTGCACCGACGGTAAATCATGGAAAAGGTTCTTTTTGAATATAATGAAAGACAAACGTAAATCGGATTGCCAAAGTGATTCTGGTAATAGTCTAAACGTTGAAAAGACGTCTTCTATAGACATACGATTGGTTGAAGAAGAGGAAAAATTTAATAAATTAAATGAAGTACTAGTATCAATTTCGCAAGTCAAATGTCATAAAGCATCTCGTCCACAAAGTAAAAAGATTCATAATTGTAAGACACATAAATCCGAACATGTATATTTGAAATCGATTGGTACACAAACAAATGTTACTTTGATTGATTACAACAGTCTCAATTGGAAGCAAAAATATAATATGAAACTCCGAAACTCAAACCTGAATGAATATGATGTGTTCATTTAATTTACTAAATAAACTGTAAAATAAAATCGAAATTGTGCACATATCTCGCTGAAGTAGTAATAAAAATGTATATTTTTGACTTGTTAAACAGAAAAATAAATACGACAACCATTACATTTAGTTGCTTTGCAAATGGACCAACTAATTTTTAAACGTACATACATATATCCTACAGAAACAGTTGGGTAAAAATATTCATCGATGTTTAAAAAAATTTAGTGACAGATTTAATATGCAGAAGAATATTTGGCCTCGCACACTTGGACACTAATTGATATTTCACTGCGATTGTAAAAATATTAAGCGACTGTGCTTTCAACAAGGGGGGCACATTGACCCAAAAATTTTGCTGTAGTTAAAGTGTTTTTAGTATGACACATACTGACGATAACTTAATGATTTGTATTGGGTATTTTCTCATTTGAGTTTATCTTTTCGTCTCCGACCCAAATTTTATACTATACACATGTTTTAATATGAATTTCAAACCATTTGAGTTTGTAACAAAGATAGATCGCTACAATAAACCATAATATACTCCGTGTGCTTTATTATTTACGGTTACTCTACATATATTTATTGCTATGCTTCAAACGGAGTACATATTTATAATATAAGAAATAAATATTTTAAAAAACTATATTGGAAAAGAACTAAGAAATAAACATAAAAACTAGTAAAATATTTAAAAATACAATCATTTTATATAAATCCAAATGTGTGTGTGTGTGTTTATATATATATATATATATTCATCTAGCCAAGTTTAGTATATTTATATACTTCATTTTGACATTAACGCGTCAAGGTAATCGATAAAGGCCTTAAAATATTTGTTTATATGACTTTATGTGAAATCATAATAAACAAATTGCGATGGAAGAATGTTGGAAGTATCAGTTGCTTCATCAAATTATTTTACTTTGCTGATTGACATATACACAGAAATAGATTTTTACAAATATTAATAGATTTTATTAATATTAATACAAGTTAAATATATAATATACTATATATTTGTATATAAGTAATAACTTACAAAAAATATATTCATGTAAATATCACATTCGCAGGTTATGTACATGTATATATATACGGATTCTTTATTTCGTATTGCATACATTTTTACAATTTCCCTCAACTTACAAGTTGCACAAAAATATAATTTGTTTTTGTTCACATCAACATATTTTTCGTGGAAATATTCTGCGTAGTAGTACATTGTTTTGAACCTGCGGGTGTCTGTGTCTCAGAGTTAATAGAGTAATCTGTATGTTAATTTTGTATCAGTCCCGAGGACTTGGTTTCAGCTAGCACAGGTCACCTATGGCAGCTGAAAATATTTCCCAGCGGAGTGTCTTTTATACTGGGCATTAATATAAATACACAGTGAATTTCAGCGATATTAAGGTAAATTTATAACGTTCATAATATATTTAATAGTTACGAGTCCCCCGGTTATAAACTATTTAAGTGTGGACACAATCATGGAAAATTTTCGCGACCGCGGAGACGAGAAACGCATTCATCGTCATTTCGCAATCAAACAAAGTGCACTAAAAGAAATGCACATTGTGTATAGTTAATTGGTATCTGGGCGAGGTGAACGATTCCAGATCAATAATAATTTAGTAGTTTTCCAGAATTGGTGCACTCTTTCCTCGGATTGCACATGGAATTTTTTATTCACAAAAACCATTATAATACCAAAAACAATAATTTTATCATAAACAATTTAATTATATTTAAAAAAAGATAACTAACAGCGACTTTTCGGGTTGATGAATTTGTTGACCAACGAGAAGTACTCCTATATATATGAACGAAAACATGAGTTATGTTTGTCGCTGAAAATCGCTCTAGGTAATTCAAAATAATTCAAGTTTGTGTAAGTAAAACTCTTGTATTATAACGACCCTTTGGCTTTCTTGTGTGAACTTTGGCCGTAATTTCTTAAAACGCTTCAGGACAGAGTTGAAATGCAAACCGAAATTATGATGTGTCGAGTGTGTTGAACTTGGTTGTTGACCGCCGCACATTAACAGTTCCGTATCACAAACAATTTGCTTTAAATAATAGTTAAATATTTACATTTTTTAGAAATAAATGTCCAACGTTTTTAATTACTAAATATTATAATAAAGTTAGAAATGTTAAATATTTTAATTAATTATATTTTATAAAAATAACATAATTAATTAAACATCATTCTAATTTTAAAAAAAGTAAGCATTGTTGTCCATGCAACCCGAAGTAGTTTATGAGTTCATAAATAAGTTTAATAGTTGAAAATGACCCAAATTGTACATTTAATATTTGCCTTCTCACTTTTCGTAAAAAAATAGAAATGTGAGTATTTCCTATCTGTCTTCTACAGTTGCGTTAATGCGAATTTATTAGGTATCGAATAAGCGCATGTGTATCACAATTTATAAAGCCACCGGATCAAATACGGACCATGGTAATGAAAGTTTCCGCTACAGTGGCATTTAATATATTTAAGGGAGGTCGATGTACTTGCCGGTTTCAGGCTTGACACCCTACAATCTTACACACGCACATCTCAGATCCAGCATCCTTAGAGCAGTAACCTTCTTCTCCCAATTGAAAATCCTAATGTGATTTGTTCGACTAATCCCTAAACTGCTTTTATAAATGCGATTATTCCGGACCGAAATACTCATGTTGAAATAATTACTATCCAAATCTCCCAAATAACTTGCACTTATAGAAAATGACACCTCTTCCAAAAAAGGTCATGTACCTTATAAAACCAATGCTCCTTTTTAGGCAAACTATTTTTGCAACCAGAGATCTTTTTTTAAAACATTTTTAGAACGTATACAACCATTTTAAATTTAATAAGTTGATGTATATATGTAAGATACTAACATTCATTATTTTAAAATATTTATATTGTATTAGTTAAAATTATCGCGCAATGCTTGTTTCACAAGTTACTTGTTTTGTATATACTTGTTTTTATTCATAAATATAGTAAAGTACAAAGAGGAGTTCCTAAATGAATTTGAACATAAAATTCGTAAATGTTAATTATGCGTTTAATAAATTATTAATCTATTCTCTTTTGCCGCCCCTTTTGATATTCAATCTGTGGCAATTGTCTCGTTCGCCACCTGTTAGACACAGGTTGTATCTATCTGATTTGACAGTTACAGTGCGGTACAGGTTATAGCTTTTGTAGCTGAAACTAGTGTTGTTTAAAGTAGTTAATGAAAGTTTAGCAGTTTGTTTTTTATATGAAAATGTTGACCAACTATCAAATAATGGAAGGGGTGAGTAAATCACAATCTAACATGTTGATATTTTATGTTAATCCCAATTGTTTGAACGTCCTCATGGTGCTCTTAATAAGGTGAACTTGCATCGTGGTTTTGTCCAATTTTCTATTACTATTTATTGTCTTTAGGAGTGCTTACAGAAAGTTATTTTGTATCTTTTAATTTGTTTAATATGAAATGATCCATTTTATTGGGTTTGCTCTTATGATTTAAGATCATCCTATTACTATCAGTTGCACTGCGTCTGCATTAAACATTTTTCAGGGAATTTGTTAGTCACTGTAAACTTTGCAGTGAGTGTAACAAATTTTACAGAACAAAATTACAACTATGCAATAGTTTACAGAGTATACTGTAAACATAATTTGGTCTTAAGGTCACATCTATAAAATTATTAAACCAAAAATGTGGCCTCATTTGATGCTGATGCCTTGTTATAAAAAAATCTGCTTTCTTTTTGTGTTGTGTTGGATGGATATAGAACAGTTAGGGTATAGTGTATACATATATTGATATTTATGCAGAAGAAATCTTCTTTGGTAGCTTGTTGTAGCATATCGTTAAAACCGATATTTTTTCCTGCTGTGACGCTTTTCTGTTGTTGACATGAAGCTCTCAATTTGTTCGGTTGAATAGATCGAGATGAATACTTGCAAAACAAATTTAACATTATGGCACAATTGACGTAAGACGTACTATGAACTACTTAACCCTATAGTTTTTATCGCAAATTCATTTGGGAACTGAAGCCATTTTGACAATTGATTAAATCATTTTACAAATATGTATATGTCCATTTTAGTATACGACGAAATTAATATAATACTTTGGTAACTTCAGCTTCATTATCCATGAGCTAGTTAATATATAGCGAATTTTTTATTGTAAATAAATTAAGAAAAGACTATTAGGTATACAAAAAAAGAATATGTTTTCTAAGTTAAAAAGCCTGTGAGAATTATTAGTGATAGTTTGTCCTTGTTTTTTATTTTGCACAAATATTTTTCTATGAAAGACCCAATGAACATTATGTACTATAAGGTATATAGGTACTATTTCCGGTTGAAATTGGGTCGGTGGAAATTGAACGCAAGGTCATAGTAATATCGGTCATGAACGAGAAATATTAATTTTAATAACTTGTACTATAGGAATTGAAAGTATCAAAAATCATATACATATTTTTTGTTGAGAAAAGAAAATAATCTACAGTACTAAAATAACATTTAATTTTGTAATGAACTTTTCTATTTATAACCAACATTTTTAAGTTTAGATTTTACTTAATCATATATTTTTGTTTTTTGTGCTTGATACTAGGGGGCACCAAATAGCATGTTTGTAAATAAATATTTATACATATATATTTAAACGAATATTTCAGTAGAAGTTAGTTAATAATGAACGGTTAAATTAGTTTAAATTTAGATCAAAATTGATACTGTTTCTGAAATAAAGTAAACAGGATTTATGCGCAGACATAAAAAATGTTTGAACAGCTTTTGCGTCTTATGTGGAATGTGCATAATTTCAAAAAAGGTCTATTATGACAATCTGTAAATCCAAGAATGCCATGATACGAAGGTCAACAGCATTTGTTTGTTATTTTATTTATAATTAGTCATCAAATTTAGCAAGAAGCCACTGACTGAAGTCATAATAATAGTGAATTGAAAAATTAGACATCACAAGGCATGTACAACAATAAAGTTGAGGTTTTTTAACAGCTTGCTTATATTTACTTTGATCGAATCTTTGAAGTTGTAATGCTATTGTAGTTTCGGAATTTTATAGTTTAGGACTCCTTACTTTGAGTAGAATGACCTTACACACACACACACACACACACACACACACACACACACACACACACACTCTCTCTCTCTCTCTCTAACAAAATATCGATTTTATTTTATTATATTTTACATAGAATATATATATATAATAATAATTTTGAAACAAATTTACGTTAAATGTCAACAATTAGTACTGCCACCATTTAACACAATTAGTTCTTAGATTCGCTTGAATTTCGAATGTTATAGATAAGAGTGAGTGAACTGATTTACTATTGTTTATTGTTGATATCCTAGGAAAAGAGTTGATTCTGTAATTAGAAAAATAAAAATTAGAAAAACATTGTTTTGTATTTACATTTCGGATTATTTGTAAATGTGCGTATTATTGAAAATCACCGACGCCAAGTTCGCACATCCTGTTGAATTGATTTGAAAATAAACATATATCTTCCGTTCAAATTGTAAATGAAAATAAATTGGCCGCTTAATCAAATTTGAAATTCCAAAAGTTTTGAAATGTTCTCCAAGAAAATAAATTTTACAACTTTTAAATTAAATATTTTGACTTCCGCGTTAAAAAATGTAATATGCTTCTGAATTTGTAGATTTCATCATTTCATAGTAAATCATAATCTGTTCGGAATGGTTTATGTATGTATAATAAAATTCAAATTTATTTGATATGTCTAATATTAGGCCAGACGGATTAACAAGGGCCATATATACATATTTTAAACATGTTTTATTTTTAATAATTTCGTTGATTCATAAAATTTATATTTAGTTTTTTGTAAATAATTATGTCTTTAACCCTTGTCTAAATAACATAAGTAATCCAGGTCATTTATTATGTACCATTAAACATTTATGTGTCTGCTAAATTCGATATAAATTTATTTTTATATTGGAAAAATTCCTAGTATTTTAATATTACTGTTAAAAAAGAAAACAAAACAAAACTTCGAGCTACAATTTCATTGGTACAACAAACAATATTTTTTCTAAAATACATTTTTATTTATTGAAAGTATATAGGTACCTATATAAATTTAAGGGTGGAGTGTATTTCGGGTAAAATAAAATATACATATTCCAAACGAAATGCTACATTATATAGGATATACAAAAATATCTTAATTTATATACCTACATATATATATATTTAAGTAAATCCTGTGTATAAAAAGGAAATAAAGTAACAAACCATATTCAAGCAACAATAGTACACGCACAATTCAAGAGGGTCCTGGATGTCAAAAACCGTAAATAAAAAGACTCGTGTACGCACAAACACTCATTAATTTCACGTGCCATTGAATCGACTGTGTAGAATATGCTACAGGACACCCGGACGGGTCGGTGTCCTTCGGAATGCACACACGGCAAGGACAAACACCCCAGTTTCATCACACATCTGTGTCTATGTGTATATTTCAAATTGTTTTATTGAACACACACTTCATTTGGGCTGTGCTATCGATGTGTGCCTTCACTTGTGGCACATTTTCTATCGTATACTATCGCTGAAAATATTTACTACATCCGGAAACACCGACGACCTCAACATGTCACAAAAATACCCCAAATTTGCTAGAATGCTATATATGATACACAATCTCACACATAAATACACATCAAACACACACACACATACACATACACACACACACACACACACACACACACACACACACACACACACACGTGCGCATGCACACTTAATTAAATCATAATACTGAGAGAAAAGAAATTAAAAGCAAATTAAAATAATTATAAATTAAATTGGATTGATTAATAAACAACAATTTTTCTTTTTCAATTTAAATAAACTGAAAATGACATAAATATGACGATGTGCGTCATTATCTAAAATAACAGTATTGAGGACAATTGGGTCTCTTTCTGTGGAACTGTCATTGACAGCTCTAATGATGACGTTGTTATTATATTTTAAGTACCAATAGCAATGAGCTATTAAATTAAATACAAATATAATAGGAAAAGTCACCAGACTATTGTGTCTGTATAAAAAAAATAACAGTTTACAAGGGGTACAATACAATTACGTCATTGCATATATTTCTAAGGGTTGTTAGTAGAACTGTAATATCATAACAGATGCTACCGATGACGGCAGCACACTCGCTCTAGCACCTGATTTTACAAATTGCATTAGTATTGTCGAACGTCAATTGTGATTTTGCTATTTTTCAGTATTTACCATATTTTATACTTTAAAAAGTCTTAGAGACAGCAGCAAAGTTAAGAGTTCAAATTTCGAGGTCAGAGACCTTCATAATAGAATTTCTTCATTTTTGTCAAATGCGCTAAGAATGATTACTATAACTAGAAAATTTGATTATTTAGAAAAATCTTTCTATCTCTTGCAACTATTTAATAATAAATAAAGCTATATATTATATTTTTATCAATATATTGTATATGCCGCACGCGCTTTTAAACAAAGAATATTAATGATAAGTTACCAGGAAGTATTTACAAAAGCATTGACGACGAAAGAACGCTGGATAATACACATTATTCCAGAAAAACACGACGAAAACAAAGCATTTTAAGTGAAGAAACCTGTGAAAATGTAATAATAAAATCGTTACAATAAGACCGAGTTTGTTTATTTTTAAAAGAATGCAAGTGTCGATGAAAGCATATCTAAATTGTCGCGAAATGCGCGTGTGTGCAATGTCATCGCACTTTGTAGAAACGATGGCGCGTATAAGGCCCCACGTGTACATAATAACTCGACGACAATCAGCCCTTCTGAAATCTAATTTAAGATTTACTCTCCACACCATTTGACTCGTGGTTATATTCAATTAAGTACATATATACAAAAAAAAAATTTACTTACACTAAAGAGTTAATAAAATTATATATTCAAAGCTCATATTCTCCCATTATATTAAAAACAAGTTTTAGACTGAAATTAATAATATGACTTATTAAATAAAGCATCGATTTGCCCTTTATACAAGGTTCAAAGCACGTTAAACGGCCGTGAACTTCTGTTTCACTTTGAAAAATATTAAGCTATAAATAATAATTTATCCAAACTTAATCATAAAAAAAATACCAGCTCAATCATTTATACTTAAAATTTAACTTTAGCCATCTTCAAAGGCGCAATATATATTTTTTTAATCAACCATTAAAAAATCTATATTTATATTTTTAAGGAGCCCGTGTCTCAGTTTGGATTATATGATATATTGATGAAGACAAAAAATATATACATATATATATATATATAGGTAATATACATTTGTTGTTCATAGTTAGCGATTTTGCGAATCTATTGTGTGATAATCCTATTGTGTCAGTTTTTAATTAATCTTCTGGTGGCCACGTGATACTCACCTGGTTTCAAAACACGTGCGACGATTTGACACGGGTGATAGCAGTGTTAATCATTTGTTTACCACATCTTTAGTTGCGAATCATATGCGCCCGATACGGTTGAATGAACACGGGGAAATTTCCTATTTTTTGCAACGAGATAAACAAAATATTTGCTTAGCTATTGATTTGTGGTAGGTTGATAAGTAATTATTAATAAATTACAACTGATAACGATTATTTTGTTTTGCTGATGAGATTGAGATTAATCAAGAAGACATTTTGATAAACTAGTTTTTCCCGTTATAAATGGGGTCGCGAAAATAGCGTAATTGTAAAAATGTATTAAAGCGTTTTATTTTCAACAATACGTGAAGGTTAAATGTTTGATATGAAATTACATTTTAACAAGCAAAGTTACGTAAATACTCTGGCAGGAAAGCAGGATACATATTTCTCTTGCACTATATATATATACAATTACTTTTCTCAAGTAATTTCAATAAAAATAAAAGAAACCTAGATGGAAAAGCTAATTAAAAATGTCCTTGAGCTTTTGTGTAAAGTATGGAAGTATGGTCTTGCGTTGTCGTGGCCATGAAAGCTTTACAGGTCAGTGGGACACTTGGAAGCACACTAGGGAATCCAAAGCTCTTGTTTTAAATTGAGTTCATATACAATCCAAACGACAGCCTCTTTTATTACTTCTGTAGGTAGGGTAATTGGATCCAAATTTAGGTGTTCCAATTTCGATCAAATAAAACGTCCTTTTATTAAGTTGATAACAAATTTATCTATCTGCTGGTTTGCGGAGGTGGTGCGTGATTTATGACAGGCTGCCGGAACACAGTGAGACTATTGATGATGGAAACGTATTTTTTGGGGATTTCCGATGCTATTTTTATTACTGCAATCAACTTTGACAACGCGGAAATTGGTGCAATATCGTAAAAATCAGGAAATATATATCAAACATCACTGAAACTAATAAATTCACCATTTTTAATCAGATATATTTGTAAACAAACCAATACCACTAAATTGTCTAAACAATGTCGTACAACCAAGTAAAAGTGACCAATTTCAAAAAATTTTTTTAACCAAATGACAGTGGAACGTGTAATTTCCAAATAAATCATAGTCAATTGCAAATCGCGTAATTAGTAATTTAGTAGAGCAGAAAGGAATTGGCGTGAATACAAAGCAAAAAAATGTTACTGAAACATATTTTTTTATATGATTCTTTCTAAGTAGCGACATATATATGACCAAATATTCTGTTCTCTATTTGATGTGAACAAAAAAAGCGTTGGTCGTGAATAAATATAGGTAACGTTAGTTATGTTGTTCAAGTATATGGTTATACGGTGAATAGTTGATACCCTGCAAATGGCAGATTTAATATTCATTCAGCACAGTGCGTGGGTGTCAAGGCACGCATCCCTGCTTTGACATTGGTGTGCGAGCGGGATGGTTACGGCCTTCAGCCAGTGGGAGTTAGAAGCTTCGCATAGTGATTAGAAAATAGACATACTATATTATGAACGACCACTTGCTATTGTCATTCTGATAATGGATAATGTGAGCCGTAATTTAAAGACAGTTTAAAAGATGACCAAGTTGCTAAACAAATTTGTTTATTCATGAGTAGCATAGCGAAAGAAAATCTGACGTGTTTCTAACTGAATGTTCGCCTTTGTAATATTCTAGAATATATAACAAAGCATCTAGAACTTTTAATTTGATTCCATTCAGAACAAATACATTCATTGTTCCGTTAGAAAACTTTTATTTGTTATAAAACGTATTTAAGGACACATATTTTCGACACCATGGAAAATAAAGTATAAAGGTTTTTGTCATATAGTATAATTTGTCGTGCTTTCTGTATTCAGTATTGTTGTAACCTACATAGTTTCAGCGCATGCTTACTGAAAATTAATTGAAAAAGGTGTTACTAGGTTATCGAGATATTTACCTATATATATATGTAGACACTTTCAATTAACTATACGTATGAAACATGTATCTCGTTTAATTTCATAATTGAAAACATTGATACTTGGAATCGCATCCAATACTTTTCCAGAAACAATTTGTACAGCTACTTACAAAAATATGTTTCGCACCTACCTTCATTGTACACTAACCATTTAATTTATAGCGTAAAAATATATCTAACTTCTGACGTCACGAGTAGCACACATTTATGAATAATACTATGCAATTCATACACTGGCTATATTGTCAAAAATTTTCAATAGGTATTGGTTTTAACCATTTTTGAACTCATTTGTTAGTATAACATTTAAAATTTATTTTCATTTGTACAAGCAACGCATGTGGGAGGAAAAATTATTCGAAACAAGATACATCACTATATCGATTAGTATTTTGGTCCAGTTATATATTTAACCTCCGCACAATACTGAATTACAAATATGTTTTATAATATATACCTATATATAGATATAAACCCCCTGTAAGTGCAGCGGTTTTTTTTTCGCATCTTTCCTACACAGTATTCTCAACATAGTTTTTGTTATGGAGACGAGAGTGTACATTTATTTGCGTAACTGAATATTAATTTGACATTTTCGTATAAATAGTTATTAATGATCTATCTTTCAAGCGAAATTATAATTCTGTTAAATACGATGGATAGAAAACGCAAGCGACGCTTACCTAGAATTTTACATAAAACAATCGCTTCGTGAAATTTCATTTATCTGATTAGTGTGTAAACAGTTTATGCATTATTAAAACGATATCAGTTGCCCATTGAAAATGTCAATCGCTATAGTATTGCTTCAGATAAAACTATGTATAATATATTTCACTTCTTTCCTCGATTGGATATACATTGTTTTTAAAAATAATTAAACAAAATAAATTCTTGGCACGTAATCTAATATACAATTTGTGGCAATAACTATTCATATATATGGAAACAACATTTCCGCATTAAATTTTCGAAAGATAAAATTAGTACATTTATATGTAATTATTATATGTATTTGTGTATAAAAGAGGATTTGAATGACAAATAAACAAAAACAATAAATAAATCTATCGAGCAATCACATTCAATTTAATCATGACACCAGAAATAAACAAATACAGAGGAGACACAAAAATAGAACAGTTACGTGTTTTATTTGTATATATATTTAACGTTAACCTGCAATTGCAGAGCAGAGAGAGAGACAACGAATAAACTTTATAATATTCAATGTCACATTTCCAATACAAACGTTACCTAAGTAAAACTTTCCATAACAGAACTCCAGGATAACCCTGACCTTTACAAAAGAATATTAACACAAAGGACATGTCTTCGTCGATATTACAGGTAAAAGTAAGCATTGACAGGACTCGGAAATTGGTTTGTTATATAATGTAAAAAATTACGGATAAGAAGGCACAACCCAATCAGGAACAACAGTTGTTTAATGAGGAACAACATTTATAAGGAAATACATCTCAATTCGTCGGATGTATTACATAGTGGTCTAGTTGAATAAAAGTTTAAATTCGGATGTGTGAAGCTTAGTGAAATAGTGGACATAGAATGAATGTATCATATAAACTTTAATAGTATAATAGTTATAAAGATTGGATGTACAGAACGTTTTTTATGTTATAACCATGCAAGTTTGTAAATAACATCGTATTTTTAGACTTTGTCTTGTTCTTTTTAATTGACAAAATGTCCATAACTTTATAATTTTATTTTTATTGTGTATTGTATTATTCTCTGAACATATTTATAAATACTCTTTGAAACGTATTCTTAGATAACTAAAGAAATATCAGAAAATATTTTTACCAAGTTCTCACTAACAATTATGTACAGTCATATAAAAAGTAACTTTTGTACATAGAAGTGAAACCATAACTTGCTTCTGCATCCTATAAAAAAAACTGGATGAAATTATGTTTGATTATTTATTATTTTCCATCGCGTACACTACACATATTTTGCATTAAACATTGAATAATGGTACAGATTCATCTAGTTGTGATGTGATACAGAATACCAATTAATAACTCACAATATATCATATGTGACTATGAAATTTGAAATAAAATAGATACATGTGTACGTGTCACACAAAACCACATCAGATGAAATTGTTTGCAAATGCAATTAATTGAAATACATATATAGGTATATATATATTCATAAGGCTGCAATTATTTGTAAAGAATGCACGCATCCATCCACACAGCACACGATAACACATGCTTACAATTGTGGCACATTCTCAGACGTATGTCGATTACAATTATACAGCCCGTTTCATCCGATCGAATTGGATTTGTATGGAGCACGTGGGTAATACACGCGGCAGTTATTGGCCTCTTTGTATGTAACAATCCTTCCTGTACAAGCCAACTGGGTAATTATTGTCATTTGAATATTTTTATTTGTTATTTAAACAAATGCTATTGTTTTAAAAATTGTATTCTATTTGGAAACTTTTGTGTTTAATTCGTATGTGTACACCAAATTAATTATTCATCAGAAATAGTATTACATCATCATGTCATTTTCCATACCTATATGGGGTTACAACACCATATATGGAATTACAACCCTTTCCCTTGCTTAGCCGAATATATAGAAGCAGGATGAATAACATTTGATTAGATGGTATAATAGTTAACACCAACTTTAAAACTTAATTTTAATTAGATTACGGTTACGATTAATCTATTTTATATATTTATATATACCTAATGTTCCTCCGTTTTGTTTTGGAAATTCCACGAATAATTTTTGGTATGGAATAAATGGTACTTTATGAATGAAAAACAATATTTTGATTGGTATTCCTAAATAACGAACATAAAACGAATATTTTACGAGAATTTTAACCAATAGGAAATCCTATATTTACATTATATTTCACCATTCTGTTCCAATGAAACCTGGTCTAATATTAAAATATTGTTTGATTAGAATTGATCAATTTGTTTTTCCTAGAGAGGAATATTATTTGTGAAGAATTTTTAATATTAGGTCTATTTCTTCTTTGAGACACAAAAGTGAATTTGTCATTAAACTCAAATGTTTCTAAGAGATACTTAAATTTAAGCTTTTTATAGAACTAGCACTAGGACATTTTAGAATTTGCGCTCAAAGATTGCACCTTCTGTTTCAATTAACTACATTTAGTAAAGCATATAAAAAATATACTTTAGAATATAATTTCAATAAAATAAACTTATAATACCATAAAGAAGAACATATTTCCAAATAAAGCAAGTAACGTAATTATCAATTCAAGCGCAGAAAAAAGGTAGCCTAGTGAATACCATAATTCATTAAACGTAATATATTCAAAAGCAGAGCTTCACAGAAAAGCGTCTTTGAAAACGGTCGAGTTTTGACCTCGTCGCTAAAGACATGAAAAAATATTGAATTTTCAAGGCTAATGCTTTTCAACCACAACATGCATGTATTATATAAACTTATATATATATAAATATATATATATATATATATATATATATATATATATATATATATATATATATATTGCATCGAGAGTCTATATACTCTGTGAATGACACTTGTATATACATATATATGACTAGTTATTGCCATCTTTCTCCGTCGTATTAGCAAGGCGACGCCGGGCGTCCCTATGGTAACGAAAGGTTATAAATGCGAACGGTGTCTAAACCGACGGCTCATTCAGTTGTTGAACAGCGTCGGTTTTCCATAGCCTGCCCAGTTTTTCATCTGTCGTGTTTTACTGTTTTTGATATACGATTTCTACAGTTTTTTTAAATCAAGTGTGTTGATGTTTATACAGTGGATTTAATTTGTTGTTAAAACGGCGTTAAATAGTCTATTAAAGATTACGTGCATTGTTAATTTTGGTGGCTTTAAGGCCCTTAATCCTGAGAGCTGTTTAAGGTTAATATATTTTTTATTATATATTATATTTAAGGTTTATTTTATAAGAAAAAATATTCTTTTATGAATGATAATTTTATATTTTCTTCTTTATTTATTTAATCGTTTAGGTTGCCATAGATATTTATTTATTTATTTGTTAATTTATAAATAATATTTTATAATTCTCATAAAATAATGTAAATTTATTTTGTTGAAAATGTTAATTTGCTTATTACAAATAATAATAACTTTATTATAACGAATCCTATTCGAGGCATGGTCTTAAAAAAATTAACTCTTTTTTTTTGTTAAATATAGGATATAATTTTGTTTAAATTAATATTATTTGGTTGAGAAATGTCGTGATAAAAATAAATTAAGAAAGTATTCCAAAATCGTAGTGTTGAAATTTTTTTCTTAACTTCAAAAGTCATAACATCACATTTTTCATACGAAATAAATGACTATATTTTGTAAATTCCGTATTACGCATAACATAACTTTTTTATAAACAATCCAAAACGAAAATATACTCATTTTAAGGCGCCTAAAATAAATTTAAAAATGTTGAAAAAAAAACTTGCAATTTTTGTTGGAATTCCAAAAAAATGCAACACACATTTAATGGTCGACTAAATGTAATTCCAAAACAAATCCAGAACACAACAATAACGTTAGTCATGATAGAAATGCACGCGACCCCCTTTCCCGACGGCCGCTACTGTACAAGCGTCTATTTCGGCGATTGGCGCCCAGCGTGGTCAGTCGGTCGTCGGTGCGATCAGCGTTTGCCAAACTGTTGCAAGCGGTGCAAGCAGCTAGTCGCTATTTATACACGAACGAAGATGGATCTGACATTTAAAGTAAAGAAAAGTTTGTTACAATTGTGCTATACCAAACAGTTCTTGGAATACTTTCGTGAAATTAGGTAAATTATCACCACAATATATTGTGTGAGACCGACTATATTGGATGAACGTATCACTGCGTTTGAGCATGCGTCGACATTGGAATTTCTACTTAAAATAGACTTTTTTACCTCAAAGATACTTAACTTTTCTAATTAACGCTTAATTTATAAAAGCACTGTCGGCAGTAGAAACACGTTTTTGAATTCAAGGAATTTCGACAATTTTGTTTGATTTATAAACTTACATTATAACATACAAATACATTTGCTTGAGTGGTACTGCCATCTGGCACTAAATGAGCGCAAACCATAAAGTAATATAATTTCCATTGTAATTGATTGATTGATTTACTGACTGAAACCGTAAACTGTTAAATTAGCAACCAAGTATCAAATAAAAAGCAGCGTGGGTTGTGCATGCAGGGCAAACCACGAAAATCGAAATGCACAAAATCTAAAGCGCACATTTTTGACAGGTATTTACCTAGTAGTTACTACGATAAACAATATACATATTTGCGGATCAGATTTCAATTTGAGTAATGGCATATTGTCGACGAAATTCTGATGCAAGATTGCCTCAACAATTCACCAGTGAAACGACAGAAAACAAGTACAAAATACACAATTGAATAATTATGGACAAAGACTTCTAAATTTAACCAACAGTTATTTCATTTTCTCCCAGATTTCGGTCATAATTTATTTGTTTACAACCTGTTATTGATGCTTGCAGCCATAACAGTTCACTCGCCTGAAATTTCTTGTCCTAATGGGGTGAACGATTTTAAACATAATATACCTAATCTACTTAAAGAAAAAAATGTTTCATCCAACACTCATACTTAAAATATTTAAGGAAAACAAAAAATATTTAAACGTTTATTAGCTAGAATAACTGGCGAAAATCCAACAAAATAAATGTGTTGAAAAATAAGATTTAATTCGAATTAAATGAAACAGAATGTTTCAGAATTAATATTTTTATTAATAATATTTATTAATTCCGTTGTATATTATAGATATTACCCTTAGCATACAATAAATTTCCACGCGACCTGGATTGTATCAAATAAAATCTTACCATTAAAAGCCTATAAACTGTGCATGTGCGTAGCGATGAAATCTTTACGATTTTCACGATGAAAACCTAAAAAAATATGCGCGCCGATTATTTTTACGACAAGACAGGCGCCATACGGTTAAAAATACGTTAAAAATAATCAATTCATATCATAACATCGTACGCCGTTGGCGACATATTAAATCTGATCGCGGGCATCCTTGGCAAAAAAATTATTAAACGAGAAAACTGATACCTTTTGTTTTCTCTCTATTGTGTAGATCTTTGAGTTTCATCATCTTTTTTCTTTATTGTTACTAGGCCAATATGTGTTTGGGAATTACGATTTAATTAAAAAAGTTATTGTTTTATTTTATGTATTTTCCTTTTGTTACAGAAGGAAATCCAACAGCATGAAAACGGAAGATAAAAGTAATGCTCCAAGAGTTAGGATTGCGGTCCTAGGGAAGGTGAACGTAGGCAAATCAGGTATATACATACATAAATATAAATTTTCCTATAAACCATAAAAATTGTCATATGTCAATTCCAAGTAATATTTGTCTTATTTTGACGATAAAAATAATCATAAAATAATTCTAAAAAGTCATAAACTTGAACTCGAGTCCTGAATTAGAGCAATATTCTATTAGAGCCGATGACAAATTTTAAGTTATGCAGAATCCACTTTTCTGCCCACGAAAACTATAAAAGCGTGGTGCTAAAAAAATGCTAGCACTCACTAGCAGTACCTATACCAGGGCAATCCCGAATAAGTTAGACTATGCGCTGGAATTTAAGGCCATCTGTTGAATAAGCTACGCACTTACACGAACATACATACATTCTTTAATGTTTACTTACTCATATTATATTTTTTCATGAGTGTCGCTGATATTTTTACTAGATATAATTAGTCATATATGTTTCAGTGAACATGTTTTGCATTCATTCAAGTATCTAAAAATAAGTTTTATTTTTGATTTGCATTATTTAATTCAACTTAAAATAGACACTTTCAAATTGTTATCTAATGAATATATGAATAGCACGAAAGGTTTAAGTACAGTTGTTGCATTTAGACTTTAAACTGAACTTCAAATATATTTGCTCAATTAATAAATATATTTTTTAAATAACAGTTTATTTGTGTAAATTCCAAGAATATTATGCACTGTTTTGCTAACACTAATCTAGTGGGTGGGAAAGTGATGATGAAGAATATCCAAATATTTGGGAATTCTATGTTTATTAAATACATTCAATTGATCACAAAAATATTTATTTTATGAGCTTATTCACTTAATAAATAATTATAATTGTTTATTTTATGAATATAAATATAGGCGTTTTAGGACTGTATTATTATCAAAGTTTTATATTAATATGGAATATTATATAAAAATAACTTCAGTGTAGGTGTGTGTGGGGTCTAAATTAAATTATAGAAATAAAACTTTTTGTTGTTGTTGTTTAATAACTCAATCATATTTCTAGAACATTTTTCTTAGTTTACACGTCTGACAGGAGAAACCTTTGTAATAACTTTACGCAGAGTTCAATATTCTTGTTAAAGGCCGTCACAGTCATTTGTATTTTCTCGCTAATTTTAAAATGATTGTGGCGGTGTTTGTCATATAAAAACTACGTTTGCGATACCTATAATTAGTTACATGGATATACCTTAATGAAGGAACTATTATTTCTTATTTAGATGTAGTTTCACCTTATACGAACTGTAGGGTATTGCTTTGAGAACATGAAAACAATTAACACCTATACGTTCATTTTTAATGTTTAGTTACTTTCATGTTTCATTCATAAACAATTTAGGTACCATGATACATTTACTTATCCAAATTCCAGTTGATTTATTTTGTTTAAATTGAATATTAAATAAGTGGACTGATTTACTTTGATGCAGCTTTTAATGACCTGTGACCTTATTTAGACTGTGGGTATTATTTGCTACCCACACAGAGCTTTTCCGCCTTTGTTTGTTGAATAATATTAGTTTTAACCATAGCCAAAGGCATTAGAATTAAAAGTACTAATGAAAAAATTGTTTTTGTTATTGTTTTAGCGCTCACAGTCCGGTACCTAACTAGGAGATACATCGGTGAATATCGATCTAATACTGGTGAGTTAAAAATCTATGTTATTTACACCTACGCGGAAATATTTTGTAAAAATAATCGTATATTATATACCCTGATTATATAAGTCTTGATTACAAGGTTATTCCACAAATGTTATCGCGCGCACGTGTATTTTTTATCCAATTTTCGACAAGCAGTGGAAACGCCAACAGAAATATATATAAACAGCTCACATTTGGCAAACTTTGTACCGAGCAACAACTGAAAAACCAGCCAAAGTTGACTTGATTATTTAGTTTAGACGTTTACTTGTAGATCATCTACAAGAAGATTCATCTTCGGCATTTTTAAGTCTAATTTCTAAGTTACTTGGCACCTGGCATAGCTGGAATATCTTAGGAGGAGGGTGTTATAAACAAATAGAGCAAACCGATCTTAAATCATTATAATCCTAGATGACCCACTTAGCAGACACAAACTAATAATCACATCAGATATATGGAATTTTAAATAATTGCAAAGTTAATAAATATTATGTAACAATGTTGCAAAACAGTAAAGAATTATTATTGCTTATTTATTTATTGTTGACACTATATAATTTATGGTTTAACACTGCCATAAAAGTTAGACAATGAGTATGTTTTGTAGGTATTGGGAACAAATAAAAATAAATACATTTGTGAAGGTGACAAGTCCAAATTGATTCAAAGCTATAAAAGTCGCGAGCTATTTTCGCAAAAAAAAAACGCGTTCTGAGTGGGAAGATTGGTATGACCACCCCGTATATAATAACTAGAACATGACCGACACATCGTCTCACTCGTGGAAGGTTAACATATTTTCGAATCAACGTGGTTTTCAGTTCCGTAAACTATACCACACTTATTTAGTTTCGAGCAACCTGTGCGCTATGTGTCTCCCTCATATCGAACTGGTGACTCGACGCTTGGTATGCACACCTAAATATACATTGCAAACGCAGTGGCTCACACTGCAGGAGCACCAAAGTTAATTCATCAGAACAAAAAAAAAAAACTTCACAACCAGACAATTTTTTATTAGTAATGAAAAATAAATCTCTCGGATGTCCAGATTCGAAAACAAATTTGCTTGTGTCTATCTACCTACTTTTATAATTCCAATGAAACAATTTGAAACACGAGGATCGTCCAGATCCAGACGTAGTTCCGTGTCCCGTTGTGAGGACACGTTCCTATTCCAGTGAGGGTAGCAAACATATTAACTGTAATTTTATGATGATGAACTCGCTATCTTTTTATCTTTCTTTGCATACAACGAACGACAGTTTCTATTTATATATATCAGCACACATTGTCGAATAATAGTTTTGTTCAAATCAGTTTTATATTTAGCAGGCACGTGGCGAAATGTCAGTTAAAAACAAAATAAACTAAATAGAAATATACAATGAAATGAAAATGCCTCGGAAAATCTGTTTAATATAACCTATACATATTTTTATTGTTATTTCGTTTTATTTTTGTTGAGTTAAAATAATATAGACTATGTTACTGTCAAGCATGGTTATTTTAGCAATATTTATATACCATACTTTACTAAATATTTGTGCTATTTTGTGAATGTTTATTTTAAAATGTAAAATGACATTTAAAGTTTATGAAAAAAATATTTATTTTGTAATAATTATTACGCAAATATACCAACTACGAATGATTTAAAATATAATACACAAAGAGCGCAATGGTGCTTAAGGCAAAAAAAAAATACGAAAATATTTTTTCTGGAATGCGAATCCATAAAATAAATTGTTTGTTCGCAAAAACACATATCATATATTTTTTTATGAATAGAAAGCCATAGAAAAAAGATATAAAAAATATATTTCAAACATTTTTTGCAAATGAATGAATGTTAACTCTTTTGTGAATGTGATGAGGCTATTAATTTTTTCGCGCAACCGTCATAAAATGATCTGTTTAGTATACGTCATTTGAACTGAAGAATTTTGCTTTTAAAACGTAAATGCGCGTAGGTAGAACAGTAAATAGAGTAAGTTTAGATCACATTCTTAAGGATACCATATGCAGCTATACAATAATTAAAGTTATTCAATCAGGATCACGCAGTAAAGAAAGTATGAATGAATTATACCACACTGTGTAATAAAATGCATTCATAATGCACAGGTGTGTTTCAGTTGCATGAATAAATATGTAGCTGAAACAATAACTGAAAATATATGAATTTATTTTCGTATTTGTTTATTATGTATAATAAACTTTGCACTCGGATATTTGACGTATATGAGTTAATTTTAGCAAATTGGTATATTTTTGAAAGCTGAATGTGCACGTTGGGCCAAAAATCTAAATTGAATTAAATCATTTTTCCGCGGCGCCTTAAAAGATAAATAAATTTCTTGATTGAAATAAAATACATTTACTAACGTCAAAGGTTTTTGATCGTTTCGCTGTTTTTATATATTTTGGTTGCAAAATATTGGTGTGTTGTGCAACTCTTAAACATACATATATCTGCCAATTATCATTAAAAGAAAATGTTGAGTGATTTCGCAGTTTTTTTAAAATGTGTTATACCAAAAATATTTGGCACGTTATAATAAGTGCTGTAACAATGTCTACGCACAAACATTACATATATGTGCACGTTGTATCCTATTTTCGTATACTAAATATCTACAAGCAGATTGAATACAATTGCATCCAATGCGTCATTTCTTGCTAAAACCACTAATAATACCGAGTAAAAGTGTGCATTTTCCGACGACTAGATCTCGCCGCTCGCGAGACAGGTAGGAATGCCGCATGTTAGCTAAATTTACACCGGATGCCAGACGTAGGCCATTCCACATACATACTCTAGCACGCTACACGGTCTAACTCCGAACTAATAGTGTCAGCATCGGCAATGTGCCGGTTGTTATATTTATAAAACAACGTTGTTGTCGGGAACACAGCGACGCGTAGAAATCAACAACGCACAACTGATGTTTAGAGGATAACAGGTGTTTCATAGGTTAGTTATACGAGGACTTTAGAGGCTTATAACGCACTATATACACCACAAAATTATGGATAGTTTTTAAGTGCTTTGTATTTTTAGTATATAAAATGTCTGTGTGTGTGTTTAATATAGAAATAACGCTTTTACTATAGAAATATATAACTCTTCCTTTTATTTATTTGCAGATCTACTCTACCGACAATTAATGACCATCAACAACAACACATCCGAAGTAGAAATTGTTGATGTCTGCACTTCGGACACGGAAAACTTTCCGGAAGAACCTGTCTACTGGGCGGATGCTTGCGTTGTAGTTTATGACGTTACATCCTCTAGCAGTTTAAAGTATGCCGCTGATATTTTGCATCAGATTCAACAACTCCGCACACAGAATCAAATACCGATTGTGTTACTGGGCAACAAGGCAGATTTAGAACATCTCAGAGAAGTAAGTTTTATTGTTGTATATTATTAAACGAATTTATACTCAAATTGAAAGTAAAATATATTTTGATTGAAATCGGGGAATTTTTGTAGCTATTTAAAGTGATGATATTTCAAATAAATACCGTAAAATTAATCAATGAATAGCGTATGAAAATAGTATGTTAGTTGAAGAATGAATAGCTTTGATTAAAAACGGAATAGTTTACGAGCGATAATTCGACTTCCTGCTAGGCTGGTTTACGAAAGCGAATTAAAGTTTACGTTGTAAACATACTAAATTCCATGCGATTTATGAGTGTAAACATATAGTTGGTAATCGTGAACGAACTTATTATGTAGATTTCCATTCGGAAATTTTTAGCTTACAAACCAAATTAGGATAGAGTACATATATATATATATATATATATATATATATATATATATATATATATATATATATATATATATATATATATATTTATATATATATATATATATATATATATATATATATATATATATATATATATATATATATATATATATGTTGTATGGCTTTGGGTATTGACCCCAAATAAAAATTAATCATTTGGTTTTAATTAATGACAAATTTTTAATCTCGAATGTAAAAGTATAGGTATCATAATTCATTAAAATAGTTTTCAAACAATTTTGAATGAATTTATAAAAATATATTTTCGTATGCTATCCAATATCAGAATGATTAATTTTTATTTATCATTTGTAAAAATGTACACGACAAACTGTCATCTCCAGATATTTATGATACTAATCGTTCGTGATCTAAATAACTCTTTGATAAATAATCTTAGGCGAGTGCAATAACACAAAGAAAAAACCTGAAGGATTTTTTCTTGTCAAAACCAATTATCCTCGATTATCCTATTAAGCTAATCGTTTACATATGTATGAATTATGCAACTGTGCTTTAAGCATTGAACTAAGTCGTTGTCACTTGAAAGGCCGGATCACAAAATGTCCACCATCTGCTAGCCAAACCAAACATTACACTTAACCTAAATACAGCATGTTGTATTGCCCGTGTTTAGTGGGTGCAAAATAAATCAAGTTTTACCCACCGACCTTGAAACAACACATGTTTACATATGCGTTTCAGCATCTTTTTTTCGGCGAGCTGTGTCGTGTGAAGTTCGCTACAGATCGCCATTGATAAACACCACTAGCGAAAATTGGCAGATTGAGTCCGCCATGATGCAACAAAAAAACAGATCAACAGACGATCTAGTTTACTTTAGAAGTGTTGATTGTTTTAAATATGTCGCACGACTAACGTTCAGTATATGTAGCTGCGAAATATTACTTGTTTGCTTAATTAAAATGTTAATAACAATAAATAAATTAGCTCCAATCAAATATGATTAATTTTGTGCATATTAGTAAATGTTTAAATAATTAAAATATTTCTATCCGTGATGCTCTCGCTAGCTTTTGAAATATAAGATCAAAAGTAGTTATTGATGTGAGTATTTGTCAAAATCAGGAACTAAAAAAGTAAATAAAAATTTGGACCACTTGGCCAAAACAGCAATTACTTGATTATTTTTATTTTGTAACTGTCGGTTGGAGAGTGAAATATGAGTAAGATACAGTTGCATCTGGTTCATAAATATCGGTTTGTTATTGGTTGGGCAGCGACGAGTCGGCGCGCATTCTTCAGGGAATTCCTGAAGTGCACGCGGACGACGTCCACAAACACTGAAGGCGCCGAGTTTCGCGCGATTTAACTCTCTATCCGAACCGCAAGAGGACCCCGCACCATAGGGTCAACGTACGGTGAAACGTTCCTAGAAATACCCGTACATTTTCATCAGCGTGCAAAACCTCCCGAAATTCAGCCTTTAGTTCCGTCACTTTTTAAAATTGACCACATCGCCAATGAATACGTAAAATACATTTGCCAAATGGTACGAATATTAATTGAACTGTCAGGAAACCTATTTAGATTTACTAATATTTTCAATGTTCATTTAAAGTAAATACCATTAGTTATTTCATGATTCATATTTAACCTTAATCAGCGTCTCCAGGCAAGAGCCAATGATTAGGAAAAAATTAATGAATTGAAGGCGTTCTTAAGGTGAATCTTTTATAGATTTACACTCTTTCTTTAATTATTTTATAAACCAGAGTAAAAATACCAAATCAAACAGTTCTAATTTTACCACTAGATTTCGTTACAGTTAATGTGATTTCTAAATCATTTAGAGAATAAAGAATTCTTTTAAAAAATCAACATTTATTATATATTTTTAAAAAAGCAATTTTTATACAACACAGAAAAAGTAATATAGTTCTCATAAAATATAATTTTATACAGATGCTAAAAATGTTGAGGCAGAGCAATAGTATACAGATTGTTATCGTTGATTTGAAAAACTGATTCCACTAATATTCTCTGGGTTTTAAGGCCAGTATGAAACTTTTAAATACCGAAAAATAAGAATAGAACTTGTGCTCCACTTTTATTCAATGTAAATATTTGAAGTTGAATGTAATTATCTAATTTGCTTACAATCTGACTTGATCTAGTTAATTAAAAGGGTCATTCTAAAATGCGGAAGTGTACATACATCAAAGTAAAAAATCTATTATCTATTTAAAATTTTACTATAGTCTTTTGTAGATACGTAAAGTATTATTAGTGAATGAACTCAACGTCATGTGCTGCCTATGCTAATACGCAGAAGTCTTCATTCAACAATGAAAACACATATTTTAGCGATGATATAGTTATTTTATCAGCTGTTACTTTCCGCGTAGCATGCTGTCATGTTTAAAAATTATTAATGTATACTTCGCAAAAATCGTAAACCTAGAAAATATTTATGCTTGATAATATTCCCCGAAATACACAATCAAAATTCCGTAACTAAAATCAGAATTATGAATCACCAAGGTCGCAAAAGCGACCAAAGTAGGTGTGAAAACATAAATATCGCGCAATTGCTGTAACATAATAAGATGACCGAAATTTTTGTTGTAACCAAAACGTTAAAAGCTTTTCATTAACCTAATGTTTTCTTTGTTGTTTCAGACGGAAGAGATTGAAGGCAGAACAATAGCTGTCCAACATGGTTGCCAGTTTCACGAGGTCTCAGTGGCGGAAAATAGTGAAGCAATCTACCAGGCGTTCGATTCGTTGATCAGCGAATGCAGAGCCGTGCAGGCGACACAGAAAACACGAAAATTCTCCGTGTCGAAAATGATTGGAACGCTGATTGGCACAGCGAACAATGGCAAAACACCTCCGCACACGGCGCCAAGCAATCAAGGTGGTACCGTTGTTGTTTGTCAGAAATCTGATCTATACAAATCGCGCGTTTTAAAACGGCGGCAGAACTTTATGGCAACTGCTTCACTGTGACTGCAGGACAAGGGAGAGGCAAAGAGCACTCCTGGTTGTTGAGAGTTTTACATTTGGATGTAGTACATACATACAATCCAAGCTCAATCTCAACGATTGCTACAATCACTTCGAGTAGATATTGTGACGTTCTAGTCACTCAGCTCGTGTAAAAGTGATGTTTTGATTGTCTATGAAGGATGATCTGATTGACAAGTTTATGTCGGCTCAAGGAAATGAGTAAAATGCATCTTGAGGCCTAACATCTGCTACAGGAATTGAGGAGACCTTGCATATCATATAGATACGTAGCATTCGGGCTATATTTTCGTTATTCTGTAATGTAAAGTAATGGATTCTCTGAATAATTTTCGACCTTGTTAATTTTGCTGGCAAAAGATGTGTTCATGTTGATTGTGCCAAACTGACACGTTATATTAAAAATTACACGACCCGCATACAACATAAAGATGGTCCTAAATAAATGAATAGACGGTTCATTGGTGCTAAGAGAAGATATGTGATTGTTGATCAGTCTGGATTGATTAGTTGATAAGTTATGACCAAAAACAATTGCTTTAAATCTTGTCAAATTTGTTTAATTATTATTTACTACTTCGATTTGTTATCCGTAAACTGCAGCTTAAATTTATAAAAACACATTTATGTATCGAAGTTTTTCTTTTGAATTTTTATGTCTTCGATTATTAACTTTTTGTGGAAAGTTTTAAAGTAAATCGATTTTGAATTAATTAATTGTTAGTCAATTTTATATAATATTAAATTGAATAGTTTCTTACCAAACCGTATTTATAAAGCAACAATTTTATAAGTCAAAAAAATTGTTTAATAGAGGTGTATTTTTACTGCCGTAAGCCAATATTTTATAAATGTTAAATAATGAATGTAAGCATTGGTTAATTTATGTATACGGTTTGTACAATCTTTTATATAAAATATATGTGTTAAATATCTGTGATACGAGAACATGTATGTTTCTATAATACTAAGTTGTAATATGAATGCGCTGTTCTTTTGTTACTGTGTAACAGCATAAGCAGTTTTGTACATTTTATTGTAGATATTAATATCATATTTATGTTGAAATAAAACGTGTTTCAATTTATTATAAACAATGACTTTTTATTGTTACAATATTCCACAATATTAAAAAATTCGCGGCATTAATTAAAAACCATGTTAACAAAAATCGTCAAAAACAGAAGGCTATACTTAAAAAATAAAACAATTTAAACATTACTTTGCCTTCATTCATCATTTAGAATCCTCTAGGTTCCTACAGGTTGTTGACGAAGATGTCTTCTGATTGGAAATGATTCCTCAGGCTCATTGAACTCCCGATGGACAGTAAGGATAATTTAAAACTAGGTAATATAAGTATAAAAATAATTGTTACAAGTACAATTGTTTATAAATATTATTGAAACATATAAACTCATAGTTTTTGGTAGTTTAAATAATTAGTTTTCTATATTGATTAACA